>CM060681.1:465000-1720000 GCA_030686995.1 Artemisia argyi
GAAAAGCTTACATAACAAGATACTTCCTATTTTCTAGACAAGAAAACAAACCACTACCACATCATAAAGAAAAAAACTCGGACAAAAATAACTACTTCCTATGACCTTGGAGATTAAAGCCATAAATGGCATTAAGAGCATCCAATTCCCCTGGAAGATCATGAATTTGCTTCGAGTAATCATCATAGTCATCAAACTCATCTTCACGCTCTTGACTTCTACCAAAAAGATTCGCAGATTCGTCGAACGTGTTAAGAACCTCCTCCTCCTCACTATCAGAAGCCACAACCTCACCCACCTTGGAAAATGGGTTAGCCCTCTTAGTGACAGAGGCAGACGGAACAGGATGACCATCATCATCCACAAGAGTACCTTTCCCATCAATAAGAAGCTCTTCAAACTTACTAATTTTATCAACTAAAGGAGTAGAACCAACTTCCTTAGTTCCCATTGAATCACTCACAAGTGGATCTTGAGATGTAGCACCAGTCTTAACCGACTTATCCACATTAACTTCCATTGTACTGCCAGTATCCACATCCATGCTGGTGTCATAAGTAGGAATACCAAACGTATCTGTATCATCCATATTAAGCGCATCAAATTGGTTAGATGTAGAGATCGTTGTTCCACTCGTACTAGCCACCTCAGAAGTCTTCTTCTTACTATCATTAACTTTCTTGGGCACAGTAGGAGTCTTCTTTGGCTGATATTCAAAATGCTTACCCACAACAGGTTTAGTAAAACCTCCGCGACCCGTATTCGAGGCAGCTTGCTTACCCTTCTTCTTATTGTTAACAGTCTGAAAACCATCATTAACATTCTTAGAAGGTTGAGCAGTCGGTATCACACCCTTAGGACAATCCACCAAAACATGTCCAAACACCTTGCATTTATCACAGTGAGGCGGTTTCCACTCATATTCCACACGGATCTTCTCAATAGTCGAACCCGAACCGTCAAGTAAAGGAATCTCAACAGTAAGGCTGTCCCTAAGTACCTCATCCGACTTCACTTCAATCATACATCTAGCAAAACTACTCCTACCCCAAGATTCTTTGCACATCTGACTAGTAAAGGCATCCAATCTCTTGGGAGTCCCAATCAAAGTAGCAAGCAAACTAAGCCCATCATCAGAAAACATCGCTAAAGGAACATCATGAAATTTAACCCACACCGGAATATGAGTTAAATCCTCTTTCAACAAATTGGTATTCAAAGTCCAAGGTTTAAGAATAATAGGAACATTACGGATCAACCATGGACCATTATCAAGCACATCATCAACACCTTTCTTCGAAGTAAACTTGAAGAAGAAGAACCCCTTAGCGTTCATCATTACCTTTTGTAACCCATACTTAGCCCACGCATTGCGAACATAATAATCCACAACAGGAAAAGCAAGACGCTGACCAAGAAAATATCCATAGAGTGTATGCTCAAACCTCATGTTCACCTCTTCCACTACTTTCATTGGGACTGAGAGGTCAACATTTTCCTTCTTTTTGCTGCATTCTAATCTCCGAAAATTAGACACGTTCTTATGAGATTCGTTAGAAGCAACACCTGCATAAGAAATCGACTTCACTCCATTACCACTAGTAGAATCAACCTTGGGTGCATTAGGAGGAGGCCCACTACCACTCGAATTGTTCAACTCAGAAGATGAAGCCATATTGGCAATATCACTATCAATTTTAGACATTGCTTCATCAAACTTCTTATTCGCATTAGCAATTAATAGCTCCACATTAGGTTGTATTGAACCATGAGAGGACTCATCCAAAACAACCTTATCGTTACCCTTGTTCACATTATCATCCACCACATCAACATCAACCATTGGAACACTAGCATCCTTCTGACCAAGCTTAGGACTCAAAAAACCCCTCTCCATCACCCACCACCACGTACACAACGCAACAAATAATCAACCAGCAACAATCATGCAATACGAAAAAATAAAAGAAAACCCTAATCTTAGCGATTAGGGTTTATACACGAAGCACCAATAGAACCTAACCTCCGGCCATAGATCGATGAATGATAGAATCAGTTAAATTGAAAATCGATATATATTCCAACGAATACAATCTAATATTAATAATAATAGGATAATAAGAAGTGTAGCATGTAAACTTTAGTCAACCAATGCAAAACAAAAAGCGAATATATTAGAAAGAAACACACCGACCCACGATTGAAGGAAGCCAATAATTATTAACCAACCCACGTGAGGAAGATTAAAGATTAATGTTTTAAGATTAAAGAGTCAAAAGAACTAAACCACATATTTTATTTACACTTTGATCAGTTAATTATTTGGTAAACATATATCAATTATCTATAATATCATAAATAATGATATTATAGATAATTGATATATGTTTACCAAATAATTAACTGATCAAAGTGTAAATAAAATATGTGGTTTAGTTCTTTTGACTCTTTAATTAGGTGTCTTTTTGTATCGTAATAGTTATTAGTTATATTTCGCGTATGCATGTGTTTTACCTCATGCATCAAATTTATTTTAAATTTGTAGTTTAAAATATACATCATATAAGAATTTGGTATATCATTTAATTTTTGTAACTGTTATATTACATGCACGAGATTCAGATTATAAGTAAACATATACAGTTTTTTGGTGCCACAGTTAAATTAATGTATCAATACCATGTTCTAGTTTTCCTCCACCAAATTTCATTCATCGAATTTATCAATAGTTTGATCAAACTAATTTAATTTTGAATTTTATTATTTAATAAGAGGGCTAGATTTTGCAATTAAGCTACGGTTATATATATACATGTATAAATCAGTAAAATTGCAATCCATATACTGCATGCTACCTTATACATGCGCATAATTAAGCTCGTAATGGGTTCGATCTCTTTTGGCTTTTCTTCTTATAGTCAATCAGGTGTGCTTAAGATTGAGAAGGAAGGTTCAACGACAGCAGCTGGTCCAAATAGTCATCTGTGTTTTGAAATGTTTTTCTACCGACTATTTGGAATATATTGGATCTTCTAATGATTTACCTTTTTATATGAAATTTCCATGTTGTTCCCAACTTCTCTAGCTATATATACACACACCAAACGTACTCAACCAACTCATTTACAAATCTTCAAATATCTAGCTCTCATACATGCGCATGCATATTTCTTTTCTTAGCTCTCGAACTATGGCGTCGAGCTCCGTTTTTACGGTTGGATTCATAGTAGCCTTACTCTCTTTGTCATCGTTGTGGACAGCCTCTGCTGATACTGTCGAGACTTCATTTGTTGTAAGTATCCACTTCGATCTCTTCTCGTGCCTCTAGTTTCCTTTGGTTGCTTATTCTGAGGATGGTTTGAGCTTGATTGCTACGCAAGTAGGGAAACCTATTATGTTAGATGCTTTTACAAGCTCTATGTGTGTCGAGTCTTGGGGCCGTATTAGTTTTGCTCGTGCTTTAGTTGAATTAAGCGCAGATTCATATCTAAAAAGCCAGGTTACAATGGCAATTCCAAAGGAAGAAGGTAATGGTTTTACTACTAAAATTATTAATGTTGAATATGAATGAAAACCTCCTCATTGTGGTGAATGTAAAACTTTTGGACATGCTTTGATTGAATGCCCAAATTGTGTTAAGGAGGCTATTCGTAGTAATACTAATGTGGGAGCTAAGACTTTGGAAGCTTCTACGACTTTAGATAAGACGGATGATGGTTTCATTGGGGTAAACAATCGTAAGAGTAAGGGGAAGAATGTGGTTGCTCCTTCTCGGCCTATTGGGGGTGTTCAACTTAATAAGCCTAAACCAAAATTTTGGAGGCCTGTCTCAAAAAAGCCGGTCGCTACTAAGGAGAAAATCACTAATGAGGCAAGTACGAATGGGAAGGTTATTGCTACATCGAACCCATTTGATGCTCTTGATATGGCCGATACTGATGACTATAGTATTCCTTGTGCAACAAGTGTTTCTCCTAAGGATGGGGCTGATTTGGAGGTTTCTATGGATGGAAATTGAAGTACTACTCCTATTGTTGAGAAAATTGGACAGATTGAAAAACTAATTATTGAAGGAAGAGTTATTCTTGTAGATGATGATGGTAAACCTCTTAAAAAGGTTGATTCTTCAACTATGGTGGGTAACCCATTCTCTAAGGTGGGTAATGTGGTAGTTTTTGACAGCGATGATGATGAAGTGTTTGATGATCACATTTGGACGTTGTATTCTGGTAGTGGAAGTAAGGAGCAGAATCTTTATAAGCAATGGAAAGTGGATACAGGTGACGATAATAATTATGATGATGATGATTTTGGTCTCTCTCCTGCACAATTAAAGTCTGCTGGAATTCAAGACTTTTATCTTAACTAGGTTGTTTTATATTTTTGCATAAAATTTTATGATGTATATTATTTTATGCTAGTTTTGGTTTTGTAGTCTTATTGGCTGTAGGTAGTTGTCATTTATGGCATGTCATAAATGTTTTATTGGTTGTGTCAAGCGATTGCTTGAGGTTAATGTGGTACTTCAGCCACATTCCATTGTACTTAAACGGTTTTTTGGAGTAATATATTTTACCGGGTGGAATGCCGTTTACCAAAAAAAATAAAATAAATAAATACGTAGTATTTCACTACAGTGGTCTTGCTAAAGTAATAAATGTTGTTGTCCTTAATTAACAGGTGAAGAATTTAACGGTGAATCGATTGTGTCAAAATCAAGTAATTACAGCTGTTAATGGAAGTCTTCCGGGCCAAACTATAAGGGTTAAAGAGGGAGATACAGTTATTGTTCACGTATTTAACAGATCTCCATATAACCTTACAATTCATTGGTACGTAAATTATACCTATGACACACAATTAGTATATTTATTTACAATTCATTTTTTTGTTCTAAGATTGTATTTGTAATGCAGGCATGGAGTGTTCCAAAGAAGAACTCAACGATGGTCCTGAGTTCGTCACTCAATGCCCGATCAGGCCTGGTGGTAACTATACTTACAGGTTCAATCTCACCAGACAAGAGGGGACGCTTTGGTGGCATGCACACAGTCAATGGCTCAGAGCTACCGTTTACGGTGCTCTAGTCATCCGTCCACGTGACGGTCAAAAATACCCTTTTGTTAAACCCTATCGCGAAGATACTATTATGTTAGGTACCATATCTCATTCTATTCATATCTTCCTAGATATATTGTTTCGTTTATTTGTTTGACAAACTAAAAATCCTAAATATGATGAAACAATAATAATGTTACAGGAGAATGGTGGAATGCCAACGTTATCGATGTTGAAACCACTGCACTTGCTAGCGAGCCGCTCCTGTTGATGCAGATGCTTATACATTCAATGGCTGTCCCGGTGACTTGTTTAACACTTGCATTTCAAACAGTAAGTAAACCAACACCTATCGTAGACAATCCTTGACACATCACTTAAATAATGATATATTGTTTAACATTTTTGTTTAAATTATGTCAGATACATATAGGCTAAACGTCGTGCCAGGAAAAACGTATTTGTTGAGAATAATCAACGCTGTCCTTAATACTCAATTCTTTTTCAAGATAGCCAACCACAACATGACCGTTGTTGGAGCGGATGCAGTCTACACAAACCCATTCCAAACTGATGTTCTCGTCCTTGGTCCGGGCCAAACCCACGATGTCTTGTTGACTGCAAACCAATCTCCAGGACTATATTACATGACGGCTAGTCCATATGCTTCTGCGATTGTACCTAATTTCAATCAAAACACCACTACTGGAATCATTGCTTACAAAAACGCTACACAAACAGCACCACCAGTTCTTCCAATTATACCTAATTTTACTGACATAACCACAGCTTTTGCATTTTCAAGCAACTTCACCTCTCTCGTGACTAGCCGGTTCTGGTCACCAGTGTAACAATTCGCATTTTCAGGTTAACTTCTATTCCCGAAAATTTCACTATTCATTTTTACTATTCACTTTTCTGAAATTTGATTTTTATTTCATATTCTCGTATGATAAATCATTTCCATGGCAAAATAAAAGTTTGACACTCATCAGATCATTTTCGCGAAAGTTATTAAGGAACTACACGTGTTAGGGTAAAACGTCATTCAAAAATCCTACGCACAACGAAACTCGACCGCGTTAATTTTCCCCGCATCAAAAAAATGTTTGATACACTCATGATTTATTTGAGAATTAATCATGATTGAGAAAAATGTGACCAAATAAACCTCGGCCGTTAAAAACAGGAATTTTCATTTTTAAGCGCTTTTACTCAGCTGTAACCTTAGCCTATACATGCACCGCGTTTCTAAGACAATTTGAGTTTTCACATTTTTGGAAAAAATCAACATATTTTCCCTCCTCCTTTGACCAAAAATCATTCCTTGATTTTTAGGCTTACGGTTTTATGTCTTAAAGACATTAAATACCAACCGACGCTAGACTGAGCCCAGTCTAGACATTATAAGTCATTTTAAATAATTATTATCGTATTAGAAAAGTACCATTTTACTTTCTCAATTTTACACAATATTCGTACGTTTTACGTATTACGCGTTTTAGACCCGTGTTTCCAGTTTTAGCCGGGTTTTAGCACCCCAATGGAACCTACCACTCATTTTATATTTTATTATGGAGTATTTTGACAAGTTTAATCATTCTTCCAAGTTTCGTGTTTTTACGATACCCGGTTTTACGTATTATGGCTTAATCATTTACGGTTAGCATTTTACGGAGTCAAAACTAACTACATAAGCTTGGATAATATCATCAAAAACCAACTCTTCCTTCCTAAGTCTTGTAAACCGCCTCTGGGGGGGGGGGGGGGGGGAGTCATCACCATGTGGCTAGATCTCATGCTAGGTACTCTTGGATGTTAACAAGTGTTAAACTTGCTCACCAAGTGTTGACTAGTCAAGTATTCTAACCTCTTCAAGGCCATATAAAGCCTTCCCTCCCCCTCCTTTGTACGCCACAATCACACACACAAACACCATAACACTTAGCTAATTCACTCCTGGTTACAAGCAAGATTCAAGTACTTTTTCAACATAGAAACCCTAGCTTGGTTTTAGGTAATCAAAATACTTCCAAACCTTATAAACTTTGGTGATTTCTCTTGAGTTTGAATCCACTCAAGTCACCTCAACTTTCATCATCTCTCTTTCAAGAATACAAGAGTAGAAAGATTGCATGAAGTGAAGTAGGGTGAAGCTTAAGTCTATCAAAGTCCTTACCTTACATGTTAACTTCATTTCTTAATTGAAAGCCAAAAGTTGTAAGCAAAACCATAACATACTTCTTGTTAAATATTATATTCATGTTATTTACATATCATTCATGCTATATTTTGTCTTGTGATCATGTCCATGATGTATAAAAATGAGTAAAACAAGTTATTGTAAATGATTGTTAAGTTAAGTTATTTAAACAAGTAAACTAGTGACTTTCTTGGTAAAATCTGATCAAAATGGTAAAATTATGATATTGGACCATTACATATTGTAGTAGATGACTTAACAAGAAAACCATAGCAATTTGAACCACCTAAAATGAGTACACGAGTCAAAAGTTATGACCATTTGAAGTTACCAAAACTTTACGGCAAAACTGCCTAAATACTTTCTGTGACAGAACCTTAAACACGCAAAAAGAGGCCCTTCTGATCCGTCTCATGAAAAAGTTAAAGCACGAAAGTTGTCCGGAATCACGTTTTCTTCAAAAACTCAGGAGCACGTCTTCAGAAAACCAATAACGAATGAGATTTTCTTCAGTTTCTTAACAGTTATTTTATATATATAAGTCACTATATAATTGTTATTGTTTAAAAAGAACAAGAGGTCTAATGACCTAGATTCAAGACCACAACCATGGCTAGAGCCAAGGTTGAGTCTCAAGACCATGGAACAATGACCAAAGGTCATGGCAAGGCCATGACTAAATGACCATATAAACTTACTTAGGCGAAAACATGAGCTAAAGAGTTGGCGATAACTTAAACATACAATTTGGATCTACTTCATCTAAAGAACCATGAGATCTTACAAGTAATTGTCATACAAGATTTAAGAAACTCATCCTAATAACAATCTTCATGTAAAAATAAACTTTCCTAGGTTTATTCAAATATTGGACATGTAACTTTTCGGACCAAAACTTATATATATATACTTTATCAAATACTACAATAGTATGGAGTCTCATGTGAGGAGTTCATTAAGTAAGCCGTCGAGATGAGTTGTGAATTTACGAATTAAAGTGTCCTGGCTCCTCGAACGTTTATTATATGACTTCTGAATTATGCCGGCCCGAACGGTAGTAAACGATATATAAACTATACATGTTTCATAAACCATTTCTTTTCAAAGACTTATACTATACTAAGTACTACATCATGGACTAAATGCAAGACATATATAGGCAATTCTTCATATTCTTAGACATTATTACAAACCTAAGTTGCAACAATTATTCTAGGTTGCTCGTAGAAGTTCTCACGGCATATCCGTCATTCTCATTATACATCATCCAACTCACGGTGAGTTCATAGCCCCACTTTCCATTACTTAATTGTTTTACAAACCCTTGGGGGGAATACATGCTATTTTAAACCGAACACAATGCTTTTCAATTGTATGCTTGCTTGATTGTTTTATTATCACTAAGTACTATCCTTGCTAAAACCAATATCCCTTATTTTGAACCATTTAATCACTAGTAATAGTGAGCGCGAATATTGTGAATAGGCCTATTGGGATTGACGAATCCCATTTGTATTGACTAAGTTCAAACAAATGCACTAATATTTGAGATTTAGGTATGTTAGCAAAGTACCTACCGGGATAACTCCGCCGATTGATATTGGTACCCGTTAACGTTTTGGTGTCATAAGCTTAGTGTCATAATACATTTTATGGGCGTATAATAACGTAGCCTACCTGTTTTGTTTTCCAACCATGAGTATGAGTCTAATTAACTCATACTACCAACATATTGTGTTCAACCATTAAACAAACTCTGTGAATATCACTCAACCTTTGTGTTGACCTCTTAAGCATGTATTTTAGGTCCATGATGATCAAAGATGGCACGGAACGGCACGGATATTCAAAAGTGCTATAAATTCTATTACCATTCAAAAACTCATTTAATGTAATTTGTAAACATGGAACCATCTGGATCCTCATTTTGTAATCTCTGATATTTATATAATTTGAATGATAAATCTTTTAAAACGACTCAATTAGAGTTCGTTTTCTATTATTGTGACTATTGTGCCGTCGAGTAACACCCAGTTTGAATTCCGCTGCATCCATGAATTGGGGGGCGTTACAACCAGTTCCACAAACAGTGGATGAAAACATGTTTATAACCATCAGTCTCGGATTATCACCTTACAATTCCACCACAAACTGTACAGGGTTCTTTGGGCAAAGATTATCAGCAAGCATGAACAATCGTTCATTTGTTTTTCCATCTCAAGTATCTCTTCTGGAAGCCGTTTATAGAAACATTAGTGGTGTTTACACAACTGATTTCCCGGATACACCACCTTTGGTTTTTGATTACGTAAACACCAGCAACAGTTTCAATCAGGATCTTTTGTTTGCACCAAAGGTAGCAAATGTGAAGAGAGTTAAGTTTAATGCTACGGTTCAAGTGGTGTTCCAAAACACAGCCTTGATTGGTTGATAACGTATAGTCTATATTTGAACCACGAGCCCAAATGATAAATATTACTAAAAGCCCAAGTCCACTACGAGTGGGCTATCATGACAATGATTTGGGCCACAATACTAACGGTTTGGACTCACGATAGCCCAAACCCAACCAGACTATTTATGTTCTAGATAAGGATCTTTTATTTATGGATAAAGATCTGTAGGCCGGATAAGCACTACGCGTGCGAAGAGTGAGGAACGCGAAACCTATAAGGATTTCGTGCCTATATAAACAATGCCATAACTGTAACAATTCGCAATTTCCGGTTAACTTTTATTTCCGAAAATTTCACTATTCACTTTTTACTATTCACTTTTCACTATTCATCTCAGAAATTTTTATTTCATATTCTCGTAAGTTAAACTATTTTAACGATAATCCGAGAGTTTGACGCTCGTCGGATCATTTCTGCAAAAATCACAAAGCCGTGTCCGAGATTTACTTTTAGGTTTAAACGTCCTTCTAGCATCCCGATATGTCCATAAAACATTATAAACAATAGAAATATGATTTTCTCTCATTTTAGGACAATTCCAAAAGTTTCGGAATTTTACGTTTTTCAGTTCAGCGTTTTACGCGAATTGCGCGTTTTAGACCCGTGTTTCCAGTTTTTAGCAGGGTTTTCGCACCCGATAGAACCTACCACTCATTTTATATTTTATTATGAACTATATTGACATGTTTAACCATATTTATAAGTTTCATATTTTTAGGATACCCGGTTTTACGTTTCGTGGCCTAAAAACTTACGGTTAGCAATTTACGGGTCCAAAACTAGCTACATACTTAGGATATTATCATCCAAAGACCAAGAGTCATCATCTAGTCACCTTATCCTCATTCAAACCGCCACTAGGGGGGGGTTCACACTTGTGGTTAAATTTTGACCATTGATTCTTTACTAAATTACAACTTTGGCTCCAAGTTAACCTTGGTCACCAAGTTTGTGTAGTTTCCTAGTAAGCTTCCTAACCTCCTCTTCATGCTATAAATAGAGAGCTCATTCCATCATTTCTTCATAAATAAAACGCCACAACACAATCCCTAGCTCCATGATCCTTTGATCTTCAAACTACAAGTTATACTACAAAGTTCAAGGTCTTAGTATTCTCTACCTAGTTCTTAAGTTTTTTTTGGTGATTCCATGGTTGAATTAGGAGCTACACAAGGTGATTAGGGGCTGAATTTAATGGGTTTTATCAAGGGTTAGATCAAGGCTAGCAAGGGTTACAAGAGTTATGGTGAAGGGTTTGCAAGCATAGGTTTAGTGTCCTAGTTCATACTTGACTTCCTTTCTTAAGAGAAAGCCAAAAGTTGTAAGAAACCCTTATACACTTTCTTGCTCAATATCATTTCATGCTTATTATGTTTCTTTGATGCTATATATGGTCTTTGTATTGTGTTCATGATGTTTAAAAATGGATAAAACGAGTATTGGTATACATATGTTAACTTATGACAAGCAAACATGCAAACTAGTGATTTTTATGGAAAACCACGACCAAAATAGTATAACTTTGATATTTGACACTTACTTACTGTTAAAGAGGACTTAACAAGGAAAACATAGCAATTTGAATCACCCAAAACGAGTATACGAGTCAAAAGTTATGACCATTTGAAGTTAGCGAAACCAAAACGGCAAATCTGCCTAAATTGCATTCTGATCAAATTATGATTTTGAAAGTCCCACTTCTGGTCCAATTCATCAAAAAGTTAAAACACGAAAGTTGTCCGGAACGACGTTTTCGTTCAGGACCAAAGAAGCTCGAGCCCTGAAAACGCTTTCTGAGTGATAAATTTCTCCAAATTCTTAACAGCCCATTTTTAGACCAAAGTTACTATATAATCATTATAATTAGATGAGACCAAGAGGTCTAATGACCTAAAGCCAAGACCACAACCATGGCTAAAGCCAAGGTTGAGTCTCAAGACCATGGTAACAATGACCAAGGTCACGGCAAAGCCACGGCTAAAGACCATATAACTATTAAAGATCAAAAAGCTTATATATATATATATATATGTTATCAAATACTACAATAGTAGGGAGCCTCATGTGAGGAGTTCATTGAGTAAGCCGTCGAGACGAGTTGTGGATTTACGAGTTAAAGTGTCCTGGCTCCTCGAACGTTTACTCCATGACTTCTGAATTATGTCGGCCCGAACGGTAGTAAGAGATATACAACTTATACATGTTTCATAGACCACTTATATTCAACGACTTACACTATATACTAAGTACTACATCATGAACATTATGCAAGACATATATGGGCAATTCTTCGTATTCTTAGACGTTGCTCCAAACCTAAGTCGCAACGTTCTATTATAGGCTGCTCTTAGAGACTTTCGCGATTCGACTACTACTTTCATTACTCATTTCATAGACTTAAGGTGAGTCATAGCCCCTACTCTTTTCGTAGTTGTTTTAACTATTGGGGGGGATACATGCTCAACTACTTGCTTACTTGTACAAATACTCAAAACGTTTATACGTGACTGTGTTATACTTGATTGTCTTATACTTGATAGCATTATACTTGATTTCATACATACATGACTGTCTTTTATCTTTGGGAAGTGGCTCCCAGTTGTCTTTGGGAATTGGCTCCCAGTTGTCTTTGGGAATTGACTCCCAGTTGTCTTTGATACATCCTAACATTTGCGAATGTTAGATACATCATAAACGTGAGGTCTTCGGAGATGAAGAGTAGACTCACGACTAATTGCTTAATTGTCTTGATGAACTTATACATGTCTTTATCATACTATATATTGTAGCAGTGGGTTGTGAACACACAGGTTACAAGTCTCTTATGGCGGGACTTGTAACTGAGTGGATTCACGATGCCTTTGCTGTGTGAACATTCTTTTAAGGCTTTTCAACTATTTTAAGACAAACTCTATGAACTCACCAACCATTGTGTTGACACTTTAGCATGTTTATCTCAGGTTAGTAAGGCGATAGCTAGTGCGTGGAACTTAGAGTCAAGCTGCATATTCTGAAGACTTACGCTTTTATCATTTACCATTCAAAACATTTTGTATACATTTATGTATCATACTTTGGAATCTCATGTTTGTAACTTTGAATTCATTAATCGAATGGTAACTTTTCAAAACGTCTCATTTAGAGTTCGTTTTCTATAACTTGTACTTTGTATTATGAAGTAGCACCCTCAGTGACACAGTCTTCCGCTGCGGTATTTTGGGGGTGTTACAATAACTCTCGTTAAAGATGCGATCAAAATAAAATAATCCGTATGAAACCCTAAAACTAATCGATTACACCAATCCACAAAAAACAGTGTATCAGCCACACAAATCTGATCAAGATAGTGATTATTACGAGTATAAGTCACTACCTGCTGCAAATCGATGATGGAATCACACGGATTAAGAAAGAAAAGTATTGAAAACGATTGGGAGAAGTTTTAGGGTTTGGTCGCCAGAGAGAAACGTATAGGGGTTTTTTTTTTTTTTTTGGCACTTTGGTGATATACTAACTTGGGCATGTAGCGTTTGTATTGGAATTGTAGTAACCGTGTTTGTTGATTATTTTTGTAGAATAACATTACAAACTTCGATGTACCACTCATTTATGTTTGTACCGGGAAAAAAAGCTCCGGACTCATTGAGCCACTACATGTAATTCTTTTAAGAGTAATAATATGTATAAATCATTTAATTGCAAATTTTTATTAATTTGTATTGCATTAAAATTATGTTCTCAGATTAATGACACATGTATCAATGGTGGTCAAGAACCGTGGCGCAAAAGAGAGACCTAAAAATAATAGCGACTCTAATAGCGAATAAAATAGTGACATTTTTTTTATTTAGCGGCGTATATAACGACTTAAGTAGCGACGTCTCTAAGAAACAACGATACATTTGGCGACATGATACACTAAAGTCGCAATTTCCAGTAACATACTACGAGAAGTCATTATACATTTCGCTATGTATAACGACGTGTTTTCACAAGTCGCAAAAATTTGCGACTCGTTTACAGCGACCAACCAGTTGACGACGCTAATGTCGCAGACATAAAATACGTCACTACATTTGTCGCTAAATCAAACGCTAAAAAAGCCTTTTTCTTGTAGTGAATTGCTTCTTTCCTTTTTTAATTTAAAAAATAAAATGAAACGAACCTTTGGAATTTTGTTTAATTATGACAAAGTAGACGAATGTAGTAGCTAGCTAATCACAAGTTTTGACCTTTTGTATTAAACACGTAAGGCAAGAGATTGTAAATCTTCTAATACAGAAAAACAGAAACATACAAAACAATCTCTGATTTTCCTTCTTAAAGTAGTTAGGTTGGAATGCATTATATTGTAGTTGTATCATCATCATTTTGGTGTTTATTTCCTTCGTAAAGTGTCATTTATTATATATATATATATATATATATATATATATATATATATATATATATATATATATATATATATATATATATATATATAGTATATCTTTATTTTCAGAACCCTATTAAGTGCGGGAACTGCGAGACTCCAATTTTACATTTGAAAATTAAACATGCATGTTCATATAAAACATGTATGTTTTCTTACATACACCTTAATACACATACCTGCGTAACATACATGTTCATATAAAACCCTGTTAAGTGCAACATATCAATGCAAAATGGTTTGTATTAAGGTGTATGTAAGAAAACATACATGTTTTATATGAAAATGAATGTTTTCTAATGCAAAATTGGAGTTCTCGCAGTTCCCGCATTTAATAGGGTTCTGAAAATAAAGCCCATATATATATATATATATATATATATATATATATATATATATATATATATATATATATATATATATATATATATATATATATATATGCAATGGTGAAAGATTATATTAATACTCCAAATGATGTACATCATTAAGATTTTGGACATACCCAAAACACCTTCTAATACAGAAAAACATAAACTTACAAAACAATCTCTGATTTTCCTTCTTAGGGTTCACAAATCTATATTATAAATCACCCGCGATACCTTACAATATTATATTTCACAAAAGATTAATACAGAAATTTGGATATTATAACAGGTGAAGACCAGACATATGGATGGATATTAATACAACACACGTTTTCCGTTTATTAAATTAACCATAATAATAATAATAATAATAATAATAATAATGCCCATAGCTACGTAATAGATCAGACGTCACCTAAACAAAGTCCACTCTTTGAATGACGAGGCTATTCTTTAAACTTTAAAAAAAAAAAAAAAAAAAAAAAAAAAAAAAAAAATCGTAAAAATAATACGTACTTTTATTACTAGCGAGCTTTAGTCACCAATGGTTACAAAGATGTTTTATTAACTATTTGCTTCTATCAGTCAGCAAAACATTCAGTAAGTAAATGGCTTTTATTTTGCGGAGTTAATTTGTTGTCATCCATGCATCGCCATTGCTTTTGCTTTTGCTTGTATGTTACGGATAAAATACGTACATAATTCTAAAAAATCTGCCAACTTGGAAATTAAGATTGTATAATTTCTTTGAATAACATATTTATGGGAACCACCTTGTGCTTAAATAAAAGGGTATGTTCTTAAAACATTTTCAGATGCTCGATCTCAATTCGGTTTATATATGTGGCGTACGTATTTTGAGTTTTTCAAACGCGTGTAGTTTGTAATAGTTTTCTCAAGAAATTAAACGATGCCTTATCTTAATAAATTAAAACATCATCAACCTGCCAAACTATGACAAATTAAAGTCAATATCAATTATTTGTAAGAAGAAACCTGACACTTGTATAATATATACAAGAGACTTGCATAGAAGTGAAAATAAAATGTACGTGTGCAAAAATGTTCTTTTTATACTTGTGAACAAATAAAATTAGTTAGAAGAATTGAAAAACATGTTAGATTAAAAGTACGTGATTGAATTGTTTTACCTATTATAGGTTTGTCGTCTTTGATTTGTCATTTTAGTCTTTTAGAAAACATGAAGCAATTTCATGTTTGAACATTACCATTCAACTCAAATCCGATTTGTCCTCTTTCCTGTATATATTTAGTCCTGTAGTATATATTAAAAAAAAACATGGAGGTGTAAATATTATCATAATAATGTTGCCTCTTTCCTTTTTTAAAATAAAAGCCAAAACCTTCGAATTTGTTTAATTATGATAAAGTAGACGACTGTAGTAGCTAATACACGTTTTGACCTTTGTATTAAACACGTAAAGCAAGAGATTATGAATCTGCTAATTAATTTCTTACCTATTTAGAGAAACATAACGACTTTTATATAACATATAGTGTTGGTAATTACATGGGACAAATTTAGATGTATAACTCACTAGCTAGTATGCATGCATACATACACACGTACATGCATGTAGACAAATAATTATAAGACAAACATCTCACATGCATTACGTACAGATAATATGTATTTAAGCTGTATTTGTTCTAATAATGTACATTAGCAAATTTGTTGATAGTCGGGTGGGTCAGAGAGATAGATATCTTGTCAAATATCTTTCCTATAATGTCACTTCAATTAAAGGATTACTAGCATTACTTTTTGACAATATGTACTCGATCTTTATCGTTTTTTTCTTTTCTTTTCTTTAGTTAACGTTTATTAAATATTGTCTGTTTTGAAATACACAAGTTTAGAGAGTTACTAATTAATTAAGACTTAATTGTAAAAGTTGATTAAAGTCATTAAACTATTAGTCAATGCATAAAGCTTCCCCGTATAATACAATAATCTTATTTCTTGACTCTTTATAATGTTCATTGTTTAACCCCTTTGCCTAAATAATGATATTATAGCTAATTGATAACTGATCAAAGTGTAAATAAAATATGTCGTTTAGTTCTTTTGTAATCAAATTACGAGTTTCGCATTTTTACATTTAATTAGGTGTTTTTTTTTTGTATAGTAAGAGTTATTAGTTATATCTCGCGTATACATGAATTTTTTTTACCCAAAAAAATCATATAAGAATTTGGTATATCATTTAGTGTTTTGTAACTGTGATATTACACGCACGAGATTCAGATTATAAGTACACATATCTACAATTTTTTGGTACTATAGTTAAATTAATTTATTGTTATTCGTGTTCTAGTTTTTCTCCGCCAAATTTCTTTCAATGAATTTATCAATAGTTTGATCAAACTAATTTAATTTTAACTTTTATTATTTAACAAGAGGGCTAGATTTTGCAATTTAGCTCTTCTGTTTATCAATAAAAAGATTGATTTTCATAAAACAATATTTTTCTCTTATTATATAGTAGTAAATAATAAGGTTATATACGTATAAATGAGTGAAATTGCAATCCATATACTGCATGCTACCTTATACATGCGCATAATTAAGCTCGTGTAATGGGTTCGATCTCTTTTGGCTTTTCTTCTTATAGTCAACCAGGTGTGCTTAAGATTGAGAAGGAAGGTTCAACGACAGCTAGCTGCATATATCTATCTATCTTTAGTCAAATGTTTTCAAAAACAACAATATTCAATAGCGTATTATTTCACGAAATCATCTGTGTTTTGAAATCTTCTTCTACCGACTATTTGGAATATATTGGATCTTCTAATAGATTTACCTTTTTATATTAAATTTCCAAGTTGTTCCCAACTTCTCTAGCTATATATACACACACCAAACGTACTCAACCAACTCATTTACAAATCTTCAAATATCTAGCTCTCATACATGCGCATGCATATTTCTTTTCTTAGCTCTCGAACTATGGCGTCGAGCTCCGTGTTTACGGTTGGATTCATAGTAGCCTTACTCTCTTTGTCGTCGTTGTGGACAGCCTCTGCTGATACTGTCGAGACTTCATTTGTTGTAAGTATCCACTTCTCTTCTCGTGCCTCTAGTAAATACGTAGTATTTCACTACAGTGGTCTTGCTAAAGTAATAAATGTTGTTGTCCTTAACAGGTGAAGAACTTAACGGCGAATCGATTGTGTCAAAATCAAGTAATTACTGCTGTTAATGGAAGCCTTCCGGGCCCAACTTTAAGGGTTAAAGAGGGAGATACAGTTATTGTTCACGTATTTAACCGATCTCCGTATAACCTTACTATTCATTGGTACGTAAATTATACCTATGACACACAATTGGATATGTATTTAAATCATTTTTTTGTTCTAAGATTGTATTTGTAATGCAGGCATGGAGTGTTCCAAAGAAGAACTCAATGGTCTGATGGTCCTGAGTTCGTCACACAATGCCCGATCAGGCCAGGTGGTAACTATACTTACAGGTTCAATCTCACCGGACAAGAGGGGACGCTTTGGTGGCATGCACACAGTCAATGGCTCAGAGCTACCGTTTATGGTGCTCTAGTCATCCGCCCACGTGACGGTCAAAAATACCCTTTTGCTAAACCCTATCGCGAAGATACAATTATGCTAGGTACCTTATCTCGTTCTACTCATATCTTCCTAGATTGTTTCATTTATTCGTTCGACATACTAAAAAATCTAAATATGATGAAACAACAATAATTTTACAGGAGAATGGTGGAATGCCAACGTTATTGATGTTGAAACCACTGCACTAGCTAACGGAAACGCTTCTGCTGACGCAGACGCTTATACATTCAATGGCTGGCCCGGTGACTTGTTTAACACTTGCATCTCAAATAGTAAGTAAACCAACACCTATCTTAGACAAACCTTGGCACAGCACTTAATATATTACTTTGCTAACAAAATAATGATATATTTGTTTAAATTATGTCAGATACATACAGGCTAAACGTCGTGCCAGGAAGAACGTATTTATTGAGAATAATCAACGCTGCCCTCAATACGCAATTCTTTTTCAAGATAGCCAACCACAACATGACCGTTGTTGGAGCGGATGCAGTCTACACAAACCCATTCCAAACTGATGTTCTTGTCCTTGGTCCGGGCCAAACCCACGATGTCTTGTTGACTGCAAACCAAACTCCAGGACTATATTACATGACGGCTAGTCCTTATGCTACTGCGCTCGGTGTTATGTTCAATCAAAACATCACTACTGGAATCATTGCTTACCAAAACGCTACACAAACAGCACCACCAGTTCTTCCAATTATACCCGATTTTACTGACACAACCACAGCTTTTGCATTTTCAAGCAACTTCACCTCTCTTGTGACTAGCCGGTTCTGGTCACCCGTTCCACAAACAGTGGATGAAAACATGTTTATAACCATTGGTCTCGGATTATCACCTTGTAATTCCACCACAAACTGTACAGGGTTCTTTGAGCAAAGATTTTCAGCAAGCATGAACAATCGTTCATTTGTTTTACCATCTCAAGTATCTCTTCTGGAAGCCGCTTTTAGAAACATTAGTGGTGTTTACACAACTGATTTCCCGGACACCCCACCTTTGGTTTTTGATTACGTAAACGTTAATAACAGTTTCAACCAAAGTCTTTTGTTTGCGCCAAAGTTAACAAGTGTGAAGAGAGTTAAGTTTAATGCTACGGTTCAAGTGGTGTTCCAAAACACAGCCTTGATTGGTGTTGAAAATCATCCCATGCATTTGCATGGAATGAATTTTTACGTGTTGGCTCAAGGCTTTGGCAACTATAATCCAGCGACCGACACTCAAAAGTTCAATCTGGTAAATCCACAAGAACGTAACACACTTGGTGTTCCAGTTGGTGGTTGGGCTGTCATCAGATTCCGAGCTAATAATCCAGGTAATAATCAAACAATAATTACTCGTTGTCACCTTTTGAATTAAAAAAATAGAGCATCATTATCATGCATGATTTATTAATTGGCCGGTTCTTAACCATATCTAGAATAGTTGTTTTTGTTGACTAATGACTATATACTGATTATTCAAAATTATAGGTATGTGGTATGTTCACTGCCATTTGGATGTACATTTACCATGGGGTTTCGCAATGGCTTTCTTGGTCGAGAATGGTGGTACGCCGGAATCAACGCTGCCACCTCCGCCTGCCGACCTTCCTCAGTGCTAGAACCGGAGAAAATACGAGCTTGTTCAAATGTAGAAAGGAATTTCACCACATGTTTTTTAATATGTGCTTATGAATTATTAGTATTCTATATAATTTGTTTTGTAACATCGAATAAACTATACTGATGATATTCTTTTGAGACGTGTGATATGTGAACGTACGATTTTAGATAATTATAATCATGATGGATGTATTATTGCTTCTTGACTAAGAAATGATCGAGTTGAAAATTCTCAAAGTTGAAATGTATTTGAGGATTGGTATGGGGGAGTGGATAGTTAGGTGGGTGAGGCTCACATATTTTATATTATTATCACACGGAAATTAAACAATGGATGCATCTTACGAAATAAGACCATGTCATGCATGTATCTTTGTAAATCATTTGTGTCAATCTTATCACTCTTTTGGTTTAGTGTGTTCAAGAAATGATACGGTCTTCTTTGGCACACATCTCTTTTGGTTTCTTTGGCGTTCAAGAAATGATATGGTCTTCGCACCCAAACTTAACGCCCTAACAAGGATGAATTTTATCTTTATCGACATCAAGCTATTCTCATACACTTGGCTTTCAATTAGATCTAAGAATTATTTTTTAGTTAAATGAATTGGTTTAACAACCCTTGTAATTCTTTACTTTCTAATTATATCTTGATAATTATGAGTATTTGTTAGTTTCTAAATCAATTGCCATTCAAAGCAATAATACCTAGACAAGTTGTTTAATTTTTTTTGTAAAAAGTTCAAAAGACCCGATAAATATATTACTCCAAAAAGAAATGTTTAAGTACAAAGGATATGAGTGAATCTCATATCTCAGCCCGTTACATTGGCGGTAAAGCTTACATAACAAGGTACTTTTTATTCTCTACACAAGAACATAAACCATTACTCAAATGATAAGATTAGACTCCTATGAAACAAAATTACTTCCTACGAATGCCTTGGATCTTGAAATCCCCCGGAAGATAGTAGAACTGATCCGCATAGTTATTATAATCATAGGCATCATAATTATCTTCACGGTCATGACCACCACCAAAAAGGTTCATTGTCTCATAAAAAATGTTCACAACTTCCTCATCATCACTATCAGAAACAACAATGTCTCATACCTTAGAGAATTGGTTACCCATTTTCATAGAGGAAGAAGACGGAGCCGGAAAATTAACCTTTTTAATAGGATGACCATCATCATCAACGAGAGTAGCTTTCCCATAAAAAAAAAAGCTTTTCAAGCTTCCCAATTTTATCAACAATAGGAGTAGGACCAACCTCATTAGCACCCATTGATTCAAGCGGTTCATGCGATGCATTACTAGTCATCCGAGAACCATCCTCCTTAGCTTCCTTTGTACTACCAGAATACACATCCTTAGTCACTTCATTGGTAGGAATACCAAAGTCATCAGTATCATCCATATGGAGGCCATCAAATTGGTTTGATGTAACAATCAGCGCATCACTCGTACTAGCCACAACAACAGCCTTCTTCTTAATACCATCCGCTTTCTTGGGTTCAGGAGGAGTCTTTTTGGGTTGATATTGAAAATGTTTACCCACAACAGGTTTAGTAAACCCTCCTTGACCTGGATTTGTTGAACCACCTTGTTTTCCCTTCTTCTTGTTATTGACAGTCTTGAAACCATCATTAACAGTCTTAGTTGGCTGAACAGCAGGTAAAGCAAATTTAGGACAATCAACCAAAGTATGACCAAAGATCTTACGTGTAGCACAACATGGCGGTTTTCACTCGTATTCAACCCGAACCTTCTCAATAGTCGAACCCGTACCATCAAGTAAAGGTATCTCCACAGTGATGCTATCCCTAAGCAGCTCATCCGACTTCACTTCAATCATTCACCTAGCAAAACTACTACGGCCCTATGATTCCTTGCACATTTGGCTAGTATAAGCATCTAACCTTTTAGGCGTACCAATCAATGTAGCAAGAAGACTAAAACCATCATCAGAGAACATAGCAAGAGGAACATCATGGAATTTAACCCACACCGAGATGTTAGTCAAATCCTCTTTCAATAAGTTGGTGTTCAAGGTCCATGGTTTAAGAATAATAAGTACATTTCTAATCAACCAAGGACCGTTTTCAAGAACATCATCAACACCTTTCATCGAATTGAACTTAAAGAAAAAGAACCACTTTGCTTTCATCATCACCTTTTGTAAACCATATTTAGCCCACGCATTGCGTACATAGTAATCGACAACAGGAAAAGCAAGCCGTTGACCAAGGAAATACCCATAAAGAGTATTCTCAAATCTAAGATTCACCTCTTCCACTACTTTCATCAGGACACAAAGATCAACTTCAGCCTTCTTGTTGCTACATTCCAACCTACAAAATTTGGACACATATTTCTTAGGATCGCTAGAAGTAGCACTCGCATAAGAGACCGATTTCACTCCCGTACCACTCGTATTTATAGGCTGATCCAAACCACCTGTAGTGTTTGAATCTGTATGAATACCCTTATTAGCAGCAATCTCACGTTGAACTTGATTCATAGTAGCATCAAAATTCTTACGCGCACTAAACAATAACTGTTCAACATTAGGAGCAACCACATGCACATTAGTAGACTCCTTCTCCACTTGAGATTCATTCAACACATTACCAGATTGAAGACCTGGTTCAATCACATTCGCATCATTAGCAGGTGAGGCACATGAAACCGGTTCCACATGCCCACCAGCAGATACATTGTTATCATTAATTACACTAGTCGTACCAATAACCACATGAGGTGGCATAGGTATATTCTCCTCTCCCAACATCATCAACAAATCAGAATACCCAAAGCAATATAATCGAACATAAAAACAAGAAGAAAGTAACCAGCAGCTCTTCACGTCCAAAGCTAGAAACCCTAGTTTAAAAACTAGGGTTTAAAACGATTAAGCACAAAGATTATCCCATGAACCTGCAGATTAGTGATGAATTCAATGCAATCGTTTGATATAAGGATGGGATTTAAGAGCAGATCAAATCGACTTAATAAAAACCCTAACAAGCGAATAAAAAAACCCTAAAAAATAAAAACCGATCACAAATCAGACCAAAGACAAGAAAATAGTTAAGCTAGATCATATCCAAGATATAATCAAAGATTAAATCAGACTTGTGGTGGGAGAGATTGAAGATCGATTTAAAAAGTTTTAGGGTATCATTTTTCTCCAAGGTCGCCAAAGGGTGGGAGAATTTTTTTATTTTATTTTATTTTATTATTATTTTTTTAAGTTGTTTAAATTTTATGTTAAAGCTAGAAGTTATGATGCATGTAATATAGAGCATTAGTATGCCTTTACGATTTTGTAATGATTTATATTTTTTACTTTAAAAGAAAATAGCCTAGACAGCAGGGACGGATCTATAGTGTAAGTATGCGGGCTGGTGCCCCCATGGCTAGCCGAAAAAGTTAAAATTTTAGTGTATTTTTAAAATTTTGATTTTTTTTCGAAAGTGACCCCACCCACATACTAAAATCTAACACTTAACGCTCTAAAGCCTTATAAATCATTCATATTTAAGTAAAAATTGCCCCCCACATCCATTTTTCTTGGGTCCATCACTGCTAGAGAGGTAATATCCCAAGTATTTTTAGAACTTTGAACTAAACAAATGGATGTTCACTTTTTTGATCGATGGAATTTTAATAAGGAAATCTTACAAACGAAGCTAGAGCTAAAGAAATTTACAAAAGGGTATTACAAAACAAAACTTCTATAAATAATCCAAGAATGTGACTATGTTTGCCTATATATTGAATATCTTTTCGAGGAAGCTTACTGTCGAAACGAACACCATTCCTATAGCGCAAAATAGCCAAGGCTGTGGCTTGGAAACCACATAGCTTGCAGTTTCTTTTAACTCTAGTCTAAACTATATATATGTAACGCGAATAATTAAATAAATCAACCAACATACCACGTTATAATGCGGTTTGTGATAGCTTGTTTCAGAATTAATTTTTTAAACAACAAAATAATATGTTCAAAATATATAGAACGTGTACATATGTTTATAGTATTGTATATTTGTATACCACACATGAAGGGATGGGAGAAAAAACAACAGTCTGGAATGAAGATTCTTGCTTGCCATATTGTGGCATTACCAGATTCATTAAGTTTTTTTAATACAAAATGTATGTGTTGCATGTGATTATTTATGCTAGTTGTTACGGATAGCTAAGTAGCTAACTGTTGAGTCAATTCGGTATTTTATGGTCTCTAATTAGATTTGAACATAAAACAACCAAAATATAAAAATCGTCCGTGAGTGAATATACTCAGGAGTCATAAAATAACAGGTTTAGATGTGCGATTTTCGAAAATACATTGGGTGTAAGTTCGAAACCATCAAACTAGTTTTAGGCAAGATTGAGTTTCCATAGACAATGAAAGTGGAATAAAGTGTTATTATCATTAAAATTTCTCATTAGCATGCCACAACTGATGTCTAAACTATTTTTCCATCACAAATTGCACAAAATTAGTAGTCTCTCTCCCCTAACAACTTAAACAATTTCTCCCGCTTTTTTTCGCATTTCATTTTTTTCAATTAAAATCCTTATTTCTTCTAAAAAAATAATCAAAATCCAAAATCAAATCCAATAGAACGATTCAAAATTGTCTATTTCATAGGTCTGTTGATTTGACTTTTTTGTTTTCATAATTTTTAGGGTTTTAATCAATAAATAGTGGAAATAAACTGCAATTAGTTGATCCATAGTTTTGTGAATGATTCTATAGCTCCAATTAGGTTTTCTTCTGTTCTATTGAACAAATTGAAGGATAATATGTCCCGACGGTCATCTAAGCTGCGGTTGAAGATTCCAACGAAGTTTGATGGACATGTGATTGGAACTACGAGTCAGAGGAATGGTGTTAGAAATGAAAAGAGTATGGATCAGGTTCTCGATATACAAGATGAGCTAGAACGTAGAACAGAAGCGTGAACACAAATCCTAACAAGGGTTAAACAAATCACAAAGGATTTAAAGACTAAAGTCGTGAGTTGTATTAATTATTCAATACCAACACAATAAACTCAAGCCTTGTATTTATAAGAAAGCTAAACTTGGGAAAAAAGTTAAACCAAATTATTCTAGAACAAACAAAACAAGTGATCTTAAAATAAAAGTCACGACCAAACCAGTAACTTCAGTTTGGTATACTTATGTTGAGAAGTAAGATTACTTGTTGAGAAGTAAGATTACTTGTTGAGAAGTAAGGTTACTTGTAAAGTCACGACCAAAAAGAAAAACACACCAGTAACTTCAGTTTAGTTTACTTATGTTGAGAAGTAAGGGTACTTATGTTGAGAAGTAGGGTTACTTGTAAAGTCACGATTAAAAAGAAAATCCAGTAACCTCACTTTGGTTTAGGAGTACCCTTACTCCTACTACCAGTAAGGTTATTCTTTGTTCTCCTCTTGCCACGCTCTAGGTGCTCTAAATATACCTTTGCTAGCTCGTTAATCATGTCCTTATCAGCTAGTGAGTTGGGAAGGGGTTGAAATGGAGGAAGGGGAGATCTTTGGAACACATGATGGTAGATATGATGCTGATAAGGGTGTATTTGGGAATGACATGAAGGTTGTGGCTAGTGAGGAAAAACATGTAAGTAAGTTTGTTGATATTGATCAAATGCATACTAATTGTATATATATTAAGCATACAGATCATAATGCTGATAGTAATGATGTGAAGCATAGCATTGAAAAAAATTATGAATATGAGGAATATGTGAATAAGCATGAAAATGTAGAGGGTATTGATATTGCTGTTAATGGTAGAAATAAGGTAAATCAATGGAAATCTTATGCTAATGCTATCAACACTTATAAGAAAAAATAGGAAATAAACTTAGTTTCAATCCTATAATCTATAGTTGATGGTGATAGTAAGAGGAGAGTTGTATTTGAGGAAGATTTAGTACATGAAGGAAGTTTAAGATGAAAACTAATTCTATGTGGGTACTTTGTAGGATACAATATGCCATTTAATGAAATGAAATATAATTTGCAGAGAATGTGGGGAAAGTATGGGTTGAGGGGAATGTTTAGGTGTGAGAATGGAATGTGTTATTTCAAATTTGCTAATGAGGACGGTTTGAATCAAGTAGTAGAAAGTGGACCCTTGCTTGTAAAAATAAGCCTCTAGTTGTCCAGAAATAGAGTCCAGAGGTAAATTTAGAAATGATAGAACCTAAAGTAATCCCATTATGGTTTAAGCTTCTAAATGCGCCATTGGAAGCATAATCAACTAAATAAATGAGTAAAATTGCTAGTGGGCTGGGGAAACCAATGATCATGGATGCCATGACTATTAGTACATATAACAATGAAAATGGGAGGATGGGATATGTTAGGGTGATTATTGAAATGAACGTAGAAGAGGGACCAAAGAATGTTGAAAATGTATATAATGGGAAAGATAATCAAACTATGGGAGTTAAGAATGTCAAAGTATAGTACTTTTGGAAACCCCCAATATGCGATCATTGCTATATGTTTTGGCATAGTACTAGTATGTGAACCAAAAGGCATGTGTCTGTTGAAGAATTTATGGAAAGGGAAAGGTTGAATAAGGAGAAAAGTGGAATTGATGATGAGGGATTCACTTAGGTAAAAAAAACAAGGGAATGAAAAAATAATGATGTGGGAAAAAAGAAATTTGAAGGAGAAGCTGAGATTAAGACTATGTGCAAACCAAAAACTGTAGCAAAAGATTTAACAAAAGGAGGAGAGAGGCGGAAGGCTAATGAGAATAGTAGGAATGAGAATAATTTTGTTGCTTTATAAGAAATAGAGGATATAGATGAATGTGATATTGCTCTTGTGAACGAGATCAAATAGAAGGCAATAGTTGATGAATTTATAAACAATGAAAAACAACCATCTTTTGAAGAAACTAGGGATTAGAATCCTATTATGTTTTATTACTTTAAAACAAGATGGGAAGATAATGAAAAAAGAGATAAGGGGATTAATAAGTGAAGGGTTTTTTTGAAAACAACATAGCGGCTTTCTCACTTGCCTTCACAGAAATGTCGAAGGGTTATATCAGTGCGCACTAAACAGAACAAGCAAGTATAAATAAGAAACGAGTTCACAAAATGGAAAGAGAATAATTAGGAAATGAAAAAGCGGCATTATTTTCATTAAAGGGTTAAACGGTAAGTACGCGAAGTCTAATATTTATCTGAGATAAATATTAGAAGGCAATTAATGACAAAATATAAAACAACAATTGCTAAGAGCATGGATCAACTTTCAATGACAAAGTCTAACTGACGTTCATTTGCACGGCGTAGAAAGATATGTGTACTTGTAACTATTGTTGTGACAACTTTTCAAGAATGCTCGGCTCAAGGTATCAGAAATACGGTATGGGCTCTATCCAAGATTGGAGACAAGTTTCTATATCTGCATCAGATGGATAGACTGGTAGAGGTTGGACTTACTCTTACAAAGTTTGATGATTTCGATTTGGTGAATATTGATACCGTTGCTTTGGCTTTCGCTTCCATAAAACACGCTGCTCCACGATTCTTTATAAGTTATCTAGAAGGCAAGGCTTCAGATATTGTTTATACATTCCAGCCACATGACTAATATACCTTTCTGGACGTACGTTATATGTAATATGTAAATTTTATCATGCATGAATGCATGCAAACTGTTTTAGATTAGATTAATGTTGTATTTATTGCTTCTTGATCACTAAGTAATGGGTTGAAATTTGCCTAATTTAGAAACATATCAAGTTCTGGATGAGTATGGGAGTACATATAATAGGCGGGTGTGTGATGAGGTATAGTCTTCACCGGATATTCTGGAGGAGATAATTATGTTTAGTCATTTACTTTCGCAGAAGAATAAGAAGTGACCAATTCGCTTTAGAACGGTCCTCCGGAGTAGCTAGGATGGCGAAGGTTGTCCTAGGTACGAAAGTAATGACGATGGACATTGGTCTACATCGGATCTCAACCGATAACGTTGACAAGTGTTGTACGATGATGTAAAGATGGAACAATACATGGTCCACAATGATTACCTGGGAAATCACAACAAACCAAACTCTGAAAGCACCGGATGGTGCCCAACATCGATTCTCATGCTGCATCTAGAAGACAACCACGTCTCCACAATCCTTGTGTCGTAAAGCAAGACCCAAGTAGTATAAATAGAGTCGTTTACTTGGATGAACGACACATTATCACATAGTCCGCTACCTACTTTCTCATTCTACTTTCTTTTACTAAATTTATACCAAGAAAATTAATACTTACTCTGACGCCGAAGCTTGGTCTCGAATTAAAAACCAGGGGCGAGCTAACAGTGTCTTGTCTTATTTCAGCCTAGGGACAAAAGAGACAGCTCAAAACCTCCAAAGAACAGCAGCTAAAGAGTGTTTGCAAAAATTTGCTCAAAGAGTGGGTGAGCCTAAGATCATATGTATATTAAGATATATATTACTAAAGTAATACAAGGAAGTTAAATAGAGCCTAATTAAGCAAGTATGAGAGCTGTTCACATGGATGCATCTAGCCAAAGAGCATGTCATGTATCTTTTAAATTATCTATCATTTATTTTCAGAAATATATTACTCCAAAAAAATAATTAAGTACATTAAATGAAGGTGTATCTCATATCCCAACCCGTAACATGAAAACAAACACAACTATTGTGCTTCAAACAATATCTATCATAAGAGAGAAATGCCAATCTTATGAACCTACCAAAATAAACGCCAACAACATAACTAGAACTACTTCCTAACTCTACCACGGATACAGATATCTCATGCATTACAGAAAGCAAGTTGTTCCTCAGTTAAGTCATACTCAAGGAGACTTGCATCACAAATCTTATACCAAAATAAACGCCAACATCATAATAATCATACTTAAGGAGACTTGCATCATTAGCTCCTCCACAAGCACGATTCGAGTTAGCCATATATCGAGCCATGTCATCATCAATATCCTCGACTTCATCAATATTTGAATCTTCCCTTACTTGTCCATAGTAGTACTAGGTTCACATGCCGACGATGTTACAGTAGCCCCCTTTTGCATAGGAAGTGGCTTTCCATCATCATTCAATTGCACAAACTTCTCATCAATCATTTGACTTTCTAGTTCATTAATCATTGCAACTAGAGATGTAGTGGGCTTTTAAATTTGATTAAAAGAAAAGTATTTACCAATTTAACTTGTATATGATTGATAAACATAACTTCTCATGTTAAAAGCAACTTTAAAAACGGATCCTACTCCTTGCGGTATATTATTATTCCTATGACTGTATTTCTTAATGCAAAACTTCTTTACTTGATGATTTATTAGGATTATTTCTTTTTTGAAATATACAAGAGTTTATCCAACTATGTGATGTAAAAAATAAATAAATAATTATATAAATAAATAAATAAAAAGGTTTGATGCATTTATAGTTTTAGCATGTCTTTACGTACGATCGATAATTATCAATATTTCTTTTTTCTTTAAAGGTGTAAATTAGCCTGGACAAATAAATATTCAACAACGTAATTACTCGTATTGTTATTTATTTTTTGAATTATATATTAGCTCAATACAATAATTACAAAGTTACAAAGTTACAACTGTAATGGGACAATTACAGTATCTGGTCTATTTCCTAATTTTATTTGAGTCTTAATGAACAAGAAGATAGAGCCATAATTACGAAAAGTATTAAAAGCAAAGACTGAATTTAAAATCAAAGCAGTCAAAGGACGATCAAACTTCCTCCTTCCATTAACAATCCAAGAATGTGACAATGTTTTAATCGCATCGCTTAAAGTATATTTTCGAGGAAGCTTGGTGTCGAAAGAAACACCATTCCTATAATGCCAAAGAACCAAGAATGTAGATCGGACGAATGTAGATTGGACGACCAAAGCATAGCTTGATTGCCGAGGGGAAATCGGTTTGATCAGCATTAAGTCTAATCGTCACATAACTAAAATAATAGTAACATTGTATTCTTTGCTGAAACAAACTGCGTTATTGATGTGATTAAAATGGTTATTATCGGTGATGGCCAAAAGGATGGCAAAGAAAGTTTGGTGACCAAGTAAGGGTGGTCATTCCCCGTCATTATACACTCATTTTCTCGTCACAAAGTGATGCTTTAATGACAAATTTTCGGGTAAAAAATGTCACTCAATTAAGGATATATATCGAGTAGCGAGGCTTGACACTTTATCATTTTCTTTAGAACAATAGACGTATTAGAGGCCTAAGGGTGGTGGCAATGGGAGCGGTTTGGCCAGCGGTTTGACCCAAACCTTCGGGGAACACCGCCGCCACCCCATAGGTTTGCTTCGGAGGTTTGGTCTAGCGGTGAAAATCACTTATGCGGTTTGAATGTTAGCCATTTAATTCTAGTGAACGTTGGAGGTAAAAAAACAAAAAAGAGTTGGGAGGTATGAAAATATGACCATTGCCACTAAAAATGGGTTGGGAGTTATAAAAAAAGTATGAGTGAGGTGGAATAATATTATTGGTGGGTTGAGAGGTATAGATTTTTTTTGTAGTGACTATTGGCACCATCCTAACAAGAGGCTAGACATAATAAAAAGAAGTGGAAATTAAATATTGTTACATCGGCAACCAAACCACTCGATCCAATTAAAAAAGCTTAACATCATTGAGAATGATCCACACATACACGGTTGCCAAAGGAATATAATTAGAAGCATGCATGGTCATATATACAAAGATCTTAATATGATTGAAATCATGCATTGTTTACAAAAATTGTACTTATAAAAGAGGGTGACCATAAGGTTCATCAAATGCCTCTATAAATAAAGGTTAATTAATGATTCATGTGTCTAAACTGTTTGTCCAAAATATGTAGTATAATACAAACAAATTGTTAACTGTAGAATCCCAACGTAAAGATGAGAAATGAGAAGCTGCTGATGACATGAAATTCAGTCAGAAGTTTTCAGCATATCTATCGCTGTTCTTTAACCCCGAATGCAAATATTTTTAATAAGCACCATTGAATGGTTTGTCGATCATACTTTGTTACAGAACATGTATAATTGTTTAGCATTGTATACAACACATACAAACATACACGGTTGCCATAATGTGGCATTACCAAAATCATTAGATACTTTAATTTAATACAGTATGTTTGTGTACCTTGTGATTGTTTATTTATTTAAGTAGTTATGTTTAGATAACAACTATAGGATATGATATACAAATTTTGATTAATTGTCAAAGAAATGTGTGTAGAGATGGTTCAACGGCAGCATCTTTCGTTAAAAAAATTCTCACGCAATCGATCTATCTCTTGAATTGTTCTTCTATTAATTCTACCCACTATTGTTTGAATTTCTAACTGATTTGCACTTTTTTAATTTAAATATATTAAATATTTGAAATATAAAACTTGTTCTTGATCTCTATAAATACCACACGACCAACTCAATCATTTACATATCTTCAAATATCTCTCTTACCTTTGTATACATTCATACTTGTATGTTTTATAGTTGCTCAACAATGGGCTCGAGCTCCGTGTTTACGATTGGATTCATTCTAGCTTTTCTCTCTTTGTCGTGCTGGACAGCCTCAGCTGATATTGTGGAGACTTCATTTGTTGTAATTATCCACTTCTCTAGTACTCTTGTTGTTTTGTACATTTGATAAGAATTATATATGTTGGTTTTAGCTAAAATAAAATATGATGTTGTCTACTTTAACAGGTGAATAATTTGACGGTGAACCGATTATGTCAAAATCGAGTAATTACTGCTGTGAATGGAAGCCTTCCAGGCCCAACTTTAACGGTTAAAGAAGGAGACACGGTTATCGTTCATGTCTTTAACAGGTCCCCGTACAACCTTACCATACATTGGCATGGGGTGTTCCAAAGGTTAACTCAATGGGCAGATGGTCCTGAGTTCATCACTCAATGCCCAATCAGGCCCGGAGGTAACTATACTTATAGGTTCAATCTCACCGGACAAGTGGGAACGCTTTGGTGGCACTCACACGTCCAATGGCTCAGAGCTACCGTTTATGGTGCTCTAGTCATCCGCCCACGAGATGGCCAAAAGTATCCTTTCGTCAAACCTTATCGCGAAGATACTATTCTACTAGGTACGTATCTTAATTTCGTCAAACCTTATTTGATCTTCTTTGCGACGTTGAAGTATATATATTAACTAAAAGCTAGCAAGAAGCTAGCAATGCTAATATATTAACTTTTTGGTAACTTTTCAGGAGAATGGTGGAATGCTAACGTTATCGATGTAGAGAACACTGCACTAGCCAGTGGTGGTGCACCTGTTAACTCAGATGCTTATACGATAAACGGATGGCCTGGTGATCTGTTTAACTCGTGTGTTTCAAAAAGTAAGTACACCACCTAATGAATAGAATTTGAGTACTTAGAAAATTAAACTTTGTTAACTAACGAAGTCTTGTTTAATTTTGTGTTGAATGAACTAGACACGTACAGGCTAGACGTTGTGCCAGGAAAAACATATTTGCTGAGAATAATCAACGCTGCCCTCAATAATCAATTCTTCGTCAAGATAGCCAACCATAACTTGACCGTCGTTGGAGCGGATGCAGCCTACACAAACCCTTTCCAAACAGATGTTCTCCTCCTTGGTCCAGGCCAAACCACTGATGTCTTGTTCACTGCAAACCAATCACCAGGACTATATTACATGGCGGCTAGTCCATACGCAAGTGCAGCTGGTGTTTCATTCAATGGTAACACCACAACCGGAATTATTGCTTACCAAAATGCCACACAGACAACACCAATTCTTCCAGTTATGCCCGCCTTTAATGACACACCAACAGCTTTTGCATTTTCAAGCAATTTAACAGCGCTTGTCACAAGCCCGTTTTGGTCACCAGTTCCACGCACAGTGGATGAAAACATGTTGATGACCATCGGTCTCGGTTTAACACCTTGTAATTCCAACCAAAATTGTTCAGGGATATTCGGGCAACGCTTGTCAGCAAGCATTAGCAATCATTCATTTGTTTTACCATCTCGAGTATCTCTTTTGGAAGCTGTTTTTAGAAACATAAGCGGAGTCTACACAACTGATTTCCCGGATACACCACCTTTGATATTTGATTACACAAACGCCAACAACAGTTTCAACCAAGGTCTTTTATTTGCACCAAAGTCAACAAGTGTAAAGAGAGTTAAGTTTAATGCTACGGTTCAAGTGGTGTTCCAAAACACAGCCTTGATTGGTGTTGAAAATCATCCCATGCATTTGCATGGATTCAACTTTTACGTGTTGGCTCAAGGCTTTGGTAACTATAATCCTGCAACTGACACCCAAAAGTTCAATTTGGTTAACCCTCAAGAACGCAACACCCTCGGTGTTCCCGTTGGCGGTTGGGCTGTCATCAGATTCCGAGCTAATAATCCAGGTATATAATTTAACAACTCTTCATCGTCATACTATTAAATTCAAAGTTGTACTTTCTTCATTTTGATATAATTGATTGACTATTTCTTAACCTAGCTATATGTTTATCAGATTATTGTTTTTTTTTTTAAAATTTTAGCATATATGTTTAACAACTTATTGTGAAAATGAAATATCAATGACTTACTATGTTAAAAATTATAAATTCTCAGGAGTGTGGTTTCTTCACTGTCATTTGGATGTACATTTGCCATGGGGTTTGGCAACGGCTTTCTTGGTGGATAACGGTGGTACGCCCGAATCAACATTGCCACCACCACCAGCCGACTTTCCACAGTGCTAGAAACTGGCGTCGATCTGATAAAATGAGAGCTAGCTCAACTCCATTTATCTAAATTTACATGTGTATACAAGGTATACGTGTATCTAAATTTATACTCTATATAATTTGTATTGTATCGTTAATAAACTCTAAGTGTATGGCAAATTATTCTTTTGTACGTATATTATGTAATCATTCTGTTGTTTCCAATCAAACTGATTTTTTATTCTATATTCCAATGTAAACTTTTTTGTATAATCTTCATGACGTATTCATTGCTTCTTGACAAAGTTATGATCACTTGAAAATTTCCAACAATCAATTTGATTGAGTCGTTATTTCATGTTAATAACTCCCAATTGGTCTGACCTTAAAATGATAATGATAGAAGTTGCAAATCAAAACCATTAAAATAAAACTATGATAATATATAATCTTTTGCCATATGGACAGAGTTTATACAAAGCCTAAAAAATTTAGAGTTGACTTAATAATACGTTAAACATTTTCTCTTTGATCCTAAGAAATTGTTAAATAACACATTATATCAGTGCAATGATTAACTAAGACATCATATTCAAAACAACTACTTAAAATGTACATATATCAGCTGGTCAAAGTGCATTTTTTCAATGATCGGTTGAGCAAGTTTTTGACATGATTGAACAAAATGTTATGTACATCTAAACAGTACGTTACGACACAAAGTAATAACCAAATGATCAAAAAATTGCCATGCATAACGATACTGCATAAATTAAATATTTTTGGTATGTCGATCTTGTCAATACAAATTTTATGTAAGCTAAACGGCATACTACGATACTGCATATGTGTGTTAGTTGCATAAGACCAAAGGAATTTCGTGTCATAGTTCTCCAGGTTGTACGTATTAGTAGACATGTGGTGCACGTACTCCCCGACCTAATTCAAACCGCGTCAAATGATAGAGGGGCTCAAGAGGACTATGAACCTTGCATGGTCGAGGGGTACATAGCGCCCTGGATATTATTCATGATGGTTATATTTCAGTGCGAACCGCAATAGCTAGATATATTGCATCCGGCCGTTTAATCCAAGCCATTAGCTGCGCAGGTTCGAATCCAAGCCGGCCCCGGTTTTCATCCGGCCGTTTCTCCAGCGAGTAATCTCGTGTGGAGGCGGTACGGTTTCCGGGCGAAAGCCGTTTAATCCCCACTGCGCCAGAGTGGGCCCGGTTCAGACAACATAGTCTGGGTATGTGATGGATGAGGGTCTGCTATTTGGCAGGTGCGACTCTAAACCATATATGAAAAAAGTCACCTTTCAAAAAAAAAAAAATATATTGCATGCGCGCTAACCATTGCAAGCCTTCCTGTTAACCATGATCATGTGGTTTCATGGTCCATAATTTGTGCACGTTTTTTCTTCATCAAACCATTACATTCATATTAAGGGTTTCGGCAACCAATCATGTATACTGTCGACATAAAAAATACTGAGTCAAAGTTTTAATAATTCAAGTCCTTCAATGCCAAATTTTGAAATAAATATCTAACAATACACATATTTTGATAATAAAAATTATTTTTCTAAGTGTGAAAAAAAAAAAAAAAAAAAAAAAAAAGTTTCAACCCTCTCAACTCTTTATGCTTTGAAGCTCCGATTCTCTTAACCATATCGGTCGTATCGAGTGCGCGATATGAGAAGGCCTTTTCTACATAAACTTCTTTGTTCGTTGAGATTTTTTTTAGAAGTTCAGCGTCTTACTTGTTGGATATGATGAAGAATAACAAGTTGCTCTTCGATTGCTTACTTATAAGGCTCATCACAGTGGTTCGGTCGACCAAGTGGTCATCGTCGGTCCTTGGTCGGTCGCCCCATTGTGGGTTCTTGGTCGACATCGGTCGCCATTGTGGCAACTTGATCACTGGAGAGAGAAAGCTGATGTGACAGAGTCGCCCCAGGTCATCATTGTGTTCAGCCAAACAAACGTGACGAGGACATTAAATTTAAACTATAAATTGCTTAGCTAAAATGTACCTGTCACAAGTTGTGAAGTCATTAATTAGCAATACCAAATATTCGATTTGACTTTTTCAGCCACCTGATTTCGTGTTAAACACATTGTTATTATCATATTTCAACGTCTTAATAGTTATATGTAAGAATGTCTAATAAGTACTTTTGGAAACCAATAGGCTTGTGGTCCACTGGACATGTCTTATTCAGTTAAACGTGCCTAGTGGAGAGTAGTACCGGTTTGGGTGACCAAACCGAGAAGTCCTCCCTTGTGGACCACTGCCCTGTCGGTACGATTTCAAAGTCCTTCAATGAAGGTTTCAACCCACAAGGGTTCGAATCTGGAGAAGGCAGGGTTTACTTTAATTTAAGTGTCGTGCCTTCGGGCGGCTTAAGTTGAAGGTTTTCCCCCATCGGGTTTCAAATTGGACTTGGATTTCCCCAATGAAAGTCAATTTTCAAAAAAAAGTACTTTTGGAAAACAAACAAAAAATTGAAAATAAGTAGCATCGGAACGAATTAACACTTTCTTTTAACAAGCTGCACCGTTAGTCTTCATCCTTGATTACTCATTATTATGCTACTATTCTTACCGTCTTTTTCATTAAGAACACAAGACGAAACTTCATCAACGAGTATTTGGATAAGGTCTGCTTTTAGAAAATTATACTTTTTGACTATTATTACTACAATAATATAGTGTACAATATTTAAACAATTCCCGTGGGCGAGTAAAGTCATGAGTTGCGTACCCGTCTAAAATTAACTAATGGCATTATAATATCTTTACGTATATAGTACTCCCTCCGTCTCAAAATAATTGTCAGAAGACAAAACACAAAGTTTAATAAAAGTGGAGTTACTTTATTTTTCAATCATTCAAATAGAATATTCCTTCATTAAATTATCTAGTTTTTATTAAAAAAAGAAAATAGACAATTTTTTTAAGACATCTATTTTAAAAAATATAGACAATTAATTTGAGACGGAGGTAGTAGTCAATAAACGATTATTAAAATAAATAAATAAATAAATGAATAGCATAACTTTTTTTACAGCTGAGATATACCACCTTAAGACATGCATACACACAAAAATGGTTCAACCGGCATATAAACGATTGCATTGTCAATAAATCATCTATCACAAATACTTAAGTAAAACTTAAAATGTTAACACAAAGATAGAGCTCTAAAACATATTTTTGTCTAATAGGTATGTACAGTCCCACAATGTAAAAGTAGAGTTGGTTGAGTTTAAGTGTTTAACACGGACCAACTAAAAATGGCCAGTACTCGAATAGTACTTCCGGCCATCTCCATTTAAAAATAAATAAATAAATAAAAATAAAAACAAAAACGTTTACAATATTTGTGCATTTCCATGCATAGACATTCCCCCTTATACTTCGTATAACTTAACGTACTGAATGCTTATCAATTACTTTTATAAGTGTGTTGGCAACCCATCACTCAGGGGCGGAACTAGGAGCCAAGTTTAGGGGTAGCGAAATACGAAAATTTGTTTAGGGGTAGCGAAAATTTGTTTCAGGGGTCGCGAAATCGCCAAAAAATGGCCAAAAATGACAAAAAATCGCCAAAAATTCCACTACCGTGTAAAAGTTCAGGGGTAGCGACCGCTACCCCTGAACTACATGTACATCCGCCCCTGCCATCACTCACCTAAAATCTCATCACTCACCCCCAATCAATCCCTTTATGCCACATCATTCACTCACTTTTTTCATCACTCACCCATTTTTTGTTAGTATCCGATCACTCACTGCATCCATTCATCCAGCTTTGATCCAATTGCGGTTTACTGATTTTCGTGTCGTTCTTATCGTATCATCTTCCTCAATCGCGTTAATAAAAACCTCGAGACTACTATCGTTAGACCACTCAAACGGCTCATCTAACACTAAAGTCGAACCAATTCTTTTATGCTCCATATAATTGATTTTTTTTTTTTTTTTTTTTGTCTCACTTCTCATTTTTGTCCAATATATAGTCAAAAAAAAAATATATATATATGTGTTTGTAAGCTCCAACGGTCAAAAAAATCATGCAACGTTCGAATTTTCCAAGCCTTCTTGTGCGTGAAACTTTGCCGTGTGGGATGGATCCCGTGCGGTACCGCATCGCTGACGGCGGTGTTTCCGTACGGGATGGATCACCTTCTGGCGTTCACTACCAACACCTTAATCTGATGAACATGGCTAATTATTTTTCTTTTAGCCACACGCAAAGAGTTCTCGCAATCGTCTATACGTACGTTTACAAAAATAATTATAAATAAATGCATAACCTTTATATCTACAAGATGGAGAAAATATAATGTGAAACAGTACTTTGGTTTAAAATTCATTCTAGGTTAGATAATTAAGTACAGCTACCCATAACAGAAGTTGCGCACTTTAGGAAATTTATTGCTTGAAAATGATGATGACAATGACAAAAATAAAATAAAATAAATAATAATAAAAAATATACTGTATATAATATGACTGTATTTTGTTTATTTTCCAATGATTATCAAGTTATCATAAGTCTACTTTTACAAAATCAACTCCGGCAAACTTCTTTTAAAAAAGATACAAGATGAGCAAAGCAAGCTTTTAATATGATCGAATTACATCGAAACTGCCTGTTAATATATGTATGAGCTAACAACTAAAACATTAAGCCTGATTTTTTTCATTATGAATGAAAATCCTCTTTTGAGCAAAGCATTGCCCCCCAAATGTCAAAACTGTTAAATTGGCGGAATTCAATGATCCTTAAAGAATTACATAATAAATAAACAGAAATTTTGTAAAAATTGATGTAAAATATAAAATGAAGGCATGTGATACCCTCCACCCCATTTCCAATGAAGTTGCGACCAAAACTTTCCAAGAAACTTTTAATTTAAACATAAGCTAGTAGCTGAATCGACTTCCGGCAGTAATCTTAGATCGAAAAAATGACACATTAAACTTTGCAAGTTGTTACCGAATCTGTACATCAATCTATCTTAGACGCAATTTCTCCTTTAGCTCTATGAGACATCAAATAGAAGGTAAATACTTGTAATTCATCACACACCATGGTTAGGTTTATTACTTTGTTTTTCAACATTCACTTGCTTCGAAAACACCGTACTAAGTATGACAACGATCAACATACCACTTGCCGATTTATTTTTAAATTATTATTACATCAATTGATCCTATATTAAGATTCTTAAACTTCCACCGATTATGATCTTTTCCCATCTAGTAGCATTTTAATGGAACTTCTGCCGTTAAAAGAAAATGAAAACTCGAGCAAATCTAATGAAGCATATACACACTTGTTAATTAAGTTGACACTTAAATTACTTAAGGAAAATAGAAAAGAACGTATTCATGCCCCCATCCCCCATCCTTTATGGTTCAACAACCTCCACAACCACCACCTCATTAGTGGGGAGTGAGGTAGTGTAGGGTGGTAGTGAGGGTATGGGGCGTGTCTAGGGTGGCGGGGTGGTAGCGAATGTGTGTGTAGGGTGGTAGGGTATGTTGGGATTTGAGTTTAAGTGATGTGGGGCTCAAAAAGCATGAAAATATAATGTTTTGTCTATTTAACTTGTAGCCGATAAAAAAAAGGGGCCATATTAACATGAATTTGAAAGTTCATACATTAGACAAGTAGTTTTTAAGCACAGGTACCATATTGATACGTTTGAAAAAGAACATAGCTGATGTATGGCTTAGGCGCTAGACCCTATGATGAGATATCGCGACACTTCCAAGCAGCTTGAATGACTGATCAAACCAATTAAATTTACCATGACAATCAAGCAATGCTTTGACGTGGTTATCCAAGCCGCATGATCGCAAGATTATTTTGTGAATTTGTGTTATAGGACCGGTGTATGTTTCAACAGTGAGCTTCCTCGAAAAGAAACTATATGCGAAGAGATTAAAACATTATCACATGATTGGATTAGTAAACAACTAGTTCGGAAGTTTTGTCCTTCTTGAGTTGCTTGGATTTAATATTTACTCTTTTTGTTAAATTCCTTAACAATATTTTGTCGGAAAAAAAAGGGTGAAAATGCATTTGTTTAATTCAAAGTTCTCTAGGATAGTATATGGCCTATACGGCTATATCCATGTTCATTCTAATTTGTTGTCTATCTAGACTATTTTACACTTTTAATGTCAAAAGAATCACAGAAGATATATTCATAACTACATATAATAAAGGCATTCCAATGCTATTATATGCATCAAAACTAATAGCTTTAACATAAAATCGCTGTAATAGTTTAAAAAACATGATTTAAGAGAAAATCGAATGTAAACGTGGTTTATAAGCCTCATATATGTTTAATATCTATGTTTAGATAAAACTAATAAAAATGTGACGTTTTCAAATAGAGGCCGATGTGACGGTATATATCATTGCTACACCCATGGAGATAGAGGCCGATGTGACGGTATCATTGCTACACCCATGGAGCCTCATCAGATATATAATTTAGGCTTAGGCTTTGTTAAATTTCCGTCTATTATCATTTATAATGTATGATTGCATACATTTCACATTTAACAAATTTTAACTCACGAGTTATTAAATGTCCTCGCGTTACAAGATGTTTGAAAAATACATTATTATTTTTAGCATAATTCTTTTAACTTTTAGACATATCATTTATTTGGTTTCAGAATCAAATAAGATAATATGTATATGAGTAATTTATTAAAAAAAAAAAAAAAAAATCTAAGATGGGTTTTTGTAGCTTCTTCAAAATAACTGTAAATGAACATTAAATTTGGAGATAACAAATGTTACTGTATTATTAAATTTCTTAGGTGGTGTTGGTTTGTTAAGAGGGTCTGAATCTGAATCTGAACCGCACATCTGAATCTGAATCTGATGTGTAAATGTCTGAATCTGACCGCATCTGAACGGGAAAAAAATACTCATGTTTGAACCGCACATTTGCTTGCTCGTACTAATTTTTTTTTTTTTTGGTTTTTATTTGTGTCAGCAAGAGGCAACAAGAATCATTCAGACACCCCTCTCAAGTCTAAACAATTAAGATCTTACTGCATCTGAACGCGTCTGAACGAAAATATATATATATATATATATATATATATATATATATATATATATATATATATATATATATATATATATCTGAACGTCAAAATGTCTGACCGATTCAGACATAGTGCCCATTCAGAGGCTGTTAAGAGGCAAAAAACAAAAAACGCCTAATCAAGAACGATACATCATGACAAATTTCCTTGTATCAGTTATACACTCGTAATTTATTGATGTTACTTGAAAGTTTATATAGAATATAAGTTCAAGTATAAAGTAAAAACATGTTCCACGGTTCCTTTCTATATTTGAACAACTCAGAAGCGCGGCATATTTCCTCCGGTTCTAGCACTGAGGAAGGTCGGCAGGCGGAGGTGGCAGCGTTGATTCCGGCGTATCACCATTGTCGACTAAGAAAACGGTTCCCAAACCCCATGGTAAATGTACATCCAAATGGCAGTGAACATACCACGCACCTATAAGTATTTCATTTTAAATGATCAGTATATAGTCATTAGTCAACAAAAACAACTATTCTAGATATGGTTAAGAACCGGTCAATTAATAAATCATGCATGATAATGATGCTCTATTTTTTTTTTATACAAAAGGTGACAACGAGTAATTATTGTTTAATTATTACCTGGATTATTAGCTCGGAATCTGATGACAGCCCAACCACCAACTGGAACACCAAGCGTGTTACGTTCTTGTGGATTTACCAGATTGAACTTTTGGCTGTCGATTGCTGGATTATAGTTGCCAAAGCCTTGAGCCAACACGTAAAAGTTGAATCCATGCAAATGCATGGGATGATTTTCAACACCAATCAAGGCTGTGTTTTGGAACACCACTTGAACCGTAGCATTAAACTTAACTCTCTTCACATTTGTTACCTTTGGTGCAAACAAAAGATCCTGATTGAAACTGTTGCTGACGTTTACGTAATCAAAAACCAAAGGTGGTGTATCCGGGAAATCAGTTGTGTAAATACCACTAATGTTTCTAAAAACGGCTTCCAGAAGAGATACTTGGGATGGTAATACAAATGAACGATTGTTCATGCTTGCTGATAATCTTTGCCCGAATATACCAGAACAGTTTGTAGTGGAATTACAAGGTGATAATCCGAGACCAATGGTTATAAACATGTTTTCATCCACTGTTTGTGGAACTGGTGACCAGAACCGGCTAGTCACGAGAGAGGTGAAGTTGCTTGAAAATGCAAAAGCTGTGTTTGTGTCAGTAAAATTAGGTTTAATTGGAAGAACTGGTGGTGCTGTTTGTGTAGCGTTTTGGTAAGCAATGATTCCAGTAGCGGTGTTTTGATTGAAATTAGGTACAAGCGCAGAATCATATTGACTAGCCGTCATGTAATATAGTCCTGGAGATTGGTTTGCAGTTAACAAGACATCGTGTGTTTGACCCGGACCAAGGACGAGAACATCAGTCTGGAATGGGTTTGTGTAGGCTGCATCTGCTCCAACAACGGTCATGTTGTGGTTAGCTATCTTGAAAAAGAATTGAGTATTGAGGGCAGCGTTGATTATTCTCAACAAATACGTTCTTCCAGGCTCGACGTTTAGCCTGTATGTATCTGACATAATTTAAACGAAAATGTTAAACAAATATATCATTATTTAGTTAGCAAATAATATATTAAGTGATGTGTCAAGAGTTGTCTACAATAGGTGTTGGTTTACTTACTAGTTGAAACGCAAGTGTTAAACAGGTCACCGGGCCAACCATTGAATGTATAAGCATCTGCGTCAACAGGATCGGCTCCGCTAGCTAGTGCAGTGGTTTCAACATCGATAACGTTGGCATTCCACCATTCTCCTGTAAAATTATTGTTGTTTCATCATATTTAGATCTTTTAGTATGTCAAACGAATAAATGAAACAATCTAGCTAGGAAGATATGAATAAAATGAGATAAGGTACCTAGCATAATAGTATCTTCACCATAGGGTTGCGCAAAAGGGTATGTTTGACCGTCACGTGGGAGGATGACTAGAGCACCATAAACGGTAGCTCTGAGCCATTGACTGTGTGCATGCCACCAAAGCGTCCCCTCTTGTCCGGTGAGATTGAACCTGTAAGTATAGTTACCACCAGGCCTGATCGGGCATTGTGTGACGAACTCAGGACCATCAGCCCATTGAGTTAACCTTTGGAACACCCCATGCCTGCATTTACAACGAGAACAAATACTCGATTTAACAACATACACTAACTCTTTCACTAAAATTCGTAAGAGCATATAATAGCGTGTTAAATGTAGACTTTACCAATGAATAGTAAGGTTATATGGAGATCTGTTAAATACGTGAACAATAACTGTATCTCCCTCTTTAACCCTTAAAGTTGGTCCCGGAAGGCTTCCGTTAACAGCAGTAATTACTTGATTTTGACACAATCGATTCGCCGTTAGGTTCTTAACCTGTTAAGGAAAACAACATTTAGTACTGTAGCAAGACCATTGTAGTGAAATATCTACCAGAGACGCGAAAAGAGAAGTGGATAGTTACATCAAATGAAGTCTCGACAATATCAGCAGAGGCTGTCCACAACGACAAAGAGAGTAAGGCTACTACGAATCCAACCGTAAACACGGAGCTCGACGCCATAGTTTGAGAGCTAAGAAAAGTAATATGCATTTGAAGATTTGTAAATGAGTTGGTTGTGTATGTTAGGTGCATATATATAGCTAGTGAAATCGGGAACAACTTGGAAATTTAATATAGAAAGGCAAATCTATTAGAAGAACATTTCAAAACACAGATTACGTGAAATATTACGTTGTTGAATATTGTACTATATATTTTAGGTAAATAAATCTTATCGCCTTACCATTTTATGTACTGATAGACTCATCGATCATCATTTTAGTATATACAGACGTAATATTGTATTAAAAAAATTGTAAAGCCTGTTTTTTTAACAATTTTTCAATAAAACTAACAAAAAAGTTAAACAAGATGATACGCCTGGGCCTGAACCTATGGTCGCTAAAAGTGGCGTTTTATCCTGATAAAACCCCTAACCGGGTCGTATAAATTGGTGCTTTCATTGAGAGCTCTCGTTGAGAGGGCTTACGATTAGGGTTCCAAAAAAAAAAGTTATTGTTTATCGGGTATTGTTCATCGCGGGTACTATTCATTGAAAAAAATTTTGAGTTATTAATCGCTCGAGTATTATTCATGGCATCATACGGCAACGATCAGGACGGAATACGCACTCTCTAAGCTCTTAAAATGGGTACGGTGGCCGAATATGAGAGTGAGTTTGTGGTACTTGCGAATCGAGTAACAGAGATCTCTGAATCTTTACTTACATCATGTTATATCTCTGGACTTAAACTGAATCTACAATGTTTACTCTTACGGTCAAATCTCAAATCTCTAGACGAAGTTTTTTCTTTGACTCGTGCGGCGGAAACACGCTTCGCTAACCTAGATATTTGGGAGTTTTTAGGTCCAATCCTTTAACTTTGTGAGAATATTTCTTTAAAATTGGTATCACCGAAGTTCGTTTTGAGACAATTGCAAATGAGGAGAAACAGAACATCGTTGAAAAGAAAATAGATGTCATTCTACCATTAGAGGGTGAATTTGCTTCACCTAAGGCTGAAGGGTCATTGAATGCTGAGGAATATACTGGAGTTGAAAAGGTTGTGGGTGGTAGCGAAACGCTTAAGGTTGCCGATGATGAGTTGAATAAAGTGATATCGACACTTAAGGAGGGAGGTGGTGAATTTGATAGTCGTTTGGATAAAATAAATTTCAATTTAAGCGAGAAATTAGCGGACTCTGAATCTGCAAATTCTTCGTGTCACCTTGACGAAAACATGTAAAAACTGACGAAAACGGATAAAAGTTTAAGAAAAACGGGCGAAGACGGAAGAAAAAAGGAAGAAAACAGAAAGAAAAAAAAAAATATATATATATATATATATATATATATATATATATATATATATATATATATATATATATATATATATATATATATATATATATATATATATATATATAATTTCTAATTTCGGATTTCCGTTAAAAGACTAATGGTCGTTAGTATAAAGGACTAACGGTGCAAATGCTGTTAGTATAAAGGACTAACGGTGAAAATTGTAAACGGTGATGAACAGAGTAATGAGAATACCAGTGATGTTAGTGAATTAAGCAAGGATAAGAGTGACAATACCAAACAAGATAAGAATGTGCCTAATGTGGGAAAATAAGAATAAAGTGATGTTTCAGTTATGTGTTTAAGCATATATTTATCGAACTCAACTCAATTTATTGCTTAAAGTGCATAGTAAACGTCCACAAAGTAATCAACACAAATGAACCTCAAGACTTGTGTGTCTTCATGCTATGCACTAACAACTAAACACCAATAAACAAAATGTGAAGTAAGATAACTGAATTAGATTAATAGGAACAACAATCGAAAAACATGTTGCTTACGTGGCTCAGTTCTGATAAAACGCGGTTTATTTATTTATTTATTTATTTTGTAAGGATTAAGATATGATTATGTTCTGATTGCATGTTTAGTAAATTTTATATAAAGAAATCAATTAGAAAACTTGTGATTAGAGAATAATATAACATTATTTCATAATAATAATATTGAATTTCAAAGAGATTAATACCACACCTTGATAAAATTGTACTACTTAATATCTTCTCTTGCTGATTGTGTAGACAAGCAAATGATGTAAAAATCTTGTTCCGAATGAGGAAAAACAGAGGTATATCTTCCTTCCTTGTGTGGAAGGACTTGGGTGTGTGAGAAGTGTTCGTGAGGTCTTGTGTGGTGGTTCCTAAGGGAGGAATCCGTCCGAATTTGCTTAGGTCTAGGTGTAAAGGAAACCTATTATACAGTTTATCCACCACCACGATTTGTTACTAGTAAATGGTAGTTGGTGTCGCGGATTCCAAAGTAGAAGTGCAGATAATATAAATCCTCATCTGAACAACTATATAACGTTGTGTTTGTTTCATCTTCCCTTAAAATTTTCAATCGTATATTTACTTACACATTAATATATATTGTTTGCATGCATATACACACTTGTTAATTAAGTTGACACTTTAATTACTTAAGGAAAATAGAAAAGAACGTATTCATGCCCCCATCCCCCATCCTTTATGGTTCAACAACCTCCACAACCACCACCTCATTAGTGTGGAGTGAGGTGGTGTAGGGTGGTAGTGAGGGTATGGGGCGTGTCTAGGGTGGCGGGGTGGTAGCGAATGTGTGTGTAGGGTGGTAGGGTATGTTGGGATTTGAGTTTAAGTGATGTGGGGCTCAAAAAACATGAAAATATAATGTTTTGTCTATTTAACCTGTAGCCGATAAAAAAAAAGGGCCATATTAACATGAATTTGAAAGTTCATACATTAGACAAGTAGTTTTTTAGCACAGGTACCATATTGATACGTTTGAAAAAGAACATAGCTGCTGTATGGCTTAGGCCCTAGACACTATGATGAGATATCGCGACATTTCCAAGCAGCTTGAATGACTGATCAAACCAATTAAATTTACCATGACAATCAAGCAATGCTTTGACGTGGTTATCCAAGCCGCATGATCGCAAGATTATTTTGTGAATTTGTGTTATAGGACCGGTGTATGTTTCAACAGTGAGCTTCCTCCAAAAGAAACTATATGCGAAGAGATTAAAACATTATCACATGATTGGATTAGTAAACAACTAGTTCGGAAGTTTTGTCCTTCTTGAGTTGCTTGGATTTAATATTTACTCTTTTTGTTAAATTCCTTAACAATATTTTGTCGGAAAAAAAAGGGTGAAAATGCATTTGTTTAATTCAAAGTTCTCTAAGATAGTATATGGCCTATATCCATGTTCATTCTAATTTGTTGTCTATCTAGACTATTTTACACTTTTAATGTCAAAAGAATTAAAGAAGATATATTCGTAACTACATATAATAAAGGCATTCTAATGCTATTATATGCATCAAAACTAATAGCTTTAACATAAAATCGTTGTAATAGTTTAATAAACATGATTTAAGAGAAAATCGAATGTAAACGTGGTTTATAAGCCTCATATATGTTTAATATCTATGTTTAGATAAAACTAATAAAAATGTGACGTTTTCAAATAGAGGCCGTGTTGGGTATTTTCTTAGCACATGAGGTTAAGAGCCCAACTCTTTAAAGCCCATCTTGGGGTCCATCTTAGTCCCCAATATTATTTCATATGTTCAGTAATTGGAAGAGTATCAAACAAGAGTGAAGTGAGAGAAAAAGAAGAAAAGAAAGAAGAAATTTCGGAGTGTTTATCACCCAAAAAACCCAGCAGCAGTGTTTCATCGATCTCTGGAGTTTGAACCATTGGATCGTCACGATTTTCGAACTGGAGCTTCCTTACATATAAATGAAGACTTTGACCGTTGGGATTCTGATTTTGAGGCCTGGGAGTACTGTTTCTTGCCCGGGCAGTTTGCATCAGATTTGGTGATATTCTTCCTTTCTTGTTCTTTGATTGTTGCCATATATCTTGATGTTTAATTCCAAGATTATGATGTTTGTTGTATACCTCTAGTGTTATCTAGAGAAGACTTTGTGTACCTCTCTTGGTTGATAGTGGATTTTAAGCGGCACTAGGTGTCCCGTGGTTTTTACCCGGTTTTGGGTTTTCCACGCTAAAAGTTTTGTGTTCTTGTTGTGTGTTTGTTTACTTTTATTACCTGCTGATTTGGGGCTGATTTGAGATCGTTAGGGGCTGTTCTATAGTTGTGATTAGGTTGCCTTATTTGATTACTTCCTCATAGGTTCATACGGGTTTGGGTAGGTGTTGTCAAACGAAGGTTTTGCTTTCGCATTTGTGTTTATACCGTTGTGACCCATTGCACCTTTACCCGTCAAATTGGTATCAAGAGCTTGGTTCTTGGTTTGGGGATTTAACCTGTTTGAATGATGGAAGCTAATACAAGTAGGATGGTTAGTTTGAATGGTTCTGATTATCATGTTTGGAAAGGAAAGATGGAAGATCTCCTTTATGTTAAAGACTACTACTTGCCTGTTTTTAGTTCTGAGAAACCTGATAACAAAACAGATGCAGAATGGACTATTTTGCATAGACAGGTTTGCGGGTATATTAGGCAGTGGGTTGATGATAATGTTTTGAACCATATTTGTGAGGAGACACATGTTCGTACTCTTTGGAACAAACTTGAACAGTTATATGCTCGAAAAACTGGAAATAACAAGTTGTTCTTAATCAAGCAAATGATGGGATTAAAGTATACTGATGGGTCTCATATTACTGATCACTTAAATGCTTTTCAGGGTATTATAAATCAGCTTGCAGGTATGGGTATCAAGTTTGAAGATGAGATTCAAGGCTTGTGGCTTCTTGGTACTTTACCGGATACTTGGGAGACTTTTAGGACATCTTTGTCCAACTCTGCACCAGATGGTGTTATCACCATGGAATTGGCTAAAGGCAGTATTCTGAATGAAGAAATGAGAAGAAAGTCACAAGGTTCTTCTTCACAGTCAGACGTCTTGGTCACTGAAAGGCGGGGGAGAAGTCAAAGTAGAGGTCCGAGTAACAGAGGTAATCATCGCAGTAGTTCCAGCAAAGAAAAATTTCCTGATGTTGAATGCTACCATTGTCACAAGAAGGGACACACAATGAAGTTTTGCAGACAGTTTAAAAAGGAGAACAAGAAGAAAAACTACAACAACCAGAAGAACAAACACAAGAAAGATGATGATGGTGATGACAGTACTGAAGTAAATACCACCACAGATGAGTTCTTTGTTTGTTCAGATTATGATATGGTTAACCTTGCTCATGATGATTCGAGTTGGATTCTTGACAGTGGTGCTACGTGTCATGTTGCAACACGAAAAGAATATTTTTCATCTTACACACCAGGTGATTTTGGTTTTGTTAGGATGGGTAATACTGGGCTATCTAGGATTGCTGGTATTGGAGATATTTGTTTGAAGTTTGACACAGGGATGGAATTGGTTTTACATAATGTGAAACATGTCCCAGATATGAGACTCAATATTATCTCAACAGGTCTTCTTGACGAAGATGGTTACCACAACAGTTCTGGTAATGGCTTGTGGAAAGTGACTCTCGGATCCTTGATTGTTGCAAGAGGGAAAAGGGAATCCAAGTTATATATGACACATCCGAAGATCTCCAAGAGCATTGTCAATGCTATAGACAATGATGATATGACCGAGTTATGGCACAAGAGACTTGGTCACATGAGTGAAAAGGGGATGTCTATTCTTTCTAAGAAGAATGTGTTAACCGGTGTGCATGATATCAACTTGAAGAAATGTTCTCACTGTTTGGCAGGAAAGCAAACTAGACTTGCTTTTAAGAGTCGGTCTCCTTTCAGAATGGAGCACATACTTGATCTGGTACATTCCGATGTTTGTGGTCCCATGAAGACTAAGACACTTGGTGGGTGTTCGTATTTTGTCACTTTCATCGATGATCACTCAAGAAAGGTTTGGGTGTATACCTTGAAGACTAAAGATCAAGTATTGGATGTGTTTAAGCAGTTTCATGCTTTAGTTGAGAGGCAGACAGGGAAGAAACTTAAATGTATTCGAAGCGACAATGGAGGTGAATACATTGGCCCCTTTGATGCTTATTGTAGAGAGCATGGAATTCAGCATCAAAAGACTCCACCGAAGACACCGCAGTTGAATGGCTTAGCAGAGCGGATGAATAGAACTTTGGTTGAGAGAGTTAGATGCTTGCTTTCACATGCAGGGTTGCCTGCTTCTTTTTGGGGTGAAGCTTTGAATACGGCGGTACATGTTATTAATCTAACCCCTTGTGTTCCTTTGCGCTTTGATGTTCCTAACAGGGTTTGGAGCGGCAAAGATGTTTCATACCGTCATTTACGAGTCTTTGGATGCAAGGCATCTGTGCATATTTCCAAAGATGAAAGATCAAAGCTTGATGTGAAGTCTAAGCCATGTGTATTCCTCGGGTATGGTCAAGATGAACTTGGGTACAGGTTGTATGATCCAGTTCAAAAGAAACTCATTCGTAGCCGAGATGTAGAGTTTGACGAAGACCAAACTTTGAAAGATGTTGAGAATGATGAGAAAGAGACAATTCCTCAACATAATGATGATCCTATTGATTTAGATCCGGTTCCTCTAAGACATTTTGATGCACAGTTTGGAGATGATATTCAGAATGATGAAGAACATGGTGCTGATGATGTTGATGCTCAAGAGAAACCATACCTAGATGAAGACGTTCGTCCTGAGTTACCAGTACCTATGCCACCATTCGTTCCGGTTAGACGGTCCACTAGAGATCATCATCCTTCCACACGCTATTCTGCACATGAGTACGTTTTACTCACTGATGGGGGAGAGCCCGAGTGTTATGCGGAAGCTATGGAAGATGAACACAAAAGGGAATGGTCTGAAGCCACGCAAGATGAGATGAATTCCTTGCATAAAAACAATACCTTTGAGCTAGTAGAGTTACCTAAGGGCAAGAGAGCTTTGAAGAACAAATGGGTTTTCAAATTGAAGACTGATGAGTATACTTCTAGACCGAGATACAAGGCCAGATTAGTGATAAAAGGTTTCAGTCAGAAAAGAGGTATTGATTTTGATGAGATTTTCTCTCCAGTCGTGAAGATGTGATCTATTCGAGTTGTTCTTGGTTTGGCGGCTAGCCTCGATCTTGAGGTGGAGCAAATGGATGTCAAGACAGCTTTCCTTCATGGTGATCTGGATAAACAAATCTACATGGAGCAGCCTGAAGGTTTTCAGGTTAAGGGGAAGGAAGACTACGTGTGTAGACTTCGGAAAAGTTTGTATGGGTTGAAGCAAGCACCGAGACAGTGGTACAAGAAGTTTGAGTCGGTTATAGGGAAGCAAGGCTACCGAAAGGCCTCATCAAATCACTGTGTTTTCTTTCAGAAGTTTGGTGATGATGACTTCATCATCTTATTGCTATATGTTGATGATATGCTGATTGTTGGCAAGAACGTTGGAAGAATTGCCCAACTGAAGCGAGATTTGAGCAAGTCTTTTGCTATGAAAGACTTGGGGCCAGCAAAACAGATCCTTGGCATTTGAATTTTCCGTGATAGGGGTGCTAAGAAGTTGCATATATCACAAGAGCAATACATTGAAAAGGTGTTGTGCAGGTTCAACATGAATAAAGCTAAAGTGGTGAGTTCCCCTCTTACTCCCAACTTTAAGCTAACTGAAAAAGATTGCCCTTCTTCCAAGAAGAACATTGAAAAGATGGATAGAGTTCCATATGCCTCAATGGTTGGTAGCTTGATGTATGTTATGGTGTGTACAAGGCCAGATTTAGCTCATGCAGTTGGTGTTGTCAGTCGGTTCCTGTCAAATCCTGGTTAGAAGCATTGGGAAGTTGTTAAATGGATATTTAGATATCTGCGAGGTATTTCCAAATTGGGTATCACATTTGGAAATGGGAAGCCCGTGCTTGTTAGTTACACAGACTCAGATATGGCGGGAAATAAGGACAACATGAAATCCACTTCTGGATATTTGATGACCTTTGCAGGGGGGGCTGTTTCATGGCAACCTAGGTTGCAAAAGTGTGTGGCTTTGTCTACAACAGAGGCTGAGTATGTGGCAGCAACAGAAGCGTGCAAAGAACTATTGTGGTTGAAAAGGTTTCTGAAGGAGCATGGCTTCAAGCAACAGCGCTATGTGGTTCTTTGTGATAACCAAAGTGCTATTCACCTTGCGAAGAATTCTATGTTTCATAAGCGAACAAAACATATTGATGTGAGGTATCATTGGATTAGAGATGCTATTAAAGATGGTTTATTTGAACTTGATAAAGTTAATACCGATGATAATGGTTCTGATATGTTGACCAAGCCGTTAGCAAGGGAGAAGCTCAAGGTTTGTTGCTCGATCGCCGGGATGGCGAACTCTTCCTCATAGGCAGAAAAGAGGGAGATTTGTTGGGTATTTTCTTAGCCCATGAGGTTAAGAGCCCAACTCTTTAAGGCCCATCTTGGGGTCCATCTTAGTCCCCAATATTACTTCATATGTTCAGTAATTGGAAGAGTATCAAACAAGAGTGAAGTGAGAGAAAAAGAAGAAAAGAAAGAAGAAATTTCGGAGTGTTTATCACCCAAAAAACCCAGCAGTAGTGTTTCGTCGATCTCTGGAGTTTGAACCGTTGGATCGTCACGATTTTCGAACTGGAGCTTCCTTACATATAAAGGAAGACTTTGACCGTTGGGATTCTGATTTTGAGGCCTGGAAGTACTGTTTCTTGCCCGGGAAGTTTGCATCAAATTTGGTGATATTCTTCCTTTCTTGTTCTTTGATTGTTGCCATATATCTTGATGTTTAATTCCAAGATTATGATGTTTGTTGTATACCTCTAGTGTAATCTAGAGAAGACTTTGTGTACCTCTCTTTGTTGATAGTGGATTTTAAGCGGCACTAGGTGTCCCGTAGTTTTTACCCGGTTTGGGGTTTTCCACGCTAAAAGTTTTGTGTTCTTGTTGTGTGTTTGTTTACTTTTATTACCTACTGATTTGGGGCTGATTTGAGATCGTTAGGGACTGTTCTATAGTTGTGATTAGGTTGCCTTATTTGATTACTTCCTCATAGGTTCATACGGGTTTGGGTAGGTGTTGTCAAACGAAGGTTTTGCTTCCGCATTTGTGTTTATACCATTGTGACCCATTGCACCTTTACCCGTCAGGCCGATGTGACAGTATCATTGCTACACCCATGGAGATAGAGGCCGATGTGACGGTATCATTGCTACACCCATGGAGCCTCATCAGATATATAATTTAGGCTTAGGCTTTGTTAAATTTCCTTCTATTATCATTTATAATGTATGACCCTCACCCAGCCAACTATATATATCTACTTGCAAACATTTCACATTTAACAAATTTTAACTCACGAGTTATTAAATGTCCGCGCGTTACAAGATGTTTGAAAAATACATTATTATTTTTAGCATAATTCTTTTAACTTTTGGACATATCATTTATTTGGTTTCAGAACCAAATAAGATAATATGTATATGAGTCATTTATAAAAAAAATCTAAGAGGGGTTTTTGTAGCTTCTTCAAAATAACTGTAAATGAACATTAAATTTGGAGATAACAAATGTTACTGTATTATTAAATTTCTTAGTCAAGAACGATACATCATGACAAATTTCCTTGTATCAGTTATACACTCGTAATTTATTGATGTTACTTGAAAGTTTATATAGAATATAAGTTCAAGTATAAAGTAAAAACATGTTCCACGGTTCCTTTCTATATTTGAACAACTCAGAAGCGCGGCATATTTCCTCCAGTTCTAGCACTGAGGAAGGTCGGCAGGCGGAGGTGGCAGCGTTGATTCTGGCGTACCACCGTTGTCGACTAAGAAAACGGTTCCCAAACCCCATGGTAAATGTACATCCAAATGGCAGTGAACATACCACGCACCTATAAGTATTTCATTTTAAATAATAAATCAGTATATATGTAGCCATTAGTCAACAAAAACTATTCTAGATATGGTTAAATTATGCGTGACAAGGACTAGTTATATATTGCTTAATTACCTGGATTATTAGCTCGGAATCTGATAACAGCCCAACCACCAACTGGAACACCAAGCGTATTACGTTCTTGTGGATTTACCAGATTGAAATTTTGGCTGTCGGTCGCTGGATTATAGTTGCCAAAGCCTTGAGCCAACACGTAAAAATTCATTCCATGCAAATGCATGGGATGATTTTCAACACCAATCAAGGCTGTGTTTTGAAACACAACTTGAACCGTAGCATTAAACTTAACTCTCTTCACACTTGTTGACTTTGGTGCAAACAATAGACCCTGATTGAAACTGTTGTTGACGTTTACGTAATCAAAAACCAAAGGTGGTGTATCCGGGAAATCAGTTGTGTAAACACCACTAATGTTTCTAAAAACGGCTTCCAGAAGAGATACTTGAGATGGTAAAACAAATGAACGATTGTTCATGCTTGCTGATAATTTTTGCCCGAATATACCTGAACAATTTTGGTTGGAATCACAAGGTGTTAAACCGAGACCGATGGTCATAAACAAGTTTTCATCCACTGTGCGTGGAACAGGTGACCAGAAAGGGCTAGTCACAAGAGAGGTTAAGTTGCTAGAAAATGCAAAAGCTGTGGTTGTGTCATTAAAATCGGGTATAACTGGAAGAACTGGTCGTGTTGTTTGTGTAGCGTTTTGGTAAGCAATGATTCCAGTAGTGGTGTTTTGATTGAATGTAACACCGACCGCAGTAGCATATGGACTAGCCGTCATGTAATATAGTCCTGGAGATTGGTTTGCAGTGAACAAGACATCGTGAGTTTGGCCCGGACCAAGGACGAGAACATTAGTTCGGTATGGGTTTGTGTAGGCTGCATCCGCTCCAACCACCGTCATGCTGTGGTTGGCTATCTTAAAAAAGAATTGAGTATTGAGGGCAGCGTTGATTACTCTCAGCAAATATGTTCTTCCTGGTACGACATTTAGCCTGAATGTGTCTTACATAATTCGAACACAAAAATTAAACAAGATAACACTAATTAGTTGCCAAATATATTAAGTAGTGTTCCAAATGTTGTGATAACTAGGTGCTGATGTACTTACTGTTTGAGACACAAGAGTTAAACAAATCACCGGGCCAGCCATTGAATGTATAAGCATCTGCGTCAACAGGAGCGCCTCCGCTAGCTAGTGCAGCGTTTTCAACATCAATAGGGTTAGCATTCCACCATTCTCCTGTAAAATTATTATTGTTTCAGCATATATGATGTACGTAGAACAAATAAATTAAACAGCCAAATAATATACTCGTATAAAATAGAAAAAAGATAAGGTACCTAACATAATAGTTTCTTCACGAAAGGGTGTAACGAAAGGGTACGTTTGACCGTTACGTGGCCGAATGATTAGAGCACCATAAACAGTAGCTCGGAGCCATTGAGCGTGTGAATGCCACCAAAGTGTTCCCACTTGTCCGGTGAGATTAAACCTGTATGTATAGTTACCTCCGGGCCTGATTGGGCACTGAGTGATGAACTCAGGACCATCTGCCCATTGAGTTAACCTTTGGAACACCCCATGCCTGCATTTACAACGAGAACAAATACTCAATTTAACACCATACACTAACTCTTTCACTAAAATTCGTAAGAGCATATAATAGCATGTTAAACGTAGACTTTACCAATGAATAGTAAGGTTATTTGGCGATCTGTTAAAGACGTGAACAATAAGTGTATCTCCCTCTTGAACGTTCAAAGTTGGGCCTGGAAGGCTTTGGTTAACTGCAGTAATGGCTTGATTTTGACATAATCGATTCGCCATTATGTTATTCACCTGTTAAGGGAAACAACATTAATCACTTTAGACCATTGTTTAGAAGTATCTAAAAGAGACACGATAAGAGAAGTGGATACTTACAACAAATGAAGTCTCGACAGTAGCAGCAGAGGCCGTCCACAACGACAAAGAGAGTAAGGCTACTACGAATCCAACCGTAAACACAGAGCTCGACGCCATAGTTCGAGAGCTAAGAAAAGAAATATGCATGCGCATGTATGAGAGCTAGATGTTTGAAGATTTGTAAATGAGTTGGTTGTCTACGTTCGTTAGGTGTATTATATATAGCTAGAGAGATCGTGGAAATATAATATAAAAAAGGAAAGTCCATTAAAAAATCCAAATAAATTACAAATAGTGTGTAGAAGAGAACATTTCAAAAGGCAGATTAGTTAAATAATATGTTGTTGAATTTTGCTTTTGACAACATTTGACTTAAGATATGCAGCTGTCGGTGATCAAATCTTCCTTCTCTTAAGCACATGCATTTGGTTGACTATGAAATATGTATATAAATCTCTTAAGCACACTTGGTGTTGGACGCGTTTATATGTGCCATGCATGTACAGACGTACAGTATATTGTATTTAGAAAGTGTAAAACCTGTTTTTTTTTAACAGTTTTACATTAAAACTAACATAAACAGTTAGGCAAGAATAATATTACAGTAGAATTTTTACGATATAAAAAAGTAAATCAAAATTCCAAATGGTAGGTAGAAGAATATTTCAAAAGACAGATTTAGTGCAATAATACGTTGTTGAATTTTGTTGTTTCTGGAAACATTTGACAAAATATTGGTATGTACACACTTGCTTGACTTATACTATTAATTAACATTAATTAGTAGATTGACTTATATTATGGATCCATATTAGACAAATTTTCATAGTTTTACTAACAATCTAAGGTAGGAAAACTCTAAACGTTTTAACTTTTCATGTTCTCGCATAATATTCCTAAAACGCTGGTACGTTAGCATTATGGTTAGCTAATGCATGTAAATATACCTCATATGCAAACGGACACAACGCAAAGCGATCAATCATGATTTTGATTTTTGACAGGTGCATGCTTATATATAAATGTCATCAGTATTTACACATCATTTTCAAAAACAGAAACAACCGTGGAAAAGATTGAATCATTTTAAGAATTGGAGATTGTGCGCTGGTCTACATTAATGCTTTTGCAACGAATTTTTGAGAATGTGAAACGCATATTTATGGTTTTTCTTCATAGATGACTAACCCAAAGAATGTATCAAAGAATATTAGTATGGTAACCGCGCGTTGTGGCGGTAGATACCTTAAACTACAAGTTAACGGCACCAAATATCTAACAGCGTGTCTGCATGTAAGCATGTTTGTCGTGGACAAATAATCAGTATATCAAATTTTTAACGATATTTTATAAAGTGCAACAAATTCATATGCTAAAGTGTGTATTAATTGTTTTAGAAGCTTAATTAGATTGTATATTGTGGTTAAATAGTTGTATATTTTATTTAATGAGTGAATTAAATTGTGTATTAATTGTATGTGTTGAATAGTGTTTTTTAGTTTTATTTGTGTTTCAAATACTTGTAAATGATGCTTCTTTTATTTGTAGTTGCTTAAAAATCTATTTAAAGAAAGTGTTAAATGTTTTATAAGTAGTTTAGATATTCCGCTTCATTTTTAATCTAGCTCAACACTTACACAACTCTATATTTTTATAAAATGATCAACTGCTAGTAACCAAATGAAAGTAATCTTCAACAAAACCTTTTTTTTTTTTTAATGGCAAATTTTACAACTTACATCACCTATCTCATAAAATCAATTTCACATGTCTCCAACTAGACTTGAATTCATAGTCCACTCTTCATCAAACCTTAACTAATTGCTAAATGGAAGTATTCCATTTTAAGGAATCAAACAAGCTTTAGTTCATAGACTTCCTATTTATGGTTGATGGTTTGCTAAATGTGAAAAGTAACTAGCTTAGTTTGATTCGTGCAACTAATTAAGGATAATAGTGGAACTAGAAGATTAAAACATTTGTTATCTAGTTGTGTTTGAACTACTAAGTTAATTTGAAATTCAAACCAAAAAGTCGTTTTATATGGCTTAGTCTCTTGAACAAGCCAAGGGTACATACTCCCCCTTTGTTTGTGTATAGGTGTAATTAAGTTTGTGTAAGTTGGATATTCGGAAAGTCACTTGAGAAGATAGTCAGAAGTCCCAAATAACCTTAGTCAGAATGTGTCCAACATAAGAAATAATCCAATAGTTGGAAACAACCAAAGTCGGAAACCCAATAGTCGGAAACCAACAAAGTCGGAAGTACCAAATAACCTTAGTCGGAAACACCCAAAGTCGGAAAGTTCCAAAGTAGGAAGGTTTTCCAAAGTAGGAAAGTTATCGAAAGTCGGAGAGTCTCAAGTTTCCTTACTCGGAAGCCTATTCCAATGGGAAACTCGGAAAATTTCAAAACCAAAGTTGGAAGACAAAGGTGCTGATACACAAAAAATGAGGGTTTTAATACTTGAAAGATTAGGGTTTTAATACTCGAAAAATCATAGTTTTCTTCAAATTTTCAAAGCACTCGAAAACACTTAAATCCAAGTTTTTAATCCAAAATTTTTACCAATCTTATCTTAAAAACACCTAAACTAATATAAAAACGCAAACTTTAAAGTTTTTTATCTTAAAAAATTAAATCCTAATAAGATGAAACTCAAAAAGGACGAAAGGCTTTAAAAACTTTAAAAATAAAAAAAAAAAAAAAAATAAAAAAAAAAAAAAAAAAACCCTGAATTTTAACACTAAGTCATCTTCTGGTGATGATATTACATGTTAGGTCACACTATCATTCATTGTTACACAATAATATTTGTTATTATAGAGAGAGAGAGTTGAAAGAACTAGATTATGTAATGAAATGGAAAATTATTCACTAGAACCAACACCTTTCTCATTGTAAGAAATGATATATATAGTGTATTTACAAACCCTAGGCCACCCATGGGCTTGCTTCATGGGCGGGCCTCTTAAACTAACATACAAGCCCAATATAATAAACGACTTGTTCTATTCGCATATGACTGACACTTTAAGCATTTTCCAACAAATTTGTTTGTTGATAACCATTATCGTTGCAACTTTTATAGTACAAGGTAGGAATCCTCTGGTCATTAGATGAGTTTGTTGTTTGCTTGTGTTTATTGTAATCTAGAATAAAGATGCTCATTTGAATGTGGGATCTTTTGTACCATTTAGATCACTACTTAAGTTTTGTTGGTGTCAGGGGTGTTTTTTGGGTAAAAGGGTAACCACCCCGGTGTCAGGGGAGTTTGGGGTCGCTTAAAACCTTTTATCTGGATTTTAGATTTAAATAAGCTATTCTAAATAGATAGTTTGAGGTTGCTTATTAAAATTGTATTTTTGCTCAAGATAGATAATTGTTGTTTACTTTGTGACTAATATGTGTGAGTTCGAATTAGCTACTAATAGTTGCTTATTATGAATCAGTTCTAAAATACAGTGGTGTTGGGTAATCAACCCCAAACACCCTCATATGATCTAAAAGTTGCAATTTTTATGAATGTTCTAATTTTTTATTTGATTTACGTGTCGAAATAATCATTTTCAGTACTAGAACAAAGTAGTAAACCCAAAAAGCGAAATACTGGTGCTTCTTTTGCCTAATTTACATCAATGAATTGTAAGTGATTTTTTAGATTTCTTCATATCCAATAAAATTTATCCTTAAAGTTATGGCTATATTCGAACTAATCAGTTTTTTTGTTTAAGATATAAAGGGTTATGATTTCATTTCATGTGATGATGGGTGGCCATTGTTGTTACTAAAAGAAAAGCACCAACCATTTTGCTTTCATTTGTTTTAGGGAGTGCCCATCATATCTAAAAGAAGGGTATCAAGTTTAATATTTGCAACTCCTAGGTGTTCTTAAATTCCAGAATTAGTTGCACTTAGGGATATTTTTTAGAAGAATTATGACAGTTTTTTTTGTTAGTGTCGCTTTTGACCCATAACTAGTGTAAACCGAATGGTGATTATCTTGATAATCCTACAGGCGTTTAATTTTTTTAAAACTATTATTCACTGCCTTATATAGATATGTTAATTGTTATTTAATTTTCTTCTAAACAACAAATGTGAAAGAATTTTACAAAGAATATGGTAACTCGATGTTTTTTCGGATAAAGTATTAATATTTTCAATCAGTTATGAGATGACTTATGTTTGTCGTTTCACTTGCTGCAGAAGATGATCTGCTGATGCAGATTTTGAACCCGACTCAATCCCTCCAAGTGTTGAAAGAGGGAATGAGGTTAATTATTTTACTTTATTTTGGTCGGTGCAATGCTTATGCCTCATTGTGGTAGTTTTTCTTTTTTTTAATTGTCATTTGTTTAAATTGTGAATCGTATCTGCTGCTTTAGGCATTGACTATTTAACGTTTCTGTAGGAATTTCTAACCTACCACAATAAATTATCTCTGCATTTTTCTTAAAAACTCTTAACACAATTGACCATTTACTACAATAATATTCGAGGAATTTCATTTGAAATGCTAGCCCCTTCCTTGCATCAGGACCACTGGATGTTGAGCATGCCGATGTCAAGTTAAGAAACACCAAAGTGAACTTCGAATACTAACCGAAAGCACGTTAGAAACATCTATTAACTTTAACATTTTTGTAGAGAAGTCTGTGGAAAACTAGAAGGGGGTTGAATAGTTTACCAGTTTTTATGTTAATTATCTTGTGAAACTTTACGTTTAATCAAATATCTAAACTACAAGACAATATATAATATGCAAGAGTAACGAAAGAAACAATCAAACCACAACACGATAGTTTATCGTGGTTCGGCTACAAGGACTCTTTTTCCTTGCCCTACTCCACGCCTCGAGTATCCAACTCGAGAGTTTCTTTCACTAGTCAACAAGCTCCTTTCACCGGCGGAGAAAACCTTACACGTCGCTTACACAAGATTACCGACACAAAGCTAGATGTCGAGTTCTTTTACAAGGGTACAACCACTCCCATCACACTATGTATTTTAAGGCCTAAAATACTAATCGATCACTACTAAATATACACAATCAAATGAAGTATAGACTATACGAACTCTACACAATGCTAAGCTAACAAGTCTTGCAACGTTGTGTTGAATACTTGTAACTTTGATATGAATTTGTGAACTTCTTTGCTACAAGAGAACTTCACACAAATGAAATGTTAATGAGTTAGATGAATGATATGAATATGTATGTGCAAAGTATATATGAGAAGTGATGAAAGATTTCTTGCAAGTGGCTTGATATTTATAGCCAAACAAACCAGACCACTGGCGGATCCGGCGGAACCCAAACAAGGGTTCCGCCCTTGTAACCCCAGGGTTCCGCCAGTGTCTGATAGTCAAAGCCTTCAAGAAATTTTTCCATATCTAGCAATGTCAAATCAAGCTTCTTCAAGTCAATACACAATAGATAGAGTAAGAGACTATCTATAATGTGTAAAAACAATGTGTAAGAAGTCTTATGGAAAGTCAAACACTCAATCTTTCCATAAATGCACATGTTACATTTTCTATATTTGGAAATATGAAAATGTTATGTTAAATGTGAAATGTAAATGTAGCAAGTAAAGTCTAGTTATGCAAGACTAAAACTAAAATCATGTTTTACTAAAAACTAAAGTTTACACTTTGTCGTTAACAAAACTTAGCAAAGATCGTAAAATATAAATAACGTTTTTAGGCGATATTTGTATTAACAAAATCCTTTTTTTGCATGCATAAATACTTTTAACTTACCGGTTTTTAACATCTTTGATGAAAAAGTCCCTTTTACCCTTAAAATGGTTACACAAGTGTCATTAGGCTATTGTTTTGTAACATGCTAGACTCTTGTGAGTTTAATTCTAATAAAATGTCACGGTTTCAGGTTCACTATCTACATGATTTTTGCTTTTGCAGGTCCCATGAGGGTATGTATTTGAATATAATTGACTACATTTTTATGAGCATAACATTGATATAGAATCCGGATGCCTTAAGAAAGTGAAAGTTATGTCATAGCACAAAACCTCTATAGTGTATTTTGATTGAATAAAGAAGTGCATATTTATTTTTATTTTCTTTTTCTTATTATCTTTTAGCAAATAAGTACATTATATATTTTCTTAGCCACTAACGTTGTTTTAGTTAAGCGGTGGCCTTCTCGGTTTAAGTTGTGGTCAAACAAACGTTGTGTACGAAGAAATTTTATTTCGTCTATGAATAAGCACTATGTAATTTACATGTTCTCATACTTTTCATTTTTCTTTTTGCATATAATACATGAACACTTTTTTTTTGTTTCCAATTTTTGTGTCTAAGATATTTGCCGTTATTCATTATATATTTACGTCCAGTAAACTTTGTCAAGTAATATAAGGAAGCTAGCCGGCCCATACAGGCGGGCTACAAAGCTAGTAAGATAATATGTGTATATAAGTATTAGATTGGATGGATACAAATTTCTTTTTGTTCAGTTGCATGTTAAAATGAAGAGTAACAAATATTATTATTTAAATTTCTTAGTCAATTAAAATACATCATGACAAATTTCCAAGTATTAATTGAAATACTGGATATCATACAACCTTAAAAAGACCATTAGTCATACACTTGGAGTTTATTGATTTTACTTGAAATTAATAATATAAGTTCAACTATAAATTAAAAACATGTAGCACGATTCTTTTCTATACTTGAACAACTCATAAGCTCTGCATATCTCCTCCAGTTCTAGCACTTTGGAAAGTCGGCTGGCGGTGGTGGCAATGTTGATTCAGGCGTACCACCATTCTCGACCAAGAAAGCCATTGCCAAACCCCATGGCAAATGTACGTCCAAATGACAGTGAACATACCACACGCCTATATATATTTCATTTTATTAATCAACAAGAAACTATTCCACAAATGGTTATGAATCCATAAATTAATAGAATCATGCATGATTAAGAAATGTGGCAATGACTATGAATAGTTTACCTGGATTATTAGCTCGGAATCTAATCACCGCCCAACCACCAACTGGAACACCAAGCGTGTTACGTTCTTGTGGATTTACCAGATTGAACTTTGGAGTGTCGGTCGCTGGATTATAGTTGCCAAAGCCTTGAGCCAACACATAAAAATTCATTCCATGCAAATGCATGGGATGATTTTCAACACCAATCAAGGCTGTGTTTTGAAACACAACTTGAACCGTAGCATTAAACTTGACTCTCTTCACACTTGTTAACTTTGGTGCAAACAAAAGATTCTGATTGAAACTGTTGTTGACGTCTGTGTAATTGAATATCAAAGGTGGGGTGTCCGGGAAATCTGTTGTGTAAACACCACTAATGTTTCTAAAAACGGCTTCCAGAAGAGATACTTGAGATGGTAAAACAAATGAACGATTGTTCATGCTTGATGACAATCGTTGCCCAAAGAACCCTGAACAATTTTGGTTGGAATTGCAAGGTGTTAAACCGAGACCGATGGTCATAAACATGTTTTCATCCACTGTGCGTGGAACAGGTGACCAGAAGGGGCTAGTCACAAGAGAGGTTAAGTTGCTAGAAAATGCAAAAGCTGTGGGTGTGTCATTAAAAGCGGGTATAACTGGAAGAACTGGTCGTGTTGTTTGCCTAGCGTTTTGGTAAGCAATGATTCCAGTAGTGGTGTTTTGATTGAATGTAACACCGACCGCAGTAGCATATGGACTAGCCGTCATGTAATATAGTCCTGGAGATTGGTTTGCAGTCATCAAGACATCGTGAGTTTGGCCTGGACCAAGGACGAGAACATCAGTTCGGAACGGGTTTGTGTAGGCTGCATCCGCTCCAACCACCGTCATGTTGTGGTTGGCTATCTTAAAAAAGAATTGAGTGTTGAGGGCAGCGTTGATTATTCTCAACAAATATGTTTTTCCTGGCACGACGTTTAGCCTGTATGTGTCTTAGACACAAAAATTTAACAAGATAACACTAATTAGTTGCCAAATATATTAAGTAATGTTCCAAATGTTGAGATAACTAGGTGCTGATGTACTTACTGTTTGAGACACAAGAGTTAAACAAATCACCGGGCCAACCATTGAAGGTATAAGCATCAGCGTCAGCTGGAGCGCCACCACTGGCTAGTGCAGCATTTTCAACATCAATAGGGTTAGCATTCCACCATTCTCCTGTAAATTATTATTGTTTCATCATATATGATGTGATGTATGTAGAACAAATAAAGTAAACAGGCAAGGAATATATGAAGTAGAAAAAGATAAGGTACCTAACATAATAGTTTCTTCACGAAAGGGTCTAACGAAAGGGTACTTTTGACCGTAACGTGGCCGAATGATTAGAGCACCATAAACAGTAGCTCGGAGCCATTGAACGTGTGAATGCCACCAAAGTGTTCCCACTTGTCCAGTGAGATTAAACTTGTACGTATAGTTACCTCCGGGCCTGATTGGGCACTGAGTGATGAACTCAGGACCATCTGCCCATTGAGTTAACCTTTGGAACACTCCATGCCTGCATGACAATGTGAACGAATACTCGATTTAACTACATATAGTTCTTTCACTAAAATTCGTAAGAGCGTATAATAGCATGTTAAATGTGGACTTTACCAATGAATAGTAAGGTTATATGGAGATCTGTTAAAGACGTGAACAATAAGTGTATCTCCCTCTTTAACGTTCAAAGTTGGGCCCGGAAGGCTTCGGTTAACTGCAGTAATGACTTGGTTTTGACATAATCGATTCACCGTTAAGTTCTTCACCTGTTAAGGAAAACAAGATTAATCACTTTAGACCATTGTTTAGAATTAGTATCTAAAAGAGAGGCGAGAAGAGAAGTGGATAGTTACAACAAATGAAGTCTCGACAGTATCCGCGGAGGCTGTCCACAACGACAAAGAGAGTAAGGCTACCACGAATCCAAACACAAACACGGAGCAGGATGCCATAGCTCGAGATGGCAAAATAAAAAATGTATGTGTATGAGAGCTAGTTCGATTGTTTGATAAATTGTAAATGAGTTGGTTGTATACGTTAATCTTGGTGTATATATATAGCTAGAGATCGACAAGGAAAAAAAAATTAATATAAAAATGTAAATCAAAATTCCAAATAGCGGGTAAAAGAACATTTCAAAAGAGAGATTTCGTTGTTGAATTTTCTTGTTTTTGAAAACATTTGACTAAAGAAGCATGTTGTTGTCAACCTTGCTTCCTTCTCTTAAGCACACTTGCTTGACTATATTTACCGATATTATATTCTTCTTCTTTTTTTCTTTTTCTTAACAGCACTTATATTAACATTAGTAGATCGAGCAAAAAGAGTTGCAAGATGTTGGTGTTTTTAGGGTTTCCCAGGGTATAGATAATCAAGGGTATCGGATATTCACTTGAAATCGTGTTATCATTTTACAATAGAAACTATTCGACCCTATGTATTGTTGGAAAATTTAGTGCACTTGAAGGTTTAGTTCAAACCTGGCAATGGGTCAGGAGGTACGGAGTGTACACCCATCAGGTCCCTGAACACCCTGACTCATATAGTGGTTAAGTGTTATTCAGTATCTGATGAAGTTCAGTGAGTTCACTCTTTCAGGGAGTGATACTCTGGACTGAATGGTATTCATCAGGATGATGAGTTCAGCTCTGGCTAAAGGATCTCATCAGGAAGTTGTCATGTCCTCAGGGACTAGCTCATCAGTGAGTATAAAGAACTCACTGGACTGAATCATAACTAACTTGTAACGGCTTTGACCTATACAAGTGGCAATTTTAACTGCATTAATGACCACGTTTAATTGGTCATGTAACCACTAATACCTATTATTATGGAGGCAATTAAGTGGGATTAATGGGCTGTTAATCACTCTTAATTCCATTGACTAGGGTTGAGTAATATTACCTATAAATAGGTAAATCAATTGATGCATGAAGATGATACAGAAAACACACAACACTTAAACACGAAGGGTTATTGATTTGCGCCTAAATCACTAACAACATTTGGTCTTATCCCAAGTAGATATTCGTGATACCCAGGCATTAGGGTCGAATAGTTTACTTTGGAAAGTGATAACACGATTTCAAGTGGTATCCGGTAACCTTAATTGGTATGTAGCTAGGTCTTTGATTATCTCTACCCTGATCTGGGCGAATAACAACCAACATTCAAAGTAAACTATTTTGTGATAATCAATGGCTGCTGCTATGAGGCATATGGCTGCTAACTTTTCCAAATTGGATAAGTTTGAAGGTGTTGATTTCAGAAGATGCACTTCTTGCTTTCAAGCATGAATGTGGTGTATGTTCTTAGTACTGCCATTCCTGAGGATCATGGGGATGATGCTACTGTGGAACAGATAAGGAAAAGAAGCAAATGGGAGAATGATGACTATGTATGCAGAGGTTTGATTCTCAATAGTATGTCTGATTCTCTCTTTGACATTTATCAGAACGTTGAATCTTCCAAAGAACTTTGGGATTCCTTGGATGCCAAATATATGGCTGAGGATGCTTCAAGTAAGAAGTTTCTTGTAAGTAATTTCACAAATTACAAAATGACTGATTCAAGACCAGTCATGGAACAATACAATGAACTTCTTGGAATACTTGGAAGGTTTACACAACATAAAATGAACATGGATGAGGCTATCTCAGTCTCTTGTATCATTGACAAACTCCCTCCTTCTTGGAAAGATTTCAAGCATGCCTTGAAACATAAGAAGGAAGAACTGACACTTGTTCAGTTGGGTAGTCATTTGCGTATTGAGGATTCCCTCAGGGCGCAGGATAATGACAAGCCAAAGAGTAGCAATGCTACTGGTGCACATGTTGTCAATATGGTGGAACATAACAATTCCACCAGGTACAATGACAAGAAAGGCAAACGTAAACATCAGGACAACACAAGGGCTGATCCTAACAAGAAGGCAACACCTACTTGTTGAAAATGTGGCAAATCTGGTCACATTAAAAGGGATTGCAAAGGTGTTAAGATTGGTGGTAAAACCAATGGTTCAGGCACTAGTGGTTCAGGGAGTGGTGGTTCTGCCAACTCACTGAAAGGATGATGATGTTGCGTGGTGGGTTGACTCTGGAGCAACTGTTCATGTGTGCAAAGATAGAAAATGGTTCAAGACTTACGAGTCACTGAATGATGGTTCTATTCTTCACATGGGAAATGAGTCAACAGCTTTGGTGCATGGTCGTGGTTGTGTAGATCTTAGTTTTAGTTCTGGAAAGATTGTAACTTTGTTTAATGTTATTCATGTTCCTGATATAAGGAAGAACTTGGTTTCAAGTAGTGTTTTGAATAATCATGGATATAAACAAGTTATTGAATCTGATAAATTTATTTTTTCTAAACATGGTGTGTTTATTGGTTTTGGATATTTGTGTAATCAAATGTTCAGGCTTAATGTTGTCACTGACATTGTTAATTCAGCCTTTTTATCAACCTCTAAACTAAATGACTCTACCATGTGGCATGCTAGACTTGGCCATGTACATTTTAAAAGGATGCAAGACATGTCTAAGGATGGGTTAATCCCAGCATTTGACATGGACACTGAACATGTTGACCAAAATTACTAAGAAACCTTTTCAGGGTGTAAAACGTGAGACTGAGCTCTTGGAGCTTATACACAGTGACCTGTGTGATTTGCATGCCACTCCCTCTTTGGGGAACAAGAAGTACTTTGTGACATTTATTGATGATGCTTCTAGGTTTTGTTATGTCTATCTATTACATACCAAGGATGAAGCATTAGATAAATTCAAGGTATTTAAAACAGAAGTTGAGTTGCAACTTGGGTCCCTGATCAAAAGATTCAGGACTGATAGGGGAGGTGAGTACATGGATACTCTGTATTTTCAGTCTGTTGGTATAATCCATGAAACGACTGCTCCCTATACTCCTCAACAAAATGGTATATCTGAAAGGAAGAACAGGGTACTGAAGGAGATGGTTAATTCCATGTTGTCCTACTCAGGACTGAGTCAAGGGTTCTGGGGTGAAGCTATGTTAACAGCTTGCTATTTACTTAATAGGGTTCCCAACAAAAGGAACAAGGTTACCCCTTATGAACTCTGGACTAAAAAGAAACCCAACCTGAATTATCTCAGGGTTTGGGGTTGTAGGGCAGTTGTAAGACTCCCTGATCCAAAGTTAAAAACTTTGGGTGAAAGAGGCATTGAATGCGTCTTTGTTGGATATGCTGAGCATTCCAAGGCTTATAGGTTCTATGTTATTGAACCTAATGAATATGTTTCAATTAACTCAATAATTGAATCAAGGGATGCACTATTTGATGAGAATAGATACTCATCAGTCCCTAGACCAAGTCAGAGGATTTCAAATGGAACTGATGACATTGGTGTATCAGAGGTCCCTGATGATTTATCATCTCAGGCCCCTGATGAGGTTGTGGTTCAACAACCTGAACTTGAGCTCAGGAAGAGCAAAAAGGTCAGGACTCCAAAGTCATTTGGACCTGAGTTTCAATTATACTTGATTGAAGGCACAAGGAGTGAGGTCTCTGACCAATACTCCTATTGCTTCATTGTTGAGGATGATCCCAAAACATTTGAAGAAGCAATGAAGTCCCAGGATGTTGCTTTCTGGAAAGAAGCAATAAATGATGAGATTGACTCCATCATGGGCAACAACACTTGGGTGTTGGTTGATCTACCACCAGGTTGCAAACCTCTTGGTTGCAAATGGATTTTCAAAAGGAAAATGAAGGTAGATGGAACTATTGAAAAGTTCAAGGCTAGATTAGTCATTCAGGGCTTTAAACAAAAGTCAGGGATAGACTACTTTGATACTTATGCCCCTGTGGCACGTATCAGTACCATCAGGTTGCTGATTGCTTTGGCATCAATTCACAATCTGATTATTCATCAGATGGATGTGAAGACAGCTTTCTTGAATGGTGAATTGGATGAGGAGGTTTATATGAACCAACCTCAGGGCTTCATCATGCCTGGCAATGAAAACAAGGTGTGCAAACTGATTAAGTCTTTATATGGACTGAAACAAGCACCTAAGCAATGGCATCAAAAATTTGATGAAGTGGTTTTGTCTAATGGTTATGTTCTTAACCAGGCTGACAAATGTGTATATAGCAAATTTGATGAATCTGGTAAAGGAGTCATCATTTGTCTATATGTTGATGACATGTTGATCTTTGGCACTGACCAAAATCAAGTTGACCTGACAAAGGAATTTTTGTCATCAAGGTTCTCCATGAAGGACATGGGGGAGGCAGATGTTATCCTTGGTATAAGGATTAAACATGAAAGCAATGGTATATCAATTTCTCAGTCTCATTACATTGAGAAGGTACTGAAGAAATTTAATTGCTTTGATTGTACTCCAGTGAGTACTCCCATGGATACCACTGAGAAGCTTATGCTGAACAATGGCAAAGCTGTATCTCAACTTGAGTATTCCAGGGTGATTGGCTGCCTGATGTATGCCATGACTTGTACAAGACCTGACATTGCTTTTGTTGTGGGTAAACTGAGCAGGTATACTAGTAATCCTAGTGCTTAGCACTGGCAAGCAATTCAGAGGGTACTGAAGTATTTGAAGAGAACTATGGATTATAGTCTCTCATATACTGGTTATCCTTCAGTGTTGGAAGGTTACACTGATGCAAGTTGGATCAGTAACACTGAAGACAATTCGTCTACCAGTGGCTGGGTATTCCTACTTGGTGGAGGTGCAATTTCTTGGGCATCCAAGAAGCAAACTTGTATCACCAGTTCAACAATGGAATCTGAATTTGTGGCTCTAGCAGCTGCTGGTAAAGAAGCTGAATGGTTGAGAAACTTGCTTCTTGAGATTCCATTGTGGCCTAAACCTATAGCACCTATTTCTATCCGGTGTGATAGTGCTGCTACATTGGCAAAGGCTTATAGCCAGATGTACAATGGGAAGTCTAGACACTTAGGTGTCAGGCATAGCATGATTCGTGAGCTTATCATGAATGGGGTGATTTCTATAGAGTTTGTTAGATCTCAACAGAATTTAGCTGATCACTTGACGAAGGGTTTGGCTAGAGACTTGGTTATAAAGTCTGCTAAAGGGATGGGTTTAAAGTCCAACTTGGTTACTGAATGCTAGGACACCCAACTCCCTCCTGAGGAAACTTGGGAGCTGAGTTCAATGAGGAAAGCTGAACATTCAGTGTACTGAAGCACATGTTTTACATACATCCCAAGGTTTGTGCTTGGAACCTGCTGATAAGGAGGATGAAGTCACTACTTCTTAATGGTTAATTTTCTTTGAAAAAGTGCTTGGCAGGAGCATGAATAAAGAGGAACCACCTATGTGAATGTTGAAGTTTTCCCGCTTCAGGAAGCTATGGACTTTTAGCTTTTACAACATTTATGAATTGGATATGGACACATGGCTTGTATAGTGTCAGGAGTGTTTAAGTGTTGGAAAACTTGTGTGTATTTTATCTTCAGGTATTCAAATGGGTTGAAGGGTTCAATTCTTAGAACACCCTGATTCTCGAATATTTGAACGTGTAATTTACTAATATGGAAATTCAATCCTCAGGATATTTTCGTTTATGCATTTGTTTTGTTTAATGTTTAATTTTCATGCAAAGGAAGTGAACTAAATTTGGGGAGGATTGTTGGAAAATTTAGTGCACTTGAGGGTTTAGTTCAAACCTGGCAATGGGTCAGGAGGTACGGAGTGTACACCCATCAGGTCCCTGAACACCCTGACTCATATAGTGGTTAAGTGTTATTCAGTATCTGATGAAGTTCAGTGAGTTCACTCTTTCAGGGAGTGATACTCTGGACTGAATGGTATTCATCAGGATGATGAGTTCAGCTCTGGCTAAAGGATCTCATCAGGAAGTTGTCATGTCCTCAGGGACTAGCTCATCAGTGAGTATAAAGAACTCACTGGACTGAATCATAACTAACTTGTAACGGCTTTGACCTATACAAGTGGCAATTTTAACTGCATTAATGACCACGTTTAATTGGTCATGTAACCACTAATACCTATTATTATGGAGGCAATTAAGTGGGATTAATGGGCCGTTAATCACTCTTAATTCCATTGACTAGGGTTGAGTAATATTACCTATAAATAGGTAAATCAATTGATGCATGAAGATGATATAGAAAACACACAACACTTAAACACGAAGGGTTATTGATTTGTGCCTAAATCACTAACAACATTTGGTCTTATCCCAAGTAGATATTCGTGATACCCAGGCATTAGGGTCGAATAGTTTACTTTGGAAAGTGATAACACGATTCCAAGTGATATCCGGTAACCTTAATTGGTACGTAGCTAGGTCTTTGATTATCTCTACCCTGATCTGGGCAAATAACAACCAACATGTATGGGTTACACGAATATCTCTATGGGATAAGACCAAGTGATGTTCTTGTTTTAGGCACAAATCAAGAACCAAATCGTATTCAAGTGTTAAGGGTTTGTATGTTGTCTCTCCATGCAGTTATGTTATGACATCTATTTATAATAAAGATTACTCATACCCTAGCCCATTGAATTATATATAATTAACGGCCCATTAATTATATCATAATAGTTTCCATAATAGCAGGATTCAGTGGTTAAAACAAGTAGTACAATTATAAGCCTAGCAGTACAAACTTAAGCTTAGCAGTACAAACTTATACCAGCAGCAGAATAAACTTATGCCAGCAGTACAAACTTAATACTAGCAGTAGAATCTGTTAGTATTAACACTAGCAGTAGAATCTCAACACTAGCAGTAGAATCATTACTACTAGCAGTAGAAACTTTGCAACACCACTATTGAGTCAGGGTATTAAGGGATTTGATGGGTGTACACTCCGTACCTCCAACCCCATTACCAGGTGTGAATTAATTCCTCATGTGCACTAAATTTTCCAACAATCCTCCCCAAATTTAGTTCACTTCCTTTGCATGAAAATTAAACACAAAACAAAACATATGCATAAATGAAAATATCTTGAAGATTGAATTCTCATCTTAGTACATAATACGTTCAAATATTCGAGAATCATGGTGTTCCAAAGAATTAAACCCTTCAACCCATTTGAATACCTGAAGATAAAATACACATACATTTTCAAACACTTAAATACTCTTGACACTATACAAGCCATGTGTCAATATCCAATTCATAAATGTTGTAAAAGCTAAAAGTATAAAGCTTCCTGAAGCGGCAAAACTTCAACATTTACATAGGTGGTTCCTCTTTATTCATGCTCCTGCTTAGCACTTTTTCAAAGAAAATAATCATTGAGAAGTAAAGAATTCATCCTCCTTTTCCAGCAGATTCTGAGCACAACCTTGGGATGTAATATAAAATATGTGCTCCAGCCCACTAAATGTTCAGCTTTCCACATTGAACTCAGCTCCCAAGTTTCCTCAGGAGGGAGTTGGGTGTCTTAGCATTCAGTGACTAAGTTGAACTTAAACCCATCCCTTTAGCAGACTTCAAAACCAAGTCTCTAGCCAAACCCTTCGTCAAGTGATCAGCTAAATTTTGTTGAGATTTAACAAACTCTATAGATACCACCTCATTCATGATAAGCTCACGAATCATGCTATGCCTGACACCTAAGTGTCTAGACTTCCCATTGTATATCTGGCTATAAGCCTTTGCCAATGTAGCAGCATTATCACACCGGATAGAAATAGGTGCTATAGGTTTAGGCCACAATGGAATCACAAGAAGCAAGTTTTTCAACCATTTAGCTTCTTTGCCAGCAGCTGCTAAATCCACAAATTCAGATTCCATTGTTGAACTGGTGATGCAAGTTTGTTTCTTGGATGCCCAAGAAATTGCACCTCCACCAAGTAGGAATACCCAGCCACTTGTAGACGAATTGTCTTCAGTGTTACTGATCCAACTTAAATCAGTGTATCCTTCTAATACTGAAGGATAACCAGTATATGAGAGAATATAATCCATAGTTTACTTCAAATACTTAAATACCCTCTGAATTGCTTGCCAATGATGAGCACTGGGATTACTAGTATACCTGCTTAGTTTACCCACTACAAAAGCAATATCAAGTATTGTACAAGTCATGGCATACATCAAGCAGCAAATCACCCTAGAATACTCAAGTTGAGATACAGCTTTGCCAGTATTGGGTATTAGCTTCTCACTTGTATCCATAGGAGTACTCACTGGAGTACACTCAAAGTAATTAAATTTCTTCAACACCTTCTCAATGTAATGAGACTGAGAGATAGAAATTTTGTTACTTCCATGTTTAATCCTTATACCAAGGATAACATCAGCTTCCCCCATATCCTTCATCGAGAACTTTGATGACAAAAATTCCTTTGTAAGGTCAACTTGATTTTGGTCAGTGCCAAAGATCAATATGTCATCAACATATAGACAAATGATGACTCCTTTACTAGATTCATCAAATTTGCTATATACACATTTGTCAGCCTAGTTAAGTAAATAACCACTAGACAAAACCACTTCATCAAATTTTTGATGCCATTGTTTAGGTGCCTGTTTTAGTCCATAAAGAGACTCAATCAGTTTACATACCTTGTTTTCATTGCCAGTCATGATGAAGCCCTGAGGTTGGTTCATATAAACCTCCTCATCCAAGTCACTATTCAAGAAAGCTGTCTTCACATCCATCTGATGAATAACCAAATTGTGAATTGATGCCAAAGCAATTAGCAATCTTATGGTACTTATACGAGCCACAAGGGCATAAGTATCAAAATAGTCTATTCCTGACTTTTGTTTAAAGCCCTGAATGACTAGTCTAGGCTTGAACTTTTCAACAGTTCCATCTACCTCTATTTTCTTTTTGAAAATCCATTTACAACCTAGAGGTTTGAAACCAAGTGGTAGATCAGTCAACACCCAAGTGTTGTTGCCCATGATGGAGTCCATCTCATCATTTATTGCTTCTTTCCAGAAAGCAACATCTTGGGACTTCATTGCTTCTTCAAATGTTTTGGGATCATCCTCAACAATTAAGCAATAGGAGTATTGGTCAGAGTCCCTTCAATCAAATATAATTGAAACTCAGGTCCAAATGACTTTGGAGTCTTAACCCCTTTGCTTCTTCTAAGATCAGGTTCAGGTTGTTGTTCCATAACCTCATTAGAAACCTCATCAGAGACTTCTGGAACACCAATATCATTGGTTCCATTTGGAATCCTTTGACTTGGTCTAGGAACTGATGAGAATCTATTCTCATCAAAGATTGCATCCCTTGACTTAATTATCGAGTTAATTGAAACAAATTTATTAGGTTCAATAACATAAAACCTATATGCATTGGAATGCTCAGCATATCCAACAAAGATACATTCAATGCCTCTTTCACCCAAAGTTTTCAGCTTTAGATCAGGGAGTCTTACAACAGCCCTACAACCTCAAATCCTGAGAAAGTTCAGGTTAGGTTTTCTTTTAGTCCAGAGTTCATAAGGGGTTATCTTGTTCCTTTTATTTGGAACCCTATTTAATAAATAGCAACCTGTTAACATAGCTTCACCCCCAGAACCCTTGACGCAGCCCTGAATAGGATAACATGGAATTAACCATTTCCTTCAGCACCCTGTTTTTCCTTTTAGAAATACCATTTTGCTGAGGAGTATAAGGGGCAGTTGTTTCATGGATTATACCAACAGACTGAAAATACAAAGTATCCTTGTATTCACCTCCCCTATCAGTCCTAAATCTTTTGATTATGGAACCTTGTTGCAATTCAACTTCAAGTTTAAATACTTTAAATTTATCTAATGCTCATCCTTAGTATGTAACAAATAAACATAACAAAACCTAGAAGCATCATCAATAAAAGTCACAAAGTATTTCTTATTCCCCAAAGAGGGAGTAGCATGTAAATCACATAGGTCACTATGATCAGTTCCAACAGTTTAGTTTCACGTTTTACACTTTGAAAAGGTTTTTTAGTTATTTTGTTCATCATACAAGTTTTACACTTTTTAGTGTCCATATCAAAGGCTGGAATTAGTCCATCCTTGGACATATCTTGCATCCTTTTAAAGTGTACATGGCCAAGTCTAGCATGCCATAGGTTTGAATCATTAAGTTTAGAGGTTGACATAAAAGCTGAATTACCAATATCATTAACAATATTAAGCCTGAACATTTGATTACATAAATAACCAAAACCAATAAACACACCATGTTTAGATAAAACAAACTTATCAGATTCAATAACTTGTTTATAACCACAATTATTCAAAACACTAATAGAAACCAAGTTCTTTCTAATATTTGAAACATGTAAAACAATAAACAAAGAAGCAATCTTTCCAAAACTAAATCTTAAATCCACACATCCTCTTCCATGCACCAGGGCTGTTGACTCATTTCCCATATGAAGAATAGAACCATCATTCAGTGACTCATAGGTCTTGAACCAGCTTCTATCTTTACACACATGAATTGTTGCTCTAGAGTCAACCCACCACGCAACATCATCATCCTGCACAAAGTACACTTCAGATATATATATGTAACATAATAAATCTTATAAGACTTATTAAATATATTCTGACCTTTTAGAGAATTGGTATTACCATTCCCTAATCTACTTGTGCCTGATCCATTGGTTTTATTACCAATTTTAACACCTTTACAATCTTTCCTGAGGTGTTCGATTTTACCACACTTCCAACAAGTAGCTTTTGGCTTCTTGTTAAGATTAGATTTGATGTTATCCTGATGCTTACGTTTGCCCTTGTTGTCATTGTACCTAGAGGAGTTGTTATGCTCCACCATATTGACAACTGATGGATCAGTAGCATTGCTACTCTTTGGCTTGTCACTGTCTTGTGCTTTGAATGATTCCTCAATGCGCAAATGACTGCCCAACTCAACAAGAGTTAATTCCTCCTTCTTATGTTTTAGCATATGCTTGAAATCTTTCCAAGAATGAGGTAATTTATCAATGATACAAGAGACTGAAATGGCCTCATCCATGTTCATCTTGTGTTGTGTGAATCGACAAAGTATACTAAGAAGTTCATTGTATTGTTCCATGACAAGTCTAGAATCAACCTTTTTGTAATTGTTAAAATTACTTACAAGGAATTTCTTACTTGATGCATCCTTAGCCATATATTTGACTTCCAAGGAATCCCATAGTTCTTGAGAAGATTCAACATTTTGATAAATATCAAAGAGAGAATCTGACTTACCATTGAAGATTAAACCCCTGCAGACGTAATCATCATTCTCCCATTTGTTTCTTACCCTTATTTGTTCCACAGTAGCATCATCCCCATAATCTTCAGGAATAGCAGTTGTTAGGACATACACCACATTCATACTTGACAACAATAAGTGCATCTTCTTTTGCCATCTTCTGAAATCAACACCTTCAAACTTTTCCAGTTTGGAAAAGTTAGCAGCCATATGCCTCATAGCAGCAGCCATTGATTATCACTAAATAGTTTCTATTGATTGTTGGTGTTTTTAGGATTTCCCAAATCAGGGTGTAGATAATCAAGAGTACCGGATATTCACTTGAAATCGTGTTATCACTTTCCAATAGAAACTATTCGACCCTATGCCTGGGTTACACGAATATCTCTATGGGATAGACCAAGTGATGTTCTTGTTTCAGGCACAAATTAAGAACCAAATCGTATTCAAGTGTTTAGGGTTTGTATGTTGTCTCTCCATGCAGTTATGTTATGACTTATATTTAGAATAGAGATTACTCAAACCCTAGCCCATGGAATTATATATAATTAACGGCCCATTAATTATATCATAATAGTTTCCATAATAGCAGGAATCAGTGGTTAAAACAAGCAGTACAATTATAACCCTAGCAGTACAAACTTAAGCTTAGCAGTACAAACTTATACCAGTAGCAGAATAAACTTATGCCAGCAGTACAAACTTAACACTAGAAGTAGAATTTGTTAGTATTAACACTAGCAGTAGAATCTCAACACTAGCAGTAGAATCATTACTACTAGCAGTAGAAACTCTGCATAACCACTATTGAGTCAGGTATTCAGGGACTTGATGGGTGTACACTCTGTACCTCCAAGCCCATTACCAAGTGTGAATTAATCCCTCAAGTGCACTAAATTTTCCAACACAAGAGTGATTTGAATCACGGATCCAATCAGTGATTTGAATCACGGATCCAATTAGTCCATATATATTAGACAAATTTTCCTAGTTCTATTAACAATCTAAGGGAGGAGAGTGTACGTTTTAACTTTTCATGTTCTCACATAACATGTCTTACGGGACAAACTAAGAAACCTAATTCCTAAGAAGCCGATATGTTAGCATTATTCTTAGCTAATGCATGTAAATATACCTCATATGGAAACGGCCACAACAATAAGCGATCGTTCAAGATTTTGATAATGGACGTGTACGTACTAAAGGTGCTTATAATTATGTGTGGTACGTTGTATAATTAAAAAATTGTAACCTATACATCAGCTTATTCATTTCGACAAACAAATATTATTAGAGCATAAGTTACGTTTAAGTTTTGGGTTGGTGTTGTCTCAAAACGGAAACATGTTGGCACCAACTCCACATCGAGGTTGGTGTTTTCATGCCTCCTGCCGTCCCCACCAACCGGGGTGGTACAATTTTTTTTATTTTTATTATTTTTTTATTTTTATTTATTTATTATTATTTTTAATTTTTTTTTTTTTTTTTTTTTTTTTTTGTGTTCGTTATAGTTGGATATTGTAAGAAATGTGACATGATTATGTCATGATCTTTTAACATCTCATAATGATTTGTTGGTTACCAATACTTTAATGTGTAATCAATCAAATTTTTAATGGTTCATTATATCTTTACCGTTATACTTGTTAGCATTTATGGACATGCTAACCTAACTGCCGTATATAAACTAGTCCTTTCCCTACCCTAAAATACACACAAGTAGTTCACATTAAGCTAACCCTAACTTCGACTCTCTGTCTGGCGATTTAAAAAAAACCCTTACATCCCTAAATCGACTTTTCATTCATTCATTCGATCCTGCATCTTTGATTCTTGATCTCTGTGTGATTGTTCTATTAGGGTTTTTCTTTGAATCGTGGTGCTGCTACTAAGGTTACATCGATTGTCTATCATTCATTACTCTATTATTCGATTTAACCTCTTTTTACTAATCGACTAGCATAAATTGATTCATCATGGTTGGTGGTTAGATACTGGTCCGAGTTTGTTTAAACCCTAACTTTTTAGTTAGGGTTTCTTGGTGTTTACTGGTCGATTATTCTTTGTTGTGGAGTTGTGGGTTTGAGAGATGATTAAGCAAGGGTTTCTGAATCACAAGAGCAAGAACACATCGGATGGTTCTACTAGCTTGATGGGTGTTGCTTCTAAGGGCAGTGATGTTGTGGGGATTCGGTTTCTGCACATGACGAGGGTAATTCTCAAGGAGGTTCGATTGAGGTGGAAAAGGTTGGTTTAGGTGATGATGTCTCATCACTCCTATGTACTCAGAAAGTGGAGCCGATTCCACTTACGAAAGATACATCACATGGTGATGATTTGGAGCAGGTTACAAGTGCTGAAACTGTGAAGCACTTTCTATCTAATGCGCATAAGAATTTTGATGAAGCCATGACTAATATTCAACATGAAATTGTTGCTAATAAGGCTTCCTCTTCAAGTGGTATTGGGCATAATTCTAATTCGAATGTTTCTGGTCCTAATGCTTCTAAGGATGATACTACTAGTGGAGTGAAGTCGGTTTTTTACGCGGGTGCTACTTCTAATGAACCTCAGAAACACGTGTCTAATTTTCGGAGGTTGGAATGTAGCAAAAAGAAGGATGATGTTGACCTTTCAGTTCCATTGAAAGTAGTAGAAGAGGTAAACACGAGGTTTGAGAATACTCTATACGGTTATTTCCTAGGCCAGCGCCTTGCTTTTCCTGTTGTTGATTACTATGTACGCAATGCATGGGCTAAGTTTGGTGTGCAAAAGGTAATGATGAATGCAAAGGGATTCTTCTTCTTTAAGTTCAATTCGAAGAAAGGTGTTGATGATGTGCTTGAAAACGGTCCTTGGTTGATCAGAAATGTTCCTATTATTCTTAAACCATGGACTTTGAACACTAATCTACTTAAAGAGGATTTGACTAACATCCCGGTGTGGGTTAAATTCCATGATGTCCCCCTTGCAATGTTTTCTGATGATGGCCTCAGTCTTCTTGCCACACTGATTGGCACGCCCAAAATGTTAGATGCGTTTACAAGCCAAATGTGCAAGAAATCGTGGGGCCGTAGCAGTTTTGCTAGATGCATGATAGAAGTGAAGTCGGATGAGGTGCTTCGGGACAGCCTCACTGTTGAGATACCATTACTTGATGGTTCGGGTTCGACTATTGAGAAGATACGGGTTGAATACGAGTGGCAACCACCTCGCTGTGACAAGTGTAAGATATTTGGTCATACTATGACTGACTGTCCTAAAGCTGTTATACCTCCTGTTCAGCCTACTAAGCCTGTTAATGATAGTTTCAAGACTGTCAATAACAGGAAGAAAGGAAAACAAGGTGGTCCTACTATTCCGGGTAAAGGAGGGTTTACTAAACCTGTTGTTGGTAAGCTGTTTCAATATCAACCGAAAAAGACTCCTCCTGAACCTAAGAATGTTGGTGGCACTAAGAAGAAGACTTCTGATGTGCCTAGTTATAGTGGAACAACGATTTCTACATCTAACCAATTTGATGCTCTTAATATGGATGATACGGATGCGCTTGGCATTCCTACTTATGACACTTACCAGGATGTGGATACTGGATGTACAAGGGAATTTAATGAGGATGAGTTGGTTAAAACTGGTACTACATCACAAGAACCGCTTGTGAGTGATTTAATGGGAACTAAGGAAGTTGGTTCTACTCCTATAGTTGATAAAATTAGTAAGCTTGAAAAGCTGCTTATCGATGGGAAAGCTACTCTTGTGGATGATGAAGGTCATCCTATTTCGTCCGCCTCTGTCACTAAGAGGGCTAACCCTTTTTCCAAGGTGGGTGAGGTTGTGGTTTCTGATAGTGAGGAGGAGGGGGTTCTTAACACGTTCGACGAATCAGCAAATCTTTTTGGTGGAGGTCATGAACGTGAAGATGAGCTTGATGACTATGATGATTACTCGAAGCAAATTTACGATCTTCCAGGGGAATTGGATGCTCTTAATGCCATTTATGGCTTTAATCTCCAAGGTTGTAGGAAGTAGTTTATATGTTTGTCCGAGTCTTTCAATATTATGTGGTAGTGGGTTTGTTTTCTTGTCTAGAAAATAGGAAGTATCTTGTTATGTAAGCTTTTCGCCTATGTAACGGGCTGAGATATGGGATTCACTCATATCCGTTGTACTTAAATATTTTTTGGAGTAATATATTTACCGGGTCGTTGACCTTTTACCAAAAAAAAAATACACACAAGTAGAATTATTAGCTATCCATCAAGCTCTCTACACTCAAGTGGGTCAAGGGAGAGAAACTAGTTTATGCTTAAGGTGTTCCCGATATCATGTCAATATCCGCTTCCGCTTCGGGTATGTTTTACTTGTTCATGTTAATTATGTGGTTATTATCGTATTCTAAGATCCTTGTGGCATAATAGTTTAATGTATTCATCATGTATACTTGATGCTAATGTTTACACATATGAATGCTTACATGTGGTATCTAGAGCCATCGTTATTGAATCGATAATAATCCCGATTTTAATTGATCTCATATCGTTTGAGAATTTTGAACCGTTTGAAATTTGTTCTATGATAAAAACAATTTATTTTGGTTCCTATATTGGTTGTACGTTATATTATATATGTAGTGAACTACATGTTTTTAATTGGTTTATGCATGTAAAATGAAATGTTAGATTTGTCTTTCATGGTGAGGAGATAAATTATAAATTATAAACATGGAGCCTTAAATTATAGAATATGTTTTCACTACGAACTTAAGTTACCAGAAGACATGTTTAGTCATTGTGTTTATCATTGATGTCATACTTTTATCTCTATCGCTTCCGCTCAATTAACGATGATTGCATTTTAACAGAAAGTAGTTATAAATTTGTTAAAACTTAAAAGTTTTCAACATGTATATGATATATAGTTCCCTTGTAAATTGTTTTCGAACACAATTTGAATTGCATGATTATTGGACTTTGAATGAATGTCCCTATTGCCAGTATAAACTTCCCTTTGAAGTGCATAGCTAATTAGAAATGAGTATCTTTAAGAATATATATATCACCTCTTATGGCTCATGGCAATAATGTTATTGATATTAAAATGGTCATGTAATTGCATATTTGACGTATGTCATTGTTATGTTTTGTGTTGTGATGTGTTTATGATTGATTGCTAATTATGCTATTAATTGACATATTAAAGAAGATAGATGTATAAAATTTAAAATATGTATTGCTTGTAACATTCTTATATTTTAAATTTTCATTGGTTACCTTTAAAGCTATTTATTTATTATATGAAATTAAGAGAGATTAATTTGTTAATCATCAAAGTGATCAAGTTGATTTCAAATTTGTAGTCATATACTTTATGTTGTTTTATAAAATGTTATTACAGATTTATTATTAGTTGATAGAAATTATGAATTTTTCCCAAAGGAACAATTATTCTTCTATAACTAATAAACTTAAAGATGAAAATTAGTATACTTTGTCATATGTGTATAGTTATCCAAAGATATGTATATATCTGACGAAGTCTATTTTATTGTTTTGTAAAGTTTTATTGCATTCTAATAACAATTTAAAGCTATTTATATATTATATGACATTAAATGAGATTAATTTGTTAGTCACCAAAGTGGCCAAGTTAATTTCAAATTTGTAGTCATATAATTAATGTTGTCCTAAAGAATGCTATTATGAATTTTTTGTTAGTTGATAGAAATTATGAATTTTACCCAAAGGAAAAATTATTCTTCTATAACTAATAATCTTAAAGATGCAAAATAATACACTTTTGTCATATGTATATAGTTATCCAAAGATGCTTATATATTTGACGAAGTCTATTTATTTTCTTGTAAAGTCTCATTGCATTCTAATAATGATGAGGATATATTATTGTGTTTACCCGAAGGAAACCAATAATATATATTTCATTAAGCATTTGCATTTTCCGCAATTAACCTTCACAAGCTTCTTCCATTACCTTGTTTACCCGTGTGAATTTCTCCGAATGAAGCGAACAAGTCAATTTCCATTTAGGTGCTTTGGATATTGACTTGGTGCTACTGGAGGATAGGCCTACTGATCTTACTGATGCTAGTACAAAGGCTCCAAAATCACACCATAAGGCATGGACAAGGTCTAATAGACTATGCTTGAACTTTATGCGGATGACAATTGCCAACAACATTAAGTCTTCTCTTCATGGCATTGAGAATCAGAATGCTAAGTATTTTCTTAAGCTTGTGGAAGAGACGTTTTGTTTTTTTGCTGATAAAGCACTATCAGGGACACTTATGGCTGAACTCACCACCATGAAATTTGATGGTTCAAAAGTATGCAGCAACATGTCCTTGACATGACCAATACTGCAGCAAGACTTAAGACGCTGGGTATGAATGTGGATGACTCTTTCTTGGTGCAATTCATTATGAATTCACTTCCTTCTGAATATGGACCGTTTCACATCAATTATAACACATTAAAGGATAAATGGAATATTGATGAACTGTCCAGTAAGCTTATTCAAGAGGAAGCAAGACTAAAGAAGCAAAGAGTTCACTCCGTTAACCTGGTGAATCAAGGAGTTGACAAGAAGCTCAAACCAAAAGCAAGAACCTTAAGAAGAAACAAAATGCTACAACCCCAAAGGTTGCTAATGGTGAAAAAAAAAAGGAACAAAGGGACAACAAATGCAATTTTTGTAGGAAAGAGGTACATTTCCAAAAGGATTGTCCTAAATGTAAGGCTTGGTTCGAAAAGAAAGGTATACATTATGTTTTTGTATGCTTTGAATCAAACTTGTCTGAAGTTCCTTCTAATACTTGGTGGTTTGATTCTGGTGCTACTACTCATGTTTCCAACATTATGTAGGGATTCCTTACAATCCAAACCACAAGCCCAACTAATAACTTTCTCTTTATGGGGAACCGAATGAAGGCTTCCATTGAAGGCGTAGGGACTTACAGATTGAAGTTAGATACCGGGTTTCACTTGGATCTAATGAATACTCTCTATGTACCTTCAATTTCTAGAAATTTATTTTCTGTTTTGAGACTTGATGTTTGTGGGTATACTTTTGGTGGTGGAAACGTCGCTTTAATTTATATAAGAATAAATCCTTTATTGGTTATGGTATTCTGATTGATAATTTATATAAATTGAAACTTGATGATGTTTTTTTTTTATGAATCTCTGTTTACTGTTGATCAAAATGTTGGAATGAAACGTAGTATCGTTGATGAAAATTCTGCTTTCTTGTGGCATAAACGTTTGGGTCATATATCCAAAAGAAAGATTACAAAGATTGGTGAAGAACGAGATTCTACTGAATCTAGACTTCACTAATTTTGGCTTATGTTTGGAATGCATTAAGGGTAAGCAAACCAAACATAGCAAGAAAGGTGCCACAAGAAGCAGTAATATCCTTGAAATTATACACACCGATATTTGTAGACCATTTGATACTCTTTCCTTCACTGGAGAAAAATATTTTATCACCTTTATAGATGATTTTTCACATTATGGATATGTCTATTTGCTGCATGAAAAATCTCAATCTATAAATGCCCTTGAGGTATTTATAAACGAGGTTGAGAGGCAACTTGATAGAAAAGTTAAAATCATAAGATTTGATAGAGGTGGTGAATATTATGGAAAATATGATGAATCTGGACAGTGTCCTGGTCCCTTTGCAAAGCTCCTCGAAAGTCGCGGCATATGTGCTCAATATACTATGCCAGGCATGCTACAACAAAATGGTGTGGCAGAAAGGCGAAACAGAACATTAATGGAGATGGTTAGGAGCATGATAAGTAAATCCTCTTTACCCAAAAGTTTTTGGATGTATGCACTTAGAACCGCAGTGTATCTGTTAAATAGGGTTCCTAGTAAGTCAGTTTCAAAAACTCCTTTTGAGTTATGGACTGGAAGGAAACCTAGTCTGAGACACCTGCATATTTGGGGTTGTCCAGCAGAGGCGTGGGTTTATAATCCACAAGAAAAGAAATTGGATTCTCAAACTGTTAGCGGTTACTTTATTGGTTACCCAGAGAAGTCCAAAGGGTATAGGTTTTATTTTCCAAACCACAGTTCTAGAATTGTTGAAACAGGCAATGCCAAATTTCTGGAAAATGGTGAAGTTAGTGGGAGTGTTGAAAATCAAGCCGTGAATATTAACGAAATAAGGGATGATGATCCATCACCCATGAATGTTCATAAATCCATAACTGCACCTAATGTTGTTCCTGTATTTCAAAACCAAGAACAACATTTGAATAATGAACAAGCACCCCATGAAGAAACTAACTTACCAACTCAAACAAGTGAACCTGTTGGAGTAGCATTAAACAAACCTGCAAGGGTTTGAAAGTCAGCTATTCCTTATGATTATGTAGTTTACTTGCAAGAGACAGATTTTGATATTGGCATTGATAATGATCCTGTAGCTTTTTCACAAGTCATAGAAAGTGATAATTCTGAAGTGTGGATTAATGCTATGAAAGAAGAGTTAAAATCAATGGCTCAAAATAAAGTTTGGGATCTCATAAACTTTCCAGAAGATTTTAAACTAGTTGACTGTAAATGGATCTTTAAGACCAAACGCGACTCTAAAGGCAATGTTGAAAGATATAAAGCTAGACGTGTAGCCAAAGGTTATACTCAGAAAGACGGCATTGATTACAACAAGACTTTTTCACCCGTCTCAAAGAAGGACTCATTGAGAATAATATTGGCATTAGCAGCTCATTTTGACTTAGAGCTACATCAAATGGATGTGAAAATTGCCTTTCTGAATGGAAATCTTAAAGAGAAAGTTTATATGAAACAACCTGAAGGGTTTTTCATTTAAGGGTAAGAAAAGATGGTGTGTAAATTGAAGAAATCAATATATGGACTTAAACAAGCTTCTAGACAATGGTATATTAAATTTAATGATACCATTAAATCTTTCGGTTTTGAAGAAATCATCGTTGATCGATGTATATACTGCAAGATCGGTGGGAGCAAGTTTATATTTTTAGTTCTATATGTTGATGATATTTTATTTGCGACTAATGACTTTTGTTTATTGCAAACATCATGGAAGAAAATTTTGTAGCTTGTTATGAGGCTACTATTCATGCATTATGGTTGCGGAACTTTATTTCAGGGCTTGGGGTTGTCGACACTATAAGCAAGCCGCTGAAATTTTATTGTGATAATACCACAACAATTTTCTTCTCTAAGAACGATAAGTACTCTAAAGGTTCAAAACAAATGGACACAAAATTTCTTATCGTGAAAGAGGAAATTCAGAAACAAAGAGTGCATCTAGAACACATTAGTACATATCCCATTAATTGCTGATCCTCTAACCAAGGTTTTACCACCAAAGACATTTACGCAACATGTTCCGAGGATGGCTCTTGGTTGTATTGATAACTAATTATGATGTTCTAAACACTCTTGAGCTCAATAAAATGTTTCTGATTTTATTTCTTATTCATTATGTTATTATGCATGCATTTGTGTTTGAATAAGAAATTTATATGTATTATCATAACAGGTATGTGGATTGTATGTTGTTTATATATACTTATGAATCTAACATGATGAGCTCATAGTGTTGTGATATATGGAAGGGAGTATACGAGTATACTGTATATGACCGCCATAATCCTCACTATGTAGTTTGTTGTGTCAAGATACTTATGAAGTTAACGGTTAATAAGATTTAATTTGCTAGCCTTATGTTATACCATTAAGAAATATCATGTCAAGTGGGAGAATGTAAGAAATATGACATGATTATGTCATGATCTTTTAACATCTCATAATGATTTGTTGGTTACCAATACTTTAATGTGTAATCAATCAAATTCAATATTGTGATGAATACTCTTAATGGTTCATTATATCTTTACCGTTATACTTGTTAGCATTGATGGACATGCTAACCTAAATGTTGTATATAAACTAGTCCTTTCCCTACCCTAAAATACATACAAGTAGAATTATTAGCTATCCATCAAGCTCTCTACACTCAAGTGGGTCAAGGGAGATAAACTAGTTTATGCTTAAGGTGTTCCCGATATCATGTCAACATCCGCTTCCGCTTCGGGTATGCTTTACTTGTTCATGTTAATTATGTGGTTATTATCGTATTATAAGATCATTGTGGCATAATAATTTAATGTGTTCATCATGTATACTTGATGCTAATGTTTACACATATGAATGCTTACAGATATGTGTGAGACAAAGGGTGTCTCATGGCACCAGAAAGAGGAAGGAGGAGTGTTTTGTATGGTGTAATAGATTCTTATGTTATACTCCGTGTGAAAAGTGTTGATGTGACTGCACTTTACCCATAACACCACACGACGGAACCAATGGCACCCAATGCTCTTAAAATGATGTGCATTGAGTTCCAAAGCATTTATTATTTATAAACCACTCCAAGAAGCTTAAAACTCTCTCGGACGAGAACTCAAATATGGGATGAGGTTGTTGGTAAGCTTTCGTCTCGATTGTCTCGATAGAAGCTTAAAACTCTCTCGGTTGGAGAGAGATTGACTCTCCTCAAATCGGTTCTTGGGTCAATTTCTTTATACCACATGTCTCTTTTAAAAGTCCCGAAGGGTGTGCTTAATAATATGGAAGCCATTCATCGTAATTTTTTCAATGGGACAGATGGTGCAAATAGGAAAATGGGCTATATTTCTTGGGATAAAGTGTTGATCTCAAAGCAGAAAGGAGTTCTTGGGGTTTCTAGTTACTTTGCATTAAACCGAGCTCTTTTATTCAAATGGGTTTGGCGTTTTATATCTCAAGGTTCTTCATTGTGGTCAAGGTGTATTCAAGCTATTCATGGCAATCGTTGGGCTCCTGATAGACCTACAAAAATATCTCATCAATCTTTATGGCTTGACATCATTAAGGAAGTTAACGTCCTACATTCTCAAGGTATAGATCTTATGGGTTATTGTTTAAGAAAGGTGTAAACAACTTTCCATTACGGATAAATTGAGACATGAATCTGTTGATTCTTCTTTCCATCGCGTGCCAAGGGGAGGGATTGAAGCTGAGCAATATAACGAGCTGTGTAGTCGTCTAGCTTCAACAAGATTGGCTCAAATGAATGATCGATGGGTTTGGTCTCTAACATGTTCTAGTGATTTTTCTTTGAAGTCGATTCGTAATCTTGTGGACGACTCCTTGCTAAGTTGGTAAAGGAGATCCCCATTCAAATTAACGTTTTCGCTTTGAAAGTTCAAAAGGATAAACTTCCTTGCAGATTGAATTTGTCTCAGTTAGGCATTGATATTCCTTCTCTTATGTGTCCTATTTGTGAAGGGGGAGTAGAATCGTTGGCTCACTTGCTATTTTAATATTCGTTGGCTCGAGCAGTTTTGGCTAAGGTTAGAAGATGGTGTGGTTTCTCTTCTCCAAAGTTCCATTCATATGAAGATTGGTTTGCATGGTTTGGTGACCTCTGTTTAGGCATGAAGACAAAGAATGTGCTCGAAGGCATATTTTATGTGATGTGGTGGAAGCTTTGGAATTATCGAAACAATTATTATTCGGTGCAATAACTCCTAGAATGGCAACTATTTTTCATGACATTGTGTCTCAATCTTACACTTTTTTTTGGGTAAAGGGCATTCCACCCGGTAAATTATGTCAATCTTACACTTGGTGTTCTAATAAAAGTAAATTCAAGTTTAATTGGATAAATTGGATGCAAGACCCTATTCTTGCTATTATGTAATCTTTTTCTCTAGCTTTTTGCTAGTTTTCTTTTCTAATAAAATTTGTCATTCAAAAAAGAAAAAGAAAAAAAAAAAGTTATTTATAAAACCCAACTATACTTATAAAAAAGATATCTGATATATGTTATAAGGAATAACCGCACATCTCATGCCATCTGGTTTACGTACATATATACATGCATGCAAAAACACACACACATATATAAATGTCATGCATCAGTATTATTTACACATAATTTTCAAAAACAAAAACAACCTTGGAAAAGAGATTGAATCATTTTTAAGATTTGGAGATTGTGCGCTGGTCTAGCTTAATCCTCTTGACTCCCTAGTCCTTATTGTAGTGATTACACTACATTAGTGCTTTTGTAACGAATTAATTTTTGAAAATGTGAAAAGCATATTTATGATTTTTCTTCAAAGAAAATTAACCCAAAGAATATATCAACGAAACTTTTGACATACGATGGTTTTTAGATTAAAGTAACACGTACGTAACACAAGATTATTCTATCTATCTAACATTTGAAAATGTGGTATCTATATAAGATTTACTGTTAGGATTTAAGGGTACTGTTAGGATAATAATTAGTGCTCTTAGGAAATCATCATCATTTTTGACTATATTGATACTTAATTAGTTACTTACTGTAAAATACAAAAAAAAAAGTCATCAATTGCGTAACTGTCTCAAACTGAAATGGCATTCGAACAATAATAAGTCTCTCGAGTTTTGCTTATATTAAGTAAGTATTTTTTATGTTTATTTTTGGTCTAAAACAGTTTATGCATGTTCTAGACGCCTGTTGTTTTTGTTGTCTACCAAGACCATTGACACATGCCACTTTCAGCATGTAATTAAGCTCCAAGAAAACGCGTTGGTTTAGTGTAAGCCATATATTTTTTATTGTGTTACGTAAGATTTGAAATGTTATAGTTATGAGTTGTGAACGTTACATATATATAAATCGATGGTCGTCTAAATAACATAAATTAGCAAGTATAAGTTCACGACTGGCCAACTAAAAATGGCCATCCGGGCAAATTAGCCCGAACGGTAGTACGTACTGCATGTCATCTCCATGTGGCCACTTATAACCCACCGTACATCAAATTCCATACAATGCTAATGACATTACTCAGCTTTTTTACATATAACATAACGCGCGTACTGCTTATCAAATCTCTAATTCATGATGAACATGGAAAACGATTTCAGTTTTTGGTCACACGCGAAAAACACGATGAACCCACGACAAAAGTTTCTGAACATCATATTATATTAGTCAAGCGCTGACAGAAGTTGTGCAACCAAGTTTTAAGTTAGAAAAATTAGGTTGCTTGAAACAAATGACACTGACTAAACTAACATATATAATAGTACTATAATCTAGCAATTTTCTTTAGTCTACTCTCATAAAATCAACTCTGGCCAAACTTTTTCAATTCAAAGAAACGAATTAGATGAGCTAACCAACTATAATAAGGTAACTTTAACGAATGTGAGTTAATTGCATCTAAAACAGCGGAAACATTGTATTACTACTCTTTCCATTCCAAAAGGGATGTGTTAACCGGACCCTCCCTACCATGGGGGTCCACCTATTTTAGTCAAAATATACAAGTTTTAATGCAGACAGTACAGGCGGCGGCAGCATGTCTTCCACAAACCCTCCCTACAAGGGGGGGTCCGGTTAACTCATGCCTTCCAAAATTATTTTCTATCTAGGATGTCTTGATATAATTGTCAGCTTCTTATTTCAATCAATCAAAGACTTTAGTAGGTAGATATGACATTTGATTTGTTAAAAAATAAAATTATCTCACCTTTTTTCAAATGTGTTATTTTGTTTGAGTGCATTAATTTTGAAACTGAGGGCACGATTAGCAGTTTCGTAGAGGTTGTAAATTGTATCCAAAATTCACAAAAAAAAAAAAAAAAAAAAAAAAAAAAAAAAAAAAAGGCTAATTTGAGCAAATTTATAAAAATTTTGGGCATATTTAGTCATCTCTTTTTTTTTTTAAATGGCATATATTGCACATTTGAAAGTTAAATGAGCGTAAAAGGGCACATATTTTCTATCAATTTGAGAATATTACAATTGTTTTTAAAGAAGTAATTATAGATATAATATATTTAATTTTTGTAAATATAAATAAGATGTCACGTTTGAGTAATTTATTTCATCATTTTTTGTCTAGTCTAAAGAGATTCGTTTAATATGCGCTCGTTTCGCCCGTGCCCGTTTAGCCCATAGCCCATGCCCACCCAACTCGGTCGTTTTGCCACCTCTACATTTTTGTAAACTTGAATCCATTTTCTTTTAAGATAAACTTGTATTGTATCCACTTGTATCGGGGAAAAAATATTATGGCCCAAATTTAGCCAAACGCATTTTAGGTAAAGTAGTTTTTATGGGCTGAATTTTATGGCCCAAATTAAACCCAATCCACTCGTGAATCATTCTACATTTGCTTTTAAAAATGGATGATCCAATTCGTTGAGCAAGTAGTGATTATATACACGAACACTCATATACGTACTCATAATTTCCAAAATGCACCATGTCCATAATACTCGTGGAATAAATCCTTTTTCGTTTTAACGAATTAAATCTTATACTTTTTTGTCTAGGTCCGCTCAGGGCATCTGAATTAGAAACTCATTTTAACGAATTAAATCCTTTTTTTTCTTTTTCTTATGACATGTGCTTGTTAACATTAATACACGGTATAGTATAAGGTTTTTGATCATAATATTTAGTTTCACCTAGTTTAAACCCACCGAATACCGCTTAATTTTACTCGGTGTGTATTTGCATAAAATAATTCGCGAGCGAATAAACAAACAAACATCAACTTGACATACATGTTAAGGATGATTATTCTGTTCCGTTTTGATGAATAAACTCAAAGTCATTGTCGTTCGGCAAACTTTTTAATTTTTAAGTTTAAAGATGGATGATTTTTTGGCTTAATATGGTTTTTAGCTATAGCTATATTTGAAATCTTTTAGGTCCTTTGGAAAAAAGATATAATGTAAACACGACGACCTTCCAATCATTAAATACCTCAGAGAATAAGTCAATGCTAGCTCTTTCGTGGCAACTACCATACGTGTTCTCCACAAATGTTACACTAAAATGATGTCCTTGGTAAAATTAGTGATAGTTGTTAGTAGAGTATTGTTAGAACTTAGAACATGGAAGGTTCAATCCCACATTGCTTAAAGAATGAAAACTTTATTTCTTTTTAAATCATTTCCACAGATGACGAGCAAATGCATCAAACCCTTAGTAGTTGGCTTAGGCTACTTTTTTGCAAAAGTAGCTGTAAGCAGTAGCCACAGTTCACCGCTCACAGCTTTATAAAAAAACATTAGAAAAACTGTTTACCGCTCACAGCTTTATAAAAAAACATTAGAAAATGATCTTTTCTAAAAAATAGCAAAGCTCACAACTCTCATGCCAAACGAACACTAAAAATCAAAAAGCTTATTTCTCACCGCTCATCGCCCCAAAAAGCTTTGCGCCAAACATAGCCTTAGTGGTGCGTTAGAGGCTTGTTTTTAAAAAATCTAATATTATTTTTTAATAACCCAAATAATAGAAACGATTAACAAACTAATGCAACGTTTTATTTTGACAGTTATACCAAATAACGGTATTCTTAAAGAGTTGCAATGGTTGCTGGTACCCCTTCATGCACTATATATATGGCTGCAAAATCCATCAGGAAGCATCAATCCAGATTCGTGAGATTCAAAATTTATTCTTGATTTGATTGTTGTATCCTCAGAACAGTCGCACCGAGCGAAATTCTGAAACAATGACACTGTTCTTCAAATAACATTTGAAAAATAGCGTTTACAAAACTTATGTGCTCATCGTCAAACGAGTTTCTAATTCAAAACCCTAGCTAAATCTTGACCGGTAAATGCCTTTGTCCTTGCCAAACATACTTTATAGTTAATTGTTTAGTAACATTATCAAGATATTGATTTTTGTTTTGGTTTTGTATGATAAATTGAATTTGTTGGCTTGATGTTGTTAATTGTTTGGCATCATAACGAGTGTTATATATTGGTCGAACAATCCATAGAACAACCAAGGAAACAGGCCTTGTTGCAATATGCTTGTAAAAGATATACTATAGAAATGCAAAATTTATTTATTCATTATCATATCATAAGCAAATTTAAAACAAAAAAACAAACAAAGATAGTTTTCTTCTAAGTCTAACCCCCATCCTTCTACAACAAATTTAAAAAAGAAATAAAAAAATGATCGATCAAGTCGAAAATCAAATGTTTTACATGGAAGTGAGACCGGGAGCAGCTCCAACGCCTGCAAGAACGGGAGCACCAACAAGGTTTTCACTTCCTACATGTCCAGCAGCAGCACCAGGGCTCAAAAGCTCGATCATGGCACGGTGAGGGTTTGTTCATTGCTTCTCACACAAATCCGGCAAATGTACACCTATAAATAAAATGTTGAAATGTCAATAACACGTACATGTTGAAATGTCCCTTTGACAATTGCCATATTGTTTTTAGTCATGTTAAGTGGTTAATATGACCCACTCTGTTTGTTTTTATAAAATACCTTCTTCTCTGTTTTTTTACCCACTTAAATCTTTCAATTCTTTTGGCTAACTAACACTCTGTCTGTTTTTATAAAAATACTCTCTTCTCTGTTTTGGCCTTTCACTTCTCTCAATTCTTTTGTCTCATAACCACTCTATCTATTTTTGTCACACAGAATTACACAAATCCTCTCTTCTCTGTTTTTACTCACACTTCTCTCAATTCTTTTATCTCACAGACGCTCTATATGTTTTTCACACAAAACGCACAAATCCTTTCTTCTCTGTTTTTCTTACTATCTCTCAATTCTTTTTCCTCCCAATTCACTCTATCTATTTTTCACACAATTCTCTTCTTTGTTTTTGGCTCACAAACTCTCTCAATTCTTTTGCTCACCAACATGCTATACACTCTATTTGTTTTTAATGTAATCTCTATCTATACTACCTATAATTCCAAAATAAAAGCAAAATGCAACTCTATAAAAAAAGAATTCAGTAATCACTAATACAAATATAACAAAGGGCTTTACAAAAGGGTATTACTACCCACCCCATCTACCTCATTCCTAACAATACAATTCTCTTTATCTTCATTCAATTCAACTACATTATCCTCCTTTTATATCTCTTCAGCTGCACCAACCAGCTCTATTTTGTCTCTATAGTATCTTTTTAAATCTGCATCCCATTCTTTCATATCATCTTTAGTTAATACTAACTTCTTAGCTATCATTTCATCTATCCTTGTTTGGTGGAACTAACTCCTCCTCATCAATTAAGGGTTCCAGTAAGGTAAACCTGTTAACTCCCATATTATTTTCCATAGGCATCCCATTTGTATCCATCTTATCTTTTTTAGAGTAGAATTTGTTCTCTAAAACCTTACTACTACTCCCTTTTTCTCTATTGAGCCCTCTATTTTCATCAGTTTCTTTATTTCCAACATTCTTTGAACCCTCAACCTCTTTTCCTTTCCCGTTAACTTTCTCATTAACAACACCTACATTTTGTTCTTGTATTCAACCCTGTTATTATACTACCTTTATTCAGGCATCCTATTTTGATTATCAACCATTTTAGTATTCTTGTTTACACCATCTCATTTCTCCTATTGTTCTTAGTATCTCTTTCAACTCTCACCTTCATATTCTGCACTTGTTTGAATCCATCATCATTTTTCTCCTTGACATTTTCCTCTTTATCTTCCTCAGTTCCCTTAGGAACCATCCTACATTTACTTTCTTCATGTTCAAAAATACAAGAATTACCACATTTGGAAGGTTTCCATGTATATTCAACTTCTACAAACTTTGTCATAATAGTACTAGCATCATTTTTCCTATACACAACCTCAATCACATCCTTAAAATTCTTTTCAGCATTGATTTCAACTAACACTCTAGCATACCCTAGTCTTCCAACTTAACCCCTGTCATACACATCTTAGTAGTGATTTCATCCATAATAATAGGCTTACCAAGACAACTTGCTAAAGTGCTTATCCCCTTCACACTCCAAGCCTCTAAAGGAACATTAAGCAATTTGATCCAAAACTCGTAATTTCCTAGGTTCTAATCTGTCCAAACATACATCTATACTCCACCTTTGCACAAATATAGGCTTATTATTAACCATCAATGGGTCATTACTTATGACCTCACAAATGCACTATTCATCGTGAAATTTGAAAAAGAATACACCCTTATCATTAGTGGTTACATCTTCAAGCCCATATTTGTACTACGTCCTTGTTAAATGATATCTAGCCTCATTCAAACTCATGCTACATCCTAAAAATTTACCACAAATGGTCTTATTCCATTTCACACTTCCAAGTTCAATAGTATCCTCATCAAAAACTGCTACTTCATTACCATTCTCAATTAACTCAGTAGAAATCAACAACAACTTGTTATCAGGTTTGTTAGCATTGATTATGTCTACATAGTATTCATTCTCCTGTCAGTGAACTCAGTATCATTGTTTGTTGTCTGATCATTCACAGTATTCTTATCTTTATTGCAAATCACATTAGAACTACTATCAACATTACCACACTTATTATTATCCATCTCACGAATCTTCACAGCACTAAGCACATCCTTATTAGCACAATTATTCAAATTTTCACAACTATCATTTCTAGTACCATTATTCTTAATTTTTGGCCTGTTCATTTTATCACAAGCATTCAATTCATCAACAACTTTATGCAATTCATTAACAGTATTCATACTACTAGGAGATTTGGTTACCTGACTAAGAGCAGGAAAACTAACTCCATTCAAATCACCATCAAAATTCTCTTTGTTACCATTACTCTTAGCCTCTGCAATCACCTTTTCCCCCCATTATTACTCCTATCTTCACCCCTACCTTGTCTTTGATTCTCCCCTTAATCATTATTCTGATCACAATTCCTTTTTGGTAGAGCATGTACAGAATCCCTAAATTTAGCCGGAACCCTAATTTCTCTTTTTGATGACCTCCTTTTAGTTGACATTCTTATGGCTATACTAGTCAACAAATTCAAGAAATATTACACTAATTTATTTATTTATTTATTTATTTACTTATTTATATTTCTTTTTATGAAGAAGACCTAAAATCACAACATGATACTAAAAAAGCCCTAATTCAACAAAAGTAGGTCAATCAGAACCAAATTGAAAAAATCAAACCGACAAATGTATGCAAATTGAGATTTGGAATCGATTTGTCGGTTTAGATTTTCAAAATAGGGAAGAAATGAGCTTGAAATGTAGGTTTTACATGAAAAAATGGAGTGGGATAGTGGCGGGAAAGTTTGTTAGTCGGTTTACCAGTTAATTTTACTTAGTATGTATTTGCATAATTTTTTATTTTTTATTTTATTTTATTTTTTGCAAGCGAATAAACTAACAAACATTAACTTGGCATGCATGTTAATTGTTAAAGATGATTATATATTCTGATGAATAAACTCAGGTTCATTGTTGTTGGGCAAAACTTTTTTTTTTAAGTTTGGAGATGGATGACTTTTTGGCTTAACATGGTTTTTACCAATAGCTATATATTTCAAATCTTTTAGGTCCTTAGGAAAAAGTTATGTAAACACGACGACCTTCCAATCATTAAATACCTCCGAGAAAATGTCAATGCTAGCTCTTTCGTGGCAACTACCATACGTGTTCTCCACAAATTATGCACTAAAATGATGTCCTTGTTAAAATTAGTGATAGTTGCTAGTAGAGTAATATTTAAAAATAGTTGTTTGTTTTATAAAAATATTTGTTAACGTAGTTGTACGTATAATTATAAGTGTAAAATGACACAAAAAAAAGTAAACGGTAACACTATGTTTCTTCAAGAAACATTTGAAAAATGGTGTTTACAAAACATATACGCTCATTGTCAAATGAGCTTCTCATTCAAAACCCTAGCTAAACCCTGGCCGGTAAACGCTTTTGTCCTTGCCAAACATACCTTATCGTTAATTGTTTAGTAACATTATCAAAAATTCGTTTTTTTGTTTGATTTTCTATGATAAATTAACCTTGTTAGCCTGATGTTGTTAATTGTTTGGCATCGTAACGAATTATATATATATATTGGTCGAACAATCGAATAATTCATAGACTAACCAAGGAATCAGTCCTGGTTGCAATCTGCTTGTAAAAGGCATATAGAAATGCAAAATTTATTTATTCATCATATCATAAACAAATTTAAAACAAAAAAGCAAACAAAGATAGTCTTTCTTCTAAGTCTAATCCAATGATATTATTCCCCCATCCCTCTACAACAAATTTCAAAAAGAAAAATAAACATGGTCGATCAACTCGAAAATCAAACGTTTTACATGGGAGTGGGACCGGGAGCAGCTCCAACTCCTGCAGGGGCGGGAGCAACTCCAACTCCTGCAGGAGCGGGAGCAGCACCAACAAGGTTTTCACTTCCTACGGGTCCAGCGGCAGCACCAGAGCTCAAAAGCTCGATCATGGCACGGTGAGGGTTTGTTCGTTGCTTCTCACATAAATCCGGCAAGTATACACCTATAAATAAAATGTTGAAATGTCAATAACATGTACATGTTGAAATGTCCCTTTGACAATTGACATATTGTTTTTAGTCATGTTAAGTAGTTAATATGACCCATTCAAATGCAACTAGAGATATTGACTTGGTAACATGCATGTTGGCCAAATTAAATTTCTTTCTTTAGAAGCAAAAGACTAAAAATGATTATTAGTATCTATATTACCTTCTCCTGCAGCCAAATTGACGTAAAGATCGACGATGTTAGGGCAGTTTTGGTAGCACGAAGAAGAGCAGATCTTTGAAACAGACTTAGCCTCAAGCAAAGTATCCGAAGAAATCCCTACAGAGTTCCTATCAACGCCACATGCCTTAACACATTCATCAGTCTCGATATACTCAGCCATCCTCTCGACCACCACTTCGGATGTTCTGCATTGATATCCTGTCTTTCCGTTATCGCTCTCGTAATTCTCCAACAAACATCTCTTCCCGGATGATGCAATCGAAAACGAGCAAACCTCCGTGGGCAAATTCTCACATATAATCTCACCTGAGAACCCAAACATCATATCCAACATATTAGAACAAATGAAAAAACATGTCACAAAAGTTAGTTAGTTGTATTAAAACATAGTTAAGATTATACGTACCAAGAGCTCCTTGAAGCAAGATCGAGAGAGCAAAAAACAACAACATTGGAGAAGAAGACATGTTTTTTTGAGGATGAAAGCTAAGGTTTATATATTGATTCAAGTGTTTATGAGTTTATAATATAATTTGTATGAAGGGAAAATGGTGTATATATATAGGGAGAGATGCATGAAAGATATGTGAAGGAAGTTGATGAATTATTAATTAAATGTATAAGTTGACGGAAGCCGCGTTTAAAAATAGCAAAGAAAATTTACATACGGCGTGACTGTTATCATTTATTTTTCACAACAAAATTAAATACGAGCTACTCGTTTTTTCTTCCTCATGACGTCGAAATTTCGAGACACTCGTTTCTGGCTTACACTTTCGTTTAACCTTTATTTCGGTCCTTCACCTTTTAGAAAGAAAAAATGTGCTGTATTTGATTATGCTAAGGCAAAAGTATTACTTCGATCATTATGTTCAAACTAAATATCTACTTTGTGGTTTAGTGTTTTAGTTAGTTGACCCAATGAAAAGAAAAACAAAAAAGTTTGGTCATATTGAGCAAAAATGAAGTTTGCAGAAACAAAGGGTCCAGATGTTAAAGAACAATATCTTTGTAGTAAATAGTAATATAGTTAAATGTTAATAGTCCTGTAATAAATATGGGGTACTCGAAATGAAACATACTATTTTCTACTTCCTATAAATGATAAGCATGAGTCATGTGTCATAACTCACCGTTTTTTTCATCATACAATATTTCTGTTACTTTTATATATATATATAAAGAAAAGCCTTAAAATGATACCCTATATTATAATAGATGAAAATAATTATCAATAAAATTTTATATGTGATAACTAATTTAACTAGCTTGTTAAGGGTATCTAAAAATGTAGCTACCGTTAATTCAAAGGGGTCGGCTAATATACACAGCCGGCATGCATGACGTCATTATTAATTAATTATTAGTTAATTGCAAGTAATTAATAGATTCGACGAAAATTCAAATCTCTTGTAAGTAACGATCAAAAAAAGCCATCGTGGTTGCATGACAAATGGTCACATACATAGAAATATCGTCAAACTGCTATAAACAAATTAATGAAAATATTAAAACTTTTCTTATATTCTTTTAATGCATATGTTAAGTTGATCGGTCAAATATGCTTTGTAAACAAATAAGACATGAGTTTAATGTCAACTTTTAACAAAAAAAAAAGTCGTTGAAAATTGATCGGTGTTTATATTAGATCTTTTCTTGAGTATGAAATTGATTAACATTTTTTTTTTTTTAAACATGAAATTGATTAACATTAAAAGTACTATAAACCATAAGTGAAACGATAAATAGTTATTCAAATTTGGGATTTGCTAACGGGTGTCTATCGTGTATTTTTCAAAATGTAAATGAATGAAAAGTTTGAATGTATTAAATGAAAAATTACTTATAATTATATTAAATTAAAAGTTTAGTTAATGCTTATTAAATGCATTTTTGATTCAAAAATAAAAGTTTAAGTATATTAGCTACACGTTAAATGCATTTTCTATATTTTATAAGGTAATCGGTGAACGCCTGTTAGCAAATCCCTTTAAATATAAACTATGTAACTAATGCGAATATTTAGAAATTCTATGAAGTCTCCAGAAGTTCATGTTTCATAAAAAGATCTTTAAGTATAATTAAGATAGGTAACTAATGTGAATGAAGATTATTATTTCTAGAAAGATTTTACGAAGAATGAGTCATGGGTGGGCTTAAAAGCGTAGAAATTGGAAGAAGAAGAATTAGGTGGTGGGTGAAATGTCAAATTAATTAATACGCGTTTCTTAAGGAATCCATGTCTCTTTAGAATTAATGAATTATTAATTAATACTGTACAATCGTGTTAAGGCTCCTTTACGTGTCATTATCATTTTGTTAAGTAGTCAAGTCATATAAGGAAATTTCCAAGTCATTAACAAACCACTTTTAACACAATTTTACGACGACTTATTGACCATCACCAAATGACATTTCGGTAAGACTTGTAGTCCTTCATAAAAGGTTCAAAACTCGTTAAGTATGTACAGTTGAGGTGGACATAAAAGGGTCAGAATTTTTTCCCAAATTAACCTGACGAGGCGATATACATCTGAATATAAAAGACTCGTCTTTCTCATATAGCCTGATCAAAAGAAAAACCTCGTTTATTTATTTTAAAGGGTGTTGATCGGTTCAGTTATCGGGTTGTTCGATTTATTTATTTTGGTTAAATATTTTTTTGTAATAACCGAAAACCGAATTTAAAATCAGTTCGGCTTTTGGGTTGACAAGAATAACCTGAAAACATAATTTTTCATTTAATTATGTAGAGTTTTAGCATAAAAAAAAATCAAGTTTTTTTATACAAATGTATAAAAATTACATATATTTATGTGAATTCAGTTTGTGGTCCGGTTCAGTTTTTTTTTTGTCGAAACCATATCCAAACCAAAACCGAATATTTCATTATGTTCGATTCAGTTTTGGTAAATTTGGTTCGATTACAAATTTGGTTCGGTATTTTTCGATTCCTGAGACTATTACCCTATTTTTGAACACGCCTAGTTTACTCATTTAAGACCACATATTCTAATACAGTTATTAAGGGTGCGTTTGGTTTATAAAAAGGTTTAGATTTGGATTTAGGTGGTGTTTTTTTTTTTTTTTTTAAATGCCTTTTAACAACATATTAATCTGACTTATTCAGATACGATCAAATATTTGGGTTATTAAGACTATTTGTTTTGGTAAGAGGTAATCCGTGTTAAGAATGTTTGTTTTTATTCTTAATTTTTTTTCTTACCTTTTTTTCATTTATTATTTATTTTATTATAATTTTCTTTGCTGTTTTTTTGTTCATTTATTTATTTTTTTTATTTTGTCATGTTTCACCTTTGTTTTTCATATTAAAAGTATTAAATATAATCATTGCATAGGTTTTGTTAGATAAAAAATGTATAAAATGATATATGACAATTCATATTTTGTTCTAATTGAAGGGTTTAGTTTCGGAATCATATATCTCAATTATGATACAACCCATTTAGTTAATCATTTTGAAAAGTTCAATTTAAACCACAACATGTTTATTTTTGTCAAATAAACATAAGATTGCTTGTTTTGTTTAAAATACTTTAAACTTTAAATTGATTATATTATAAAATTTGTTTTTTATATTTAACATTTTTTTTTTTTTGTGAATGCAAATGTTTTATTTGTAAATTGTAAAAACTGGTAGTTCAATAAATCTAGACATTTTTACAAAACAAACAGTTTTATTTGAGGCAGATTTAGATTTTTCAACCACTACTTATTCAGATTAAGATGAAAATCATATTCAGATTTTTCTATCGCATATTTAGATTTAGAAAAGTGAATCAGATTGAGAACCTCTTAATAAACAAACAACACCAATGTAGGTTCTGGAAAGAGAAATTAAATTTATTTAATAGATTTTATAATAAAATTAAAAGTAAAAATATTATTTAAAAATAAAAGTATGTGTATGTAAGGCTGAGCATGGAAGGTTCAAAACCGAACCGGACCGACAAAACCTATCGAACCGACAAAAAACGAGCTGACCCGACAGCCTTTCGGTTCGATTTCGGTTTAGGTTTTTCACGATTTTCGGTTTCGGGTCGGGTCGGCTCGACCCAAAAACTGGCAAAACACACCTAAACCAAACTGAACCGACAGACCTGACACAAACCAAACTGAAGCGACGGACCTGACACAAACCGAACCGAACCGACCATATTCAGTTCAGTTTCGGTTTAGGTTTTTCATGATTTTTCCCGGTTTTCGGTTTTATCGGTTCGGGTCGGGTCGGTTTTAAACCGATGCTTAACCCTATGTGTATGTGTGTGAGTGAGAAAGAGAGAAATATTAATTAGAGTGTATGCAAGAGAATAAACACACCATGCTTCCCGTCTTTGGGTTTTGGTGAGCCCCATACACTATTTGAATCCCAAACCTCTTAACCAAACTATAAATTTTCAAAACTTAAACCAAAACGCAATCAAAACCCGCATAACAAACAGCACCTAATTTCGCGGCACCTAACTTCGCCCTAAAACAGGAATCAAAGCAATATGTAATACATAACTTGTGGTTTTCTGAAACTTCAGAATAATAATCATGTTTAAGCCTTATCATTTTTTAACAAAATATACAAGAAAATATGAAACTTGTGTCAACTTGTATGCCAAAGTTTACATACCATTCACTAACTGGTTTCAGCACCAATTGATGAATTAGACACGGCTTTAAGCATATAATAAGGCACAAGTTTTATAATGGCGATCATTTCTCAACATACACAATTATAGGAGTAATCCTGCCAATCAGGAATTGAAATGTGAGGAGTTTGTAAAAGTATAGACCTCAACTTCTTGATGTTTAACAGTGTCAGAAAATGGATATCGACTAAATGTTTACATAGCTTTGCCCTGCTAACAGCTTCAAGAAATGCAGGTTTTTAGCTTTGGATGCAATTTTGCCAAAGTCAAACTTTTGCAAGAAGACTTCTGCAACAATAATGAGAAAGTAATAAGGTAACAAGTTTGACCTTAAAAGTCAAATTTGATGAAATCAATATGCTGCAATTATCCTTGGACTGGAATCTGTGATACATTCAAATTTCAAAGGCATGTTCACAAAACGCATCCAACGTTGAACAAAAGATCATTGTATTAATGTATTCAAAGTCAAGTAAACGCAAGCTACATGTCAATGGGAATACCAATGAGATTGACTCAAACATCAGATTGGTATCAGTTAGCAGAACTAATTAACGATAGAAACTATTCTTTAGAAACAAAAAGAACTTGCGCTAATTACTATTGTATCATATCAAAAGACCACTAAGTAATATACTTGCGCCATGTTAGCAAAGTAATCAACTGTTGTCGTTAAACTACTTGGTCTGCATCACATGTCTCGTGACCTGATCCTGTACTTTTACGGCTTTTCACTGCAAAACAAAGATCATAATCAGTCGAATAACTAGATGGTAATCGGTTGTGTGTATAAAAAAAAGATAATCGCAACATACCTGGACTAAATACTTTAATGCATTTTGTTACAGACCTCATGGATGTCACTGAATTTGGTCCTGCTACAGCAGTCGAGAACCAAGTTAGACATACCATTTTAGACAGAAAACGGATACTCAGAAATTTTTGAAAAGCGAAAAAGGAGGCGTTTCGTAATATGTTACCTGGTGCATTCATGTCTTGCTCAGATCGAATTTCTGTGACTGTGGAAGACATTCCAGAGATGAGCTCGTGATCACCTATTATGCTGCCATCAGCTACAGTGTCTGGTGATCTGGTAGTTTGCATATAAGAAGCGGTAACAAAAGCGTTAGAATTTATTGACAAGAGTATTGAAATTGTTAAACTGGCCGAAAACAGGTTGAGTTAGTGTCTTACCCTGAAAGAGTCTCTGGAGAAGATCCGTTATCTGTCTGGCAAAAGTAATTGAGTCCCTCACCGTCATCAAAATCACCCAACAACTCGTTCAAATTAAAATCTGCTAGACAATCTAAATTAGGCAAATCAAAGTCAAAAGCATCATCTTCTGAAGGAGATCCTGTAGTATTCTCATCAGAAGTCGGGATATCAGAAGCCGGGGCATCAGAAGCCGGGACATCAGAAGTCGGGACATCAGAAGCCGTCAACTCAGAACCATCAAAATCCAGCCTTCCTTTAGCAGTACTAAACCTTTTTGAGGTCGTTGGCTTCATTGGCGATGAAATGCAATGATTCCTCTCGATTGAATAGTAAGAAACTTGCTTCATTGGACTGACTTGAATAGTCTCAGATGTAATAACAGTCCGATTGGTTGACATGAACTGCTGTTGGGGTGAGACGGTTTTCTTGTTCATAGAAGGTGGAGTCTGATTATCGGCTGGTGAGACAGACTTATCGGTTGTTGATGGTGAGGGCGTTTGAGGAGCAGGATTGAAGAGACACTTGGCAACACTAGAACCTTGAAGTGGCGACGGTTTAGGTGGTGCAAGCACAGGAGAAGTTGATGGAACAGGCGTAATTTGCTGGCTATCTGCTGCTCCTGATGGTGGAGTAATCATTTTAGTAGTTGATGGTTGAGCACGGGAGCGCTTTGAAGCTAACGGGGGAGCAGATGATACATCTTTAGAGTTCTTCCTTTTCTTTGGACCCATTTGTCTAGTTGTTGTCATTGGCGTTGAGTAAATAGTTTGTTGTGATATCAATTTGGAAGGTCCGGATGCTGACATCATTACTGGCGTGTGGTAGACAGGAAAGTTTGCTGCAACAACAACATACAACAACCTTAGTATCTAAAGTAAATTCAATCTGTAAAATGTTATGTAGACGTAACAGGCGTTAATTTTCAACCTGCATTGGTTTTTACCTAAAGTAAATTCAATCGCCTAGTAGCCGAAACTAAATATCCTTAACACCTATATATTAAACTACTAGCATACATATCCTAATCTAGTAAAACAAACATTTTCATAAGAATTAACAACCTAAACAACAGTATAGAAATTTATACCTGCGGCAGGAAGAGGAGGGGCGGAAGAAGCGGGCATAACGACAGGAGCCGCAGGCGCGCAGGAAAGATTATTGTCATTATTATTATAAGTATTCATAACATCTTGCATTCCTTTAAGCAAGTTTTGAACCTTAGACTTCTCGTGATCCAAACGAGTCTTATCCTGATTCAAAATCACCTTTTGTTCCTTCAAACAAATATACTCGTCCAACATATCCCCTAAACTCAACAAACTCCGCGGCGCCTAGAAACAGATAATAAGTTAGTTACTAAATAAAAAATGTGACAAGTAAGATACATTTTTATATTAAAAAAATGTACCTCGGGATTATAAGTTAGTTAATAAATCAAAAATGCGACAAGTAAGATACATGTTTATAATAAAAATAAATAAATAAATAAGTACCTCATTGACAGGGGATTATAAGTTAGTTACTAAATCAAAAATGTGACAAGTTAGATACATTTTTATATTAAAAAAAAAAGGTACCTCATTCACGGGGAATTATAAGTTAGTTACTAAATCAAAAATGTGACAAGTAAGATACATTTAAAAAAAAAAAAAAAAAAAAAAAAAAAGTACCTCGTTGACGGGGGATTTGGCGATGAGATGTGAAGCTTCGTTACGAAAGGCAGAGCGGGTTTGGGAGAAGTTGTTGTCGGAGAGGTAACGGTCGACGATGAAGGCAATTTGAACAGGTGTTACTTTACCTTTTCCGGATGATGTTTTTTTAGATCTAGTTGTATTTTGCTGTTGCTGTTGTTGTTGTTTCCCCATTTCTATTTTATAAAACCAAACAAAAAAAAAATGAATGAATGAATGAATGAAAGACAGATTGCAAACTGGTTTGTGATAAAATAAGAGATGTGTTATTTGGGGGGTATTTAAGTGGCGGGATTATTTCAAAAATTTTAGAGGAAAAGAGAGGGGATATGTGCCTTTGGTTTTAGCGGGTTTTTTTTTTTTATCTATTTATTTTTTGTGTTTAGTAGTCAACTTTATGTGAAAGAGAGGGAAACTGTGCCCGCTAAAACTAATACTACCTCAATTGGTCAAATTTTGATTACGTTGGTTATTTAATTTCTAACCGTTGTGTTAATTAATACTACTCCATTTTCTATCTTTATACAAAAGCCTTTTATGTCTAACTAATTAATTCTTGTTATTTCTCTACCATTTTAATTAATTTGATACTAACTTGGAAAAATGCATCATTAAAAAAATGTGACCGTTGTTAAGAAAGAAAAAAAAATTATAAAATACTAAACGGATGGTATTTTCCATATTCTTAATGAAATTCTATTCTGTTATTTGGAAACATCGTTAACCCTCTAATATACGATAAGATGAGCCATTTTAACTCAAATGTACGCGGTTTCATCAGTCAATCCCGTTTCCGACACTTTCTTTACCATCTTAAAATATACATACATAGCAAAGTTTGAAATTTCACTTTTTTTTTTGATTAAACCTTATAACTTTCTTTAAATATAAAAAACAAATGCCATTTTATTGATGACTAATGTAATGATTGCATTTTCTATAAGTGCATGTAAAATGAAATCTGAATATTTAATTCAATATGACCAAGTACAATTTCTCAATTCTCACAAAGTAAGAAAATTATTCATTAAAAGTGTATGTATGTTTATACTATTTAGAAATTACTTATTTATTTAAATATAGTTTGATTGATTATGTTATTTAGCAAGTATAAATAAATAAATACTTAAGTTCAAAAAAAAATACGCTTAGTGTATTTGGCAAAACTAGTTGTAAGCTGTAAACTGAAAAGTTGTTAACATTAGCTACAAGTTGTAACTTTTTTTTTTCAAGTGTTTGGTAATTAGTTGTTAGTTGTAATTATAAAATGTAAAATGGTATATTTATAATTGTGAACAAATGTAAAACATAAAATAATATGATTGGAGGGTATATCAGTAATTTTATGTTTTAACAACTCTGAAACATTTTAAAAACTTCATAAATCAGCTTTTCATTTTTGAACTACTTGTTTAAAATAAAAGTTTCAAGTTGATATATTCAAACTGGGCTACCTGTTTAAAATAAAAGCTTGAGGTTTACTCTTTTGTTTCAAAATAAATATTCACATTTTTTGTTCGAATTATCTAAAAATACCATTGTGTTCTAATCAATTAAGAAAAATAGTGAGCGAGGATAATATCTGACCGATGAATAATATAGTTAGTGAAGAATTATAAAACTTTTTGTTAGTGGATTATGAATTTCATGATAAGTACCAAAACGTATTGATGGAATGACAACCAAGATTACTCGAAGTTGTTTAGATAACTAATCAGGATCTATCGAAATGAGAATCAAGATCGAAATATAGTTTATTGTGATTTAACTATGTAACTGAAAGTTTACAAGTTGTTATAAAATGAGAGGGAAGAAGATTACAATCAAATTGGTTACTTAACAAATGAACTAGTAACTAGTATTTAAAAGAGATGATTGGCGGGAAAAGCTGTTAAGACCAAAATTGGAAATAGCACGTGCACCTCACGTGTCTCGGTTAAAACCTGACCCGTGCACCTCACGTGCCACAATTAGCTTAACAACTAAGTGTAGCTTATCAGTTTCATCTCCTTTTAAATATTCTTGTCCTTGAGAATTTATATTTTTTTGGGTGTTACAGTTGGTATCAGAGCTTAGGTTATAGAGAACTGGGTAATTTTAAAACCTAGACTATAACCACTTTTGTGAAAACTTAACCCTATGACCGCCACGTGCCTGCCTACCAAGCTGATGCCTCCAAAGCTCTAACATTTGGACAAATATTAATCTACATCAATTATCAAAACCAACAGAAATTATTTGTGTCTGAATATCATATCATTGAGATTGGTCACAGTGTTATATAACACTCTGAAAAGGAAGTAGCGCAATTTTATTACCATGTATAATAGATTTTAATCATTTTATTACCAAATTATGTAGTGCTAACAACGCAGTGAAATTTGAATGTATTTTGAAACACAGAGGATGATAATGGTAACAAGATAAATCTCAAAGGATGAAACTGAAATTTATTCTTCACAAGGATTGACCAGTTTTTTATTAGAGGAAAAAATAAACAAATAAATAAAAATTGGACACTTGTATTTTTTTGAACTTATTGGACACTTGTATTGGATTTGTATTTTTTGAAAAGGTTTTGGATCAAATCTGATCTCAACATTGTAATTAAACCCATGGAAAAAATATACGTGTCGATGTCAAAAAGACTAAAAAATTGTACCATAAAGTGTATGAGAGCTTATAAATACCACTTAGAGCATTGGGTATCGTGATGCCGTCAGGCACGTGCCGTGTGAACTTTTTGCTGCCACGTCAGCAAAAAGCTCCATGGCACCAGAAACCTCACGGCACCACATTTCAGGGGTATTCGTTGGCATCAGAATTTTCTGGTGCCGTCGGGAAATTTTTTTTTTTTTTTTTTTTTTACAAGTAATTAATTTGACCAAAGTTATTCAAGTTGTCGGACCAAACCAATTATTGGATCAAAGTTATTCAAGCCCAATCTATAAAAAACAAACCATTTACCAACATGGGCTTTTAAACACAAAGACCATGGGCTTTTAATAAAAATATACAAAGACCTAAAATTGACTAAATACCGCACATCACAAATTGAGTCGTCTTCTTCATTTCACCACCTGCAAAACACACACACATACAAAAAAGAAAAAAAACGAAAAAAACGCATCACATTATAACACAAACCCAACACACGTTCAAGGAAAAAAGAAAAAAAATAGCCATGGCGCTGAGACATGGTGACGGCGCAAGAGCTCACGGCGCCAACCATGGTACATGGTATGTGTTAATTCACATACCATTTTATGGCCAAATACCGACCCAAATTGACTAAATGAGCTAACAAATGCCAAGGAAATATGTGTTTTTATGTTGTGAACATGCAGGTACGGATTTGTCACAAAAAGATGAAAAATCAAGCAAATACCGGGAAAACGGGCACGAGAGTGGAAGATGGTCAAATAGTCAAAGCTGGGATTCAAAAGTCTACTTCAGTCCTTCATTTATTCAGGATTGACATAATTAGTCCTTGCACTATATTTTTGAAGATTAACAGAATTAGCCCTTGGAATTTTGAGAATGACACAATTGGTCCTTGATTTTATTTGCTATCAAATCTGAATTACCAATCCAAATACCAAGCCCAAGTATAATCCAAATACCAAGCCCAATATCAATTTTATTTTACCCAAAGCCCAAAAGCCCACCACATGGTCAACAAATATAACCGGGTCAATAGTCAAATAAATGGTCAATAGTCAATTTTATTTTACCCAAAGCCCAAAAGCTCCATTTTTCCCCTTTTCCCCCAAATACCCAGAACCCCCAAACACCATGAACCCTAACTCACCACTTTGGTTCAATTGACCACATCCACTTCAAATTAACCATGATTGATCAATCATTGGGACTTCTAGAAGCCCACATCACGTGTCTATGCACATGTCAGAGAGTAGTATTGAGCAAAGAGGGACACTTGGCTGCTCACCATTGGTTAGAACGCGTCACATTCCTCCTTGGATTCTGCTGACAATGACAGAGAATATAGCACACGAATGGGAACAGATGGCATGATATGATTGGATGAGCCACACATCAAATAGTCATTCAAGGGCTATGAATTGATCAAAGAAGCACATTCTGATCCAAAGGCTATAAGAGGATGTAAAGAAGCACAAATGAGTCGTGGATCGCCAACCTGGCATTTAGACCCCAACCCTCTTACCTCTCCTATATATAGGTCTTATTTTTAGCTTATTGATATGTAATTTTTAGTGTAGGTAAATGTTGTCAAAATTTCCATTGTAACTAGTTTAGCCTCTGTAATTTTCAATTAAGTTTTTAATAAAGAGTATTTTAGTTAACTGTTCTATTTTTTTAGTTTAATCATTTTTACCTTATTGCTTATTCTGTTTCTAAATCTCTCTTAATATAGTTTTAATTCAGTAGTTTTTAGTTTATTTACTCTATAAGCATTCAAACTTTACACTTTCACAAAAAAAATAAAAATAAATAAAAATCAAAAAAAAAATGTAAAAAAAAAAAAAAAAATGTTTACATAATAATTAGTATAGCTTACAGTAGAGCTTATTTTCATTTTTATACATTTCATTTGAGCTTATTAGCTTTTAGTGAAGTGTTTTGAGTCTGTATTCATCATAAGTCAAAATCAGTATTGATTCAGAGGTTGCTGAGATATTCATTGGATAGCTAGGTCAGAAATGGATGGACCTGCCTATCTTAAAGATAGGCAAGCATAGAGAACTCCCTCTGTTCAAGCTGAGGGAGAAAAGCTTAATGAGTTTCATTTTTTAAACATTTTACTGTTGCATTGAGTGTTGTTGTTTAACTGAAGTTTCTATTGATTTCTGTGTAGTGGTTTAACTCAGATCTGTGTAGCTTAACTTGATTTGAATAGAGTAATGTTCCATTTAATACTAGTGTAGAATAGCTGCTAGTTTGAGTATTGTGATTGATTGATCATAAATATTTGCAGTTTGAATGTAGATCTGAGTTTAGTATTGGAGTGGTATTGAGTTACTGTTTCATTGGATATCATTGTTGTATAAGTTGCATATATTGAGTGCTGAGTATTGGATTATCTCTGATCTGTGTTGCTTGTTGTATCATATGTGTTTTGTTGATCATCTATCATATTGTGGAACTGTGGTACTTAGTTTTGATGGATCTAGTTGTTACTGTGGTAGTTAGTGGTTGGATTAGTGGTTTGCCTGGACTCATAGTTCTAGTTTGAATAATAATAGAGTATAATAGCATAAAATTTAGTAAGTAGTGTCACACCCCGCCGAAGGCGGAAACGCGAGGTGCGACGAAATCAATATACATCGCAAAAGAGATATAGTACAATACCAGAATTAAAATTTAAGGAAAAGTACATTATTACAACTTTGTTTTTATAGCCACGGCGACAATAAAACAAAAGACTTAGTTTTCCAAAAGATAAAATCTTGTATACGACGACAACGGCAATGACATGTGAAGACCTCTAATAACCTTTATGAAAACACTTATTGGCGATCACCTGAAATGCATGAGAGAAAACGGGTCAACTATGAAAATAGTTGGTGAGTACACACGTTTTAAATAATATGAAAACCTTTAAGAGAGAGTATAAGTTTTTAGTCTTTGAGAATAGTCCACAAGGCAAAGGCGTTGTCAATCCACTCAGTTGCAAGTCTCGCCCATACAAGACTTGTAACCTGTGTGTTCACAACCCATTGCGTAAAAAGTTGTACGTCTAGTAGTCATGTACACGTGGTCAATATAGTTCACAATAAGGGCACATAGTATATAATAAAGTATGTGGCAAGGCTCCTAAAATAAATAATATGCGTTCCGTAGACAGGGGAACGAGAGGTTGGCCGACCTCTAATAGCGTTATCCATACTACCTACTGCTCCACACAAGGAAGCCGTACGAACGGTACGTATAAACTGGAGTGCGAACGGCAAACTAGTCGGAGACTAACAATTGCAGATGTACGAACAGTACATCATTCACAAACTATTATATATTATTAAGTCAAAGCCACTCCGTAGACGGGGGAGATTTTTATATTGTTGCTCCGTAGACAGGGGAGACTTTAGGTTATAGTACGTACGGTACATTAAGTTCAAAAGTTTGAGTCAAGTTCAAGAGTTCAAACAAGATATAAGGTCAAAACAAATTAAAAGAGTTCATAATAGTCAAAGGGTTCAAAACAATGTTCAAGGAGTTCAATTAATAATTCATGCATCCACCCCAAAACGATTAAAATAGTTAGAAAAAGGGGTTCGTGAATACTCACCTCAAGCAATAAGTAATGCGTTACAAGTGTGCATGGAAAATGATGCGCGATGCTCTAACCGCAACCTAGAGTGATAATGTGTTTTAGGTAGTTCAATAATGTCATGTATGTAATTTATAAAATGTTATATCACCAGTACATGTTTATTTGTGAGTTTAGTTATAAAAATAACGTCACTTTGAAAATCCTTAGAAATAGTCAAAATAATACAATTTTGGATTTTTAGCAAGTATGTATCGTAACTACGATACGGATGTTTTAGTAATATATATGTTGAAAAGTCTCTAAAGTATGTAACCAAAACACTACAACTTTCATTGATGACATTTTATCCACAATTGCACCTAAAGTGTCGAAAATCCATTTCTAAAAATAAAAACTGGTCACTAGTCACTAATAGAAAAGCTGTCAAAATAATAGTTTTCGTCGTTACTTCGTTAAATCATAACTACTTCGTTATAGCTCGGTTTTTAAAGTTCTACCTATCCCCGCGAAGGTATTCAAGTATAATAATATATTTTGAGGTCTCGGGGACTCGGTTTATCTCTTAAAGCTTGGTTTTACTAACTTGAAAATCCATTCAGCAACTATTATTTTTTCTGAAAATAGTTATCGATTATATATTTAGAAAAATCGTATCTTATTCGTTACAAATCCGTTTTAATTCATTCCAATGACTACATTTTCGTTAAAAAGTCTATTTTCATTTTCTTTACTCAAATCTTATAAAATAAAAGTCCATTTTTTCTGTGTAAATAAGAATAGGACAGCCCTTTACTAAATGTTTCTAAACTTAATTTTTAACACTTTTAACTAATCAAATCACTTCCAAAACTATGCTAACCAGGTTTCTTTCACACAAACATATATAGGTGATAGGAAAACATTATGAAATATATAAAATGAATGAAAATAGGTATGATAACATGCTTACAATGAGTGATGATGGTATAGAAGATCAAGAACATTATACTTTAGAAATCACAAATCAAAACTAAGCTTCCATATTAAAAACCCATCCTAAAAACCTTAGATCAACCAAACTACAACCTTTATAAACCTTTTTAAGACCTCCAAATAGATCCTTGCACAAACTCCATTAAAATTCGAGATTTGATGAGGTTAAAGTGTTATTTAAGTGAAATAAACCATGAACTAGTACAAGGAACTTATGATATTCAATACTAGAGTAATAGAACAAGTGAAAATTGAATTTTTGATGGTGATGGGGGCTGTTTTTGGTTCGTTCAAAGAGAGAGAGAGAAAGGATGAACAAGTGTTGGGTATTTGGTTTATGAAAGAATGAAGTGGAAAAGAATGTAGCTAGTTATAAATGGAAAATATCTAAAAACAATATCTACATTTCATGGGAAATTAGTACGGGAGGCGTGGGTCTTGGAGTGCAAGATCATAAGTTGGTGATTTTGTTTGACAAATTTCAAGATTTGGCTAAAAAGTCCAAGTAGTAATATTCTATTGTAAACAAAATTGTAGATATTTATTATTTAGGTATTGAGTTAGCTAGAAATAAATTTTAATAGAACAAAATAAAGTGTAATGAAGATGTAAAAATTATAAAAATGTGATTTGTACAAGTATCGAGTGCTTAAATAATTATCGTTTCACAAATACTTAAGTTATCATAAATATATATATATTTAAGAATATATATATATATATATATATATATATATATATATATATATATATATATATATATATATATATAATTAAATGAATTTAAAACACTGGGTAAAATAATTTAAATTTTGTAACATTGTAATGAGTGTAAAAATATGTTAGAACCATTGTTGGGAGCATCGGGAATATTGTTCATGCACAAAAAAAAATACTCTAAAAGAGTTTGCTTTTCTAATTAAATAAAATAAATAGTAATGTGAACACAAGTAAGACCAAAACTAAAAATGATATTACTATAAATGTTTTAGCAATAAGTAGACTAACACTAGTCTATATGTGGTGCACAAAATGAGGTCTCTCTGTTACGTGATTTAATCATCGTAAAACTCAATTTTTCGGAAAATAGTAAATAGTAAAAACTACGATAGTGAATAGTAACTTTCTGAGAATGAATAGTAAAATTTTAAAGTTAAAATTATGACCTAAAAATACGAGTTGTTACAGTCTACCAGCCTTAAAAGGAATCTCGTCCTCGAGATTCAGTTCGTTCATTCTAAAGACGTATGTTCTCATGGTCAGATTTGATGATACAAACTTTCCCAATCTCGAGCATAGCCCTCAAAAGACCTTTAGGTTGTCGATTCTAATTTATTCTCACAACTCATCAGACAAGAACTGTCACTAGAATCAAGCTAGGAATCAATCTGTCAGGAAGATAGGATTCAACATCCTTGAAAAAAAAGTCTTTTGAAAGATTTGCTTGATCTTGAAATTGCTTACACCAATCAAATCAACCAATAAAAAAATATAACTAAGGTCGATGTCGTTAGGTCTCAGATTAATCAATGTCGTGAACTTGGACAGATGGTGCAACGACAATCGCGACATAGAGATCGTAAAATGACAGGAACAAAGACGTGCTTAGTCTAACGGGTCATAAAGTAGCAAAGAGAAAGTATACACATAGAAGCATATATAAGTTACGGTAACACAAATGCGAACATAAAAACAGGTTATGCATACCCACCCGACTAATGCAATTTCAGGTGACCAGACTCTTTAGACCCGACCAAACATAATCTAAGACTACTACTCCCTTCATCGCATGATTCTTCCTAAATTATACATAGGTGATTAGGCTATGCATACTTGAGGATTAATGATGCAATGCTAGGACTAGTCGACTCGTATGATTTTCGGTGTTTAAGAAAAACGTTATTTTGGTTATAGTTGCGATTTTTATTTTAGAAAAATCGGCATTCACTATAACCTCTAGCTCTGATACCAATCTACGCCTCCCGTACTAATTTCCCATGAAATGTAGATATTGTTTTTAGATATTTTCCATTTATAACTAGCTACATTCTTTTCCACTTCATTCTTTCATAAACCAAATACCCAACACTTGTTCATCCTTTCTCTCTCTCTCTTTGAACGAACCAAAAACAGCCCCCATCACCATCAAAAATTCAATTTTCACTTGTTCTATTACTCTAGTATTGAATATCATAAGTTCCTTGTACTAGTTCATGGTTTATTTCACTTAAATAACACTTTAACCTCATCAAATCTCGAATTTTAATGGAGTTTGTGCAAGGATCTATTTGGAGGTCTTAAAAAGGTTTATAAAGGTTGTAGTTTGGTTGATCTAAGGTTTTTAGGATGGGTTTTTAATATGGAAGCTTAGTTTTGATTTGTGATTTCTAAAGTATAATGTTCTTGATCTTCTATACCATCATCACTCATTGTAAGCATGTTATCATACCTATTTTCATTCATTTTATATATTTCATAATGTTTTCCTATCACCTATATATGTTTGTGTGAAAGAAACCTGGTTAGCATAGTTTTGGAAGTGATTTGATTAGTTAAAAGTGTTAAAAATTAAGTTTAGAAACATTTAGTAAAGGGCTGTCCTATTCTTATTTACACAGAAAAAATGGACTTTTATTTTATAAGATTTGAGTAAAGAAAATGAAAATAGACTTTTTAACGAAAATGTAGTCATTGGAATGAATTAAAACGGATTTGTAACGAATAAGATACGATTTTTCTAAATATATAATCGATAACTATTTTCAGAAAAAATAATAGTTGCTGAATGGATTTTCAAGTTAGTAAAACCAAGCTTTAAGAGATAAACCGAGTCCCCGAGACCTCAAAATATATTATTATACTTGAATACCTTCGCGGGGATAGGTAGAACTTTAAAAACCGAGCTATAACGAAGTAGTTATGATTTAACGAAGTAACGACGAAAACTATTATTTTGACAGCTTTTCTATTAGTGACTAGTGACCAGTTTTTATTTTTAGAAATGGATTTTCGACACTTTAGGTGCAATTGTGGATAAAATGTCATCAATGAAAGTTGTAGTGTTTTGGTTACATACTTTAGAGACTTTTCAACATATATATTACTAAAACATCCGTATCGTAGTTACGATACATACTTGCTAAAAATCCAAAATTGTATTATTTTGACTATTTCTAAGGATTTTCAAAGTGACGTTATTTTTATAACTAAACTCACAAATAAACATGTACTGGTGATATAACATTTTATAAATTACATACATGACATTATTGAACTACCTAAAACACATTATCACTCTAGGTTGCGGTTAGAGCATCGCGCATCATTTTCCATGCACACTTGTAACGCATTACTTATTGCTTGAGGTGAGTATTCACGAACCCCTTTTTCTAACTATTTTAATCGTTTTGGGGTGGATGCATGAATTATTAATTGAACTCCTTGAACATTGTTTTGAACCCTTTGACTATTATGAACTCTTTTAATTTGTTTTGACCTTATATCTTGTTTGAACTCTTGAACTTGACTCAAACTTTTGAACTTAATGTACCGTACGTACTATAACCTAAAGTCTCCCCTGTCTACGGAGCAACAATATAAAAATCTCCCCCGTCTACGGAGTGGCTTTGACTTAATAATATATAATAGTTTGTGAATGATGTACTGTTCGTACATCTGCAATTGTTAGTCTCCGACTAGTTTGCCGTTCGCACTCCAGTTTATACGTACCGTTCGTACGGCTTCCTTGTGTGGAGCAGTAGGTAGTATGGATAACGCTATTAGAGGTCGGCCAACCTCTCGTTCCCCTGTCTACGGAACGCATATTATTTATTTTAGGAGCCTTGCCACATACTTTATTATATACTATGTGCCCTTATTGTGAACTATATTGACCACGTGTACATGACTACTAGACGTACAACTTTTTACGCAATGGGTTGTGAACACACAGGTTACAAGTCTTGTATGGGCGAGACTTGCAACTGAGTGGATTGACAACGCCTTTGCCTTGTGGACTATTCTCAAAGACTAAAAACTTATACTCTCTCTTAAAGGTTTTCATATTATTTAAAACGTGTGTACTCACCAACTATTTTCATAGTTGACCCGTTTTCTCTCATGCATTTCAGGTGATCGCCAATAAGTGTTTTCATAAAGGTTATTAGAGGTCTTCACATGTCATTGCCGTTGTCGTCGTATACAAGATTTTATCTTTTGGAAAACTACGTCTTTTGTTTTATTGTCGCTGTGGCTATAAAAACAAAGTTGTAATAATGTACTTTTCCTTAAATTTTAATTCTGGTATTGTACTATATCTCTTTTGCGATGTATATTGATTTCGTCGCACCTCGCGTTTTCGCCTTCGGCGGGGTGTGACAAGTAGATACATAGATAGTCAAACTTAGGTGTTATATTAGTTTAAGCTTGTTCAGTTGAATTTAGGGTGATATAATCTTAGATATAGGTCATCAGTAGTTACATTTGGCTTAATCAAGTTTCATATCAGCTTATTATCAAATTTAGATTCAATTATAGGTGTTTGAATTTCATTTTAGTCAAGTTTCACAAAAACAGAAAAAAGTCAAAGTCATTTTCAAATCTGTATTGTCTAATTTTTTTAATGTCTGTGGAGTTACTAATTTGTTGAAAATAAAAAGTACTTGGTTATTTTAGAATTTCATCAGCTTGAAAATCAAATTCAAATAGTAAAGTTCATTTTGAGTCTCATTTGCTTATTGAGGTTTTGGTTTGAAGTTGACTGTGTGAGTCATAATATCCCCTGAGCATCAGTTATTGCTAGACTTTTAGGTGTCTATTTAGACAGGTTATTTGGTTTAGAGATTCATTGTATTGGTTAATTTGTAGTCTCAGTATAGTAGTTGATCAATTGCCCCCATAATTTTTGAGTTTTGAGCTTATTAGATCAGCTTATTCTGCCTGTCTAGTTGCCTGAGTGAGACAGGGAACTGCCATTTGATTTTCAGGCCTGCTATTGTGTATCTGTGCTTGAATTTGTGTATTGAGTTTGATTCTGGATTGTATCTGAGTTGGTTGAGTTATTATTATCATATCTTTGCTTCTGTATCTACTTATGCTTAAACTGCTTATACAAGTGCTTATTCATTGAGCTTATTGCATCATTACTGAGTTTTAGTAGATCTCTGTGTTTGAATTTGATCTAATCTTGCATAATTGAGCATATTAGTTCATTTTTAGTCCGTGTTAAAAGTTTCAATCAGTTTGGATCACAAGTGCTTATTAATAAGCACTTGTGATAAGCAGTTTCATCAAAATTAAGTAGTTTTACTATTCATTTTCACTTCAAAATTTTTATCTGAGTCTCTTTTATTATTTTAGAATTTCTGGAATTTTTCCAGATTTTTCTGAGCCTTTTTACTATTTTTCTCAATTTCTTTTTGATTTTATTCAATTTTAAATACCAAAAATCCATAAAAATTCAGTAAAGGTTGTGAAAAATACAAAAATATTTTTAGAAATTCTGTTATAATATTTTAGAATTTTCAGAATTAAATTTTCATTTTTTCCACTTTATTCTTCTATTTTTTCTTTATTTTTAATTCATTTTAAATTCCAAAAATCAATATAAATTCATAAAAAATAAAGGAAAAGTCAAAAAAATATTTTTCCTTTTCTAGAAATTCATTTTATTAGTTTAAGATTTTTAGAAAATATTTTTAAGTTTGTAGGATCATTTTTCAATAAATGTTACGTTTTAAATAACACGGTTGCATTACCGTTTTTACGTTTTAAACTTTGGTGCATTATTAGTTTGTACTCTTTGCATATTTCATCTTTGTTTGTGAATACTTGAATATATTGATTGCTATTTTCACTTTTTCACTTTTCAATTCATGGTTTCACGAATCAATATTCTTGATTCCATTCGCCTTCACTTGGATACGACTCGGGTGATCCGTTGATTGATGCTAAACCGTCAACCAAAGTCAACCATGTGGTCAAGATGGTCAAACAGCCTAAAGTCAATGCTCCGCGGAATGTAGTGTTTCCCCGGGTCGTTATGTCCCGACGAGGTGTGGATGGTTAACAAACGGTTTCGTGATCGGGTGAATTTGGACAGGAAAAGGTTTGTGAGTGATCTAAACTAAGGAATCTACAAGGGAATAACTTAAATAAGCTATATGAATAAGACTGGAAGCTATGAAAAACCAGAAACGATTTAAACCTAAAAACGCGTACGTTACGTTTAAATAAAACGTAAACGTACGAAATAAAAAGTGAAAACTGAATTCTGAAAACCCCCAGGGGGTGAAAATCACTTTTTTACAAACTTAAAAGTAAAAGAAAAATTTTAGAAAAAGAAAATAAATTTTAACACTAATTAATTATTTATTATTAATTAAATACTATTTATTATTTAATTATTAATATTTAAAATACTTAAATACAACATAATATTAATTAAGCACTAGAAAAATGAAAATAAAATTTCTAAAATTATAAAATAACTAAAAATAAGTTTTAAAAATAAAAATATGTATTTTTGTCTTTTTGTGGTATTTCTATTAATTAATTACTAATTAATTATTAATTACCTAATTAAACTATTTTAAATTAAGAAAAATACTAAATGAACAGTAAAAATTCTAATAAAATTTCTAAAATTATTTCATAACATATAAAAGCTATAAAAAATATAAAAACTAGGTTTTACTTAATAAAAACTAGTTATGCTATTTAAAACTAATTATTAACTAATAATTAATAAAACTAAGATTAATTCTAATAAATACTAAATGATAAAATAAAAATCTGAGAAAATTATTATAAATACTTTAATATAAGAGGAATTTAAGAAAAATATAAAAAAGCTAAGTACTTAATAAAAATATAAAAATGAAAATTAAAATTAAATTACATTAAATAGAAACTATCACTTATTATTAAATTTGTTTTTCTTGATTTTTCTTCTACAAACCTATTTAATACTTAAAAACAAACACTTTTTGTAAAAACAACTTTTTTAGAACTTAAAAATAAGCAAAATACAACTTAAAAAGGGTGACAGTTGACTAAGTTTGACCAAGGGGGAAAATGAGCTAAAATGGCATTAAGTGGGGTCCACTCTGGTTGATTCAGGTCCAAACAAGTTAAGAGAACATGAATAAGCTATAAAAAGTAAGGGAGAACCACAGAATAAGCTATTAAGCTAAAAATAAGCACTTGGAACTTGTGAGAACAATGAAAATGGGACAAGGTTTTGTGACCAAATCAGGTGGGGTCCACAGGCATTCAGGTCAAACAAATGGTCAACATTCAAAGGGTGCTAGGAGGGGGTTGGAAAGGACCAAGGTTGGGGCCTTGTGGATCACTGTAGAGGTCAGAAAACCACCACCAAGGGTGGTGGTGTGGCTACTGATCTGTGCAGCAAGGGGTATGCCCACCCTGCAGCCTACTTCGGTGATGAGTGGGGCCCAATACAAAATTCACAAAAATGAATGGGAACAAGGATCTTAAAGTAGAGCTGGGGGAGTTTAACTAGAAACAAGTTTCACTGCCTAATCTATAACACAAAAATCAAATTAAATGCTTGAACTTTTGGAAAAAAAATGAGAATGTATATTTGACTTTTTAGCTTAAACTTGGATTATTGACTTTTGTGAACTTTAAATGGATCTAATGGACTACAAACATGATTATAAAGCTGTAATGATACTTAAGTAAGCTAAATTATCTACATATGAAAGGAATTTAAAGGATTGGGGGTCACAGCTTGTGACAATAAACAGATATGATGATTTGTTAAGGATTTTGACTTTCCACTGAAAAAGTATTGGTTTTCAAGGCTGAACTAAACTGAAATGACCTAAGGGAACATGTCTGAGCTACAAACAACCACAAGGAACTAATGCACAGTGGCAAAAACCACTGTGCCAAACACTCCTCTTAGAAACTGAATTTGAGACTTATAATGCAAATGAGAGACTTAAGCTAAACTACTTATACAATATAATTAAATTAACTATATGAGGCTGTTAGAAGTACTATTATGCAGAAAATTAAGCTTACACTTTATTATGACAAAAATGCAAGTATCACAGTTGAACCAATTAAGGCACAATCATGAGTTTAATCAATAAACAACCACATATTAGCATCTACCCAACTCTTAATACATCTAATAAACATAGAATTTATAATAATTTCACAGAATGATCAGTGCTACAGTAACATAAAAAAAATATTAGAAATTGCTTACCAATGGTACTGTGTGATCCAAACTTAGAACAAAGTATACCATCTTTTCCTACACTTCCCAGGAAGTACTAAACTATATCAATCTAATATTAACCATACTCCTTACTTCAAGCTTCCTTTCACCATTCTTCTGAGTTTTTTATTTTTATTTATTATTATTATTATTATTATTATTTTAATTTTCCAACCATTTAATTGTATGTTTGAGAATTTTTAGCTAACTGAATTAAACTTCTTTTAAAACTTTGAAAACTCATAAAAGCATTACAAGTGAACTTAACTAACCAGTAACAACAACTCTTATCAGCTTAAGAGTGAATTGAGAATTTTTATGGAAAATTGCAAGTTTGAAATTTAAATAACAAGGTATGAAATTAACTTCAAAGATGATTCAAATTACACAAAATAACTTGACTATAATTGATTTTAACTAGAATTACAACTGGAAAAAGGAAATTGAGTTTAAATGATTACATTATACTAAAATTACTCTACTGCTACACTACTCAGCTCCTTCTCTTCTTTTTCTTCAGTTAAATAAGTCCATGAGTCTCTCTCTTCTTTTCCCACACTGAATTGGAGCCGTTGGATTGTTAGATTTGATCTTGGCCTTTGAAGCAATTTTTGGCGGGAAAACTAATTTGGCAGGGTGTGGGATTACTTGTTAGGTTTTGTAAGTAATAAATGGGGTTTGGAGGGTAGTGTTTGGAGGGGGGAACAAAGACTGGGGTAATTGAGGTGGAGGGATGGTTGAGGTTGAGTGTTGCAGTGGTAGCAGCTTCAAGTGGGGGTGAAGGTGAGTCAACGAAGGGGTTGACTGGGGGGAATAATAAAAAAGACGGGGTGTTTGTTTATTGTGGAGTGGGCTGGTGGATTGGTGGGCTGAGGGTGTGGGGATTGGGCCTGGGTAAGGGTTTTGGTTGGATCAGGCTAGGGATTTGGATTTGGTTTATTTTAACAGAAAGGGTCCATTTGGTAAAGTGCAAATCACAAGGACCATATATGTAATTTAGTGAAACTTAGGGACCTGTTATGATACTTTCCACAATTAATTATAAGGACCCATATTGACAAAATCTGAATATTATTAGGACCAAAATTACACTTTTCCAAAATTTTAAATCCCGAGGACCATTTTTGCAAAATGTGAAAGTTTAAGGGACCAAAATGTAATTTTCTCAAAACTTCACACCAAGGACTAAAAATAACTTTTTTAACTTCCCAAGGACCCAAAATGATTTTTTCTTTCAAAAATATCCACCAGGGACCAAATCTGCCAATTACTGAAACTCCAGGGACCAAAATTGTCATTTTTCAAACTTCAGGGACCAAAAGTGTAAATTCTCAAAACTTTTTACCCAAAGATCAATTTTGTAATATTTTGACTTTCAAAAGCTTTGGGTTGACTTTTTATTTAAAATATATGCTCAGGGACTGATTTTGACAAATTTTGAAACTTGGGGGACTGAAACTGCAAACTTTATGCGTTTTTCATTTGTTTTTGCTCATTTTGCATCTAAAATATATAAAACACAATTTTTGAAATATTTTCAGTATTTTGATGCATTTCTGAGTGTTTTTGTATGTTTTGCAGTTCAGATTAGACCAAAAATGATGAGTATTTGAGCACTCATCAATCCCCCACACTAAACTATTGCTAGTCCCTAGCAATACTGTTTTGAAAACTTGATGGATTTTAAACTCTTTACCAAAAGCCATCACCTTTGGAGTAGCCAGGTGTGAGAACTGTGGTACACCTGATAACCGTGTGATTTTGAGCAAACCACCAGCTTTCAACGGATTTGATTAGTCTTTACCAGAAGCCGTTTGCTTATGGACTAGCCAGCTCTTGATGGAATAGTCAACATCTTGGTGAGCTGATTACCAATTATGGATTTTCCACGGCCTTTACCACAAGCCATAATCTTGCGGGCTAGCCAACTCATTCGCTTTATAGGATATGGAGAGTTGAGGAACCATACAATTTTGGGCAAATTGCAAGCCATAAACGGATTTGAGATGTCTTTACCAAGAGCCGTTTGCTCCTGGACTAGCCAATCCCTTTTGTCGGTTAGACAAGGCGGACTGATTACCACAAAAATTTTGAAGCACCAGTGAAAATTTTTTGAAATTTTGGCTAAAAACGGGGGTATTATATAGTAAAATGTGATAAAATTCGCTAGAATAGCGAAATACCCCCCCCCCCCCCCCCCCCCCCCACATAGGATGAATATTGTCCTAAATATTCAAAGTCCCGGCTATTATGCCGACTCTTTGAACGTAAAAGGGCAACATTACAAGCTAAGCGTGGAAAACACCATTTTGTTTTTCACTTTTGTAATCATAGCATGGGGGACTCCCCCACACTTAGGGTGAAAACCCTATAAGCATGCTACTGTTTTTGTTTACCGAGTCGCTAGCTTGACTCGACCCCGAATTCATTTGTCCTTGGGGAAGCATGATGTGGAAGAAACAATCTCCATCAGACTTTCATTCAAGATGTTTGGACAAACATATGAAGCACGTGAAAGTTCCACACCGATGAGATAAGTATCCGGCTCAAGATAATGATACATGAAAATGCCGGGATCAAATATAGTGTCCTCACTCCCGAAGGAGTGAAGAAGAGAAGAAGTCACCTTATAGGTGAAGAAAAGGAAGAAAACCATGATGTAAATCATGATTTGATATTCTTCCTCGAGAGCAGGCTCATTAGCCTGAATTTGGATTTCAAGGGCTAAGCTCGTAAACAACCCGGGAGGGTGGGCGGGAATTTGCAAATTCTTATAATTGAGAGCATCTCCCCCCGGGCTATCAAACTCCGGAGGAGTCATGATATGATGAGTGAGTTCACCGGAGAACTCCTCATGAAGAGAATCATTCACAAGATGTGAATCTGTGAACTCATGTTCCATTGTGGACTCATCACAATCCTCGTCAAAGATTGGATTGTTAGAAATCATAGTGAATTCAGATTCGAATTCAAATAGAGGATTGGTGAGAGTCGTATTGAATGTTTCGGGAACAAAGAGATTAACATTCTCTATTGGACTGTCGGGATCAGAAGTGAGTGACGGATCATGAGATAGGAGACTTTCAATTTCTCCCAGATCGGCTTCGAAGTCAAGGAGACCATCATCACTTTCTAATGAAAGTGGATTGATGTGAGTAAGTTCATCAGCGAACTCCTCAAGAAGAGGATCAACATCAGACTGAGGGAGTGATGCCTCAATATACTCAATGTCTCCATGAGATGTACAATCATCATTAAAATCTGAGAAAGTCTCAAAATGATCGTTTGAACACTCAAGAGGGGAAGGAATATCACACATATCATCCAAAGTTCCATGTGACTCTCTCGGGATTGGGACAAGGTTCTCAACACTAGACTTTACTAATTCGTCCGATTCCTTATTATGAACAATGCTAAGATGCTCATCCCCCATGTTTAGAGAGTGAGTGTGAACTTCGGGTGTGATATCAATAGACTGAGGGAGTTGAGAAGGACTAGCAGACATGGGTTTTATAAATTTCATTTGTTCTTCTGCTAGTAATTCTATCATAGTCTTTTCTCCCTGATTTTCCGAGGAAGGAATCACAACAGATGAATTTGATGAACCCTTACAAAATTGAGAAATATCAAGGGTAACTTCATCATCATCATCATCAAGAAGAGCAGCATTGCGAAATATGGCACGTGTTTTAGCTGCTTGTTCTAAGACTAGCAATTCTTCCTTGCTCAATTCGTTTCTAGCATCTCGTTCTTCAGCAAGTAATTCTGCCATAGATTTCTCACGAGAGTTTTGAAACGATGTAGCAGCCAACTCCTCCTTAAGTTCTTTCAATATCTCAAGAGCCTCTAGTAAAAGGTCTTGCTCAGTATCATGAGGAGTTGTTTGGTTCATTTGGTACTGTGGAGGTCGGTTTGAAAACGAATAGTCGTAATTGTTACAAGGAAATGGATTTCTTGTTTGACAATCCGAACTGAAGTGTGGACCTCCAGAGTAATCACAACAGTAAAACTGATGTGGCTGTGGGTTGTACGTGCTAGAGTCATAATTGTTATCAGGAAACTGCTCATAGACAAGCATGCTTCCTGATTGACAATCAGAACTGTAGTGTGAACCACCACAGTACTCACAACAGTAAAACTGTTGAGTATCATGGTGTGGTAGCTGATGGAATAAATCAGTCGTGTCATGGTAGGAATAGGGATCTTGGTTATAGACAGACCCGTTTCCTGACTCTACCATGCCACAACTGGGGCAATTACCATCATTATGAGGATTACGACACCATTGGCAAATAAGAAAGTGTGGATGAGACATAGAAAGAATCAAATGTGTATAGAGGGGTAGGGATAAAGAATCAAAAAGGTAGGAGGGTAAAGATGGATATTTTTGTGGTTTTTGGGAAACATTTTGTAAGAAAGAAAATCTTTTTGTGTTCGTTGAAAACTAATTTTACAAAGTTTTCGGGAACAGTTTTTATGAAAATATACACAAGGATGGTAAATATACAATGGATGTATATCCAGGTTCACTAATACGCAAAACCGTTTAGAAAACGCGCACAACCTCCCCGGCAGCGGCGCCAAAATTTGATCGATGCTAAACCGTTAACCAAAGTCAACCACGGATGTGGTCAAGATGGTCAAATAGCCTAAAGTCAATGCTCCACGGAATATAGTGTTTCCCCGGGTCGTTATGTCCCGACGAGGTGTGGATGGTTAACAAACGGTTTCGTGATCGGGTGAATTTGGACAGGAAAAGGTTTGTGAGTGATCTGAACTAAGGAATCTACAAGGGAATAGTTTAAATAAGCTATATGAATAATACTAGAAGCTAGGAAAAACCAGAAACGATTTAAACCTAAAAACGCGTACGTTACGTTTAAATAAAACGTAAACGTACGAAATAAAAAATGAAAACTGAATTCTGAAAACCCCCAGGGGTGAAAATCACTTTTTTACAAACTTAAAAGTAAAAGAAAAATTTTAGAAAAAGAAAATAAATTTTAACACTAATTAATTATTTATTATTAATTAAATACTATTTATTACTTAATTATTAATATTTAAAATACTTAAATACAATATAATATTAATTAAACACTAGAAAAATGAAAATAAAATTTCTAAAATTATAAAATAACTAAAAATAAGTTTTAAAAATAAAAATATGTATTTTTCTCTTTTTGTGGTATTTCTATTAATTAATTACTAATTAATTATTAATTACCTAATTAAACTATTTTAAATTAAGAAAAATACTAAATGAACAGTAAAAATTCTAATAAAATTTATAAAATTATTTCATAACATATAAAAGCTATAAAAAATATAAAAACTAGGTTTTACTTAATAAAAACTAATTATGGTATTTAAAACTAATTATTAACTAATAATTAATAAAACTAAGATTAATTCTAATAAATACTAAATGATAAAATAAAAATCTGAGAAAATTATTATAAATACTTTAATATAAGAGGAATTTAAGAAAAATATAAAAAAGCTAAGTACTTAATAAAAATATAAAAATGAAAATTAAAATTAAATTACATTAAATAGAAACTATCACTTATTATTAAATTTGTTTTTCTTGATTTTTCTTTTACAAACCTATTTAATACTTAAAAACAAACACTTTTTGTAAAAACAACTTTTTTTAGAACTTAAAAATAAGCAGAATACAACTTAAAAAGGGTGACAATTGACTAAGTTTGACCTAGGGGAAAATGAGCTAAAATGGCATTAAGTGGGGTCCACTCTGGTTGATTCAGGTCCAAACAAGTTAAGAGAACATGAATAAGCTATAAAAAGCAAGGGAGAACCATAGAATAAGCTATTAAGCTAAAAATAAGCACTTGGAACTTGTGAGAACAATGAAAATGGGACAAGGTTTTGTGACCAAATCAGGTGGGGTCCACAGGCATTCAGGTCAAACAAAAAGGGGGAGATTGTTAATACAAATATCGCCTAAAAACGTTATTTATATTTTACGATCTTTGCTAAGTTTTGTTAATGACAAAGTATGAAGTTTAGCTATAAGTAAATCATCACTTTAAGTGTTTAAGTCTTGTTTAACTAAGGTTAACATTTCCTTTTAAACAAAACATTGTGTTTATTTCTTAAACTAAAATGAGTCTTGTCACATCATATTTATTTCTTTATATAGTAAGGTCACATCACATTTAGGGCAAGTTTTGTCATGATGCATTTATGGAAAGAAATGTGTTTGACTAACTTTGTTGTTGCTTGCAAGCTTTGTATTTGACTTGTTATTATGAGATGTGACATTGTTTGGTTGCTAGGAGTTATGAGACAAGACCTTGTTTGGTTTGCAAGATTTATTGCAAAACCAACTGCAGCCCTGGCGGTACCCTGGGGGTACACGGGCGGAACCCATTTGAGGGGTCCGCCTGATCCGCCAGGCCTGCAGAATTGTTTGCTATAAATACCAAACCATTTGTTAGTTTTTGGTAACCCTTTTAGGACATATATTCACATATTCTCTCAACTAACTCAGTAACCGTTTGATTTGTGATTCTCTTATGTAGCAAGGGGCTTCACAAGATCATTCAAGAAGTTACAAGCTTCAACTCTAAAGTTGCAAGTCTTGGTAGCTTGGTCATGTATAAGCTTTGATAGTTTATACTTCATGTGTGTCATGTATATAGATGTAAGTGGTTAGTATTTTAGGCCTCAAAATACATAGTGTGTCGGGAGTTGTTGTACCCTTGTAAAAGAACTAATGGGAGTGGTTGTACCCTTGGAAAAGAACTCGACATCTAGCTTTGTGTCGGTAAAAGTGTAAGCGACGTACGGGAGTGGTTGAACCCATGTAAAAGAACTCGACATCTAGCTTAGTGTCGGTAAAATTGTAAGCGACGAATGGGAGTAGTTGTACCCTTGTAAAAGAACTCGACATCTAGCTTAGTGTCGGTAAAAGTGTAAGCGACGTTGTAAAGGTTTTCTCCGCCGGTGAAAGGAGCTTGTTGATTAGTGCTTATAACTCTCAAGTTGGAAACTCGGGGCGTGGATGTAGGGCAAGGAAAAAGAGTCCTTGTAGCCGAACCACGATAAACAATCGTATTGTGGTTTGATCGTTTCTTTCTTTATCTTTGCTTATTACATGTTGTCTTTTAGTTATAGTTGCTAACCACATATAAAGCTTTCCAAAATAATTAAAACAAGTAAAGTTGTATTTATATCTTGAAATAAATGTAAAGCTTTTCAAAGAACTAAAACAAGCAAAGTTAGGATCATCACAAGTAAAGCTTTTCAAAGCATGAAACAAGTAAAGTTAGAATTGTTATTCACATGAAAAGCTTTTCAAATAATCAAATGTATAAAGTTGTGTTTATATCTTTAAGCAAATGTCAAGTTTCTAAAAGGATATTTAAGCTAAACAAGAATCAAAAAAGCGGTAAACTATTCAACCCCCCTTCTAGTTTTCCACAATTGGCATCAGGAGCTACGTTACTCAAGATCTTTAAAATAGAATGTATTTTAAAACTTGGATCGATCCATGGATTTTGAAAATCTCAAAGAAGGGCAACCTATTCAAAACCAACCGCTTTTTGTAATAGAAAACTTACTTGAATGGAAAAGTAATTGTGAAACTATGTGAAATCAATTGATCAAGATCTTTGGCATATTAATTCTTTTGGTAATTTCAAATCAAAGAAAACAAGTTTTTGAAAACCAAGATAACTAACTTAAACTTGGTAAAAATACTAAAGCTAAAACAATGATTTATAAAGCTTTAGTACCAAATATGAAAGAATGATATTTAGAAAAATATGTTAAATTTTCATCAAGAAATATGTCAAGCCAAAGATGATCAAGTTGATCTCACAAATGTATTAGAAATCTTAGATATATTAATTGATTGATTTTTAGTTGAGATGAATACATGTACTACTAGTTTAAATGTTTTAAATGAAGGTGTAAGTGAAGATGATTACTCATGACAAGCTCTTAGTGGACTTGCTTACGATTCATGGAATAACACGGATGAAGATGAAGCCAACCATCCGGTTTGTGATTCTAAACTAGATAAAACATCAAGCAAGGTACACTTTGAAACCAAACGCTTTTGCTTTGACAAATTTATCCTAGAGTTTTCTAAACTAGAAAATGAGTCTAAATGTTTATGCAACATGGACCTAAAAATTATCTCCAAGAACGAGTCTTCAAAATCTTTTAAGAATATCTTTGAAAAGGAAATCTTGTTAGAAGATAAAATGTCTAGAATTGAGAGTAATATTGTAATTGATCTAGAATGTAAATTGTGTCTAAATTACAAACATAAGATTAGAATGTAAATTGTGTCTAAATTACAAACATAGGATGTGTGAAAGAAAATGAGTTTTCAACATCTAGGATTTACTCATCAAATGTGACACATAGTCTCATGATGTTGTACCTCTTGGACTTTTTCAAAACAAATAGAGTTCATAGTGTCTTAAGTAAGAAAACCCAAAAAGTCGAGGAGTCGTTGAATACAACATTTAACGAGTGATCTCCTTCTTCTAAGATATCATCTTTGGTAGATGATAACTTAGTCAAAAGTTCAATGATGGCAAGACAAGTATGGTGTGTAAAACATTAAGGATAAAAGTACAAAATAACATCTTCTCACCATGAGTCAAACATTGAATCAAGTAAAATTGACATAAGTTATAAAACTTGATTTATAGGTCATATTTGTGTCTAAACAAATTCAACAAAAACAATTTTTGGAATTTAGAATAAAACAACTAGTGAAACGAAATTGATATTTCAAAGTAATCAAGTGAGTATAGTGTCAATATTTGAAAGACCTTTTGATAATAAAAGCAAGCCACAAAAGCAAGGGATTTTAACTTAAAGACATTCCTAGTTGCTCTCTTGTTCTCAATAGTTAAGTTATTGATGACTTATCAAGAATGAGATTAGTAAATCCGTAGGTAAAAACTAAACATAGAGAAATGTTTGGAAGACTACTTGTTCTCATAACATTTAGATTCAACATTATGTTTAGCTTTCGTCTATGTGCTCGTGTTAAAGAAGATCCTAAAACAACTCTTTAGTTGAGCCTATTTCGATACAACATAAGGTACTACACAACTAGGATTATGGTCTCCCAAAAGAACGGGAATAGAAACCATAGTGTATGCCAAATGGAATTATGTCGGTAATAAGTTGATAAGAAAAGCACAAGTGGTACTTGCACTTTTATACTTACTTACCCAATGATTCTCCAAAACGCGTAAGATTCTCAAATTAGTATCGGATGGAGAAGCACATCAACAAGCTCCAAGCAAACTCGTGTCAACAACGGAATTTATCTCATCAACATTGGAAGCATCGACTTCGGCAACAATTCAATCCATTATGTTCTTAGTCGACATATTGTGATCCCTCATCATCGCCTTGGTAAGATTGTTCATTGAGGAACGTCTTAACTAAGAAAGTCTTCTACGTCAACTATTCCATCAACGCGTTCACATAATCTCTTGAATGTGAAGCATTCATAATTCCTAGGCTTAGTCAAAGACTCATAAGACCTAAAACCTTAGTTTTTGAACATCAGGATAAAACCACAAAAATCAAGACAATTCCTTTTAAGTTTTTCCCTGCAGTATCCACGGAACCTTCAGACCATACGGGCGGAACCCAATTTTTGGTTCCGCCTGGTCCGCCAAACCACAGAATGTTTAAACTTTTTACTTCAAAGCCAAACACCCTCTTAAATCTTAACAAAAACTAACAAACAGCATCACCCTCTCTAAAACACATATCCTCACGAATTTTAGGGCTTCTAATCCAATCTCTTCCAATCCAATTAACTTTGTAAGTATTCTAATCACAATTGCACTTTTAATTTAATTAAAACATTTTTGCTTACAATCATTAACTAGAATCTTAGGGCTTTTGCATAAAACTTCATGATTCATGAAAAACTTGGTGCCTAGTCAATTATGTATTTCATTAGTTAAGAAATGTATTTTTTCATTGTTACTTTGATTTACCAAACACACCAAGAGCATTATTTTTCTAATTGCAACATGATTCATCACCACATTGTTAAAACAAATGAAAAACATCATTTAAACATCACTTGCATACTATCTCTTGAATGCTAAAGGGGATACATAACTAATATGTATTTTCAGGTACATTCAATCGAAGACACATTCAATTAGGAGAGTGTTGGTTATCTTTTGTTTTTACAACAAAATTTGCATAACAAAACGATTTAGGAATCAAAATGAGTCAAGATAACCATGTCTTCACATTGTCTTGCATATAAGAATATATTAGAACATCCTCGTTGTTAAAAAGTCATTAACATACAATTTTATGTTTTCTAGGAATCAACATGCCTCCCGCAAACAAATCCGATCACAAAGAAACCCTTAAATACATGCCCAAACACCATATGACCAAAGGTCTCAACTCGGTTCAAGTAGAAACCTTTAAGGCATTAGAAAAACCCTATGTTCATGAAGGTAGAACCATTGATCCATCCTTTCTAGAAGGAACATCTATTCGCCAAAACTTTGCCGCAATTCACTTTGACTGTCTCCTTGATATAGATGAGCCCATTTGTCCTAGGTTCATCTTGGAATTTTATGCAACCGTAAACCTTTCCTCAATTGCTGGTGGTAGGATTTCATTAAACTTCACAACCAATCAAATATCACATGATATAGATTTAAAAGACTTAGCTATAATTCTTGGTTTACCAAATGAGGGAACTTGCCTCTACACGGATAAGTGGCCCATTTCAAGTCTTGATACTATTGATCGTTTTTATCCATACGATACACCTCTTGCTAGTAAGGAAATTATTAAGGAACACCTCTTTGTTAGAACCTCTACCACTAGGGTGAACCGTTCGGGGAATACCGTAGATAAGGATCCTTTTGGTATGGAGCTCAATGAGCTTAAACCACGATTTAAGAAGTGGGAAGAAATTCTTAGAGCTAATGTCATAAGTACCATAGGAAATAGAGATCACATCAACACATGCCTATGCTACATGCTTTATAGCATTTCCACCGGTCAACCCTTCAACTTAGCCTACTACCTAGCCAAAAGAATGGCCGACATATCCTTGGTCGGAACAACCGCTCTTCCATATGGAATGCTTCTTACCCGCCTCTTTAGAGCAATCTCGCCCATTTCTCCTAACGAAAATGGAATACACCTTGACTACGCTCTCGTTCCTCACACCTTCGTTCCTTTAAGTGATAAACGAGTTTTCAAAAATAAGGGCAAACGTACTCGATCACCTACTCCATCTTCATCATCATCCGGCATGAGCGACGATGATAAACTACCAAACTCTAAGTTACCTCCTTTAGAATACCTTCAAGCTCTCCCCATCATTGACAATGCTTCCGAAGAATTCAAGCAAACCAAAGGAATGTTCAAGTGTTTTGGAAGGTACCTAAACAAGCTCAAGAAGAAGATAGACCGGTTGTGAGAAGATTAAGGAGTGTTTGGCTTATGAGTGCTTTAGAAGCGTCTTTGTGATAAAACTACGTGAATTATTTGTTTTTCACTTTCATGGTTTATTATGGTTGTTGGATTATGTTTGTATGAACTTTTATGCATAATGACAATGTTTAAGGTGTTTGTCATCTTTTCTATGCTTATGGGGATTCTTACTAAGTATAGTGAAATCCTCAACCTCAAGGTCAAAGTCCCATGATATGTATGTTTACATGTCAAATTTTTGCATTGCCTAACCAGTAATACCTTATCTTTTTTATTTTAGGAGTTTTCAAAAATTTTGAAAATCGTCTCGCGGGTCAAAAACGCAGACTGCCTAATTTTTTACCCCTGGCGGATCTGGCGGTACCCAAAATTGGGGTCCGCCAGTGTGTTTTCTGGGAATTCCAGAAATGGCACAACGGACCAGGCGGTACCCTCAAATGGGTTCCGCCAGTGTATTCTGAGGGATCCGCCAGACACCTGCAGAAAATTTTTCCATTTTTTTTTAAATTCATAACTTGTAAAGTGTCAAATCATTATCCTAAGTGAGAAACATCTTTCATTTACAACAACAACCATATTGGAACAAACCTCACTCACTAAAACAATTAGGAAGACACTTCCCGCCAAAATTTCAAATTCAAAACATAACTAACCAAAGGAACCCTTTTAAAGGATCCTTCAAACCTTTGATACATTTTCAACCAAACCACTTCCCATGATCACAAAGCATTGAGTGCTTAGGTTGGTCTTTCACTCCATCCTATTCATTGGATTGACCTCAAATGATGTGACATGGTCATGAAAATCATTTGACACCTCAATTTTAGAATAGTAAAACATCAAATCCAAACACTATTTCAACACTTTTCTCATCCTATAAAATTGAAAGCTTCACAACAATTCAAATCACACCATCACCATCAAGACTTCTCCCCTCAAACATCAAAACCAAAACCTTTGAAATGACCAAATCCAACACCTCATCCGAGTCATCAAAATCATGTGCTAAAACCACTAGGATTAGTGTGAAACCTTGTTGCTTCAACAAAACCACAAAGTCAAGCTCATCATCATCAAGTGATGCTTCACTTAACATCTCCTCACCTATCCAAGATTTTCTTAACCTTACTACCTCAACTACACCCTCAACACATTGTAATACCAATGTGATCACCATTCAAGATTTGCTTAATCTTGCTACTCCACCACCTTCTCCACCACTTTGCAACTCAAACCTAGCAATTAACCCATCATCAACTAAACCTTTGAGTGAGTCAACTCCATCTTCTCAACAAGCTTTTAAATCAAAAACTCCTTCACCTCAATCACCAACACCTACACCAATGGAACTTTTCCATACACCACCAACATCACCAACACCCAATTTGGAAACTTTTGATGATCTATCATCAACACCACCATCCTTCTCACTTTTTGATACCGTTGCTCAAATGGAAACCCAACAACAACCTAGTGAGCAACTTAATGATGAACCCCATTACCCATCTACGGTAGAACGATTGGCTTACCATTATGCTAGACCATCCATTTTTCCAAATGATCAAGGTCATACCCACTCACATTCATTTGTGTTTCATCCAATTTACAAAAACCTTCATGGTGATCCTTATGGAGAACCAAGTTTCCGTCACCTAATTCAACCACAAGAACAACAACAACAACAACAATTTGATTCTCTACTTTCTTCTTATAAGAAAATAGAAGCCTCAATGTGGGAAAAACCTCCAAACATGAACGAGGAAATAAACACTCATTTAAACCACCTCAATGCCTTCAAACGAATGGTTGATTCTCAAATCAATCATGTTATGGAATTCAATACGGCATTAAATTCAACAAATGAAGGTAGCAAATACACCTCTCAAACATCCACATTTGCTCCTTCAAGTTCAACCCATCCACCACCAACAAATCAAACCTCTCTTCCACCAAACTTCCCCCGCCATGATTGCGGACATTGCGAAAGAACCGCTCGCATTAGTGAAAGGTGTCGAACGGAACTTCGCGAGTTAACCGAAGAAATGAGGTTTATTCTAAACCACATTTTGGACCGTCTTCAATCCTTGTCTCATCCACCACAACCTTAGAGTCTCCAAAATGAAACAAAACCGTTTCTCTTGGAAAATGTCTCCCATTTTAACCAACAAACCAAAACCAAGTCACCTCCTCACCTTTCAAAATAAAACCCGCTACATCCCTCAACTCACATTTGCATCCTTAAACAACCCTATCCTTGTTTTTGGAAAATGGTTCTCATTAAGGATGATGATGATTTCCTTGTAGCTTTTTATACTCTTAGTTCATTTTTAGTTTTTCTTCGTTTCTTAAAAAGTAGGATGTTGTAATCTTAATTATGTGTCTTTGACTCTCTAAGAGTCAAAATTTTACATTAAATGAAGATTAATTCTACAACAAGGTTTGCATTGTTTAAATGACCATTTAGGTGTGATGCATGAACTACACCTTTATATGTTACCATACATAAATCTTGTGTTTTAGAAACTAACCTCTCTTTTTGTAGGTTCATTTACCATGTTTTTCTTCCTTGAAACTCCATTTAGGGGAGTAATATTCAAGGGGGAGCATGAGTATTACATTATTCCGCTTCACAGCTCTTAGTTGTAGTTTAGACATGAAACACTTTCATGACTTATCTTGTGCGGAAACTAACTTTTCTTTTGTAGGTTCAAAATCCATGTCTCCTCTCTTGGCACTCCATTTAGGGGGAGTATCGTCCAAGGGGGAGCATGGCCATTATTCCGCTTCGCTTATCTATTTTTTTGTTTCGACAAAAAGGGGGAGAATTTATATAAACTTGTGCTTATCAACCTCATCTTTGCAAAAACAAGTTTTTATACTAACTTTATAAGACTTAACACTAAAACTAGTGACTTACTTATAAATAAAGTTTATGTTTTGTCATCAACAAAAAGGGGGAGATTGTTAATACAAATATCGCCTAAAAACGTTATTTATATTTTACGATCTTTGCTAAGTTTTGTTAATGACAAAGTATGAAGTTTAGCTATAAGTAAATCATCACTTTAAGTGTTTAAGTCTTGTTTAACTAAGGTTAACATTTCCTTTTAAACAAAACATTGTGTTTATTTCTTAAACTAAAATGAGTCTTGTCACATCATATTTATTTCTTTATATAGTAAGGTCACATCACATTTAGGGCAAGTTTTGTCATGATGCATTTATGGAAAGAAATGTGTTTGACTAACTTTGTTGTTGCTTGCAAGCTTTGTATTTGACTTGTTATTATGAGATGTGACATTGTTTGGTTGCTAGGAGTTATGAGACAAGACCTTGTTTGGTTTGCAAGATTTATTGCAAAACCAACTGCAGCCCTGGCGGTACCCTGGGGGTACACGGGCGGAACCCATTTGAGGGGTCCGCCTGATCCGCCAGGCCTGCAGAATTGTTTGCTATAAATACCAAACCATTTGTTAGTTTTTGGTAACCCTTTTAGGACATATATTCACATATTCTCTCAACTAACTCAGTAACCGTTTGATTTGTGATTCTCTTATGTAGCAAGGGGCTTCACAAGATCATTCAAGAAGTTACAAGCTTCAACTCTAAAGTTGCAAGTCTTGGTAGCTTGGTCATGTATAAGCTTTGATAGTTTATACTTCATGTGTGTCATGTATATAGATGTAAGTGGTTAGTATTTTAGGCCTCAAAATACATAGTGTGTCGGGAGTTGTTGTACCCTTGTAAAAGAACTAATGGGAGTGGTTGTACCCTTGGAAAAGAACTCGACATCTAGCTTTGTGTCGGTAAAAGTGTAAGCGACGTACGGGAGTGGTTGAACCCATGTAAAAGAACTCGACATCTAGCTTAGTGTCGATAAAAGTGTAAGCGACGAATGGGAGTAGTTGTACCCTTGTAAAAGAACTCGACATCTAGCTTAGTGTCGGTAAAAGTGTAAGCGACGTTGTAAAGGTTTTCTCCGCCGGTGAAAGGAGCTTGTTGATTAGTGCTTATAACTCTCGAGTTGGAAACTCGGGGCGTGGATGTAGGGCAAGGAAAAAGAGTCCTTGTAGCCGAACCACGATAAACAATCGTATTGTGGTTTGATCGTTTCTTTCTTTATCTTTGCTTATTACATGTTGTCTTTTAGTTATAGTTGCTAACCACATATAAAGCTTTCCAAAAGAATTAAAACAAGTAAAGTTGTATTTATATCTTGAAACAAATGTAAAGCTTTTCAAAGAACTAAAACAAGCAAAGTTAGGATCATCACAAGTAAAGCTTTTCAAAGCATGAAAACAAGTAAAGTTAGAATTGTTATTCACATGAAAAGCTTTCAAATAATCAAATGTATAAAGTTGTGTTTATATCTTTAAGCAAATGTCAAGTTTCTAAAAGGATATTTAAGCTAAACAAGAATCGAAAAAGCGGTAAACTATTCAACCCCCCTTCTAGTTTTCCACAAAATGGTCAACATTCAAAGGGTGCTAGGAGGGGGTTGGAAAGGACCAAGGTTGGGGCCTTGTGGATCACTGTAGAGGTCAGAAAACCACCACCAAGGGTGGTGGTGTCGCTGCTGATCTGTGCAGCAGGGGGTATGCCTACACTGCAGCCTACTTTGGTGATGAGTGGGGCCCAATAAAAAATTCACAAAAATGAATGGGAACAAGGATCTTAAAGTAGAGCTGGGGGAGTTTAACTAGAAACAAGTTTCACTGCCTAATCTATAACACAAAAATCAAATTAAATGCTTGAACTTTTGAAAAAAACTAAGAATGTATATTTGACTTTTTAGCTTAAACTTGGATTATTGACTTTTGTGAACTTTAAATGGATCTAATGGACTACAAACATGATTATAAAGCTGTAATGATACTTAAGTAAGCTAAATTATCTACATATGAAAGGAATTTAAAGGATTGGGGGTCACAGCTTTTGACAGTAAACAGATATGATGATTTGTTAAGGATTTTGACTTTCCACTGAAAAAGTATTGGTTTTCAAGGCTGAACTAAACTGAAATGACCTAAGGGAACATGTCTGAGCTACAAACAATGTAAGGAATTATTGAAGATACTGCTGATTGATACTGCTGACAGGTTCCTGCGGAAGGCTTAGTGACTTCCTGCTGATGACTGGTTCCTGCGGATATTTAGAGATCCTACGGATAGAGTTTAGCCGTGGATATAATTTATGTATTTTAGGACAAGATATGTAGAATATCTTTTATTAGTTTTTCATTATTCGTTTCTTGTAAGAAAGGTTAGGGTTTCCACTAGTATATAAGGAACCCTAGGTCATTGTAATAGATACAAGTTTTAGTACGAAGTTTTATTAATATTATCGATCCATAGAGGATCAAGTTTAGTATACGTTTGTTTTTATATTCCGCATAATTACAAACTCACAGAGATTATCTAACTTAGTCTAGCTAGTGATTACATTAGTTGGCTAACGATCTATTGGCTCGTGATCTATCAAGGAATAGATCCCTACAAGTGGTATCAGAGCCACTAGATACTCTCTGTAACCTCTACACAATCACATAACTACTCAATCAATACCTATGGCAGACAAACCAGGTGGTGATGTTGCTCTCTCTTAAGCAGGCTCTCTCACTCAACAACTACAACAAGTGGCCTTCTCCAACAGCAATGCAAAACTTCCTTTTCTTAGGAAGGATGAGTATGAAATCTGGGCCATGAAGATGCAGAATTGGATTGCAAGTGTTGATTATAACCTCTGGAATGTTATACTCAATGGTTGTCGTCCTAAAAAGCAAAGTGTTGATGCTAATGGGAAAGTTACAATATTGGAACCTGTTTCTGCTGATGAAATTCTTGCTATACAAAGGGAAAACAAAGCTAGAACCATATTGTTACAGGCAATCCCTGATGACCACATGGGAGATTTTCATTCCATGTCTGATCCAAGAGAAATCTGGTGGGCCATAAAAGCTAGATTTGGTGGGAATGAAGAATCAAAGAGGATGAGAAAAAGTATGCTGAAGATGGAGTTCCAAGAATTCAAGATCACTGAAGAGGAAGGTCTTCACAAAGGTTATGACAGGTTTCAGAAGATTTTGAGTCACTTGAATCAGTTGCTGGCTAGACCTGATAATGAGGAGGTGAACTCTAGGTTTTTAAGAGCCTTGCCTCCCTCATGGTCTCAGGTGAGTATATCATTGAAAACCAAAGGTGGCTTGGACTACCTCACCTTTGATGACTTGTACAACAAACTCAGAGCTTTGGAAGGTGACATAAAGGGGTTCTCTCCATATGCAGCAACTCCTTCACAATCTGCATTTGTCAGTTCTAATTCAAACTACATGCCACATACCTATTCAAGTCCATCCTCAGCACCACAGGTTTACTCAAGTCCATCCACCCCAAGCCAAAGTCTTCCAATGACCACATTGTCTTTTTCAAGTGCTAATCCAATAACTCATCCAAAGATTAGCAATGTGATGGAAGATGTACTTCATTCATTTGTTGCTGAAGTTGATAAACAACAACAAATAGCTTATGAAGATTTTGAGCAGATTGATGAACTTGCTTTAGAAGAATTGAACTTAAAGTGGCAAATGGCTATGCTATCTCTCAAGGTGAGACGATTTGAGCAAAAGGTTGGTAAAAAGCTCAATGTTGAAGGAAAAGATGCAGCTAGGTTTGATAGAAGGAAGGTGAAGTGTTATGCTTGTGGAGAAATTGGTCACTTTGCAAGAGAATGCATAGCCAAGAAGGGTGAAGCCAGTACCAGGTATTCAGCATACAAGAAGAAAGAATTGGAAGCTGGAGAATAAAAGGCCTTGATCACTGCTATTGATACTAGTGTGGACTGGAATGAGCATGATGATGATACAAGCAACTCTCCTCAAATTTCCTGCATGGCTAGTTGTGATGATAGCTTTGGTCTCATGGGAATCTCTCCTCAGGTATCCACTTGTGCTCGTGATTGTGATTCTAAATATACAACTCTAAAAGAAGCTTATGATGATATGAAACCAAAATATAATGCTTGTTTTATTGAAGCTGCAACTTATAAAGAAGCTTTTAAAAATTTTAGAACAACAAAAGGTGTGGTTTCAACAAAATCAATTGGCTTATGAGGAAAAGATTAGAGTTTTAAGTAGAGATTTAGAATGTGCTAGCAATGAATTGAAATTTTCTGAAAAAGAAAAAGCTAGAATTCAATATGAGAAAGATGTTTTACAAGAGAAATTGAATAAAGAAGTAGCTAGTCGTAAGAAGTGGCAAGAAGGGTCTTCACATTTAGAAAAACTGATTGATGGTAGTCAATCTGTTAGGTCTAGAAGAGCTTTAGGGTATGATAAATATATTGATCCAGAGGAGTTAACTTACCCTGATATATCCAGTGTTTTTGACCCTGAACCTGTCCTAGAATTTCAAAAGCCCGTAAAATATGTTAAGGAATGGGGAATGAATGTTGTACCAGGACCTATCAGAGGTGTATTTATGCCTACCACCAAAACTTCTGACTTTGATGGTTCACACCATCTATTTGGTAAAAAGTCTAAAGACTTACCAAATAAGTCTGAAGACTGTCCATCCATAGGAACCCCTAAACCACAACCCATAAGTCTGACTCACAAGAATCAAAGGAAACCACTGGCATTAGGATCAATGACTCCCCTGACACTAGAAGTATATCTAGTAATGATTCTAACACTTATGTATCTTGTTCTTCCTGGGACAAGACCTCAGAGACCTCTAGTTATGCCAGCTGTGATTCCAAGACCAAGTCAGACTCACCCAAGTCCTCTACAAAGATTTCTGACAAGTCAACCTACAAGTCTGTGGACTCTGAAGTTGCTGCTGATGAAGTTCTTTATCAACCAGCCTCTTCTGAAGACTTGTTATTTACTTCTTATGAAAACAATTCCTTTCAGTGTTTACAAAACAATTATGTTTCTGATGTTTGTTTGAATAATTCTATGTTTAATAAGACATCTTTTGGATTTAATAAATCTTATAAGAAAAAGAAGTGTTTTGTTTGTGGTAGCAAGTTGCATTTAATTAAGGATTGTGATTTTCATGAAAAGAGGATGGGTGTTTCTGTAGTTAACAATAGACCTAGACATAAGTGGACTAATACCAAACCCTCATTAGTTCCACAGGCCAATCATCATGTCAGCAGAAAGTATTCCACTCCAGCTGATTGGCTTGTTTATTCCAATAGGTCTGCTTTTAACAATAGATGTATGAATACCAATAGAAATAGATATGGATTTCAACCATTTAATGGTGCTAATCATTGGTATGAATATACTGACCCAATGAGTATGGGAAGGGGTAATTGGGATTCTGCTGAAAAGTCCTTAGCAGATTGTTCTTGGACATATAAAAGACCATTTAACTACAGGGAATCCAGGAACAATTGTAGATCTAACTCATCATCTTGGGTTCATCAGAATGATTCACAGGGCAGGCTCAAGTCTTTCATGACTTAAGTCTCATAATATATGTTGTTGTTGTATATTAACTTTCTTTGTTGTAGGAACATCCTCTTCTTAATAAAGACTTAGGTATTGTTGATAGTGGCTGTTCAAGAAACATGTCTGGTAATGAAGAGAAGTGGATGACTTTGTACCTATTAATGGAGGCATTGTGAGGTTTGGAAGTGGAGTAGGAAGGATTACTGGCAAAGGAACCATTAGAACTCCAAAGGTGGATTTTGAGAATGTCTACTATGTGAAGGAGCTTCAAGGATTCAATTTGTTCTCAGTCTCACAAATTTGTGACAAATTCCTGTGCTTTTCACTGAAGAGGGTTGTTTCATTCTTTCATCTGAATTCCAAATGCTTGATGATAATCTTGTGTTACTTAAGGCTCCAAGAAACCATAACCTTTATACCTTTGACTTGAATGATGTCAAGCCAGAAGGTGATCTTACTTGCTTGGTGGCTAAAGCATCCTTGGATGAATCTACAAAATGGCATAGGAGGATGGCACATGTTAATTTTAAAGTCATCAACAAACTTGCTAAAGATGGACTTGTTCATGGACTTCCTTCCAAGATCTTCACCAATGAGCATAATTGTGTGGCTTGCAACAAGGGAAAGCAACACAAAGCTTCTTATAAAGCCATTACCACTGTGAGCATAATCTCAGAACCATTGCAGCTGCTTCACATGGATCTTTTTGGTCCTACATCCATCAGAAGTATTGATCATAAGTACTTCTGTTTGGTTATCACTGATGCTTTCAGTAGATTCAGTTAGACATTTTTCTTAGTGACTAAAGATCAAACCTTTCAGGCACTCAAAGAATTTATGGCTCTAGCTGAAAATCAACTTAACAAGAAGATTAAAGGTATTAGGTGTGACAATGGGACAGAGTTCAAAAATGCCAAACTCATTGAACTTTGTGGTTTAAAGGGTATTAAAAGAGATTATAGCACTCCTAGGACTCCACAACAGAATGGAGTTGCTGAAAGGAAGAATAGAACCCTTATAGAGGCTGCAAGATCTATGCTTGCTGACTCTAAGCTTCCCACCATGTTTTGGACTGAGGCAGTTGGTACTGCCTGTTATGTATTGAATAGGGTGTTGATCACTAGACCTCATAATAAGACACCCTATGAATTGTTGACAGGGAAGAAGCCTACCATTGAACACTTGAAACCTTTTGGTTGTCAGGTGACCATTCTAAATACAAGTGATCATCTAGGAAAATTTGAAGCAAAAGCTGCTGAAGGTTATATTGTTGGTTATTCAGCACACAGCAAGGCTTATCGGGTCTATAATTTGGCTACAAAGAAGATAGAAGAGACACTTAACTTGAAATTTCTGGAGGATAATGTTAATGTACAGGGCAAGGGTCATGAATGGTATTTTGACCTTGACTACCTTACTGATTATTTGGGGTATGCTAGACACACAGCTAACCCATCTGCAGGTATACAAGTGTCATCTTCTAACAATACAGGTACACTACAGGATGATTCAGACAGTGATTCAGAATATGATGAACCCACTATTGTTGTAACAACTCTACTAACCCAGATAGCAGATCCTCCTACCAAAGAAGCCTCTAATGCCCAATCTGCTGATGATGTGGAAAATTCCACTTATGCAGAAGATCTTGCTAGACTCAAAAAGCAAGAACATGCAGCTGCTGAGGAAGCTAAAAGACTTGGTTTTGAGTTTGCTCAAGTCACTGAAGCCCTCTTAAAACAAGCTGCTGTTGAAGAAAGCAGAAAACCTAGTTCTGCTGAAGCATCAACTGATGCAGCTGTTCATTCTGCTGATGGAGATTCTGCTGAAGGTGTTTCTGCGGAAGTTCCTGTTTCTACTGAAGTTTCCACAATTTATGATGAACCTTATGGCAGGTTTCCCACTCCCTCAGATCTTGCTAATGTTCAGCAAAGTGATGGCATTTTTCAATCATCTTCCTATGATCAAGACTTTGCTCCCACTTTAACCAATCTTGATACCTCAATTGATGTTAATCTTGTTACAATTAAAAGGATCAACACCATACATCCACAAGATAATATACTTGGTGATCCAAATGCAATGGTACTCACCAGAAGTGCCATTAAGAATACCAAGTTTGGGCAATGTGCATTTTTGACTTATGTATCCACTCAGAAGAGAGACAATCACACAGATCAGAAGCATTGTTTGTTTGCTTGTTTCTTGTCTCAAGTTGAACCCACAAGCATTAAACAGGCTTTGAGTGAGCCCAGTTGGGTTGAAGCTATGCAGGAAGAGATGCAACAATTCAAGAATCAAGATGTTTGGGTACTTGTTGATCTGCTTGCAGGGAAGATTGTAATTGGGACTAAGTGGATCTTAAAATGTAAGAGGGATGCCAGAGGTATTGTGGTCATAAATAAAGTTAGATTGGTGGCTCAAGGTTTCAGACAAGAAGAAGGTATTGACTACACTGAGGTCTTTGCACCAGTGGCTAGGGTTGAAGCCATTCGACTATTTTTAGCCTTTGCCTCATATATGGGGTTTAAGGTCTATCAGATGGATGTTAAAAGTGCCTTCCTTTATGGCAAAATTGAAGAGGAAGTGTATGTTACTCAACCACAGGGCTTTGAAGACCCCTATAATCCCAAAAAGGTGTACAAAGTTGTCAAAGCACTTTATGGACTTCACCAAGCACCAAGAGCATGGTATGCTAGATTATCTACATTTCTCTTGGAGCATGGATACAGAAGAGGAGCTATTGATAAGACCCTCTTTATTAAGAAGAACTCCAGGGATATCATTCTAGTACAGGTATATGTGGATGACATCATTTTTGGCTCCACCAAGGAAGCATGGTGCAGGGAATTTGAAGATTTGATGAAAGGTGAATTTCAAATGAGTGCAATGGGGGAGTTAACCTTTTTCTTAGGACTACAAGTCAAACAACACCCTGAAGGGATCTTTATTCATCAGGAGAAATATGTTAAAGATATCTTGAAAAAGTTTGACTTTGAACTTTTGAGGACTGCTACCACTCCATATGAACCACCCAGGCTTAAGAATCCAAATGAGCAAGATGAGGCTGTTAATGTTCATCTTTACAGATCCATGATTGGCTCACTCATGTATCTCACAACCTCTAGGCCTGACATTACTTTTGCTGTCAGTGCTTGCTCAAGGCATCAAGTCACTCCATTGACTTCTCATCTAAATGCTGTGAAGAAAATTTTCAAGTACATCAAGGGCCAACCTAAACTAGGCCTTTGGTATCCAAGGGATTCACCATTTGTGTTGGAGGCATACAGTGACAGTGACTATGCTGGAGCTAATTTGGATAGGAAATCCACAACAGGAGGTTGTCAATTTCTGGGAAGAAGACTCATCTCTTGGCAGTGATGCGTGGGAATCGCACCTTGCTTTACCTCTCGAGGGATCTCGCGAGGCTTACAACCCCCACCAGGCAGTGTACCTGATCGTTGTAGTATAGTATAGTGACAAGTACCGGGGGATTGATCGTTCAGCTTAGGAATAGTGTCGCTAGGATTAGAAAGCCTAATTAATAGTTCTAGAGATGGAAGATGATTATTTTTGTGTTTTTATATTTTATGAAAGCAAGTAAAATCTCGGGTTTTGAAGGAGTGGGCGGAATTAGTTGCTAATCAACTAACCCAAAAACTACTTTATAACTAATTAACTAATGAAAATGAAATTAAACTAATATTAAACTAAGGTTGTGAGCAGTGGTTGGAGAAATTGTGTTTACTTAGACTTCATTACTCCCTAGATATCTTTTACATGTTAATTACTTGTTACACTTGTATGAATGACGGGTTGTATTCCTTAATACCATTCGTGGAGTGGCATACATAACTCCCCAACTCTATGAGCTCTTATCTCCTCCTACACCATGACCCAGCACAACTATAGGGATTGTAAACAGTGGCTCATGCATTAAATACAACCAATAAAGACCTAGTACGCCTCGGTTCATGTTTCTTAAGACGTTCAAGCATGTTACCATTTGGAGATCTGCCAGTTTTCTTAAGCCTAACATATAATATCATTCATTCAAAACAAGAATAGACAAGTAATCAACACATAATCAACATCTAGGTTTCATTAGATCTAAGCAAACACAAAGGAAATTTAGCCTAGCATAGTAGAATTAAGATAAGAACAAAAGATAGACAACCAACACATAGACATATTGATTGAATTAAGAGTATACTTATCTCAATTACAATGCAAGGTCTCAAGGGTTTGGAACCCTTGAAAAACCTGTAAAAGAGGCACCAAAATCGTCTTTAGGGTTTCACCAAAACTTCTCTCCTAATGAAAAAAACTAGAAAACTATATATAGGAAAATCGTCCTGACGGCGTCAAGAGTAAAATCTGACGCCGTCAACTCGCCGCCATATACTTCCTCGGACGCCCTAGATCCAATCGTGACGGCCTATGTGACGCCGTCACCACCCTCGGTAAATTAATCTTGGTCATTTTGACGCCGTCATCTCTTCATCTGACGCCTTCACAACCTTCGGTAAAATATTCATCCTTTCTGACGCCGTCAAGAGTAAATTCTTGACGCCGTCACCTTGTAATTCCAGCTTGGATTTGGTACTTTGTTGTTTTCTTCACTTTATGCTCCAAAAACGTCCAAAATAGCCTCTTTTCCAGAATTCACTCTCCAAACACCTAAAATCACAAAAGGAACGATTTAGGGCAATATTTGATCAAATAAATTCGGATTCGGGCTTAAATGACCCCCTAAAAACGGATCATTTTTCGCCTCATCATATACCCTTACACTTGAGATTTGCTTGTCCTCAAGCAAATGAGCTTTTATTCTACTCAAAAGACAAGTTAGGGGTCATTTAACACTAATATAAAAGTAATTACAACAAATAATCGTTCCACTAAAGACCAATAGACAAGCACGGAGGTCATACACAAGCACCTCACAAATAGTGTTTAGATACTCACATCTCTCGGGTGTAATAAAGTAATATAACATTATGGAAATAGAAGATATCTCTCACTACCTGTCATAGCAAAATAGATTACCATAGGCTTGGGAAAGGATCAAACCTCCACCACATGGCGTAAGCACCTAGGATAAACTATCAAAGAGGTCTTTTAAAGGGTTATAACGTTAGGTGTAGGGATATGAATTACACGGTTTTGTTGGATAAAGGGGATTTTACTGGTGGCGAGTTAACAATCTTAGTTAATTACATGTACAAGATGGCGTTGCTAAGCCAAGACTAGACTCGACTTAAGCTAATAAATGAAAAATAACTAAAAACATAAAATGAACATAGAATGAAAACGGGATGGTAGTCCGTATGTTTTTTCTCTCTTTCTTTTCTATTTTTTTTTTCTTTTTCTTTTTTTTTTCTATTTTTTTTCGATTTTTTTTTTTTTTTTTTTTTCATACACTCTTACCCTACCATCCAAAATAATACATCATAGGGGTTTGAGCATTCCCCTTACACTTGAATCTTTACATACTTTACATTAAACTATTCTAATGACTCGAATTAAGAAAATCAAAACACTTGGAGCACTTTTAAGATTAACGTACATATGGGGGTAATAAGTGTTGTTCTTCCCCATTACTCCATAAAATAAGTACTTACCCATGAGTCCCAATCGTCCCAAAACAATATGTACAAGGATATGACTCGACTTAGCAACCATGTAATCAATTAGAAAGTTAACTTAGGGTTTAACAAATAACAATAATGCACTAAAAATGAGCGCATACATGGAAGGCTAAGGCGATTTGGGTGTACATTTAAGTGGGGTGTAACAAATTCTTCCTTTAAGTAAAATGCTTAAAGTTAGAAACGAAAAGATAGGCTCGGAGGGGTGTACTAGGGGTATCGTGTACTAAAAATGAGTACAACGCTAAGGGTGTGGGAAAAATTAGTTGACTTAACTAGCCAAGTAATATGACTTAAATGGTCAAGTAATCGTAATACGGGTTTAACACAAGGGTAATCCTAATGCCTCTTATCATGTAGTAAATCCTACTACACGAATGTAGTCTCACTAGCGGTCTCGGGATGCATCACTAACGCAAGTTCTAGAATCTAAATGCTACCGGTACACTCATAAGCACCAATAATAAATGCTTTTCCTATCAAATCTAAAGGCGAACCTCACATTTTTGGGTGGAAAATTTTTCTGAATATACGGTTATGTGCTAGTCATACAACCTCCTATCCATGAGACGCTTGCTATGGCTAAAGTTTCACTCCTAAATGTTGTAAAAAATTTTAAATTTGGCGCTAAAATTGCACTAACAAGTATTTCTCATAGTTTTATTACTCATCTACTATCAAACAAAACAAACTCAAGCGAAAGTGCATATGTAAGGTATCATCTTTTTACCCTCCCCTTACACTTAAGATGAACATTGTCCCCAATGTTCAAGTAAAGAATGTAAAAGTTAAAAGTAAAGAGAATGAATTCAAATACTCCCCTGATTCGCTCGGTATGGATTTTAGGTTGGCCAGGTTAAATCTTCCTCCAAGAAAACGAACAATCAAAGCTTCCCTTCCAGAATATAAATCATCTTCTTGTCTCAAATAACCTGTAAATCCTGACAAAAGTAGACAAGGCAACCTCGCGTAAAATCGGCGGCATCCTATATAAGTTACTAAATCCTAGAAAACAAAATAAGATATAATGCTTGTGGAATGAAGTTTGCAGATTTCCTGGAGATTATAAAACTTAATAATTCACAAAAACTATAAGACTCCGTTAGAAAAACAAAACTGGTAAAATTTCCAGATTTTCACCCGTGACGCCGTCAAGAGTAAACTCGTGACGCCGTCAGGATTGACCTGCAGAAATCCTTGTGTTAAGTTTCTGGAAAATTTCTGGAAAAACTTGGTTCTACTTCCTGGACAATCCTGCAAAACTTCATTATGACTCGATACAAGCATTTGACACTAACAAGTACTAATATACATGCTCACTTAAAATTGTGGAGAATCATGATCTTGTGTTTCTTAAAAACATATTTGGGGTTTCCCCTTACACTTATCTTTTGCAAAAATACCTTTAGGTTGAAGTTAAGACTAGGCTAAACAACATAATAAAGTATTTCCATTTTAATTGAGAAACATGATCAACCAACAATAAAAATAAAACATGCATACGGAAGCAAATAACAATCAAACAAATAAAAATCACACAAAACATGGGTTGCCTCCCAAGAAGCGCTTGTTTTTGTTCGAGTCACGAGCCTGACTCTACCCTTATTTCACGGATAAAGGTGAGGTTTTCCCTACACTTAGGATTAAGTGCGGGTGATAGTAGCGATACACACCATCTCGGTAGGAGTATGCCACGTGAGGAAATAGTGGTGGATGAATTATATGCTCAAAGGGTTGTGCTCCTATCATCATAACCTTACCTAATTCAATCGGGTTAATGGATGGATTAAGATTTTCTCCTAGAAATGGATCATTTTCTATCAACTTCGAAAGACTCCTAGTTGGGGATCCATCTTGACCTAATAAACCCGGTTTAAACCCATAATGTTTCTTACGATCAATCATAAATGGGTGATGTAAGCATGTAAGGCCATTTTCCACTCCTATATTGGCTTCCTCTCTACAAGGCTTAGAGTCCATTACCTTTATCCTAAGACTACCCGGACTACATGGGTTGATGGGTGGGTTGGCTCCTCTTTTGTTTCCTAGATGCATATCTAAAGAAGGAGAGTTGTGTGAAGATTGAGGTTCTGGTTCATCAACACTAGGTAATTCCCTAGAACTAAGAGTAAGGTTATCACTACAAGTATTCAAACCTATATCCTCTAGTGGTGTTTGGTACAAGGGTTCTACCTCTATTGGGGCTCCTATAGTCTCTTCTACTTCTTCCGGGTAAGTCACGGGTGGTGTGTATTCCTCAAGTGATGGTAGGACTTGTGGGGTACTTATTGGGCTTGGGTTTTCTACTATCTTTTCCATTTGTATTGTGGTGAAATCATACCACCTCGTATGCCCAGTTATCTCATCTATAGTTTTATCCCCAAACAGTCTTCTTGCTTGTTCCCTTAAACTTGCTATCAATTGATCCGTAACAACGTTTGTTGGGTTGTCCATTTTTTTTGCAAGTATGGCGCAATTCTCTATGGTTTCCCATGCTTCATCAGCACTTAATCCCCAAAGGTCCCCATGTGCGGTATGGTCAATGTCCATTTTGGTATAGTGGTCGACACGATGGTAAAATATTTCAATTTGGGACCACAGATCAAAATTATGATGAGAGACTTTTCGGAGTAAATATTTAAAACGAGCCCATGCATCATAGATAGGTTCATCCTCATGTTGTTTAAACATCAAGATGTCATTTGGAGTAGGTGAATTTCGTGGTTTGTAGTATGGTGGATTCGCGTTCTCCATAATGGCTAACGGAATAGTCAATGGAAAGGTTTTTTACTAACAAAGACACAAAGAAAAGATAGACTAAAGAGAACCTAAAAATAAAAATAAAATTCTTACTAGAAAGGAATCTAGCAAGTAGACCTAATAAAAAGAAATCCTAACCTAGACAATAACTATTCCCCGGCAGCGGCGCCAAAAACTTGATGCGTGGGAATCGCACCTTGCTTTACCTCTCGAGGGATCTCGCGAGGCTTACAACCCCCACCAGGCAGTGTACCTGATCGTTGTAGTATAGTATAGTGACAAGTACCGGGGGATTGATCGTTCAGCTTAGGAATAGTGTCGCTAGGATTAGAAAGCCTAATTAATAGTTCTAGAGATGGAAGATGATTATTTTTGTGTTTTTATATTTTATGAAAGCAAGTAAAATCTCGGGTTTTGAAGGAGTGGGCGGAATTAGTTGCTAATCAACTAACCCAAAAACTACTTTATAACTAATTAACTAATGAAAATGAAATTAAACTAATATTAAACTAAGGTTGTGAGCAGTGGTTGGAGAAATTGTGTTTACTTAGACTTCATTACTCCCTAGATATCTTTTACATGTTAATTACTTGTTACACTTGTATGAATGACGGGTTGTATTCCTTAATACCATTCGTGGAGTGGCATACATAACTCCCCAACTCTATGAGCTCTTATCTCCTCCTACACCATGACCCAGCACAACTATAGGGATTGTAAACAGTGGCTCATGCATTAAATACAACCAATAAAGACCTAGTACGCCTCGGTTCATGTTTCTTAAGACGTTCAAGCATGTTACCATTTGGAGATCTGCCAGTTTTCTTAAGCCTAACATATAATATCATTCATTCAAAACAAGAATAGACAAGTAATCAACACATAATCAACATCTAGGTTTCATTAGATCTAAGCAAACACAAAGGAAATTTAGCCTAGCATAGTAGAATTAAGATAAGAACAAAAGATAGACAACCAACACATAGACATATTGATTGAATTAAGAGTATACTTATCTCAATTACAATGCAAGGTCTCAAGGGTTTGGAACCCTTGAAAAACCTGTAAAAGAGGCACCAAAATCGTCTTTAGGGTTTCACCAAAACTTCTCTCCTAATGAAAAAAACTAGAAAACTATATATAGGAAAATCGTCCTGACGGCGTCAAGAGTAAAATCTGACGCCGTCAACTCGCCGCCATATACTTCCTCGGACGCCCTAGATCCAATCGTGACGGCCTATGTGACGCCGTCACCACCCTCGGTAAATTAATCTTGGTCATTTTGACGCCGTCATCTCTTCATCTGACGCCTTCACAACCTTCGGTAAAATATTCATCCTTTCTGACGCCGTCAAGAGTAAATTCTTGACGCCGTCACCTTGTAATTCCAGCTTGGATTTGGTACTTTGTTGTTTTCTTCACTTTATGCTCCAAAAACGTCCAAAATAGCCTCTTTTCCAGAATTCACTCTCCAAACACCTAAAATCACAAAAGGAACGATTTAGGGCAATATTTGATCAAATAAATTCGGATTCGGGCTTAAATGACCCCCTAAAAACGGATCATTTTTCGCCTCATCAGGCAGTGCAAGAAACAAACCATTGTGGCCACTTCTACCACTGAAGAAGAATATGTGGCTGCTGCCAATTGCTGTGGTCAGGTACTTTGGATTCAAATCAGATGTTGGATTATGGGTTTAACTTTATGAACACTAAAATCTACATTGACAATCAAAGTACTATTTCCATTGTTAAAAATCCTGTTTTTCATCAGAGAACTAAACACATAGAAATTAGGCACCATTTTATAAGAGATGCAAATGAGAAGCATCTAATTCTAGTGCTTAAGATTCACACTGATGATAATGTGGCTGATTTGTTAACAAAAGCTTTTGATGGACCAAGGTTTAATCACCTGTGTAGGACCGTAGAACAACCTATTTCACATATGAATCTTGCCTAAACCTAGAGAGAGAAAGAAAGTAGAGAGAGAGTGGATGGGAACTCTAGTGTGTGGAATAATAACTTTGATATTACTAATAGAATCACTAAGAGAACCAACCTCACAAATGAGGTTTACAAGAGTATTTATACTCATAGTCTAGGGCTTTTCTAATCTTTTACATTATTACACTAATAGCCCTTAGACTTTTACAAAACATGAGTACTACACATAAACTTCATCATAATGATATTCTAAAGCAACCTATAATAATACATTAATGACCGACACTTTTTATAAATAAAAATACGATTCTAACAATCTCCCCCTAAGTGTTGGTCATTGAGGTTGCGCGACGTCATCATCTTTGTCTTTAGACTTTATCATTCATAGCTCTTGACGTCTTTAAGAATCACTAGATGAATCATAGTTCCAGTTCAACATGCTTCATTGTTTGTTGAAGTGATCCGATGATGTCATCTGCCTTTCGTCACTTCTGTGTTTGTGGTGGTTGTCTGCCATTCCAACATGCTCATACGTCTTAAGTCTTTGTGATACATGCATTTGTTGTTTCCGTTCTTTCACTTTGATCTTTGTCACTTTACTTTGTAGATTCTTCTTTTTGGCGTAGAATCTTTCTTTGACTGTTGCTATCCTTTGATCTTTGTGAGAACTTTCCTTTGACTTTGTGATGCATGTATGAGCATGTGGAATCTTTCGCCATGGAGATGATGTATAGCTGCAGGTAAACAGTTAGCAATAAACAACCGGTACTTACAGATAAGGAATTAGAGATTGTCAACAGCATAGTGTGAAGACTCCTTCTAACCCTTACCATGGCCGTTCCCATATCAGATACTCCCGAAAGAGCTTACGGGACCTACTAAGTAGCTCAATGACTGGGTGAGTCGCTGGGGATCACTCCACGACTGTAGACCGTTTGAAACCACCGCGAACACTAAGTGTAACCCATAAAGAATTACCAAAGTGACCTACTGTTAGGGCTGTTTGATGTTGACCCTGGCAGGAATTTCCATTCAATCATTGAGAATCACAAGTGTGAATCCTCTCATAAATGTTCTGGCAGATTGCTAAGATCTGCGTAGGACTCTTAAGTTTACATCTGGCGTCCTTAATGATCAACAACCAGTGTAGAAATATCATGTGTTCCTATGAGATCTTTTGATGAATCTCGGGGCTCTAGACTCGATAAGTGCACATTTGGTTTCCTATGCAGAGATTAGGGAGAGGTCTCCTGTTTCAATATCAACCATCTCTAAGAGACAGGTCGATAGATTATGCCGGTTCCCCGTGAGAATGAAACAAGCTCTTTTAAGAGAACTTGATTGGATAGAAGGTTAAGTGCAGTGCGTCACTGGGTCCATGACGTCTTGTCTTCAATACCGGTGTCACCTTAGTAACAACCAGTAGCATATGAGTTGAACCCGGTGTCTGCCCTAAGGTTGAACATATGGAGGGTTATTTCTTTTCACCCTTTTTCATAACTTTTCTTTTTAATTCTTCAACCCCTTCTTTCTCCTTTCTCATTTTCTCCTTTTTTCAATCATACCTAAGGACTTCTAATTCTAATCTATTGGAATTGTCCTTGGGTAGATCCCTCCGGCTCTGGCGGATCATAGGACAGTTTTCCCTAACCTTAGTCACCTTATAACTCCATGAATCCTATAATTGCCATGAAACCTTTGATTGAAAATCTCTCAAAGTGTTTATGAATATAAACACATTTTTGTTGACACTTTGAGAGTTTTTGTTTCTTTTGAAGGACTCCCCCTTCACATGTGCTCATGAATTTTTTTAAGAAATTTGCACATGCGTGAGGAGTTTGCACTTTTTGAATTGATCCACTTTCAGTGAACATGACCGATTCGAGACACGCTTACATCACTAGTTAGACTAGCTTGAAGTTATTACCCGTCCTGGTCAAGTCCAAAGAAAGTCTCTCGATACGGTACATTCTACTCAGACAAGTCCTATTCGAGACACGCTTACATCACTAGTTAGACTAGCTTGAAATTATTACCCGTCCAGGACAAGTCTTTTCGATTACTGACATTTTAAGCTTCGTCAATTCATTGGTACATTCTGAGTCTAGCTCTTTTGAGATTCAGTCACAAGCTTTAAACATCTTTGATCACATTTTAATCATGTCTTCTCCCCCTCAAAAATAGCATATCGTGATATTTTTGATATCAACTGATTAAGAAAAAGCTTTTTGGGAGAGATAGACAGATTTCATTTTGCATGAATTCGGAACATTTTGTTTTTGTACTCCCCCTTAATGATAGCACATTTAAAAATCAATTAAGGGTTTTGAGGGAGTTATCTTGAGCACTCATTTGAAAGATTTTGAAAAATCTTTTGATGAATCTTGAAAAAGTGCTCAAGATTACTATTTTGAAAACGAGTTTTTGTTTGAAGTCTTTTTCGTTTGTTTAGACTCGAACTTGTTGAAAAAGATTTCGTCCTTGGAAATACGAGTCCTTGATTTGAAAATAATCAGAAGTCATCGTTTAAGCCCGGGTTTCGTACTGAAGTATACGAAAGCCATAGTGAAGAAACTTTTGAGAAACGACATGTTTTAGAAAAACATAAAAAAGAACTCCCGCTCAAGCATCTGTACATGTCCGTATCATTGTTGAATGACATTTCTAGAAACGTACAGAATATTGATTTATACGAGAGACATGTCGTGAGAAGAATATTTTTGGATTTTTTGATTTTATATTGTTTTTGTATTTTTTGAAATTTTATATTTTTGTATTTTGTTTTTGTTGGTTTTTCAAATTTTGTATTTTGTTTTTTTCAAAAAATATTTACAGCGAAGCGATTTTGAAAACATTTTTCAAGAAGATTCGAGAAGACGTTCTAGCTCCTCAGGAGTTAGGCTTCGCATGCCAATTCGTCGAACTAAATAGTCAAACCTTTCTTTTGGAAGGGCTTTAGTAAATAGATCGGCGAGTTGGTAATCAGTCTTAACGAAAAATAATTCAACAGTACCCTCTTCCACGTGTTCTTTGATGAAATGGTAGCGGACTTTGATATGCTTCATCTTAGAGTGATGTACGGGATTGCACGAGATGGCTATGGCACTTTTTGAGTCACAATACATAGGTATTCTGTCAAAAGTAAAGCCATAATCTGTGAGCTGTGTCCGCATCCAAAGAACTTAGGCACAACACGCAGATAGAGACATATACTCGGCTTCGGCGGTTGAAAGTGCAGTACAATCCTGTTTCTTTGACGACCATCTTACTAGCTTTTCACCCAAAAATTGTGCTCCACCTGATGTACTTTTTGCTGTAACTTGATCTCCTGCATGGTCGGCATCTGAAAAGGCTGTTAGAGTAAACCCCGAATCCTTCGGATACCAAAGTCCCATGTTAATGGTTCTTCGTAGGTACCGAAAGATCCTTTTAACCTCTTTGAGGTGAAGTTCGGTAGGCTTTGCCTGAAACCGTGCTAACAAACAAACAGAAAATTGAATATCGGGTCGGCTAGCAGTTAGGTACATGAGAGAACCAATCATGCTCCGATATTTCTTCGGATCGACGGGTTTCCCAAACAAATCAGCATCAATTTTTGGTGAAGTGACCATCGGAGTACCAACAGAATCACAATTTTCCATTCCATATTTTTTCAAAATCTCTATTGTATATTTAGCTTGATTGATAAAAATATCACGAGGGGATTGATGTATTTGTAAACCAAGAAAGAATTTTAGTTCCCCCATCATGGACATTTCAAATTTGCTTTTCATGAGATTTTCAAAATGTTTTGAATGGTTAGGATTGGTTGATCCAAAAATTATGTCGTCCACGTAAATTTGAACGATCAAAATATCATCTTTGAATTTTTTTGATAAACAAGGTGTCATCAACCGTTCCTTTTGTGAAATTGTTTTTGAGCAAGAAAGATGATAGTTCGTCATACCACGCTCTTGGAGCTTGTTTTAAGCCATAGATGGCTTTCTTAAGCTTGTAGACGTAGTCTGGATGATCTTTGTCGATGAATCCCTCTGGCTGACTCACATACACTTCTTCTTTCAGAGTTCCATTCAAGAAAGCTGTCTTAATGTCCATCTGATAGACTGTGATGTTTTTGTGAGCTGCATAGGCTAAGAAAATCCGAACTGCTTCAAGTCTAGCTACAGGCGCGAATGATTCTTCGAAATCTATCCCTTCTTATTGTGGATATCCTTTAGCCACGAGACGAGCTTTGTTACGAATTACAGTCATTTCCTCATCCACTTTGTTCTTCCACAACCACTTGAGATCAAGAACGCGTTTATCAAGTGGTCGTTCAACAAGTTCCCAACTATCATGTAACAGGTATTGATGAAGTTCATCCTGCATCGCTTCTATCCAAGGGTATTCTGCCATTGCTTCCCGAATGTTCTTTGGTTCTTTGAGGCTGATTGAGTAAATATAAATGCACAATTCGAGATCGGTGGCAAGTTGTCTCCTCGTCTGAACTGGCTTTGAAGGTTCACCAATAACTTGTTCTATTGGATGGTCTTTTGTCCATTGAAATGTAGAAGGGTACCTTGGGTTTAACGTATGTGTGTTAGACGGTTCTTGTAACCTTGAAGAAGATTCAGCAGAGTCTGTTGCAAACGGGTTTTCAAATACTTTTTCTCCTTCTTCTAACGCAACATCGTTTGAATTATTTGTTGGTTCTTCTTGAAAATTTGTGTTTTGATTTTGCTCATCAACTCTTGGTAGTTCAGTTTCAAGTACTGGAGTGGCTTGAGTAGATGTAGATGATGTGGATGTAGTTGGTGCTTCAGCTTCGATTGTTGTAGATGCATCCAGTGGTGGTGGTGGTTGATTTTGAGTGGGTGCAGCGGAATGTTGTTGAGATGCATTTGTCGAAGTTCCACCATAATATTCATCAAACATTAACTCGAAGAAATTTTCCAGTTCTTGTTCTGAAGGTTTGTCCGTGTTTGTTGAATGAGCTCCATTAGGCACGAGTCCTGAACTGATGTGTCCAGAAGTCTGACTGTTTGGTGCGGGTCCTAATCTGGTTTGATTAGAAGCCATTGGATTAAGCGCGGGTTCTAGAGCGTATCTCTCAGAAGCCATTTGTGAAGTCTCATCAAACTTCACATTCATCGTCTCCATTATCCTTTTAGTTCTTTGATTATACACCCTGAATGCCCTCGAGTTTTCTGAATATCCAATGAAGATTCCAATATCACCCTTAGCTTTCAACTTTCCTAGATCTTCTCTGTCGTTCGTCAGATAGCACAAAGCGCCAAACACGTGAAGGTAAGAGATGTCAGGTTTACGGTTGTTTACTAGCTCATATGGGGTTTTGTTGAATCTCGGATGGACTAGAGATCGGTTTTGAGTAAAGCAAGCAGTGGCTACAGCATCAGCCCATAAGAATAGTGGTGCACTAGAATAGATTAGCATTGTGCGAGCAGCTTCCACAAGAGTTCGGTTTCTTCTTTCAACTACCCCATTCTGCTGTGGAGTTCTAACAGCTGATGTTTGGTGTGTGATTCCAACATCTTCAAAGTAGGTTCTTAACTCCTGATTTGTGAATTCTGTGCCATTATCTGTTCTTACAATCCTTACTGGAGCTTGAAGTAGAACTTGAATACGCTTCAGAAAGGTGATGATGATGCCTGGTGCTTCGTCTTTTGATCTCAAAAACTTTACCCATGTATATCTTGAATAATCATCAACGATAACAAGAATATACTTCTTCCCATTAATGCTTTCAACTCTCATTGGGCCACATAAGTCCATGTGCAACAAGTGTAACCTTGCTTCCGAACTAGGTACGGTTTTGGGTTTATATGATGCTCTTTTGCTTTTTCCTTGTTCACAAGATGGACATAGATGATCCTTGGTGTATTTGAACTTAGGAAGTCCGGTGATGATATTGTCTTTGGCTAACTTGTTGATGGTGTCGAAATTGAGATGGGATAATCTTCTATGCCACAGCCAGGACTTAGTTTCGGTTGCCCTTGTCATAAGACAAATTGGTGATGTAGAAGCCATTTGGTTGATGTCGATAGCATACAAGTTTGTACTACGATTACCAGTTAAGAGATCATCACCAACCAAATTTCTAATAAAAACCGTGTTTCTCCTGAATGCAACTTCTAAATCTGCATCACAAAATTGCCCAACTGAAAACAAGTTGTGTCCCAACCCTTCGACGTAGTAAACTCGAGTGATTAAAAAATTCCCAAACTGAAGATCTCCAAAACCCAGGATAGCTGCTACATGATCATTTCCAAAGCGTACAGTTCCCATGAATTTCCATATGAAATTGATCAGCAACTTTAAGTTCCCGGTCATGTGCTTGGAGCAACCCGAGTCGACGATCCAAAGACATATTTCGATAACCTGCCAATAACAGAAGAGTTTGTATTTGGAAACCGTTTTGAATTTGGTTCCATGGGGTTAGGGGTACAATCAAAATCACACTCATGGACAGTTGCTACTTGTTTAGCTTGAACTATTTCTAATTTGCCATCCTTGAGTATAAATTCTCTACCCGTTGGAATCCAAACACAATGCTTAAGATAGTTCCTAGGTGTACGACTATTAGTGGTGTTCCTAATTCTTTTAATTAGGTTTCCAACAAATCTAGATTTTGCACTAGGACCTTTCGAAACGCTCTTCTGTTCAAGCGTAACATTCACATTCTCAGAAACACATTCATTATGAACATCATTAATTAAACATTTCTTGCATATTAAACAAACAGTATTAGAACCAGTACTTTCAACATTACATTCAGATGAAATATGTCTCCTATTAGAAAGCGATAAATTCCTAGGGTGTTCTTCTACTTCTTCCACTTTATTCTTGCAACTACTCTTAGAGACAGGCGAGACTCTATTGTTCCTTGTATTGCTCCTAGGCTTTAGTCTGCTGCTCCTAGAGGTGCTGTCTAATCCTGTAGAAGTTGAGGCACACGCATTAGGATTTATATTGTTGTCCTTTTTAGCAACACTAGAATCTTTAGAATTATCCTTTTTGCCCTCATAAGTCTTAGATGTGGAGGCAGAGGCATTAGTGGACTAATCCTAAAAAGGCCAGGTGCTAGAACTTTTGGTGTTTCGACAACCGCTTTTCCTTTATCAACAATCTTTTCATTTTCAATTTTCTTGGGCAAGGGTGTTGGAGTGACTGGTTTTGTCAAATCCTTTTTCTCATCGACTTTTGGAGCAAACCGTGAAATAGACATTTTTGGTTTTTGAACCATATTTGGAACATTTGGTTTCTCCGAAGTCGATGGTTTTGCAAACTTAGTTTCCTCACCCTTCCTTTTTTGACTTTCAAGCTGAGCCCTCAAAAGATCATTTTGCTCTTTCATGTTCTTGAAAGCACGCTCATACGACAGTTTGTCATACTTGCATTCTTCCTTTTTTCGATCAAGTTGTTTAAAACATGACACATTTTCTTTTTCAAGCTTTATAAGAGCATTTTCATATTTGGAAACAATTTCGGAGGTCTCAGCTCTCAGTCTTTCATCGTCTTGAACAGAGTATGTTTGTAAAATGATGGACATAATGTCAGTGGTCATAACAGCTTCGAAGAGAGAATCATTTAGGTTTTCCAAAACATTCATGTTTTAACGAGTATCATTAGTTTCGTTTACCAGGGATTTGTGGTCCTTGACAAAGTCGGCCGTTTCTTTTAAGAAAGCTTTTTCAAAATGGATTACCCTCACACTGATGTTACTCAGTGGGATAGTAATTTCGTTTTCAAAAACTTTTTTCTGCTCAATATGAAAACTGGAATGCCAGTTGTTAATATCGATTGTAGTTTTAGAAGCAACAATATTTTGAAGTTCTTGAATTCTCTTTTTAACGTCATCCAGAATGTTTCTAGCCTCACTTGTATTAAAAGTGTTGTTAGAAGACATTTGTTCCATTTTTGAAAGAGATTTGGAAACAATTACTTTCTTAGAAAACATTTTTGAGAATGGTCGTTTTATGGAAAACACAGATGGTTCTTTTTGTGGAACAAAAGTAATTCCCGAAAGTTTGTTCAATTTGTTGTAATCAATGGGTTTCAAATCCTTTTGTTTCATTTTATTTATGCTCTCTTCGACATGTTCTATCGTTTGCACAGAATCCCGAACGACGGGAGGATCATGTTTAGTGTAAATCATATTACCATTATACAAAACATTTTGTTCTTGCTGAGCTTTCTTGAGATTACTGGGGGTGTTGTTACCAAGAGCCACTTTATGTTTCGTATGGTAAATCGGATTAGTTTGATTTGAAATCATTTTCATTGTTTGACTTGACTGACCCGACTTAACCACTAATTCTTCTAAATGAGCAATCATGTGTTCTGACTCTACGATTTTGGCCAAAAGTTTGTCTTCTTTCTTTGCAAATTCCTTTTTCAACTCATCCCTTTCTTTTTCAAGATTGGTATAAGCTGTTTTTTGTTTAGAAAGTTGGTTTTGTAAATCAGAAATTTCCGCGTTTAAAGCTTTTATCTTCTTGAAAGAATTAACATCAAGTGTATCAAACTTGAGTTGCAATTGTTTTTCCCTTGAAACGGAATTTTGATAACCAGTTTCTAATTCAGACAATCTTTTGTTATGAAATTCAAAAGCTTTAGCGTTTTCCTTGTAACTCTCAAGCTCAGCGGTCAATTTTACATTCGCGGCCTTAACATCGCGATTGACCTTTTTCACTTTTTCGATTTCAATACCACAATTATTTAATAATGATTCAAATAAAGCACGTGTTTCCTCATCATTCACAGCATGCTGTGAAACGAAGCCTCCATTATGATTCACATCTGGAGTCGCTGAAGGAGTATTGCTACTACTTGGCGTGTCCAGGAATGTATCATAAGTGGGTGCTTGCTTCTCAAAATGTTGTTCCTCATGAGGAGACATATCAAATATATCATTATTGTGACATGAGTTGAAAGTGGATACCTCAGATGGTGCATTGGTGTCATAAACAGGAAGTGTATCAGAATCCGTGTCATACTTAGCTTCCTGAAGATTCGCCATGAATATGCAGTTCGCATCGATATCCTCTCTATCTTCCATGTCATCCATAAGAGCCATAAAATCATTTTCCTCTGCGTTCAACTGAAATCCTGCCTCATTCTTTTGTGCCAACAGCACTGCCTTCTGCAAGTACGCTGAGTCTCTTTTGTTCGGCTTAGTAGGACAGTTCCTTGCCATATGACCTACACCCTGACAGTTGAAACACTTTACCGGATTACCCTGATTCATATTTCCCAAATTCCTAACAACTGGGGCTGCAACATTCCTATTCTGATCACCCATTGCCTGATTACCAACATTCCGACCCCTCTGATTTCCAACAAACTGACCCATCTGATTCCCTGCATACTGACCATACTGATTCCCTGCAAACTGACCTGCATTCTGTATATTCTGATATCCCTGTTGATTCCCATAAACTCCAACCATTTGGCCTTCATTGCCCATATTGAAACTCGGCTGAGCAAACTGCTTGTTGCGAGTGTTCGATGAGATCCTTTGGTTGTTGTTTGTTGGTGTAGAATAACGTCCTTGGAATGCCTTTGACAGAAAAGAAAACGCTTGGGACAATGCTGCAGTAGCTTCATCATTGTCAGTGAATTCCGGTTCTTGGAATTGTGGGTGTTGCTGTTGTGGAATAACTTGTTGTTGTTGTGGGTAGAACTGTTGTTGGTAGACCGGTGTTGGTTGTAGAATGCATGATGGTTGCATGTAGTTGTGAGTGGAAGATGATGATGGTGGTTGAGTGTTCACTGGTAATGGTGTTGGTGTATTAGCAATTAATGCGAGAGGATCATGATTTTTTGCCAATCTTTCTTTCCTTACTTCATTAGCCTCAGCTTGGTTTTGCTTCAAAAAGTCATAGAGTTGATCATAATTCACCTTATGTAAGTCCTTTGTTTGATTGACAATTGTAACATAACGACCCCATTCTTCTGGAAGGTTATTGATGAATTTGATGTTTGTTGCAATTGGTCGAGGTGTCAACTTGTTTCTGATTAACTCATTCATCAAAGTGCAAAACCTGGTGTAGTATGATTCAATTTGTTCACCTTTGGTGGATGTAAAGTTCTCCCATTCAGTAAGAAGTTTGTTCTCAACGTCTTGTTGTCCAATCTCTGTTCCATGACATATCCTTCTAACACATTCCCACATATCATGAGCAGTTTCACAGCTGTCGACCGCAGAAAAGATCTCCCATGGTAATCCAAGTTGGATTAAATGCATTGCCATATCATCGGCTTTGATCTGCGCCATGTCTTCATCTGTGTAATCTGCTTCTGTTTGTACACGCACGAATGGTTGAGTAGGAGGTGTTTCATTTGGATTACCTTCAATTTGAAATTGTCTTGGCTGAAATGGACCTTTTTCTATGGATTTGATCATTAATTTGCCATTATCTTTAGTTTTGATGTAACGAAGCATGCGGCTTGTCCATGGAAGATATCCACCTTTTTCAAGCATTGGAGGTCGGTTTTCAGCACCGGCAGCATGAATGTCTTGTTGGGTTGCCATGATTTGAATTCAAAGTGAAACGTTGTTCTGAGGATCTTTTGAAAGATAACAAAGGTTGTTGTTGTCGATTAGATGTTTTGGTGAAGATGAAAGTTCGTTCTCGGTTGATCTGATTGATTTCGTAATTTCCCGCCAAAAATTGAGTCTGAAAATATTCTTTATCAAAATTTGAAAATCACTATAGAATCCAATTCTAAGGTTACTAGAAAAATTTGAGTTTTAAAAATTTGACGCCAAATTTTACCGAAAAAATTTGAATTTTGGCCTAAAAATTTGAATTTTCGGCCGAAATTTTCAACGTTATACCAAACTTTGAATCTCGCGTAAAAATTGAACGTTTAGTCTCGTGTAAAAAATAAATTTTACTCAAATTTTCCCGCCAAAAAACTCTTTTTTTTTTCAAAACTCGGTAAGATGTGTTTCTTGGTCTAACTCGGTAAGATTTTTTGTAACTCGGTAGGATTGGCAAGTTGTCTAACTCGATATGTCCTTAAAAATGCAAACTCGGTATGTTTCACAAAACCCAAACTCGATAAACCTTGGATCCAAACTCGATGGAAAATTTCAAACTCGCAAAGTTTAACAATTTCTAACTCGCAGGAATGATAAGTTTCTAACTCGGTAAGTCTTGAAAAATTTGGGCAGAGTTTCGTCTAAGTTAAGAGTACAAAAATCCTTACTCGATAAACGATAAGGAAAAAGGCTAACTCGCCAAACTTGAGTCCAAACTCGGTATTACTTAAATCCTAACTCGATAAGATTTTATCCCAAACTCGGTAAGAAAAGTTCAAACTCGCAAAGAGTTTTAATCCTAACTCGACAGTTTTTTTTTTAAAAACCTAACTCGATAGATTTTTGAAAACCTAACTCGATAGTTTTTTTTGAAAAACCTAACTCGCTAAGTTTAAGACTCTAACTCACTAAGTTTTTAACCCAAACTCGCAAGTTTTTATACCAAACTCGATAAAAAAAATTGCAAACTCGCAAATATGGCGATGAACAGTAACCTGATGTTTGGAAAAGATGATTTTTCACCAAAAAACGATCTAAAACAACCTAAAATTATCCCTAGGCGATTGATACCACTTGTAGGACCGTAGAACAACCTATTTCACATATGAATCTTGCCTAAACCTAGAGAGAGAAAGAAAGTAGAGAGAGAGAGAGTGGATGGGAACTCTAGTGTGTGGAATAATAACTTTGATATTACTAATAGAATCACTAAGAGAACCAACCTCACAAATGAGGTTTACAAGAGTATTTATACTCATAGTCTAGGGCTTTTCTAATCTTTTACATTATTACACTAATAGCCCTTAGACTTTTACAAAACATGAGTACTACACATAAACTTCATCATAATGATATTCTAAAGCAACCTATAACAATACATTAATGACCGACACTTTTTATAAATAAAAATACGATTCTAACAACCTGGTTGTCAATATTGGGATGGCTAACCCTTGAATGCAATGTTTGAGGGGAGGCATAAGCCTCAGGGGAGGATTATACATGCTGTATTTATGTAGATTATTATATATGTAGATTATTATGTTTACTAACTTTCTTTTGCAGGTTTTTACTAATCTTGTATAATATTATGGTTGTTCTTTTGTGCTTTTGTGTTTTGTGTGAATGTCTGGTCTCAGGTCATGTTCCGGCTGATGTTCAATGGTCTACATTCAGTGGAATAAGATGTAAAGACTTAAAAGTAAATATTATTAATTTGTGGCAAGCTTGATACATCATGATCAGTCATCAGAAGAAACACAGATTACATAAAACATTAACAAGATAAACAACCACCATCCTACCACCACATCCCTAAACTACAATCAACCACCAACATACCAACACACCCCCAAGTAACAGCCTAATCCATCTTCCTTTTCCCTTTACCCAAGTCCTTTGGGTCTGGCATCTTCTTGTGGATTCCTCTGGATTGCATGTCCTTGTTCCAGAGTTTGGGAGCTGCAAGACCAAGAACCACCTTCAATGGACCCTTCCTTTTGCCTGAGGACTGTGGCACTTCAGGGACAGAGATTTTTCTCATATCTGCACAAACTCTTTCCATTTCACTTGTTAAGAATGCAGTGACAGGGGTGAAGTCAGGGACAACCATAGCTAGAGGAGCTGGTGCTTCCTCAGCTTCAGGGGTTTCCTCTGATGAGGTTGGAGATGGACATAACTCTGAAGGACCTTCATTCAAGTAGTAGTATGATCTTTGGATTTGAGGTATGTCAAAGGTAGAATCTGATGAATCAGAAGAAATTTCAATGACTTTGGGGGATGGCTTCATTGTAAAAATGACTTTGGGATTTGTTTTGTGGAATGGTGAATAGATTATAACTTGAAGACTTCTTTTAAAGACTTGATTTGAGTTTACTGGCAATTAATGTAAGTTAATGGGAGGTAGTTGAGTCAGTAGCAATTACTAAGTGTGCAAGTTGTCCACTCTACTGGATACTTCAGATGAAAGTCAATGGTTTGACCAACATGCTGCTGATGCTATTTATCTTGTTGTTAAGTGTGTTCCTGCTGATGATCTATTCAAGTTTATTTTATTCAGGGGAATACTAATCAGAAGAATTTAACACAATTATTTAGAAAGCAAATTTTATTGATTCTTCAGAAGTACAATACAAGATAATGAAAGTGAAAGACAAACAACAAAGTCCCTATTCTAATTTGCCCTTGCCCTTGTTGTCCACAGTCTTCTTCTTGCCCTTGTTATTGATATTGAAGAGTCCTAGCCACTGAGGACAGGGCAAACCAAGTACAATATTTCTGGTCTTTGGCAATGGAAGATTTACTTTTCTTCTTCTTGGACAAGAGGACTGAGGCTTATCAGAGGTTGTAGGAGTGTAAAGTTCATCATTCTCATCATCCTCTTCACCAGAAGATGTAAAGAAGATGAGAGACTCATCAGGACTGGGAATTCTGTTTGCTCTCTCCAATTCATTCCACTTTCTCTCCAATTCTCTCTGATACTCAGGATCATCAATCTCAGAGGGATATGGTGGAAGATCTTCAGATGATGATGAACATGGTGCAGGCACATCATGTTTCTTCTTTTTGGCTTGTTCTTTTGTAAGACCACGGGGAAGAGTTGGCATTCTGAGTGGAGGAGGACTTGTTAGTGATTCAGAAGATTCAGAGGAGTCAGAAGAAAGGTTGATGATGGGTTGATTGGAAGCCATAAATGTATTTTTGGTTGGCGATATGATAATTAGGGATTTGATTTGAAGTTGAGAGATTTGGGATAATTAGTCTTTATTTATAAGATCCCCCAACCGCATATCTTTATTACCATTAATGCGAGGCAGTTTGGAGATAATTAAGGGTTCTTTGAATTTTGGATTAAAAGATCTTTGTTTAAGATATTTGGTTTCCACTGAAAGGTAGATTCTGCTGAGTGATGCTGCGGATGGATCTGTTGACCATAGTCAATGTTTGACTATTTTCTGCGGATTGACCATTTGTTTTCAGCCGTTTGATTTGGTTTCTACGGATGAGTCAGTTAATTGGGATTTGCTTCAGTTGATTATTGGTCAAGAATTACTTTCCAATAATTCACATCAGTTTCATTCCACGTTTGGTAACTTCCATAATTAACTAAGACGTGCATATCCCACTCCCAATTTAACTGATTCCCTCTAGCTATATAATTTCAAAAACCATTTCAATATCTTTCAGAACAACCAACCCTAATTTCTCAATCTCAATCAATGGCTGAACTTTATTTCAAAGGAGATCATAACAAACATGCTTTTCTCGATCGTGGTAAGAATGATGAAGATTATGTGGACATGATGGAATTTCTTCAAAGGTCCAAGATTCGTTTTGCTCTGCTCCAGTATCCAGATGTTATTTATGAGTCTCTTGTGGTGCAATTTTGGGAAACCGCTCAAACAAGGACTGCTGAAAATGGATCAACAGAGATTGTTGCTGAAATAGATGGGGAAGAATATGTGGTTACTGAGTCATTGGTCAGAACCAAACTACAGTTGGATGATGAAGGAGGGGTGACTGAGTTGCCTAAGAGTGACATACTTAGAGGGCTACAGGCTGCTGGTTATAGTGGTGATGGGAAAACATGGTACAAGAATCTGTTTTGTCCTAAATGGAGGTTCTTGACACACACATTGCTTCAGTGCATGGGTTCTAAGTCTGGTGGATGGGATCAATTCTCTTCAGATATTGCTCTTGTTATTGTGTGTCTCTCTCAAGGAAGAACATTTAACTTTTCTAGGTATATCTTTAATGCTATGCTTGAAAATGTTAAGGATACCAAACTTAAATATTTAATGTATCCTAGGTTTCTTCAAATCATTTTAGACATACATACCAATGACCCTACTCACTTGCCTGTTAAGGGTCTAACTAAAAAGTTGTTTACCCAAATGAAATTTAAATTTACTGGTGAAATAAGACCCTTACTTCCAGCCATGTTGCCTGGTGGCAATCCTCCTGATGGAGTAGCTGCTGATGTAGCTGCTGATGCCCCAGTGGGGAATCCCCCTGATGGAGAGGCAGCTGATATGGCTGCTGGTGGTCAGGATTCCCCTGATGCTCAAGCACCAGAGGATTCTCCTGATAGAGCTGAAGATGCTCCTGATGCAACTGCATCAGGTGCTTCTGATGTTCAGCCTCCACTCTCTCCAAGGCTACCCACACCTGTACATTCACCAATGGATTACAATTCTCCTGAGCATGAGCCCAATGAGAATTTAGGCTTTGACCAACCTGTGAACTCACCACACTTTTCAAGACTTTCTTCACCCAGTCCTTTGAGACCTCACTTTGAGGAACATGTAGATGTAAATGTAAATTTAGATTATTCTACTCACAGGACCAATGATGCTCCAAATACCACAGATATCCCTGTTGGTGGAGCTGAAGGTCCTGTTACTCTCACTTCTGTCTTAGCTTTGTTGAACAGGTATGTCTTAAAGGTGGACAAATTGGAGAATGATCTGAATTTCACCAAAAAGAATCTCAGCAATGCTGTTCTGACTTTAATTGGAAGAGTTAAGAAGTTGGAGGGTAAGCTGAAGCAAAGAAAGAGACAAGGGGTGGTGTATGACTCAGATGAGGATTCTACTAAAGCATCTGATAATATTGACTTAGAAGGCCTTGAACTTCTTGCTGCTACCACTTTGGAGAGTGTTCAGAAGTATGGTGATACTAAGCCTGAACCATCTGTTGCTCCAACTGCTGATGCTGTTCATTCTACTGATACCAATGTTCCAAAGGATTCCATAGCCAAGAAGTCTGCTGGTGTTGCTCATTATGTCAGAAGGAAGCATTCTGCTGATAAAAAGTCTGCTGATGTTTCTAGAATGGAATCTTTTCCTAATCCTTTGCCAGAAGTGGGCACTCCTGGTCCATCAGTAGAAACTCCAGTTGATCTTCCTCATGATTCTCCTGATAAGATTTTTGTCCCTCCTCAGAAGCAAGATAAAGGAAAGTCTATGTTGATTGATCAAGACATTCCTTCTAGAGTCAAATCCAAGGAGGAACTTGCTTATGAGAAACTTAGTGAGAATGTTGCTACACATTTGCAAGCCAAAGAGGATGCTGCAGTTACTAAAGTTCAATTGGATTTGAATGCTTCAGAAGCATTGGCTAGGAAAATTCAAGATGATTTGGACAAGATGGGACCTCAGTATACTACCACCTTGCCTGCTGAAAGAAAGAAGGAGCTTGATGAGATAGCTAAGAATCTGACTGCTGAACAATGGGAGAATTTGGCTGAACAGGTTGCTTCCAAACCTAATTTGGGTGAATCTGAGCTTGGAGTAGATAATCCTGATTTTGCTCAGTTGATGGTTGAAAGAGGGAGATTACTGAGACAACAGGCTGCAGAGATTAAAGCTAAATATCAAAAGGAAAGACCTTGGACTAAGAATGAAATCAAGAAATATATGAGGAACTTTGTGAAGAATCAGGGATGCTCTATGTTTGGATCAGGTTGGAATCAAAAGAAGGTTTGTGAAGAAATATATGAGGAACTTTCTACTATGACAAGATTATTTCCAATCTTCATTCCTCTAATATTAATGTTGAAGATGTATTGGAGTATAGAGGAAGACTCTTGGATGAGCCTCCAGCTAAGAAAGCTAAGTTGCATGTTACTGCTAGTCAACCTGCTGAGTCTATTGGGTCTGTTCATGTTGGTCAGGAGAATGTGCAACTTCCTTCAGTTTTGTCTCAGAAGAATGATACTTCTGATGCTCAGAATGATGACACTCCTGATGTTCAGATGGCAGATATTCCTTCTGGTTCTCATCCTGATACTGCTGCATCTCATCATGATACCACTGAAGCTCCACATGATGTTACTAATGATGCTTCAGAAGATGCTCCAATTGAAGTACCTGATGATGATGATTCTGCTGATGTTCCTGTTGATGTTCCTGCTGATACTTCCACACAAGTACCCAAAGAAGAACCTACTGATGGTCCTTCTATTCCTGTTATTGGTACTAGGAGAAAGACTAGAGCTATCAAGAGGAAGGCTCCAGAAGATATTCCTTTAGAGGATAGTACTACTTTTCTTGATTATGGTTCTGATGAAGGTCAAGACCCTGTTGTATGGGAGAAAATTGTAAAGTGGGAACTTGTTGACTCTGAGCTTGGTGAAGGAAAAGTGAATGTTATAACCAGACAAGATGGATCTACCAAGCCATTCTTATTTCTAAGCCAGATTTTACATATGGTGGATAAACAAGATCTTCTCTCACTTTATGATTGGGTCACCAAGTACTATCAAACTCATTCCCCTGATGACATTGGAATGTATTTGATGGGTGATTTGCAGATTCTGTGTGATTCATATAAAGGTAATTCTGGTGTAAGGTTTCAAGTTTGGAAAGGTCAAAAGACATGGGTGGTTGACTATTGGAAGTTCTTTCCACTACCTAATGTTCACATGATTGTTACAACCACTGGTAAAACCTTATATTGCTGGGCTGATGTTCTTTACCCAATCACAAAGGAAGTTATGAATCTCATGCTGGAGGCAAAGCTATCTGTTCCTTTGGATATGACTGCCAATGATCTTCATCTTGCTGAACAATTGGTAAGGTTCATCAGAAGAAGTATTTTGACTAAGAAGGAGTTAGCAACTAAGCATGACATTCAGATGGATTCATATATGCAATGAGCTGATCTTGGTATTGTATTCTGTTGTATATTGTTTCTTTTTAGTTTAGTATAAAAAAAAAAAAAAAAAAAAAAAAAAAAAAAAAAAAAAAAACTAACATTTTTGTATAGTTTTGTGTTTGTTGTTTGCATGTTTGTATTTTTGGTCATCAACTTGCCTGGTGTTGACTATTCCATCAAAAAGTTGGCTAGTCCAAAGGGTACAGCTTTGGTAAAGACACATCAAATCTGTTGATAGCTGTAATGGTTTGCTCAAAATCATAAGGTTTTCAACTCACCTATGCTTTATTGCTGAGTAGTTGAAATGGTTGTCAATTGACCATGGATTTTTCCTTTATGGATTCCAAATAATTGGCTAGCCCACATGTATATGGCTTGTGGTAAAGGCAGTGGAAAACCATATTTGGTATTCAATTGACCAAGATGATAATTCATCAATAATTGACTAGTCCTGAGCACACGGCTACAGGTAAAGACATCTCAAATCCGTTTATAGCTGATGATTTGCTAAAAATCATGTGGTTATCAGTGTACCTTTGAACACTTGGCTACTCCAGTAGTAATGGCTATTGGTAAAGAGACATCAAATCCATTATTTTCAATGATTCACCTCTCACAGGAGTTAACACACCTGGATGTGATGAGAATAGTATGAAACTTCTATGTTTTGATGTACATTTAGTCTTGTGTTGCTGCAAAGAATGGTGCTTTTCAATTGGTTGCTGATCATAGAGATTCTGCTTAAGAAGATTCTTTGCTGCTGATGTTCATCCTCAATCCTCTGGTTTATGTTATTTGTACTCTATCAAGAAATCTTGACCTTAACTGTGTCAAATTCAAGATTAGGGGAAGATTGTAAGGAATTATTGAAGATACTGCTGATTGATACTGCTGACAGGTTCCTGCGGAAGGCTTAGTGACTTCCTGCTGATGACTGGTTCCTGCGGATATTTAGACATCCTACGGATAGAGTTTAGCCGTGGATATAATTTATGTATTTTAGGACAAGATATGTAGAATATCTTTTATTAGTTTTTCATTATTCGTTTCTTGTAAGAAAGGTTAGGGTTTCCACTAGTATATAAGGAACCCTAGGTCATTGTAATAGATACAAGTTTTAGTACGAAGTTTTATTAATATTATCGATCCATAGAGGATCAAGTTTAGTATACGTTTGTTTTTATATTCCGCATAATTACAAACTCACAGAGATTATCTAACTTAGTCTAGCTAGTGATTACATTAGTTGGCTAACGATCTATTGGCTCGTGATCTATCAAGGAATAGATCCCTACAAACAACCACAAGGAACTAATGCACAGTGGCAAAAACCACTGTGCCAAACACTCCTCTTAGAAACTGAATTTGAGACTTATAATGCAAATGAGAGACTTAAGCTAAACTACTTATACAATATAATTAAATTAACTATATGAGACTGTTAGAAGTACTATTATGCAGAAAATTAAGCTTACACTTTATTATGACAAAAATGCAAGTATCACAGTTGAACCAATTAAGGCACAATCATGAGTTTAATCAATAAACAACCACATATTAGCATCTACCCAACTCTTAATACATCTAATAAACATAGAATTTATAATAATTTCACAGAATGATCAGTGCTACAATAACATAAAAAAAATATTAGAAATTGCTTACCAATGGTACTGTGTGATCCAAACTTAGAACAAAGTATACCATCTTTTCCTACACTTCCCAGGAAGTACTAAACTATATCAATCTAATATTAACCATACTCCTTACTTCAAGCTTCCTTTCACCATTCTTCTGAGGTTTTTTTTTTTTTTTTTTTTTTTTTTTTTTTTTTTTTTTTTTTTATTTTCCAACCATTTAATTGTATTTTTGAGAATTTTTAGCTAACTGAATTAAACTTCTTTTAAAACTTTGAAAACTCATAAAAGCATTACAAGTGAACTTAACTAACCAGTAACAACAACTCTTATCAGCTTAAGAGTGAATTGAGAATTTTTATGGAAAATTGCAAGTTTGAAATTTAAATAACAAGGTATGAAATTAACTTCAAAGATGATTCAAATTACACAAAATAACTTGACTATAATTGATTTTAACTAGAATTACAACTGGAAAAAGGAAATTGAGTTTAAATGATTACATTATACTAAAATTACTCTACTGCTACACTACTCAGCTCCTTCTCTTCTTTTTCTTCAGTTAAATAAGTCCATGAGTCTCTCTCTTCTTTTCCCACACTGAATTGGAGCCGTTGGATTGTTAGATTTGATCTTGGCCTTTGAAGCAATTTTTGGCGGGAAAACTAATTTGGCAGGGTGTGGGATTACTTGTTAGGTTTTGTGAGTAATAAATGAGGTTTGGAGGGTAGTGTTTGGAGGGGGGAACAAAGACTGGGGTAATTGAGGTGGAGGGATGGTTGAGGTTGAGTGTTGCAGTGGTAGCAGCTTCAAGTGGGGGTGAAGGTGAGTCAACGAAGGGGTTGACTGGGGGGAATAATAAAAAAGACGGGGTGTTTGTTTATTGTGGAGTGGGCTGGTGGATTGGTGGGCTGAGGGTGTGGGGATTGGGCTTGGGTAAGGGTTTTGGTTGGATCAGGCTAGGGATTTGGATTTGGTTTATTTTAACAAAAAGGGTCCATTTGGTAAAGTGCAAATCACAAGGACCATATATGTAATTTAGTGAAACTTAGGGACCTGTTATGATACTTTCCACAATTAATTATAAGGACCCATATTGACAAATCTGAATATTATTAGGACCAAAATTACACTTTTCCAAAATTTTAAATCCCGAGGACCATTTTTGCAAAATGTGAAAGTTTAAGGGACCAAAATGTAATTTTCTCAAAACTTCACACCAAGGACTAAAAATAACTTTTTTAACTTCCCAAGGACCCAAAATGATTTTTTTTTCAAAAATATCCACCAGGGACCAAATCTACCAATTACTGAAACTCCAGGGACCAAAATTGTCATTTTTCAAACTTCAGGGACCAAAAGTGTAAATTCTCAAAACTTTTTACCCAAAGATCAATTTTGTAATATTTTGACTTTCAAAAGCTTTGGGTTGAGTTTTTATTTAAAATATATGCTCAGGGACTGATTTTGACAAATTTTGAAACTTGGGGGACTGAAACTGCAAACTTTGTGCGTTTTTCATTTGTTTTTGCTCATTTTGCATATAAAACATATAAAACACAATTTTGTAATATTTTCAGTATTTTGATGCATTTCTGAGTGTTTTTGTATGTTTTGCAGTTCAGATTAGACCAAAAATGATGAGTGTTTGAGCACTCATCATCCGTATTTTACGCGGATCACTTCGATATACTACTATATATTATATAAGTTGGTTTTCACACGAATCAGTACAGTGCGCCGTTGGATTTTCCCGGTTGGTAGGATGGCACGAGCCCATGGCTTGACCGTACCCTGTGTTCTTAGACTACATGTGAAAAACATCAACTAATACATCTCCTCTTATCTTACAAAAAATCCAAATGATGAAGATTATGAATGTAATTCTTGTTGTAGTGTTTGCTGCTGTATTGCTTTCTGGCCGTCCAGTACCGCCTCCAGATGATGACAAACCAGCTAAGTTGGTTATTGAAGAAAAGAAAATACACTTAGATTTTGTGTGTTCAAAAAATACACGTATTCGGACATCTGAAAACTTGATCATAATCTACTAAAAACTGGGTTTTATGAAAGGACAGTTTTGCAAGTCATATAAAAGTTTTACAAAAATAATAAATATTTGGATATTCAGATACATAAAACTGTAATCTGAAATTTCAGATATCCAAATTTGTGATATAACTAGTTGTTGACAAGTCTATTAAATTTTTTAAATTAACAACAAAAAGGATTGTCATATATATATATATATATATATATATATATATATATATATATATATATATATATATATATATATATATATTTGAATAACCATTGCGTATGTAAAGAAGGCTATGAAGGAAATCCATATCTTGTGTTAATTTTGCATAACCATCTGTTCTCCAAATGGCACAATAGACAGTGTTGCAGCCAGGATGAGGTTTGGTGACAGGCCGTACAGCTTATCGATAGTTAACAAGTTCACACTTATCGGTTGCGATGGTTATGCTTTGCTGATCAAAGTAAGACAATCCGCGGATGCTGATCTGTCTACTGGTTGTATGGTCTTTTGTTCATTGAATGATAATGTAACCAACGAATTTCCTGTAGCCGGCAAGTGTACAGGAAAAGGTTGTTGTCAATCACCCATATCCCACGGCATAACCGGTTACATAATTTCCGTACGTAATTCAAGTTTATATGATAGTTTGGTCTGTAGGGGGCAGTTTAATCCTTGTACATACGCCTTTGTTGGTGAGGAAAATGTATTCAAGTTTAAGGGTGTTGATGATTTAACTGATACTAATAGCTTGAATGAGCTATTGGTGATTGGAGTTGTTCGGAAGCCAAAGCAACAGATGGTTATGCAAAATTCAAAAAATATATGTATATTACAATCCTTTTTGTTAATCCATATCAAAATTAAGCCAATCAAATAGCATATGTGTTAGCTCTACTAGAGATACTCGTGGGTACCGTTGCGTATGTAAAGAAGGCTATTAAGGAAATCCATATCTTCCTCTTGGCTGCCAAGGTACAACAATATACAAAGGTTATATCATTGCTTTATCACTTTATCAATCGCTATTAAAATATTAAGAAAAAAGTCCTTTTTTCGAAATGATTACGGTCAAATGTCCTCTACGTAGCTATTGGCACAATTTTTTTTCTACTAAGATTGATTTTATGTATGACTTGCAAATGAAATTTCAGATTACAGTTTTATGTATCTGAATATCCAGATATTTATTATTTTTGGAAAACTTTTATATGACTTGCAAAACTGTCCTTTCATAAAACCCAGTTTTTTAGTAAATTATGATCAAGTTTTCAGATATCCGAATACGTATATTTTTTGAACACACAAAATCTAAGTGTATTTGCTTTTCTTCAATAACCAATTAGCCGGTTTGTCATCGTTTGGAGGCGGTACTGGATGGCCGGAAAGCAATACAGCAGCAAACAATACAACGAGAATTACATTCATAATATTCATCATTTGGATTTTTTGTAAGATAAGAGGAGATGTATTAGTTGAGTGTTTTTCACATGTAGTCTAAGAGCACAGGGTACGGTCAAGCCAATGGGCTTGTGCCATCCTACCAGCTGAGAAAATCCAATGGCGCACTGTACCATGGTTGGCGCCGTCACCATGGCTCAACGCCATGGCTACTTTTTTTTCTTTTTTCCTTGAACGTGTGTTGGGTTTGTGTTAGACTGTGATGCGTTTTTTTCGTTTTTTTTTTTCTTTTTTGTATGTGTGTGTGTTTTGCAGGTGGTGAAACGAAGAAGATGACTCAATTTGTGATGTGCGGTCTTAAGTCAATTTTAGGTCTTTGTATATTTTTATTAAAAGCCCATGGTCTTTGTATTTAAAAGCCCATGTTGGTAAATGGTTTGTTTTTATAGATTGGGCTTGAATAACTTTGGTCCAATAATTGGTTTGGTCCGACAGCTTGAATAACTTTGATCAAATTAATTACTTGTAAAAAAAAAAAAAAAAAAAAAAATGCCCGACGACACCAGAAATTCTGGTGCCAACTGATACCCCTGAAATCGTGATTTACACTTTTGATGATTCAGAACAGACAGGGGTCAAAATCGTGATTTAAAATCGATACAGAAACATTTTTATCAAATGTCAAGTTTTCTTTTAGTATACTTACCTGATCACAAAAAAAAAAATAATAAATAAAAAAAAATAAAAAAAAAACGGGCGAAAACGTATAAAAGGGCGGGAAACGGATAAAAACATAAGAATACAGACGAAAACGTAAAAAAGCGGACGAAAACGTAAAAAATGGACGAAAACGTTAAAAAATGGAAGAGAACATAAAAAAATAGACGAAAACGTAAAAATATTGACAAAAACATAAAAAATGGACAAAAACGTTAATAAAACGGTCGGGGAACGTAAAAAATGGACGAAAACCTAAAAAGATTGACAAAAACGTAAAAAAAAATAGACAAACACGTTAAAAAAAAATGGACGAGAACGTTACAAAATGGACGAAAACGTAAAAAGATTGACAACGGTGGAAAATATTAATGGAGGGACTAACGGTGTAAAAAATGATGACTTTTTTAGAAAATGAGAACTAACAGTGCAAAAAATATTAACGGAGGACTAACGGTGCAAATAACTTAACGGATAAACTAACGGCCCATCCAAATTAGGGACTAAGTATGTGATAATTTTCAAAAATAGGTATCTATGGTGTAATTAAAACGAGTTAGAGACTAAACTTGAAATATGAGTAAACCACAGGGACCATTCGTGTAATTTTTTCTTTTATTTACTCCTTGATTAGGTTGGTTACTTAGGGGGTGCTTGGTAAGGGGTTAAAGGGGGGGGGGGGGGGTGGGGAATGGATAAGATATTTAAAAGGGCTCGCATTACTCAATATATGGTGCTTGGTTAGGGAGTGCAAATGTATTGATTACCTCGTAATGGGTAATCAACCATTATAGAGTAAATTGGGGGTGGGGGGGGGGGGGGGGAGGGGGGAAGATATTGAATAACTTTGATCAAATTAATTACTTGTAAAAAAAAAAAAAAAAAAAAAATGCCCGACGACACCAGAAATTCTGGTGCCAACTGATACCCCTGAAATCGTGATTTACACTTTTGATGATTCAGAACAGACAGGGGTCAAAATCGTGATTTAAAATCGATACAGAAACATTTTTATCAAATGTCAAGTTTTCTTTTAGTATACTTACCTGATCACAAAAAAAAAATAATAAATAAAAAAAAATAAAAAAAAAACGGGCGAAAACGTATAAAAGGGCGGAAACGGATAAAAACATAAGAATACAGACGAAAACGTAAAAAAAGCGGACGAAAACGTAAAAAATGGACGAAAACGTTAAAAAATGGAAGAGAACATAAAAAAATAGACGAAAACGTAAAAATATTGACAAAAACATAAAAAATGGACAAAAACGTTAATAAAACGGTCGGGAACGTAAAAAATGGACGAAAACCTAAAAAGATTGACAAAAACGTAAAAAAAAATAGACAAACACGTTAAAAAAAAATGGACGAGAACGTTACAAAATGGACGAAAACGTAAAAAGATTGACAACGGTGGAAAATATTAATGGAGGGACTAACGGTGTAAAAAATGATGACTTTTTTAGAAAATGAGAACTAACAGTGCAAAAAATATTAACGGAGGACTAACGGTGCAAATAACTTAACGGATAAACTAACGGCCCATCCAAATTAGGGACTAAGTATGTGATAATTTTCAAAAATAGGTATCTATGGTGTAATTAAAACGAGTTAGAGACTAAACTTGAAATATGAGTAAACCACAGGGACCATTCGTGTAATTTTTTCTTTTATTTACTCCTTGATTAGGTTGGTTACTTAGGGGGTGCTTGGTAAGGGGTTAAAGGGGGGGGGGGGGGGGGGGGGGGGGGGGGGTGGGGAATGGATAAGATATTTAAAAGGGCTCGCATTACTCAATATATGGTGCTTGGTTAGGGAGTGCAAATGTATTGATTACCTCGTAATGGGTAATCAACCATTATAGAGTAAATTGGGGGGTGGGGGGGGGGGGGGGGGGGGGAGGGGGGGAAGATATTGATTACCCACCTCACTTATTTCATTACATTCCATTTCCCTTTCTTTTTCCCCACTTTAAATCAAGTGGACCCTTAATTTATAGCCGTTGTGTTAATTAATTCTCCATTTGTCTAACTATATACACAAACCTTTTATATCTAACTAATTAATTCTTAGAAAATGCTTGTTAGGTAGTAATATATTTTTTTAAGTTTGTGAATAACTCATGTGCCTTATATTCGATAAATAATACAACCACTAGAAGATTTAAGATCAAATGAGAAACATAATTAAGATGAGAAGAATGAGAAAAAATTACAACCACAAATATTAAATGCACCCATAAAAAGTAGATGCATCTCCTATTATTTCTCATTTCTTATTCGAAATATGTGACCATAATTTTTTCTCACTCTTCTCATTTCATTAATTCTTCTCACTAGATCAATACTCACCACTAGAAAGCATTTACACATTTTTTTTTAAAGATAAATGTTTAGTTTGTCTCGAAAAATATCTTCGATTACAATTTCCAACAATTTGCTTCCAATTTCCAACAATTTGCTTCCTTAGTCTTAGACAAAAAATACAAAATTTAAAAACAACAATACAAGTACAATTTTTAATTAATCAAATATTATATTCACAAACTCTTATTTTATTGATCGAAACAAGAATGGGTAATTATTTTAGGACATCTAGAAATGGAAAGATAAATATAGTAATAATTATATGACCGAAGGAATAGAATATTTTCAAAATGTAAAAGAAATTGAGTGTTTTGTTAATAAATATTGTCATAGAGTCGAGTTATATTAAATATCAAAATTTTCTTGTTAAATTTTCTTACATAACAAGAGACTATTCCAACCATCCATCTAAAAAGAAATCAATGGTTAAGATTAAAAGTATTTTAATATTTCACATATTTTTTATAATTTAAATATCTCTTAAACTGTTAATCGTTAAGCGAAAATAATTACACCATCGCGACGAGCATTTAATTTCGTTTTTTTCACCTTTTTTTCGTAGTCGAAAAAATCATATGTGATATATCACATGTGATAACATCACATGTGATATTAGTGTAACATCACATGTGATAACGATTTTTTTTTTTTTTTTTTTTTTTTTTTTTTTTTTGTTGTAAAAATATGTCAAAGTGCCTATCTATAGAAAGATAATTAAATGCTCGGTGTAACGGTTTGAAAGATATTAATATTTGAAAAAAAAGAAGATGAAAGTGGGTTTTTTAAATTGTTTGGATTAATCTCATCCATTAGATCAAATAAAGATGAAAAAAAGATAGAGGGTGGAGATTAGTCCGTAAAAAAATTTGGTCCTCAAATGATCTTTCATCATCAAACTTTATGAAAAAACTGGACGGGACTGAAAGTTACCCAAAACACAGGACCATAATGTGTACGTTCCGTTTCTGTCCGGTCCACTCCAACAAAAATATCGACGGTTTTTTGTGTAAAATTGGACAGTATCAAGGACCGAATATGATAAAAAGGGTGGACCGATTAGCAGATCGAAATACGTTTGGTCTTGTCTCGAGCTGGTTTGTTGGATTTGAAATAGGGGTGTTCATGGTTTAGGTAATAAACCGAACAAACCGAAAACCGAACCGAATAAAAAAAACTGAACTGAACTTATAACCGAACCGAATTTGTCAAAACCGAATCGAACCGAACTTAAAATCCTGTTTTCGGTTTGGATATGGTTTTCGGTTTTAACCCATAACCGAACTAAACTTTGGTTAGGTTCTTGGTTCGGTTCAATCACAGATATTTTTGGTTCGGTTCGGTTTTCGGTTATGAGTCAACCGAACCGATTAACCCGAGAACCGAACCGATGAACACCCCTAGATTGAAATATGTTAGTTCGTGTCTGGTTTGGGCCGGTTTGTCAGTTCGATTCGGTTTCGGTCAGCACTAGTGGATAATAAATTTCACTACTGGGCTTTATCTGGCCTAAAAATGGGCTTCTGTATCTCATAATATCATTTCATTTGTGCAAGGAAGGAAACTTAAAACTGGTAAACAAAGAGATAACGTTTGAAATCCTAAAATGATGATGATGATGATGGTCCTTCCTAACAAAGACCTTCTTCTTCCATCCTTCCCAACCATAAAGAACAAACCAACAAGAAGAACCAATATAACACTCCTTCATGCAGCTCTTGTGGAAGACCACCAAGAAACCATGCTAACAACAAAAGAGAAGAGGGAGCTTAGGAAAGTAAAGAGAGACTCAAAGATAGGAACAACCAACTGGAGGGAACAAGTTGAGGAGAAGCTTCTTCAGAAACCCAAGAAGCAGTTCAGTTCTTGGAAGGAGGAGCTGAATCTTGACTTGCTAGCTCACATGGGCCCACAGTGGTGGATTCTCAAAGTCTCTAGAGCTAAAGGGAAAGATACTGTTGAACGTATGTTGCAAGCTCTTCATAAAAACTTCCCTGATGCTGAGTTTAAGGTACTGTACTTACTTACCCGTTTTCGGCCTAGTGCTGGTTCTTGTAAAGTTTTCATTATTGCTAGTTTAACATGTAGTGTAGGTTTTGTTCGTATTGTCGTGGTTTATGTATATGAAGACATGACTAAATTGTAACAAGCTGATCTCATCTTTTAACAATACTTTAGAGGTATCAATATGGGCGCGTCTGAAGAGATAGGAAATGGGTCAAACGGGTACTTTTTGGCCAGGGGTGGAGCTATGTGAGGACCGGGGAGGGTCCCGGGCCCCCTAGGTCTAAGCCCGTTAGTGTATTTATTTGAGATTTCATGTATATTTCCGGAAAAAAATTTATTTCGGCCCTCCCATTTAATGTATTTCCAGAAAGAAAATTGTTTCGGCCCTCCCACGAAAATTTTTCTAGCTCCGCCACTGTTTTTGGCATGACGAAACACCTTTAGGCAAAATAGTCATGAAGTTCTTAAATTAATAATGCTGGTGTTAGTTATCCTTATAGTGGATATATACTTACAAGTTACAATCCATACGGCAGCACCCAACCTCACATTCATAACATTGTATTGCAGCCACAGAGGGGCGTCATCAATGTTCTTACAGACACCAAGACCCATCCAATTCTTACCTTCCTTCGTTTTTCTTACCATAATAACAAGTCTAATATACACAACTTAAGCTGACTACATTTTATAGATAAGATAAGATGAACCACTACTAGGCATCATCAACTCAAGAGTGAATACCCATGGGAATATATGAATTAACCCATCTGCCAAACACCCCTTCATGGGCTTGCGAGAAACCTACTTTATGGAATAGGAGATCGCCTTTGATCACTCCACCACATTTACACTGATTCCACCAAACATCCAAGTATAAGGCCATCTGCAATACACTTAAGCTAATAACCTCTTTTTCCATTCTCTGATAAAATCTTCATCATTGTTCATTTTATTCATCTTGATCTGCCAGCAACTTTCTGCCATATTGACATACTTGGAGTCTTTAACTGTCAAGCTTGTTAGTTTGAACCTTACCGAGTTTATAATAAGACCCAATAAGACCCGCCATTCCCCTTTTTCATCAGCAAACAGTCTTTTGTTTCTTTCTTGCCACAGGAAGTACACACTTGCAGCAAGTCCTAGTCGTCTTACAACACTCTTGATTGACTTGTTACATGGAAGGGAGCACATTATGCTTATTGCACATACTTGACTTGTTGTACGAAACAAGCACTCCCATTTATAGAAACAACAACACTCCCGTTAGCTACACTTTTCCTTTTGATCACGTTTGTAATTTTTGGAATTTTCACACAGACAAAGTGTCATGTAAAATGGTTCTACATACAAAGACAAACTGACTTTTGACGACTTTCGTAGTTTCAACTACAATTACTACCACATAAACCAAAAGTCATGTGCCAAATATTTAATGTTTCAATAAGAGTCAGTTCAAACTTTGAGAAAATACAAGTGTAATGGTAGTTCTATGGATAAAAGAGAATTAAAAATGCCATTCAATCTTCCATCACTCAGGTCTAATGTGAAGAAAACTATCAAGCACTTAATTTATTTGCACCATAAACGATTCCACTCTTTAATGTTAATGTCGGACAGTTGTATATTATGCCTTCTTTAAGAAGCATTAGGATAACTTCCTTGCGTATCGGATCTACTAGTATGGTAGTACTATATAAGATGCTCTCAAATTATGGCATCAGGATTTAGTGTGTTACAAGTATATGCTCTTAAGTAAATCCTGTAATTAGCCTCAAAAAAATTTAGCAGGTGTTTAAATGTTTTTGTGATTACTTAATTTCTTTGCAGACTATGATGTGTGTCTTATGCATTTCGGATTTGATGGCAGGTATTTACTGCAGCGGTGGACGAGAAGACTAAGTTAAAGAGCGGAAAGATCTCAGTCAAACCAAAGCCTCTTTATCCTGGATGCGTGTTTTTGCATTGCACACTAAACAGGGAACTCCACAATTTCATAAAAGAAGATTGTGAAGGAGTTGGAGGATTCGTTGGACGAATGGTTGGAAATACGTAATAACTACTCCTATGCTTTCTCATTCTTTAGGAGAATGTTGACCCGTTTAATCTTTACTAAGGTTTTGTTGTGAAATTTTGCAGAAAGAAGCAGATTAACAAACCTAGGCCTGTATCCGAAACTGACATGGAAGCAATATTTCAAGAAGTGAAGGAAAAGCAGGAAGCATCAGATAAAGCTTTTGAAGAAGAAGAGCATCTGCGAAGTCTTGAGGCCAATACTGTGGATAAAACGGGTAAAAAAGTAGTTACTGGGAAGACGACAAAGCGATCCAGAAAGCCTTCAGGGCCTATTTTAGGGTCAACTGTTCGTATTGTGTCTGGGACTTTCACTGACTTTACAGGCACCATAAAGAAGCTTGATAAGAAACGAGGACTGGTATGCATTCATCATACGCGCTGAAATTTGTAATCTAGTGGACAAATTTGTCATTTTATTGCAAGTGATTTCAAAATCTGTTAGTTGAAGTTGCACTTAAAACATGGTTCTTTTCATCTTTTGCAGGTAACTGTTGGGTTCTCAGTGTTTGGGAAGGATACTATAGTGGATTTAAATCTCAGTGAGATCGTAGAAGAGCAGAAATGATGCACGAAAAGCCTATTTCATGATCTATAGTGGTAAGTTCTTGACTTGCCTCTTATCCGTTTGTCTTCCTTTACTCCCGAAACCTTGTTACTTTTTGCTTACAAATTTACCGTTAATTAGTGCTAACAATCTCATTTCTATGAGGCCGAAAGTCACTCTCTTTCGCCTAGAAAATGGGACTAGATCACATAGGTATAGTCACCAATTAAGTTCCGGAATGTTACTTAGAATTTCACATGTGTACTTGTTTTGAAATGCAGATGGAATTTGTGACTTACATTGTTGCCCAAGTTTTGCACCGACCACCTGTTAGCATAACGTCAGTTGAACTCATAGGCGATCCAAGAACCTGAAATGAGCCACTAGCTAGCTGCATACATCTGTTCAAACATCATCCTCAAATTTTGCAGACCAGCTTTCATGAAGTAACGACTACTAATTTATAATGTAGCATCTCGGTGTGCTTATTTCCTGTAAATTGCTATGTATGAATCCTGAACGGCAAATGGCACAAAGTCACATTGCGAGTTGTGAACATGACTGTAAGTAGGTAATTTAGCAGCATCTAGGTGCACTTTCCTGTAATCGGGTATCGTTTTGTTATCTTCATTTATATCTTTACAAAGAAAAATATTCACTGAATCCAACATTTAAAAAATATGAACGTCGACTAGAGATCTACAGTCGCAGTTAGTGACTGAACTAGGGGTCCTGCGGTGTCACGGGACCCTGATGAAATCCTATTTCGTACCGTAAAAACTTTGAATTTTCATAAATGTACCCGGTCCAAAAAACATGTCTTCATACTTTGTGCATCCGGTCTAGTTTTGGTTTTGGTTCTAGTTCCGTCACTGGTCGCAATTATTTGATGGGGGTGGGGCTTGGTGAATGTCAACCATGGAAGTAAGTACATCTCGAGTGTGCCTTTTGAATGGACAAACAAAAGTGGCCCGCCCTTTAATAATTCTACTCGTATTACTTTTATTCTTATATCATTTTCATTTTGGTTAAACCGTGTATATTTGATTCGAGCCCGAATAACGTGTGCCTTTATCTCTATAAGAACCGCGCGTTCCGAAGTGTGAAACAGGAGATATCAACTAGCTTAAATGGGAGAATTTAATTAACTGCATTGGGACAGGACCATGTTGGTTGTTCACTCTTGATCATGACCCAACATAACATTTTTTTTTTTTTTTTTTACTTTTTCGTATTCCCAAAAAATTTATGTCCATACTACTATTTTATTGCCCAACCTTTTTAAACTATATTCATTCTACTTGGATTTTAATAATATTGCTAACTTTGCCTATGGACTATACCATCATTTGACTCAAATCTTAACACAAGTCTTATTTGGAATGCATCCTATTTCTACAAAATCTATCATATTATACAAGTATCTAAAGGCTCAAATGATAATTATTGACCTAATGGTTATGTCAAAGACATGACACATTTACATATGTGCTAATCAACAAACTAGCTCAACTCGTGCTTGATACTCATTTTAGTCGGCCTAAGATAACGGTAAAAAGGAGATTCCATCCCATTCCTTTGTCGGATAAAATAATATTATATATGTCAGAAGAATCTCTTTTGCTTAATATTACTTATTTAACCCTTGGTATTTGCGTTGCTTTAGGTTAAAGCCTTATTTAGAAGGGTGGCAATTTCTACCGGACCGGATCGGACCAACCTGGACCGGACCGAACACATTCGGTCTGATCTTCGATCTAAGGTTTTGGTAGAATTCAGTCTCGGTCTGGTCCGGTTTTGATCGGTACGGTTCGATTTTAAACCGATGCACACCCTTATATTTACATAGTGCACTTAAGAAAGTTGATTGATCTAGTGTAATAAAAGTGGTATGACTGATTGAGTGGGCACGTACAAAAAAACATATATTGAATTATTTTTGAGATAAACAAAAGCGTAGCTCTAACTGCTACACATGTAAAGCTTGACTTGTAAGTATCTTGGGGTCTTGACTTTGGGACCAAATAATTTTTAGGAAACAATAAAATTAGAATAAGTTATCTTAGTATAAAAAATTGGTACTAACACATGGTAAAGCATGTAATAAGCAAAAGTAAAGGGGCAAAAACATAAAGAAAATATCCTCCTGTGACAGCTGTCTTTAGGGAAACCAACTCTTGTGGGAAAAGAAGACAAAACTAATTAAATACTAAAAGTTTCACTCTACCCCCACATGTATAGTGTAACTACTGTTATATACTCTACCTTTATCCTTTTTAACTATTTAGCCCAAAATGTGTAAAAACTATATTGAAATTTAACTAAAAAATTAGCAGCAAAATAAGAAGAAAAACCTTAACTCTTCAATTATACTTGTCTTCAAACTTTTAAAAAAAATTGTTCGAAAGACTTGTTTTTGATGCAACTGAATAAGATGGTAAAATTAACATCAAGTTGGAACGCCTCTATTAATAGCTTTTAATGTTACCATTTTTAGTTAATCTCGAACATAACCTCAGCTTGAATACATATCTAATAGCATGCTAATAGAATCTAGTCGATAGTGTGAGAGATATGAAGGCTCTATTTACGCAAAGAACAATTTTACATTAGTGGTGTCATATTTACTGAAACAATAAAATGTTTCTATGATCCTTCACAACCATAAAACCATAAAATGATTGTATACATACGAGTATATAACACATGTTTTCTTCTAAATTATGTTTCTTCATTTAAATCATAATTTTTAACGTTTATCCTCAAAGATGTGGCCTAGTGGTGGGGGCCTGGGATTCTCTAATAGAAGTCTCAAGTTCAAATCCATATGCGTCAGAAAAAGGGAGGACTTTTGGAGAAATAGGTTATGGGTTTAATCTCAACTCTCTCCCAGTTTATAGGAAACAACTAAATATTACTTGAGGCTGGTCTTTAGAGAATGCCCAGTCGTCACAAAGACACCAAAAGATGTACAGAATTTAGATTTCTCCTCCGATTTAAAGTTTAGGAGAATGATGTGATTAGAAACACAAGTATAGATACCAAAAAAAAAAAAAAAAAAAAAAAAAAAAAATCTTATAAGAATTTTTTTAACAAAATGGGAGAAAACAAAAAGTAGAAGGTAGGTACATGGAAAGACAAGACAAACCAAAGAGTGTTAAATGTAAAAGCAAACACTAAGAAGCCAACCAAACAGTCAACTAGTTGTAGCAAAAGAAGTGACAGTCAGAGAGTGTTTCAGAAACACCACTAGCCTCACATTTATTTCTCACATCCTCCCACTCCAATCCCTTTTTTTAGCAACACCATCTTCCTTCTCAAGTACCCTTTTCATGTCTTGTTCTTCTTCCTACTAAATCAGCCCATCATGTCAAGATCCTTCATTTCCCTTGTTTTCTTATCTTTCTTCTTCAAAACCCTCTTTGCAGACTCTTTCAACCTTGCCCAAAACCCATCTTTAGTCACTCTTCATGGAGATGCTAACCTCATCAAGAATAGTACTTCAGTACAGCTAACTGCTGGCAGTGTCATTTACAAAAAGCCCATCAAGATTTATGGAGGAACACCCAAGAAACTGGTATCTTTTTCCACTTACTTTACTTTTGATATTTCATATGGGAATGTTTTAGCTTTTGGTATGTTTCCTTTAAATGGGTCATTTGGGGTGATGGGTAGCAAAAAGTTTAGGTTTGGCCTTTTAAGTGTTGAGTTTGAGGAGCATCTAGGGTTTATGTCTGTTAAGGCTATGAATGTGTCTTCTGTGGATTTGGTGGTTAATGCTAGTGTCAAAATGCAAACTTGGATTGATTATGAGGCGGGTTCGAAAAGGTTAGAAGTTAGGGTGAATATGTTTGGCGAAATTCGACCCGTGGATCCGGTTTTGTTTTCGCAAGTTGATCTTTTGAAAATTTGGCCTAAAAGTAGGAAAGTTTTTGTGGGATTGAGTTTGATAAGTAGGAATTCTTCGCAAGGGTGTGAAGTGGATTCGTGGAGGTTTAAAACGTCTATAGCGCCAGATTGGATGCATTCGCAGCCGTTGGATCCAATGGTTTTGAATCAAGGGCATGAGGTGAAGGTTGTTGTTCCGAAGGAAAGTGATTGTGTGGTGAAGATTCTTGTAGCGTTGATGGTTGGAATTGGATGCGGTGCTTTGGGTACACTTGTTGGGATGTTTATGTGCACGGTGCTAAGTAACAGGAAGAGGCGGCCGATTGTACCAGAAGAGTTTGCAGTGAAATCGTTACAAGAATACGAGCACAAGAAACTGAAGATTGTACTTGATGAAGCTTCTGCAAATGAGAAGTAGGTAACTCTTTGAGTACTAGTTTAGATGTTACTATTTCTTAATTTGTAAATGAGTGTGGTTATTGTGTTTGAATCAGTCGAATGCTAGTTTTTTGTTTGTACTTATAATGTTGTGCAATATTATGAACAAAATGTAGTTCGGTATTGTACAATATTATGATCATTTAGATGCAAGTTTAAGAGTGGAAATGCCATGTGAGCTTACTTATATGTTCTGTGCTTTCGCTCCAATGTCGGCATATGGCAAGTTTAATGCTTTTTTCAATTTTTGGAAGCGTAAGTCTTTGGTTCGAATTTGACTTGGTGCTATCAGCCTATCAGTTCCTTGTGGAAATGCCTATTAGCCAAAGGGGTTTCTCTCATTACCTCGTTATTGTTATCAGTGGGATTATGAGATTTCGAAATTCAAATAAGCCCTTACGCCCTCAATATAAACTATCCAAACACCCCCCAAGACACACTACTAGTCAAAATATGCTTGAAGTTTGGTTATGACATGTGGGAAGTAAAGTTTCATCGCACCGTAGGAACTTGTAAGGCTGAAAATGTTTCATACCATGGTCCAAGGATATGTACAAATAAAAATGGCTGGTTGTTCCGTGTGGTTGCTTTCTAAAAAGGCGAAGTGGGCACGCCAAAGCGATTTGACAAGGTTGAACTCTTGTATATCCTTTCTTTGTTTGTGAGTTTGTTTTTCTGCAAAGGAATTACATTTTCTTAAACTGGTTAAATTTATGTGAATTTAAGTACAGCAATCACTCTTAAGTGAACTGGACTGTCGTTAAGCAGTTTAACAAATGGAAATATTGATTGTTAGAACTAGCCTTATATGTAAGCGTTGAGTTTATGATCAGAACTAGCTGGGTCGCGATCTCTTTGGTTATGGGTTGGATGATAATGAGTTTTGATCAGATTAGCTCATGCTCATCAACCCATCTGATTCATTTTTGTCTGATAGACAGCTGGACAAGTCTACCACTGTGTCAATAATGTTTTCATTCATTGCATTATCTTGACAAAATGGACTTATTCATTGTATGTATATATAGCTTCTTATACCTGTGTATCTGATACTTAAGTTGGAGAAATATGGTATCCACCCTTGGATAGCTGGATATATAGCCGCAACCGAGGGAGCGCGAGTTTATAATATTGGAGATGGCTTGAGCTCTTATGGCTCATTGTAGGTGCATACATATAAAAAGGAATACACCACACAACTGATGTTATTGTAGGGATGAAAACGAGACAAGCCAAATCCGAGCCTGTCAAAGCTGGAGCTCGGATCATCTAAGTTTATAGGCTTGAGCTCGAGTTCGTTTTGAGCCTTATGCTTTTAGCTCGAGCGTAGCTCGTTACATATTTTACAAGCTCGACTGTTTTTTATGATAGTTCTAAATGAGAATTTTTTTAGAACAACAAATTTTACCATATACTATCACTTATCTCACAAATTCTATCTCGCATGTCTCCATCTAGACTTGAACCCACAACCTTTAGGTTGATAGGTCACTCACATACGACTGCGCCAAGAGGCCTTTGATAGTTCTAAATGAGATAATGCTCGACTCAAACTTGGCTTGTTAAGTACATATACAATAATACATACGTATACGAATTATATTGACATGTATAAATATGCATGAGCTTAATCGACTTTTGGTACGAAGCTCGTGCACGAGCTCGTTTATTAAATGAGCCCCAAAAAGGCCCAAGCTTGTTAAAGCTCGGTTTTTTTTCTAGATTTTACCCACTTGATCCCAAACATCATGTTAGTGATGAATTATATCATACTAAACTTATACACATACTTGAACCGGGCTCGAGCATATCTAAAGTCATCAAATTGAGCTTGAACATAGCCTACAGGCTATGGTTGTAAAATCAGCTCAAGTTAAACCTGATTGTCAAGCCTAGCTCAAGTTATGAGTCATCAAGTAGAGCACAAGCTCAAGCTTGAATCTGCTCTCTTACATCACAATAAAACTTAGAAACAGACGTGAAAAATACAAAGGTATCATGATCAGGGAAAATGGCGAAAAATAGCTACCAAATAACATGTGGTAGCACACTTGCCACTTTTTATTTGGAAAAAAACACACGCACACACAAATGATCGATAGACATATAAAGACCAAGATTACAGGAAGCCAGGGTGGCTCAATCAAATTCCACAGTAGGATCTGATGGCGTCTTTCAGTCTTTTCCCGTTAGCATCAGTGGTACTGTTATGGTATTCAATATACTTGTAATGGTTAAATGCCTTAAACATTAGAGGGTGGTCTTCGTCAACGAGCCCTTGAGGTACCTCTACCTTATCCTGGATAAATGAAGACACCACTAGCGAAATTCTATCTTTATTCCCTTCCATCATCACCTTATGAGGCGGTGCTTCGATTCTTCCATTAGACCATGCCTACAAAACAAAAACATAACACAATAATAATATAATCGGGTTTAATGCTAAATTTGTGAGGTGTATGAAAAGATAACTGCTTAACAATTTTGTGAATCTAATCGAAGTTGTGATTTTGTCATCAGCTGACAGAAGTTGTGAATTAGTTCACTTCTCACACAAGTAACAAATTTTTAGCTTCTTAATTGAGGCATTTGATATTGTTACGTACCGTGCAAACATCCCCAGCCATGACTATGAAAAACGCAGGTTTAAGATCAACTTCTATCCACTCCCCATCCTTTGTCTTCACCTCGAGACCCTTGCCATCTTCTTGTTGTTGAATAATGGTCATGAAACATTTATCAGTGTGAGGATAAATTCCTACCTTTCTCTCACCACCAGGAGGGCTTAGGTATTTATTGAATTTAAGAATATAAGTAGTCGACTCGAGGAGCTTTTCGTAGTCTTGCTCTATTCCAAGACTTTTCGCCACCATTCTCATCACTATCACCTCTAGTTCTGCTAAAACCTTTGTGAATGCCAATGCACTTTCACTGAAACATAAACGCATGCAAATCATAACCATGTAGATTGTATATGGTGTGACTATCAAGTAAGAAAGTATTTACTTGTGAAAAGAGTCATGCACCTTTGTTTGTATATATTGTTAAAATATAAAAGCATTGCATACCAGAAGCTTGGATTTCCAGATGGCCACATGAGGCTTGTGAATGTTTCAGCTCCTTGTGGAGTGGTTGCATTTTCAATGCTTAACCTTTCAAAAAGAGGAATTTTGGGTAGGTTGCCCATATAACCATGGCCTGCGGCATCTTTAGTGTTTAGGACTTTCACTTCAACCGGAAGATCAAATAGTTCTTCTGATGCAACCACGGTTGCATCGTGAAGTTCCTGAGACACTCCATCATATACAGCTATGAAACACCCGTATTCTTCAAGCGCACGTGTAACTTCGTCACACTTTGCCACCCATGAACTTGAGCTAGAGTTTAAGTACTTTAAACACAAATCAATAACAGGAAGCTGCTTTGGCTGTGCTAAGGAACCCATTATTTTTTTTCCTTAGTATTTCTATTTCACAAGAGGGTTGGGTTTTAAGGGACAAGATTTGAATATAATCCTGGATCGATCCAGAGAAAATTATACCCTCGAGTAGGGTATGACTGTCTGCATCTCTAATAGCGTGGCGAGATTAGATATTGTTGGTATATTCGAAAAAAGAAAAACTAAACACATGGGATATAACTATTTGGTTATAGCGTGGCGAGATTAGATATTGTTGTTGTATTCGATACAAACTTAATTCGTCAAAATTATATACTTATGGAGGGAGTGTTTGACGATTAAAAGAGTGTGAGGGTCTTTCTGCATTTGTAAAAGAGTGTGATGATCTTTGTAAATGCGAGAATGATGATGTCAATATGGCGTTGCGGGAAAGCTACGGGAAACCCAAACATACACATACAACGAACGCATAGACAATTTGAGTATTGAGTAGCGACTTCACTAAATAGGTAAGTAATTGCAAGGAGAGTTGAGTTAGCAATTCATTGACTGCATTTATTGTAAAAACTAGAGGGAATACTGAAAACTGTATTATCATATTCGCTAAATAACTGAGATTACAAATGATTAAATAGAATTTACAAAGACAAAACCCTAAGTGCTATTAAACGGGTCTAAACAAGTGGGTCGGGCCTATAAGACTTATTAGCTAACACCCTCTCAAACTCACAATGTTGAGTGTAGACAGACAGATTCAGATTCAGCAGAGAGGTCCGAACAGAGGTAGACAAAGAGCAAATTCAGATAGACAGATGAAATAGTCAGACATATTCAGATAAAACCAAGCAGAACCACATGCAATCCAATATGAGGCCTTACCAATAGATGTTTGTATATCTTCTCCTTCTTTCACTTCAATAGGGTTGGCGTATGAAACCGATAGATGCAACCCCATGAGGCCTTACCAAACTTTCATCAAAGTAGCAAAAAGTTGTTATCTCATTCATAAAGTTTTATTATATGGCCCCAATTGGGACATTCCATATTTCACAATCTTCTTTCATTTCATTTAGTTTTATCCTAACCCTATGTGATTACTCAACTACATAGTCGGATATACATGCAATCTCATGATGGTACCATACATAGTGACATGTAACGTCAAGCTAAGGTCATGGATTCAAATAATATATTTGTTTTTCTAGTTTTAAGTAATGAGATATGCTTCATGCATTTTATATCCTTTTGTTACAGGTAATATAAATACGAATAGAAGTTCAAGAACTACCTAGAGATTCAAAATCACACTTAGAGCGTGTTGATAACGTTATCAGCACGATTGTTCTAAAAAGATATGTCATTGCACATGACATCAGTCCATTGATGGGTTTCAATTTCATACGGTTGAAATGCAAAAAGGACATGACATGAGTCTATTGATCGATGAGGTCTCAATATCATACGGTTAAAATGCAAAAAAAGCCTAATAGGCACTCGTTAGCAAAATCCATAACTTAATACTTATTGTATATTATCTGAATATTTAATTTGACATACAATACTCAAATCTATAAATCATTGTCGAGAAGTTAAAAGGAGGTAGGAAATTCTCAAGTTATATCTTATTGATCTTTATTACTATAATTTACAAGAACAATCAAAGTTCTATAGTGATTACATAAAGAGAATTGTTTTATATTATTCTCTTAAACCTTCTTATAGTTAACAAGAACAATAAATATTCTATTTTGACTAGAAACACGAATATTAGACATTAAGCAACAAGCCACATGAAGAACACTGACCAAAGAGTAAGCGAGAGCAATGCCAAACCATAACACCACAACATAATCACCGAACACTCGGCCTCACCGGCTCCAAATAGCTGTGTTATCGTACCTATCATACAAAAGAATTCAAAACTTGTCATGACAATTAAAAAAATACACATACAAAATGGCAACCAGAACTAGTACGTACCAATGTTCATGGCTGGAGGAAGCGCAAATTGTAGGTAAAGAACAAAAAGATACAGAGGATCTGCATGCACTAAGCCAAGGTGAAGTGCTCCTTTGACGATAAAGATGCCAATAATTGGTGAGAAAACTAGTCTAACTACTGCTATTCCACAGACAAGTGGTAACGAGATACCAGATCCTTTGAGACCTGCAAATTAATTGCATCTATCACGCAACAAAATACAAGGAATGTCAATTTATTATCTTGACTTACCTTTAAAGAGGTTGCTACCCACAAGCAACGTCATAGCTGGGATCGCTGCATCCCTAAAACAACATGGAGGATTTCCATTAGTGTAACACAAATCTCATCATAAGGAATTCCTAAAATGAAAATCGAAAGAAAACTAAAGATGTATATTAACATGCATTTCTTTTTGGCGCACTGAAAATTTATTTCTTAAACAAAATTAGCAACGATTTTATAGTTGTAGTTGTTATTGTCAGTCTGATGGGATCAACAATATGATAAATTGCATAAGAACTATACCCTACTAAGGATGCAGAGTCCTGGATCACGTGAAGAGGTGCTGTTGTGCCTATTATAAGTCTGCGCATTGGCGCGATGGTTCCAATTGTGAAGCCTACAATCTTTGCGATTAGAAAAAAACAATTGTTATACATGTGTAATCTCATTTTCTGACTATGCTTGGACTTCAACGATAAATAAAACAAATCAAGGGTAATAAAATACTGAACCGCTCCAATCGTTGGTGGTGCAAAGACCGCCTTCAAGTAGAATTGTCTTGAAAAGCTCCCCAAGTGTTTCTTTATCGAATCTAACATCACCTGAGCCACATAATGTGTATTATTGTCATTTTAGTGTTAAACTTAGGAGTACAATCATATAAACCGCTAGGAATCACTAAAATAATAAAAACCAACCTGCTTTGCTTTTCCATTAATGGGAACATTAGAAGAAGCTAACTGGGGTGTACTTTCTTTTATAATATCTATGGTTCTTGTTTCATTGGCAGAAGCGACAACATTGTTACCAGAATCTTGGGAGTGAACCGAGAAAAACTGAACTATGTTGTAAACATAAGTCCACAAAAGTATCATTCCGATCTGATGCATTCGGACACAAAATTATATATATCGTGTGAACTTTAATTAACTAATATCCAAAATTAGTGAAAAAAATAACATACTGCCGTAGATACTGAAGCATAAGCCATGCCATACTTATAACAAACATCAGGATCACCAAAGGGACTGGCTTTCTCTTTGCATACAGCTGGTATGATGATCAACATCATGTTTCCTATGTTTCCTGTAAATCATAATCACGTCCCAGAAACCCTGTTAAGATGTGCATCTGTTCGGGGTTGTATGCTACAAGTAATTTACCTGCTGCACAGCTACCAATGACGAGGCCCTTTAGATGTTGAGGTGGTCTAATAATGATCAAAAGCACCCATCCAAGTGCCGAACCAATTATGAACGTGAGAAGAATATTGACTGGCAAAAACCACCTACAGTTTTTTTAGTTGATCATCATACAATTACACAAAGCAATGTATTAAAATACGACAAGCTGTGTCCTCCTATATAATAAGAAACAAACAATTGAACTTACATAGAAATGATGTTTTTGAGAGTGATTGTTTTAGCAAGAATGCTGCCCACAAGCGCTGGACTAAAAACATAGAATACAAGCTGATCACATATGAAGGAGTTTAGTGAGTTTCAATAGTAGAATAATCGAAACTTTAAACAAAAAATTACAGTAATTTTGTTGAATATGCAAACATATACTAACTAATGCATGCTTGTCAATAACATGCATGATTAACAAAGGGAAAATCAACCAAGAGCAAGGTTGGATCAAATGGTTAACACCTTGCCTCTAGAGACAGAGGTCAAGGGTTCGATCCTCACCCCTTGCAAGGCCGGAGGACTTTTCTACCTTTGGTAGAATCGGAAGCAGCCTCTCTACCTTAGATAGGGGTAAGGCTGTCTACGTCTCAACCTCCCCCATACACCGTAGAAGACGGTATTGGGACCCATAACCCGTAGAAGACGGTATTGGTAGTTACTTATTAACAAAGGGAAAATCAAGAACTTACTCTGTTGAGTTGCTTGCTTGTACTTTGTCCCAAGAGATCAATAGATTCCAAAGCAAGAAATGAGCCAAGTGCAGTGACTATGAGTACTTTGAGAATAGGCATAGAAGCAGCATATAACATATTTAAAAACCCCATTGTAAACCTTATTCTCCTCTATTCTTTGAATGCAAATACTCTAGAAAAGTATACCAAGTTGTAATTAATATAGACTGTAACAAATATAAGAAAATACCATTTTCAAATGTTTACACAATGTTGTTACAAATTCTTAAATGAATGTTATAACCAACTAACCTTTTCACAATGATTTTGACAGAAGAATTGGGTAATAAACTGATTTGGGGATTAAACTAGCTAGGGTTACGTATAAAATTGGGTGAGGTTTTATAAGTGTTTAAGTGGAGGAAGATCTTAAGTTGTTATGTTTAAGTGGGTGGGTTAGATTGTGTATTAAATTTAAGGATTGCAAAAAACCCCGAATTCCACGTAGAAACTCGAAACCCGAACTTTTAAGTACGGGGCAGAACATGCTTATCGGGTTTCAGGTAACGGGGATTTTTATCGGGTTTGGGAAGGGAATGGGGAACACCATCCCCGCCCTGCCCCAAAAAATATATATACATATACATATATCTATATACATAAAATATTGTGTTATTATTTATGTACTAAAAATATACAATTCTATAATTTTGGTTAGATTTTACTTTTATAATATTTGAATTTGTGATGATAAAAGCTTGTTTTGTGTCATTATAATAAAAATTATTCCCGTTATTAAACAACCGCGTTTTGCCGTTGGTTTAAATAAAAAGATATTTTTTTAAGCCTAAATTCTAAGCCCAATAATGCTCCAACCCAAATACAAAAGGAAGTTATAAAAGAGACCCCAACCTTTTATATAACAAATTTTATTTATCAAATATCTATATGATATCTAACGATTTATTCAATAAAAATAATACCGCAGGAAAGGTCTTTGGATAATAAACTACTTTATAAAGTGTCGACGGTTAATCTAGTTTCAAACTACTTCAAAAGTGGCAAGCAAATGGTGACTGTCAAACTTTTTTCAATAATTAAACTACTTTAAAAGTGTAGTAGCGAGCAAATGTATTTGCTTGCTATGTTGCAAATGGTGGAGTGGAGATTTGCTTGCTATATCGATTTTGGTAATGTAAAAAAATAGTGTCGATTTTGGTTATTGGGTTTGGTAAAAGTAGATTTATTCAATTAACATGCTTGGGTCCACAAATTAACATTTCAAGCATAGAAAGATCACTTTAAACTCATTTGTTCTTTATTCAAATCCAAGGGTATTTATCTTAATTCAAAGTTTACTATGCAAACATTAGTTTCATTAGTTATAATAATGCTCTGTTGAACTGTTAATTCATATGCAAAATGAAAATCGAAGTGAGAATTTAATGATTCAAATGTTGTCTGATGCAAACATTCCTCCCAAAAATTCAGACTTGTAACCAAACAGCAAGAAATAAGTCGACATGATAATATATATCGAGAAGTACTAAACCATGGCAGCAAATAGAACATACTAATATCAAGTATTATAATCCTAACACAAATTTAAACTACCCAATGTCCCATTGCCGAAGACCGACAACTAGAACTTGGCATATTCATATTTCTAATAACGAAAATCCTCACATTTCTTGACCTTCTTCCTCCTCCTCCTCGTCTTCGTAGTACTCTCCATCCTCATCTGCAGTCGCGTCCTGGTACTGCTGGTACTCCGAAACCAAGTCATTCATGTTACTTTCAGCCTCAGTAAACTCCATCTCGTCCATACCTTCACCTGTGTACCAATGCAAGAAAGCCTTCCTTCTAAACATAGCAGTAAACTGCTCACTCACACGCCTAAACATCTCCTGAATCGAAGTTGAATTCCCAATGAATGTGGACGCCATTTTCAGACCAGTTGGTGGGATGTCACAAACAGTTGACTTCACGTTGTTTGGAATCCATTCAACAAAGTAGGACGAGTTCTTGTTCTGGACGTTGATCATCTGCTCGTCTACTTCCTTGGTGCTCATCTTGCCTCTGAACATTGCAGACGCAGTGAGGTATCGACCATGACGTGGATCAGCTGCACACATCATGTTCTTAGCATCCCACATTTGCTGAGTGAGCTCAGGCACAGTCAAGGCTCGGTATTGCTGAGACCCACGTGACGTCAATGGAGCAAATCCCACCATGAAGAAATGAAGCCGTGGGAATGGAATAAGGTTCACTGCTAGCTTTCTGAGGTCAGAGTTCAGTTGACCCGGGAATCGAAGACAGCAAGTTACACCAGACATCGTAGCTGATATCAAGTGATTCAGATCTCCAACTGTTCAAAAACATCCAAACAAAACCAATCAATCAATCCATACACTTAAATACGAAGCTGCAAATAAAAGTCTTACAGCTTGGAGTAGTGAGCTTGAGGGTCCTGAAACAAATGTCATAAAGCGCTTCATTATCAAGGACCATACACTCATCAGCGTTTTCAACCAACTGATGAACCGACAACGTGGCGTTGTATGGCTCAACAACCGTGTCCGACACTTTGGGTGAAGGAAAAACAGAGAAAGTCAACATGGTACGGTCGGGGTATTCCTCCCTGATCTTTGAAATCAAAAGAGTACCCATTCCCGATCCAGTCCCCCCTCCTAACGAGTGACATACCTGAAACCCTGCATATAAAACAACCAAATCAGAACCAAATAACATAAAGCACCAAAACCCGCAATTTATTTATTTATTTTTTTGAACAGCGGGTCAGTAGTTAGTGATTCGATCCCACAATGACACCAAAACCCGCAATTTATTTATTTTTATTTTTTTTAACAGCGAGTCAGTTGTTAGTGATTCAAGCCCAGAGTGACACCAAAACCCGCAATTTATAATTTTCATTTGATATCAAAATCCCTACTTTTTAAGCATCATATAAACAAAGATCCATACATAAAAACCATAAAACCGTAACGCGTATAAGATGTTCAATAACATACCTTGGAGACAATCACAGTTCTCAGCCTCCTTCCTAACAACATCAAGCACCGAATCAATCAGCTCTGCCCCCTCAGTATAATGCCCTTTCGCCCAGTTATTCCCGGCACCCGACTGGCCGAAAACAAAGTTATCGGGGCGAAAGATCGCCCCGTAAGGACCAGATCTAAGGCTGTCCATAGTACCAGGCTCAAGATCCATAAGAACAGCCCTTGGAACAAACCTACCACAGCTTGCTTCATTGTAGTACACATTGATCCTTTCCAACTGGAGATCTGTGTCCCCTTGGTATCGCCCCGTGGGGTCGATGCCGTGTTCGGCGCAGACTACTTCCCAGAATTTCGCCCCGATTTGGTTGCCGCATTGCCCGCCTTGGATGTGGAGAATCTCGCGCATTTTGGTACCCGAAAAAGAACCCGAAAAGATGCAAATTTGAAACCTTAGAATTTGAAATGGGTTAGGGTTTGATTGTGAAGGAGTGAGTGAGGGTAAAGGTGGATATAAATAAGAAAAGAATGAGGGGTAAAATGGTAAATAATTTGAAAAAGAGAGATGTACGATAAAGAAGCGGGATGTAACGGTCGGTCCCATGTTTGAATTTTGAATTATAATATAGGCATAACAGGTGTCATACTCTACTACAAATTATATTTTACTAGGTTCAAAAAAGAACAAATTTTTACTACTGTATTAAAAAAGGAGCAAGTGTCACGTATTTGTTTGTTGCACATGATTCATTTATTTGTCGTGTACTCGACTTAACCATAATTGATACAAGCACATTTACTAGTGTACAACTCAATTATCATTTTCATATTGATGATATCTTCATGGTGTGAATGATCCAGGTTAATATCGTTTTCGTTTTTAAAACAATTAGATTGAAATCGTAAAAAATAGATGAAAAACCAACGAGTGAAAAGTAGGGTGAGCAGCAGTACAGGACCGAACCAAGGACTGAATTAGCTAAAAAGTCAAGACCAAGAACCGAACCGAATATAGTCGGTCCGGTCCGATCCGTCCAGTCTCGGTCAGTCCTTCAATCGGTTCGGTCCATTCGAGTCGTTTGCTCAGCCTTAGTGAAAAGAAAAAATTTGAAATTAAAAAAAAAGGAATTATTGGAAACATAGGAAACTATTAATACACATTGAAAACCGGGTTAACTCGAGACGCTTCAAACCCGGCGAGTTGACCCGGTTTAATTTGACACGTTTTCTCGACCCAACCCGTCAGATTGACTCGGTTTAAATTGACACGTTTTTCGATCGGAAGGATTCAACTAGTTGAACCATTCAGGTCGAAACGGGTTTCAAAACATTATGTTTAATCCTCAAACTTTTATTATTTTTAGTTTATAACTTATAATTTTTTTATCAGTAAAAGTATCTGCCGCTATAAAATCATGTTACTATGCACGGATACTCGTCTATTTTTATTAATAGGTGTTGATTGGTCATATCTCTATACATTTATACATATATGTCGAATCTTAAACATGAATTCATAAAATAGCTTAAGATAAATTTAGAAGTTCAAATATTATGATAATAAAAATAGTGAAATACATTCTAGGGTAAATTGCAAAAATGGTCCTTAACGTTCTACGAAATTGCAAAAACGGGACCGAGACAAAAAGTAGCGCAAAAAAGACACTAACGTTCCACATTTTCGCAAAATCGCCACTGAGAGACCTTTTCCGTTAATTTTCCCGTTAAGTGCCACGTAGTTGAGGGTAGTATCGTCATTTTACCCCTTTCCCGCCAATAACTTAAGTTGCCAGTGTTTTGTTTTACAAATTTAGTCCTTTAGAGCAATACTTTATATACGGGTATCAATTTCTTCCAAGGAGAACATTAATTTCACAGGTAAAGATCTTGAGAATGGTTAAGCTTTGGCAAAATCGTGCACGCAGTACCCCGATACCTGATTTAGGAATCCTTTATAGCAAGAATACTCTGTTCCATTTTAATGTTTTCCATTTAAACTTGTTATTGTTGTCGGAAGTAATTGATGTTTTATGTGTTCCACAGATTTAAATGAAAAGGTGTTTTCTTTACAAATCCATCACAATGGTGAATTCACCTCAAAACCAGGAAGAAGATATCTCTTTGGAGATACAGATTGGTTTGACGGAATTCACTCTGACGTTTTCTCCATGGAATTATTGGGCAAAATGTTAGAGGATTTAGGTTACTCGGATAGTACCCTTATGTTTACTCACTTTAGGATACCTGGGGAGTCACTGGATGATGGTTTGCTACCACTAAAGTCTGACGAAGATGTGAAGACACTTCTGGAGTATGTTCCTATATTTACACAATTGGATTTGTATATTGAAACCGGTGTTTCAATTGTTGAGTGTGAGATGATGGATCGAATGATGACTAAGGGCAAGGGTGTGGTGATATAAGAAATAGTGGATGATGATATGAATGAGGCTGCTGGAAAGGGTGTTGATGGTAAGACTGGAAACATTAGGAAATTACTATTGTTAGAGTGGCATAAGACAAGACAACCTGGGAAGGTTGGACCTGTTTTTGATACTGACTCTGACAGTGACTTTCCACCAACATTTTGTGCCGAAAAAATGATTGCAGATCATACAAAAAGGATGAGTGATGAGTTTCAATTCAGAAGGTTATTGGGAGAGATTGACCAAGACTTTACTGTGGAGGATTCAAGTGAGGAGTCTACAGGTTTGCTCGATTTTTATGATCTCGATTTTGATGATGCGTATTATGCTGACGCAAGTGATGAAGAGGTTGATCAAGAATGCCATGGTGATCCATACCATTTAGTTGATGTACCTGAACCTGAAGAGATGCATGCGATTGAAGAGCCTGAAGAGCCTCAAGAGATTAGTGACATGTTTCTGAAATAGATCAAGCATTGCATGAACTTGATGACGTTGTTGCAGCTGGAGAAGGAACAGAGGTGTATGCTCTTTATGCTGAACCAATTAGTTTCAGTTTGCTTCCACTTGTGGATGTTGATGGTGTTGATGGTGATGATGGTGAACAAAGAGTTCGTGATGAGGATGTGATTCTAGATGAGCAGTGTGATGAAGTAGTTGGAGATGGTGAACAAAGAGTTTGTGATGTGGCTGTGATACCAGATGATCAGTGTGCTGTAGTAGTTGGAAATGGTGAACAAAGAGTTTCTGATGTGGCTGTGATTCCAGATGGAAAAATCGGAGTTGGGCAAGATGGAGTGATCACAGAAGCGAAGCTCAAGCTCTTTTTTTTTATGGACTTTAGAGTTTCTTTCATGGTCATCTTTGTTTTGATTGTTCCTTTTATGTTTCCATCCTTTTTATGAATGTTATGTTTGAACTTTAATGATATATTATGAATGCTATGTTTGAACCATAATGTTAGTTGCAAAAGTTAAAATTGATTGTCAAATTGGGTAATTTTGGGTATTTTTGTGCCTGCGCATAATTTTGGGATGCCAAAAACTTGGTAACTCAAACATTTTTCATTTATTACCCAAACACGCCTAAAACACAGTTTCACATGTACTTACCACGCCTATTTAAAGCCTATACCCAGAAACAAACACAGTAAAACTATTTTGTCAAGGATTTAGCAAAAGAATGTCTCAATTTGTCCTTCTTGAGGAACTTGCTGCTGCTGCTAACTCAACCGAGTTACCATACCAGATGACGGTGTTTTTTGCTAGGGAGACAGAGCGTGATATCAAGTACGCCAAAGAGTTGTTTGTGGCATATCAAGAGTGGCTTGATATTGTCGTTCAAAGGAACAAGATGATCTCTGAAATGGAACTGGTGCGTCCCTCGGTGCATATGTTCAAATGCTTGGAGTTCTTGAAGAAGCTTCAAAAGTCCGATGTTATGGAGCTTTTGGATTTGAAGAAGAAGATGGCAGAAGCGAGGCTCAAGCTCTTCAACAAGCACGCATTTGTCAAGGGACTTTAAAGTTTCTTTCATGGTCATCTTTGTTTTGATTGTTCCTTTTATGTTTCCATCCTTTTTATGAATGTTATGTTTGAACTTTAATGATATATTATGATTTTGTTATGTTTCTGTCATCTATGTTTTGTTGCGTTGATTTATTATGTTTTGCTTGTCAACTATTGGGTATTTTTGCAAAAGTCAACCATAATGTTAGTTGCAAAAGTCAAAATTGATTGTCAAATTGGGTAATTTTGGGTATTTTTGTGCCTTCTTTTTAGATTCATTTTGCGCAATTCTGGGTATTTTGGTGCATGTACAATCATGTGCAAAAGTCAAACATGATTGTCAAAATGGGCAAGTCTAACTACTACGAATTACCATTCATTTACCATTTACAACCATACCATTTACCATTCATCAAAAGATCGGGGTACATAAACCACTCAAACTAACACATCAACAAACAAACTACACTAATTGCCACAAAATAGCCAGACACCTTCCTCAAAACAAACATCCTCCAACAACGACGACACAAACCCATTCTCATCACCGACATCATCCACATGTAGAGGCGGCGGCAGGCCCTGGGTAGGCAGCAGCAGGCTCAGGGGAGGCGGCATCACACTCTGGTAGTCCTGGTACTCCGGCTGATCAAACGTGGTAACATAAGCCGAGGTGATGGTGGGGTTCACGGGGTTTTTCCTTTTTCTGTTTTTCCGGCTACCACCTCCAACAGGGATGTCCCGGAGCACGCCGCCATGGGTCCAGTGTCTGCGGCAGCTACGGCTAAAGTGACGCGGCTGCGATGTGTTGTAGTTGTTGTAGTAGCAGAACTTTGTGTCTTCTGAATGACAACGTGGACATGGGCGTTGTTGTGGGGGATGTGTCAGAGTTGTTGCGGTCACAAACGTTAAAGTTTCTTGGTGTGTGTTGGTGGTGGTCGTTGTCGTTATGGTGGTGGTTATGATGGCTGTGTTTTCTGACATTTGCGGTGATTGCATTCTTGTTGTGATTCTGCTATGGTCAACTCGAGTCGTGGTGGAGAAGATATGGGTTGTAGGGGGTTTATGGGGGTAGAGGTTTGATTTTACTTTGCAAATTTAGCCATTGAGGTCTAATCACATTGATACCAAACATAGAGGTGATTATGACGGCAAATTTAATAAGTATGAACAGTGAAATGACGATACTACCCTCAACTACGTGGCACTTAACGGGAAAATTAACGGAAAAGGCCTCTCAGTGGCGATTTTGCGAAAATGTGGAACGTTAGTGTATTTTTTGCGCTACTTTTGTCTCGGTCCCGTTTTTGCAATTTCGTAGAACGTTAAGGACTATTTTTGCAATTTACCCTACATTTTACTTCTCCAAGTTTTTATAACTAAATCAACAATTTAGTGAGATAAAAACAAAATGACATGAGTCATAAACGTGACTAGAGTACAAAACATAAAAATCTGTTTATTTCAAATGTTTTAATAACTTCATTTCTCGCACTCAAATAGAAATTCGAGTATGTTTTAAAGTCATCGTCCACGGCTTTGTTTGGTAGACAAATATGTATTTTATGTAAAACACTTAGGGGGTGCTTGGTAAGGGGTTAAGGGGGTGGGGAATGGGTAAGGAATTCAAAATGGCCCACTTCACTAAAATTAGGTGCTTGGTTAGGGGTGTGCAAAGGTATTGATTACCCCGTAGTGGGTAATCAACATTATAGAGTAAATTGAGGGGTAAAGTATTGATTACCCACCTCACTCAATCCTTTGCAATCCCTTTCCCTTTTCCTTTACCTTTACCTTTCCCCACTTTTAACCAAGCAGACCCTTAGAACCAAAATATGAATAATGTGGAGTAATATAATAGTAAGGAATAAAAATAAAAACACAAGTCTTATATAAGATTTTGAAAAAATAAACAAATAAATAAGATGACTCCAAATTACTTTAGTAAGATAGGATCGAGAACTGATCCTACAATCCTACGAACCTACGAACGATCTCAGGATCTTATGTGCGATCTTGCAACACACACGATCCTAAAACAATTCTCAAAGTTTTTTGTTGGTGGGATTGTAGGATCTAACTCGCGATCTTAACAACCTTAGTTATCTCAGTCACACAAATATATATCACTTAAGCACAAACATACCCTACAATACACTTACATAAACATACAACAACAAAAATTGCATCTAGTAATCTTGATAGCCCAGCTTGCAGGTTCAGTTAACTGGTCAAGGAGGCCTTTTGGAGAAATAGGTCCTAGGTTCAATCCCGACTAGGGATGGCAACGGGGCGGGGAATGTTGGGGATTGTACTTACCATCCCCATCCCCTTTTTACACTCTCCATCCCCATCCCATCCCCATTTGGGGAATTGCTTTACATCCCCATCCTCAATGGGGATCGGGGATCCCCACGGGGATTCAGGGATTCTCCACCCTTATGAAATAACATAAAAATTCCATCAATTCGTAAAAAATATAAAGAATTTTGACTCATAAAGTACCTCAACAAACGTACACCGCACATAGTTATATTAATTAGAATTTCAATTCAACTTTAAAGCATTGTAAACATTAATATGAAAGATAATGTAAAAACAATATGTATCATATCTATGTATTCGGATAAAATAGTTAAGTAATATGTAATTGTTACTTCTACTTCTAAATATAAATGTGTTTGATCATATAAATATCACATATGCATATAAACATACATGTTGATGCTCATAAACATATGTACATGTACATATACTAGTTAATCGAGTATGGATAAAACATATAAATTTTAAATAATTATACACTAGAAAGATCGGGGTCGGGGCCGGTTACGGGGATTTATGTTATCCCCATTCCCGCCTCATCCCCGGTTTAATATTTCAGGGGATTCCCCATCCCCGGTCAACTCGGGGATTCCCCAGTCAAATCGGGTTTGGGGATCGGGTCTCCATCGAGTACGGATTTTTTTGCCATCCCTAATCTCGACTCAAAACTAAAAGGTCAATGAAACATATGCTCATTGTCTAGGGCTAGGTCTTTGGGGAATGGTTGGTCGGCACCCAAAAATGGTGCATTGGGTCAAGGTCTCCCTGACGATTTAAACCTTTGGGAGAGTAATCTGGATGATCGACCACCTCCGAGCATGATGCTTAACGTGTGTGAAGGCATGGGTCTGTAAGAGCATCTGGTATGGTGGCTTGAGCTGTTTCGCCACATCAACATTTCACTTTTCATATTCACATTCCATAATACCCCTTCACTAATATCTCAAACCATTTCACCCTTTTTAAGACACACCATACCTAATTCAAACATAAATTTAACCAAGAAAAAAAGAAAAAGAAAAAGAAAAAAAAGGTACACAATGGGTACGCCGGTTAATTCACTTGAGAAATGGCACGAGGAGGGGCGATATGGTAACACCAAAACAACTCAAACCATATCATCCACATGTAAATGGCGCCACGCCGTGAGACCCCTTGCTCTACTCTAATAGTGCTCAACGCGTGAAACTGTGAAAGCATGGGTCCAAATTTAGTGACAACTTTCTGACAACATTAAGAAAGTATTTTTTCTAATTTGTGCTCTATAATTGAAAATGATCTTAGTGACTTGCTTGGTGAATCAAACAAACATGTCCAAGTGTCCAACAACGAAATTTAACTATTTACTCCGTGAAGTAAAGTTGCTATCATAACCCATCTTCACATGCTTTAAACATAAGCAAACATTGAAAAAGAAACCTTACCATATGCACATGGCTATGAACATGGTGGCGTTGTGTTGGATCCAAAATTTTTGAGGCTTTTTGTCAATTAACCATGTTATGTTACTATGAATTTATACAAATCATTTTATCAAAGTTTGTTTATTGAGGATATATTCTAGCCGTGAGTTTATTGCTATTGATTAAGTGATGTAACAAAAGTCATTTCTTGTTATTGCAACAAAGATAAGAAAACTACAAAATTTATTATGTTATAACAAAATTCATGTTATAACATATTCACTCGACTCAACTGGAATTAGATCGATGTAACTAAAACTTATTTTATTGATTTTTCCAAAATTCATGTTGCCTAAATGCTATCAAGTACTTATCAAATTTATCAAAAAATGACGGTGTTTTCAAGTAAAAACAAATAACTTCTTTTAAAAAAATCATGAAGAAAAGATATTTGAAAATCGTAGTAGGGTTGATGTGTTTTTTTCTCTTTTTCTTTTTATAATTGAACTCACATTGCTTCACATGATAGTAATATGAGGCTTTTTATGAGATCTTTTGGTTGCTGAGGAAAAGATTGCTTAGGTGGTCTGTAAACAAATGCATAGATGTGTCTATGTGGTTTGTTTAAGACTGTAATATTCTGGTTATCTATTACTGGCAGGGTACATTGCGCGTTGCGGCGGCAGATATTTTGAAATAATTTTTTTCGGTTAATAATGTATTTTTTTCCTGTAAATTTACGAATGATCACAAGCGAATATTGTATAAGACGATGCACGAAGCATCAAGGAAAGATGTGGAACGTGCTTTTGGTGTACTAAAGAAGAAGTGCTAATGATTAAACATCCGGCTAAAGGGTTTGACAAAGAGCGTTTATCAGGTATAATGTACACATATATCATGTTGCATAATATGATAATTCAGGACGAAGAGCGAGCGATATCTTCCGTATTGTTTCCAGCGGAGCAACACCGTTCTTATGTTCTCATAAGAACGCATGTGGAATCGTTGAAAATTACCATGGAGATATGCAACAAAACAACTCATTTTAGCCTTAAAGTCGATTTGGTGGAAGAGATTTGGAATCGTCATAATCAAAACTAATTTAGTCGTTTTATTATCGTAATGTTTGAAAGTTATTTGAATTTTATTGTAATGTTTTTAATTTATTTGAATTATTATGTAACATTTTAATTATTAATATAATTTGAGTTTGTGTTAAAAATGTTAAAAAAAATAATAATAAATAAAAAAATTAATCATGGTCTTCTTTACTGGGCACCTACTCGTCTGAAGGTCGTTAGAGAAAGAAAGCTGACGTGGCATAGAAAATAAAACGGATCGGGACCCTTACTTGGTTGTATATTAAGGTGATCAAATTGAAATAGAACACCTATCAATTACTACTATCGATAGCACTAAAATAACCAATAATACAACTAGTACGATGATAGTATGTGGCATATAAAAACCGGCAATCACGTGGTTCAGGTACAAAAAGCTTTTAAGCATAAACAAGGAGCCTTACATGCGCACATGCTGCTTAACATGGCCTCTCCTGTGTTGAGCCTCTAAAAACAATTCAAGTAAAATCGTGTTTCTTCTCTATAGTTTTGCACAAACTTCATGATATAAGTTTCATTACTAAACCATGTATATTAATCGTAGGAAATTTTAGCAAGCTCATTGAAGAGGCAAGTTATATTAGGCTAGGCGTAATAGGGAGGTCACCCACGTGTTGGCGACCTTCAAAGACGCATCTTTGTTTGAACCTTGCTCCCCATTCACACGTGCTACAATGATGATTACAATCTGCAACTCGGGAACCCATCCACGCGTGGTTTGATTGAATAAGGGAGAAGTTGGTTAATAGACCGACAATTTGTAAAAGTAGTTGTGTGTGTGAGTTTAGTTTTTGGGTGGTGATACTGGTAGTGTGGTAAAAATGTGATGTGAGATGTTGATCACCACTACACCTGGTCTTTATAAGTAAACTAGCTGGGTAACCCGCGGCAACGTTTTTTGTGTTTTGTATTTTATGGGTTGTACGGTGTAATTAATAATTTTGTTATTTGAAGTATGCATATTTTACTTGGAAGCATAATTTGTTTATGTTTATGATTTTTTTTTTTTTTTTTTTTTTTTGCGTTCCGGTTGAAATTTTTTTGGGTTGTTTGTTTTTTCGGTATGTTTTTTTTTTTTTTTTTTTTTTTTTTTTTTTTTTTTTTTTGGTTTGGTATTTTAAAAGAAACAAATTTGTATAAGAAATTTTTTGTAAGTGTATTATTTTTTGTATTTTTTTATTTTTTTTTTGTAATTATTTTTTTTGAAAAAATAAATTTTCATAAAGAAATTTATGTAAAAAAAAAAATGTACCGAGTACTGTAGCGACGCTTAAGAAAAAAAAATGTAGCGTACTGTAGCATGAACAGTGGTCATGCACTGTAGATGCACTGTAGCAAAATTTTGGCTTGTAGCGCCTGCCTTTTATATATATTGTATAATTTTATTTATTATTATTCATTTAGCACACAAATTACATAAATTTTGATTTCAATAAAAGTAAATAAAAATAGATACTTCAGAGTAATGTTTTTACATTAGAAATTTGGTTGGGTGAGGAACAACTACGTGTCGAGTGAGGTGGGCCGTGGGCTCATGAGTAATGTTGGATGAATCTGAGGCCCACCTATGTAATCCTTAAACCAAACTATTAATCATTTAATTGTCACACAATACCTGAATTCCAGTGCATTAAACCTCTTTTTAGCATGTATAAGAAACTAGATAGTTTTCATTCAACCGAATCTAGCCCAAAATACACGTTTATCCTCCTTCCAAATCGACACCTTAGCAACAATAAACCAAATATGCACATGATTCTTGGTATGAAATACCGAAAACTACCAAACCACATTCAACCGTATCAGGTTTATCCACTTAAACTAGCTCGATGTAGACTAATACCTGTATCACATCATCTCGGTGTTTCTCTTTATATGTAGTATAGATATATGTTTTACACCCGTCAAAGCAATATTATCATTCGTAATAATATAACATCATGAAACATTAGATAAGTGTGTATAATATCTAAGTGCACATAATAATTGCATATATTCATGTATGATTAGTGAAAGAAAAAAGAGGTATGACAACTAACTGATCAATATTTGCCCAGTTTCTAAAACCTATTGATTTCAAGTCCCAAAAAAAAAAAAAAAAAAAAAAAAAACTTTTCGTGTCAAAGTATAACCAAGCAAGACTAGCTACGTATGTGTGTGCTATACAACCCGTTCAAAAATGTCTATTTTCGAGATGATGCAACTCTTTGGTTAGGTCTTCGGTCCATCAGTATGTTAGAGCCATTGCAAATGCACCCGGGAAATGGGTTTGCGTAGAAATTCTCTTCTACTCTTGGAGAGTCGCCGGCCTTCCTCATTTCTGGTGCACCTAGCCGGTCTTTATGAATGGTCTTGACTTGACTACTAAACGTGTCCCATGATATCATTCCTTTGTCCAACCGATCTATCAATTTAACAAAACGTTGCCTGAAAATCAAAAGAAAACAATCATTGAACAAAAGCGATTACACTATGCAGATAATTTTTGTAATCATATTTGACAACTCTATGCAGTTAGAAAGTGTACAAACCTGTCAGGGCTAATGGTCTTACGGAACCCTTCAAACTTCCTATGCCCTTGGACCACCTTTGCCATATTTCCGTCATATGTATAAGCGAAGACATCACTTTCAAGGGCAACAATGTGATCAACTGCAGCAAGACGGTTCTGATACTGCTTAAACACATCCAACTCCTCTTGAGTCATCAATGTGCTATGAGAAAACACATTTGAGTACTCGTTTCTGAAGACGTCCATGCTTGTATTACCATATATTTCACCCGCAACAATGTAGATATTTGTGTTTGGAGGGTACCCCATGGCTTTAAGGAACAAAGCAGCCTCTCTAGGGGTCATGGGGCATCCCCCTTGTTGTCGTTTTTCATTGTTGTTTATCTCCTTTTCTTTCCAATGCTTTACATTATATCTCATTGCCTTTAGCTCCCCGGCTTCATCTTCTGTCAGATTGTGTACGCAGCCTGTGAATGCAAGCATGTCTTTCTCATATCTGCAAACCAATCAACAATCAGTTTTGAGTGACATGACCGTGCTTGGAAGTAACAAGTTAGATTCAAAAGTCAATATGAACGAATGAATTAATATTTGGAAGATGCTATTACCTCAAGTGGAGAGCAATATAGGGCTCACCCTTGCTCCTAAGCCTATCAACCAACTTTGCGGCGAGCTCTTCAATCTCTTGAGAGTAATGAAGGGCCTCATAATTTGCTCGACACCTAAGCTTTTGAAAAGAAGACGCAAGTCCATTGTTGACTAGTCGTGAATCAGTATGAGTAAACTGAATTACTTTGTATTTATTCAACAGCGAAGACATATGCCCTCTGTAGTAACTAGCCTGCATTCGATATAAGGACCAAAGTCAAACAAAAAGTTTCATTTTTCCCTTCAAATTTGAATATTTGATACGCACCTTTGACCAAGAAATAGGAGCCTTAAGATGTGGCTTTATACGTGCAAATTCTGGCGGTAAAGACTCTACAATCTCAATATCGTCTCTTAGAACATCCATGAAATGCCTCCAGTCAAAAATGTCCTTAAAATCACTGCAAAAAGACCATATTATGTAGCTATCACTCCGTACAAAGATAGAGGTATGCACTACCATAACAGTAACTGTATACATATTACCATACCAGAGAATGTATATTTTCATTGAATTATAACTTTTTAACTTTTTAGTTTTTACCTTTTTTACACTTATAGATACTGCAATATTTTTCTCCTACATATCAGTGACCATATATGTCTGTCCATAACTCTATGCAGAAACAATTAAACATGGGCAAGCACGTAAAACTACAAAAGGGGAGTTGTCCATACCTTGGATCAGTCCAAAAAGATTTATGATCAAGTGAAGGAAGAACAAGGGTAGCATTCATGATCTTGGCAATGGCTACCATATCACATATCTGCCATAATAATAAGTTAGGTATTTCTAAAAATGGAAAGTTCAATTTCATTAATCATTAATTTATCACTAATTAGAGATAATTTGAAGTTGTGCCTAATTTTTGTAGTTAACGGACATGTTTTGAATTAATAGTATAAATCCAAAAGTTAAACTAAGTTATAATGGTAAATGATTATTTTAGATGACAACTCACCCCGGTTCTCATTTGATTTAATCCACCGTTGGCATGAACCAGAATATAGCCGTTTGTCGCTGAGGTTGTCTCTGTCAAAAAACAAAGAACATAAAAAACATCAACATAGATTTGACAAGGATTGTGAATAATAATGTAATAACAACAAGAATTCTTCCGACTAACTTATTCGGTTCCTTGGCCTAACAATGCATTGATTATAGCCACTGCTATTTGGTTTCATCCAAATTTCTTGAACCTGTTTACAAACAAACAAGAAACCACAGCTTAGATAAACGTCCTATGCTCTTATCAACACTTAAATTAATCATCTTTTTGGCATTATATCAGAACCATTAGCACAAAACCGATACACGGCACAAGGGTAAAAATGCAATTCCATTAACATCTAGTGGAAAGTAGCCAAGTTTCTAAAAAAGTTGGTAAACTTGGTCAAAATATAAAAAGTCAAATTCTAAGAAGACTTGCTTTCTTTTTCTATGTTGCAGCCCACTACTTGCTCTTGTTCAATTAACATAACATATAAACTTATTCCAGTATACATCAATATACATCATATGACTATATCCAACCCAATAAATAAATAATTCAAATTTTTAACAAAATTTAACTAAAAAAAAACTAAAAAATACATGGTTATCAAATAAAGACTCAAACATTATCAGTCAACTCCCTAAAAAAAGCCATAACTATAGTTATTCTAGTAAAAAGTTTAAATTTTTACAGTTACTTTAAAAAGTTCAAATTATAACAAAAAAATAACTAAAATATCTGAAAAAAGCATGATCATCAAAAAAAGCCATAACTGTATATACTTATCCTAGTACTAAAAAGATTAAAATTTTACGGTTATTATAAGAAGATAGTAAAAAAAGAAAGAAGGTTAATTACTTACAGGGTATTTGTAGTATTTTTCGAGGACGCGGGTAGGCGGCATTGAAGAAAAAGAAGAAGAAGAACGATCAACAGCATCAGACAAAATCCTCTGAGCAGCCTTGATAGAATTATAATCCCTCAATATCAACTTTCCATTATTAGTAACATCAGTCACCCGACAACCAGCCATGAAGGAAACCTTAACACAAACCATAAAAAACAGAAAAACAACAAGAAGAAACATGCCACGTCCCAAAATCTTCCATGACCTTAAAGACTTGATGAAACACATCCTTTTATCCGACGACCCGCCTTTTCGAAAATAGAAATAGTTGTTTGTAGTAGTAGTGTTAGTATCTATGTATACGTGACGACGGTGGTGAGTAGAGTGTTGTCCTCCTCCGGTAGTGGTGGCGCCACCGGTTGACATTCAAAAATTTTTGTATGAAAACTGTAGAAAATCTAGGAAGGAAAACCGGTGAAAAAGTAAAAGAATAATGAAGTCAGTTACTTTTGGATGTGGGGGTTTAAATATATGTTTAAAGACTAGTCCATGTTGGATACCAAGTATGTTTTCTAGTGTGTCTTATTTATACTCTTCTCTTATTCCTATTTCTATAACAACTAGGATTCATTATTATTATTTTTGGATTTTTTCAAAATACATTCTTCCACTTGGTTAGTTCAAATCGCAGCCTCCTATATGTCAAAACATTCTTTTACCACCCCAACTTTGCTTTTCAATTTTTTAACCGATTAATTTACGGGGTTCAAATTTATCGTTACGCAGATTCAAACAGAGTAAAATTAAACTCTTCATTTTCAGAAGGTTGACATGGCTACTTCTAGAAGGAATCGAACCTAAAACCTAACACACACACATATATATATATATATATATATATATATATATATATATATATATATATATATATATATATATATATATATATATTTTTTTTTTTTATTAATTTTAGTGATATTAATAACAAGCCTTATAAAATTAAAATTTTGAAAATGCAATTGCAATGGATTTATGAAAATCTGAATTTGGGTATTGTTTGTGTTTAAAATGAAGTAACAAAGTGTTGTCACGTTATCATGTTTACTGATAACACAAATAATAATGGGAATAACATCCCTGCTGCGAACAGCAGGGTGTTGTATGCTGCTGTTTGAAAAATGAAATTTAACATTTTCACTTTACACCCTTAAACTTTTATAATTTTACATTATTGATCCCTCTTTTATACCTTGCAGCAGACAAAAATCCTTACAGTTTACTGCAGGGATGATTTTCCTAATAATAATATGGTAAGTACATAATATCAAAATAATCTCCCTCATATGACATGATACGTAAGAACTTACAAAATAGCAAAAACAAACACAAACATTTCAGAAGAAAAAAAAAAGTCTAAAAAATTAAAATGATACTACTTACAAAATACCGATACGTGTGCCATCACCTTAGCAAGTTGGCATGTATATATACCTGAGCGTCACGGCGTGGAGAAATAATCGATGGTTTCTCTTATAGTGCTAGCGCTCCCTCACCGTGCACTTTAAGAAACACGCATTTTAGTCATTTCTATGTGAGTAACGATGATATGCGAACCATTTTTTTTCTTTCTACAAAGACTATGTATGCCCTATTGTTATTTTAAAGTATGTTGGACTATTTTTATAATTTACTTTTATTTTCGTAAAGTTGCTTTTAATATTTTTATGTTAGGTTGCATATAAGACGGGTATGAATAACCTTCAAATTCATTAAAATACTCTATGTGTATAACTATTAGCTTAGTGATTATCTACATAATATTTTGTATTAAATATTAGTAAAACCTAGAAGGGTACTATCTTTAAATAAAAAAACTAGAAGGTTATTACTATAATAGTTTGATCTTTAAATTTTCAAAATTCCACATAAAAAGGACGTGAGAACTTAACATACATAATTTGAACAATTCAAAGTAAAGACCACGTTATTTATATAGTGACACAACAAGTAATTACTCGTAATATTATTTTTCAAAAATCCAATTTTGGATAAATTAAGATCATAGGAATTGAATAACCGTTTTGCTAAAAAGCACCCAACATGTCCATGATCATCCCTTATATAGGGAAAGAGTTTTGTTTCACCTTTTTATTATAGTTATCTGGATTTATATATCACATTAATAATACTAACATATCCTCTTAAAATTAATGGTCTTAAATCACCGCTAGTTTGTAAAAGTCATATATATATTTTTGCATAATTATTTTACTTAAGCCAACTACTTTTTTATTTAACACGCACTTGTTAATAGTCAAGGTCACCCATAAACTCATAGTGGGAATTATTTATTAGGTACTAAGATTTTTTAATTCATGAAAATCTAAAAGTGTGACAAATGTGTCTAAACTTATCGACGTGAAGGGTTGGTTGTGTAAACAACATTCGCTTACATCATTATAAGTATCATCAACCATATTATTTATTTTGAACAAGTAAACCATATATTAATCCAAAAGACATGACATGCATGATCTTTTTAGACATTTTTAGACGTTTCTTTTTCTAATTTTTTGTTAGTCATATTGTAAAATGTACATCCATACTCTTTGGGGCCATGGACCTCTATTTGTTGTCGTAAAACACATGTCTAGAAGTATATATAACTAAGTTTAGGGGCAATGTTATCTAATAAGAGTGAATCTGATTGAACATCCACATGGTAGCATATGGGTGTCAAACAATTAGCTAAGCATCGTTATAACTCACCCACATCGATCCTATTTGCATCTGAACATGTTACGGTACATCGGTCGTTCATGTTTTGTTTGGAAAGAAGTTTACACTCATGGGACATTCAACAAACTTGCATGATTTTGCAGATTATAAACATTTTTGTAGATTTCAAAAATGGTATATTTGGCTAATAATGTGATGTGCAAGTAATGCATTAAATGTAATGCATGAGGATTCTTCAAACGCACACTAGCTATCTCTTAATTATCTTTACATCTTCGAAGAACAATTGCAGGTACTAATTTATTCTGATCAAAGACACTCGAACCAACATGCAACAGCTATGTTTATGGCTGCGGTTTACAGTGAGTTTTCATATTGAATGAAAATTTTCTCCCATATATGTCTAATTGTTCATTCGGTCATATTTTTATAATTAGTTTATTTAGATTTTAAACTGTTTCTAGCTATTTTAAGTACTCGGCGATAGATTAGTATTAGAGGGTTTCGAACATGTTGTATGTAATACTACCTTATTTTTCTATGAGAGACAATATTTGATAAAGAAACTAGCAAGATACTAGGAATTACAAAGATCGACAATATATTTGACTAAAGCGTCCCTAAACAACTGCTATAACAACGCCATGACTCTAAAACTTTTCCAAACGACCTTTACATCAACTATATAAAAGATCCAAACAATACTAATCTATCATCTAATAGGGTGAGCGATGACTTAAAAGTCGTAAGGAAAACACCAAATAAATTTCCCATCGATCCCAAACGAATATATATTCTTTTGTATGCTTTCAAAAGTTATTTTTTTGTACGTCAACAAAATGGTGGCTCTAGAGAAGACTTTGTAATTAATGCCCGTTTTGTACTTTATTAGCTTATGAAGACTTGGTAATCTTGTCCTCTAGAGAAGACCCTTTAAATGTCGTGATCAAGAATTACAAATGTATTTTTTCCATTGGTCTCAAATTATATTATATGTGCCGTATGACAATTGGAAGACAAATACCTTTGTATTATTAATTAATTAATTAATTATATTATATATACTATGTCGATGAAGGTGATCTTTGATATTTTATTTATTTCATTGGTTAAAGAAGGCTATTTATTTTTTTTGAAAGTTATCGTGTTTTGTTATTTCTCCACAATGAACAGGAAACTAATAGTGATATATTTGATAAGAGACTTGCAACATATGTGATCACTATATGCATATATAAAGTCCTAAACTAAATAGGTCAATCTGCAACATCCAACAACTACATAGTTACAGAACAAAATTAAAATAAAAACTAATCGGACAAAGGCTAAATGGTAAAACAATTAATGATTATGAAACCCAATATTCCATGATGTTCCCACAAGTGTCACATATTAAGCTTGAGTGCAAGTTCACACTTAACCCATTAATAAAGGTTGAAATGGCAATTAGTGGATTAATAACTCCACCAAATTTAAGTCTTATTTTCCTTTCAAGCTTTAACCCCCTTTTAATACGTTACATTCAACCTTCAGGTTTCATCCATGCATCACCATGACAACACATACATTTTTTTTTCTTTCTGAAAAGAAACAAATATTTGTGAATATTTAAGTAAAAAAAAAAAAAAAAAAAAAAAAAAAAAACGACGAAACCGATATTACCAACATTTAACACTTAGTCGATCCTGAACCTTAGTGCGGTATTACCTACTTGGCATCAGTTGCATATCTTTTAATAGGTTAGACTAGACATGGTCGCAAGGTTCACAAATTTTTTTTTTTTTTTTTTTTTTTTTTTTTTTTTTTTTTTTTTTTAAACTTTTTGCTTGTTTATCATAGAAATAAAGTACATGTTTTGTATTTTGTTGAAGTATATTGTCTTTGTGGATATGATTAGCAATATATTTATTAACCGATGGTTGGTTTTTTATAATAGTAGTTGTTGTGTCAAAATCACGGATGGATATATAGGAAAATTGGTTGGGCTGGACTATAGATGGGCCACGAGAAACAACCATGTCCATCCAAAATGGGTTTAAAAAGTCCACCAACAGTATAAGACAGTGATACATTGCAAATTTGCAATAGTTAGGATGGTATGAATTTTCATCTTTCAATAAATTTGATATCATATATTCATAGTCTTCAAATGGCTCCAACTTTTCTAGTTATATAATGTACTACGCACGTAGTAGACAAGATACTAGAATAATACACTTGAAAATATTAGATTGATAAAATCCTATGAGATATTGTATTATTGATCATCTAGAAATCTTAATAGACCCAAACTTACAATCGGGCTTGGGCATGTGTTAGAATGTCGTATGATCATATTGCGAGTATGTATTACAAGTCATATTGCGAGCAATTTACCTTCCTAAAGTGTAAGGTTAATTAAATATCACATTGGTAATGTGAAAGTAGGAACATATGAGGTGATTGATGAGTCAGATTCTGAAGACGCGAAGAACATCTACGATGAAACTATACTACCTAAAAACCAGTCGAAAGAAAATACTACGGGGGCAAGCACTCCCTTTGAAAAGTGTCTCAATGTATAGTATCACGTCTTGGAATATTAGGGGTTTGAATTGTGCCCCTAAACAAAAAGAGGTTCGGTATGTTATCAATGAAAACAAGTTAAATGTATGTGCTATTTTGGAGTCTCACGTAGATATTGGTAAGTGGTAACTCCACCAAATTTAAGTCTTATTTTCCTTTCAAGCTGTAACCCCCTTTTAATACGTTACATTCAAGCTTCAGGTTTCATCCATGCATCAAATATTTGTGTATATTTAAGGAAAAAAAAAAAGAAAAAGAAAAAAAGCGAAACCGATGTTACTAACATGCAACACTTAGTCGATCCTGAACCAGGGGCGGACCTATGAATAAGGTTCAGGACTTATTGCAGTATTATCTACTTTGCATCAGTTGCATTTCTTCGAATAGGTTAGACTAGACATGGTCGCGAGATTCACAATTTTTTTTCCTTGTTTATCATAGAAATAAATACTTGTTTGGTATTTTGTTGAAGTATATTGTTCTTGTGTCAAAATCACGGATGGATATATAAGAAAATTGGTTGGGCTAGCCAAGAGAAACAACCATGTATGGTTTTAAAAAGTCCACCAAGAGTATAACACAGTGATACATTGCTAGTTAGGATGGTATGAATTTTCATAAATTTGATATCATATATTCATATTCTTCAACTGGCTCCAACTTTTCTAATTATATAATGTACTACGTATGTAGTAGACAAGATACTAGAATAATACAAGTCATGTTCAATGGTGGACCGCATAGCCCTTGGTTTCCCTCAAACGATAAGTTTGTAAATGTCGGAAACCGAACTCACCCTTGTGGTAGCTTTCCAGAAAGACGATTATACGAAACATGCAGGAACCCAATCAGTGTTATAATATTGGCAAGCTGCTCCCGGATCTTCCCACTTGTTGATCGAAAATCCAACGATTGTAAAGTTTGCAATATGATATATATCCATTAATTGCTATTTTTTATACGATGAAGTACTGAGAAAAAAGAATCAAAGGCATTAGAAAGTGCGGAAGGAAAAAAACCACGCCCCTCTCTCTTTGGAGAAAAAAGCGACACAAAAAAAAAAAACCCTAACAATCTCAATCGTTCTTCATCTCATTGTCCTAATCCCTTTAATTCCTGCTTCGATCTGATTATTCTATTGATAAAACATTGTGTTTATCATTGATTCTTTCAAATCGTGGCTTATATCAATCGAATAGGTACAATATTGGTGAATCGTTTTTTAGGGTTTTGTTGCCGTTTTTTTTCTTTAAATCGTTCCTGCTTATTCTTTGATCTCTCTAAGTCGGTTTCTTGACTTTCATATATATATATATATATAAGGATCGATTTCATCATATTTAAACACATTGTTCATCAGTTTCTGATTAAGGGTTGCGTTGATCTTGATTATTGGTGCTTAACGCAAAACTGAACTCGAGACTTTATTCATACCCTTATCCTTATAATATCTTTAGTATGGGAGCAGGTTATCCTTTTGTGTTCTAAACGTTTAGAACCCTAATGATGACGTATAGTCTATATATGGGCCACGAGCCCAAATGATAAACATTACTCGGCCCAAACCCACCACGAGTAGGTTATCATAACGAATGACTCGGGCCATAATAATAACGGCTTGGGCTCACGAAGCCCAAAGCCCAAAGCCCAACCAAACTAACCGGGCATGCGATAAGGATCTTCTATTCATGGAATAGATATCCTTACCCCGGATAAGCACTACGCGTGCGAAGAGTAAGGAGCAAGAAACCTACACGGTTTCAGCCCCTATATAAGGAATGATATATCCTCATTCAAATGTACGATTCACAAACCCTAACTCTTAACGAGAACCCTAAATCGATTACTTACTCTCACGCCGGAGTCTAATCGTGGGAGACAATCCCACGATAAGCCTAACGGTGTTGTTTATTTTCTTAGTGCGCATGTTACAAGTACTAAGAAGTGAATTGGTACGAGAGCAAGAGCCCACAATCAGGAACGCCCAACTTTTGTATCAACAAGTGGCGCCATCCGTGGGACCCAACTAGGAACTAAAGACTAGAATGACAAAGAATAAGAATCAACAAGAGTCAACCTCTAGACAGGTCGCTGGGACAACCAGCGCACCTGGTCACCAAGAGGCGGGAACAACCCAACCTCTTCCAGAGGTAGAACTACCAGTAAGGACTACCCAGATCATCCCAGTGGTCCCAAGCGCTGAAGAACTTCAGCGCACTCTCTTCACCACTCCTCACCAAACCGTGCCCGCAGTGAACAACACTGTGCCACCAGATGCGCCTAACCGAGATAGGGTGCCTAATACCGAGACAGGCATTCTTGCAACAACCGAGGTCGCACCCAATCTCACTTTGGGAAACTTTGTATCCCAAAACTATGAAACCTTTACCGCCCTCATGCAGGAAGAAGCAAGGAGAAGGGCAAGTACGAGCCTACAGGCTCGATTGAATTTCGGTCCTGAACGTGAACCATCACCACTGCGCCACCCACGAAGAAGACGCGCAGAACGTACCACTATCCATGATAGGCTGGGTACGATATCTGATTCACAATACTCAGAAGATAGCGAGAGGCGCACTAATGTTCACTCCAGACTTGGCAGTCGCGGGGTACAAGACCGATTGGGACCTCAACATTCGCCAAGCCAAGGATCCTCCAAACCTGGAAGTAAGAGGATCCAAGACAGATTGGGAAGAAGAAGATCCCCAAGTAGAGATCCCTCAAGCTCTTCTTCTGAAAGAAGTCGGCGCAAGCGCCGAAGAAGAGACTACCCTTCTTCCAGTGACTCCTCCGACAACGAGGATAGAGAGACAGGACACTGGAAGTCAAGAGGGAGGCGTCGCGATGAAGAGAACGAAGATATGTCTCTCCCATGGCGTCGCCAGAAAGTTGACGCGTTTACACGGTGTATCAGCGATTACTCAGATCGCAAACGTAGGCGCATGCCCGCTAACGTAAAAACATATGATGGAACAGGTGATCCGGATGATCACCTAAAAATTTTCGAATCAGCCGCCACCATCGAAAACTGGCCACAGCCAGTGTGGTGCCACATGTTCAATTCTACGTTAGTGGGGAACGCGCGCACGTGGTTTAGCAAACTCCCACGTAGGAGCATCGTGGGGTTCGAGGAATTACGGAAAGCATTCCGTCTCAACTTCACCCAGCGAAAAAAGTGCGCTAAAAACCCTGTTGAGCTAGCAAGAGTAAAACAGCGCCAAGAAGAATCAACCAGCGCTTTCATGGAACGCTTCACGGATGAGTGTATACAAGTTAAAGCATGTCCTGAAATCCTAAAAATCTCAGGGTTCATGAATGGGATTAATAATCCAAAACTCATCCGAAAGCTAAATGACAAAGTTCCTGAAACTTTCGATGAGCTAACAAAGCGAACTAGATCCTTTATACAAGGAGAAGCAGCCGTTGCGGACAACAAAATGGGTTTTTCGAACTATAGGCAGCAAGAGCAGCCTCGGAGACAATCCAATGATCAGAATAACAACCGCGGCAGGAATTATCGCAGTGGAAGGGACAATGACAAATATACCCCTCTTACGAAAACTCCAAGGGAAATATTTGTTACAGAAGGCGCAAACTTCCCAAAACCACCACCAATGCGCACTGCAGAGGAAAAGCGCATAGGAAACGGATATTGCGAGTACCATGGTCAAAAAGGCCATACAACTAATGAGTGCGTCCATCTAAAACAACTAATTGAAAAATTAGTAAGAGAAGGCAGAATGGACCACCTGGTAAAAAATATCAAAGAAGGGAAAGACAAACAAAGGGGCGGAGGTAAGAAAGAACCCCCCCAAAGAAAAAGCCGATACCATATACATGATACAATCATGGCAGCGCAAGATAAAGCAAAAGGTCAGCCAGAAATTTTCCCCCGAGAAAGAGATATCTTTCCCTACTCTTGCTGCGGACAACGCAGTGGTGGAACCTCTGACTATTGAAATACATGCGGAAGGACATGATATCCATCGCATGTACATTGACGGAGGAGCATCTGCAGACATCTTGTATGACCATTGTTTCAAGAGATTGCGACCTGAAATCCAAAATCAATTGATACCAGCAACAACGTCTTTGACTGGATTTACAGGAGAAAAGATCTGGCCGATGGGGCAGCTACGCTTGTTAGTGGTCGTAGGAGATGAACAACACTCAACCGCAACATGGATAAACTTCATGGTAATAAAGTCTCCCTCACCATACAATGGTATCATTGGGAGACCTGGAATATCATCCATGCACGCTGTACCATCCACAGCGCACGGAATGCTTAAGTTTCCTGTGAAAGGAGGAGTCGTCACCCTCTATAACACAACAATACCACCAAGAGAATGCAACGTGGTAACAACTGAAGTAGAAACCATTCCAGAACAGCGCGCAGAAAAAACACCAAATCTGAAAGTCGCCATTCATCCCGATTACCCGGAACAACAAGCTTCAATTGGTGGATCTTTATCTGACAAAGGCAAAGTAGCCGTATGCGCACTCTTGCAGAGGAACCTGGACATCTTCGCGTGGGAACCAAAGCACATGACAGGAGTGCCACGCTCTATCACAGAGCACAAGCTACAAATCCGACAAGGATATCCCCCAATACGACAAAAGAAGCGCGGCTAGGCCCCAGATCGTGCAAAGGCTATTCTGGAAGAAGTACACAAGCTTGTAGACGCAGGTATCATGCGTGAAGTGTACTACCACGACTGGCTCTCTAACCCAGTTATGGTGAAGAAGAGCGACGGCAGTTGGAGAATGTGCGTGGACTTCACGGACCTCAACAAAGCATGTCCACAGGACTGCTACCCACTGCCAGAAATAGACTGGAAAGTAGAATCCCTGTGCGGATACCCTTTCAAATGCTTCTTAGACGCATACAAAGGGTACCATCAAATTCAGATGGCAGTTGAAGATGAAGAAAAAACAGCTTTCCACACCAGTCAAGGAGTGTACTGCTACACAAAAATGTCTTTTGGCTTAAAAAATGCAGGCGCGACATACCAACGGCTGGTAGACACAGCTTTCGAAAAGCAAGTAGGCCGCAACTTGGAAGTCTACGTTGACGACCTTGTTATCAAAAGCCACACAGAGGATGAGTTGGTGCGTGATATAGAGGAAACGTTCAGAACATTGGGGCGAAGAAATATGAAATTAAATCCTAAGAAGTGCACCTTTGGCGCAACCAAAGGTATGTTCCTCGGATACTTGATAGAACCCGATGGAATTAAGCCTTGTCCTGAAAAAACAAAGACTGTTATTGATCTTCCCTCACCGCGCACACTCAAGGAAGTCCAGTCACTGAATGGAAAGTTAGCAAGGCTAAACCGTTTCCTATCAAAGTCAGCAGATAAATCCCTTCCCCTCTTTAAAACACTCACGAAGTGCACCAAAAAGGGAGATTTTCGCTGGATCGAAGAAGCGGAAGAAGCTTTCCAACAACTAAAACACCATCTGGCATCTCTTCCCAAACTCGTCGCACCCCGACCAGGGGAAAAGCTAATCATGTATTTATCGGCAACCCATGGAGCAGTAAGCGCAGTGCTATTGACAGATAGGAACTCCGTCCAGACACCCATATACTTTGTAAGCAAAGCCCTAAAGAAGACAGAGACTAGCTACAGCGCTATGGAAAAACTGGTCTTAGCCCTTGTGTTCGCAGCCAAAAGGTTGCGCAGATACTTTCAAGCACATCCAATAGCTGTAATCACTGATCAGCCAATAAAAAAAGTTATCTCCAAACCTGACGTATCAAGACGCTTACAGAAGTGGAGTGTACTGTTAAGTGAATATAACATCTCATATAGACCGCGCACTGCAATCAAAGGACAAATCTTAGCCGATTTCATTATGGAAAAGCCAGATAATGACAGTCCAACACCTGAAACCAAAACAAATCTACAGGAACCCTGGATTCTGTTCACAGATGGGTCCTCATGTGTAGATGGATCAGGCGCGGGCCTCATTCTTACAAATCCAGAAGGTATGAAATTCACCTACGCACTGCGCTTCGAATTCACAGCCAGAAACAATGAGGCAGAATATGAAGCCCTGCTAGCCGGACTACGCATTGCAATTCAAATAGGTGTACGCAACCTAGAAGCGAATGTAGATTCTCGGCTAGTCGCTAACCATGTGCTAGGTGAATATGAAGCCAAGGACGAACACATGATCCAATACCTAGAAAAGACCAAGGTTTTAATCAAAAACTTTGACAGGTTCACGATAAAATAGGTGCCCAGAGTAGATAACAGGAAAGCGGATGCGCTCAGCAAAATCGCATCCACAAGCTTCGCGCACCTATCAAAACAGGTATTGGTAGAAACCCTAAAAAACAAGTCAATCTTGGAAATGGAAATATCCACAGTGATAGAAGAACAAGACCCTACATGGATGACGCCTATCATTGAATTCATTAGCAAGGGAATTCTACCACAAGATAATAAGGACGCTCGAAGAGTGCGGCGCACAGCGCAACGGTTTGAACTACGAGACAACATACTCTATCGACGCTCTTTTTACAACCCTGGCTCAGATGTGTTGGACCTCTCCAACCAGACTATGTACTCAGAGAAATCCACGCTGGATCATGCAGTATGCACTCAGGGCCGCGATCGGTGGTGGCAAGCGCTCTAAGGGCAGGGTATTATTGGCCAACTATGCATCGCGACGCGCGCAATCTGATAAAGAAATGCAGCAATTGTCAAGTACATAGGCCAATCCCGCGCCGACCACAACAAGAGCTAACACCTATCACCTCACCATGGCCATTTTATAAATGGGGCATTGACATCGCAGGACCCTTCCCCGTAGCAGCAGGAGGAGTAAAGTTCCTCATCGTAGCCATAGACTACTTTACGAAGTGGATTGAAGCAAATGCGGTGGTGGGCATCACAGGAAACCAAGTTAAACGCTTTGTCTGGGACAATATTGTCTGTCGCTTCGGACTACCGGGAGAAATTATATAAGACAACGGAAAACAATTCTGTGATAACCCATTCAAAGATTGGTGCGCGCAATTGAACATCACGCAACACTTCGCTTCAGTAAAGCACCCACAAACCAATGGCCTAGTTGAGCGCGCAAACCGCAGCCTAGGTGAAGGTATAAAGGCGCGTCTCGACAGACATAAAGGACGATGGGTGGATGAGCTTTCGCATGTCTTATGGGCGCATCGCACAACAATCAAAACTAGTACTGGCGACACGCCATTTTCCCTAGTCTATGGAACAGAAGCCGTCATACCAGCTGAAATAGGAATGCCAACCATACTGATACGTGGGAATCGCACCAGGCTTTACCTCTCAAGGGATCTTGAGAAGCTTACAGCCCCCACCAGGCAGTGTACCTGATCGTTGTAGTATAGTATAGTGACAAGTACCAGGGGATTGATCGTTCAGCTAGGAATAGTGTCGCTAGGATTAGAAAACCTAAATACTAGTTCTAAAGGTGAGGGAAGATTCTTTTTTGTATTTTTATATTTTTTAGAAAGCAATTTAAAATCTCGGGTTTGAAGGAATTGGGGGGGAATTAGTTGCTATTCAACTAACCCAATACTAAGATGCAATCAAAATAAAATACTAGAAATGAAAATAAACTAATTTATACTAAAGTTGTGAGCAGTAATTGGAGAAAATGTGTTTACTTAGATTTCACTACTCCCTAGACATCTTTTACACGTTAATTACTTGTTATAATTGCATGGATGACGGATCGTATTCCTTAATACCATTCATGGGGTGGCACACATAACTCCCCAATTCTATGAGCTCTTATCTCCTCCTACACCATGCCCAGCACAACTATAGGGATTGTAAACAGTGGCTCATGCATTAAGTACAACCAATAAAGACCTAGTGCGCGTTGGTTCATGTTTCTTAAGACGTTCAAGCATGTTACCAATTGGAGATCTGCCAGTTTTCTTAAGCCTAACATATAAATCATTCATCCAAGACAAGAATAAACAAGTAATCAACACATAATTAACATCTAGGTTTCATTAGATCTAAGCAAACACAAGATAGATCTAGCCTAGCATGATGGAATTAAGATAAGAACAATATATAGACAACCAACACATAGACATATTGATTGAATTATAAGAACACTTATCTTGATTAAACATGCAAGGTATCAAGGGGTTGGAACCCTTGAAAAACCTGTAAAGTTAGACCAAAATCGTACTTAGGGTTTCTCCCAAAACTTCTCCCTTTAAATGTGAAAAATTAGAAAACTATATATAGAAAAAGGGGTTTGACGGCGTCAAGACCAATTAGGTGACGCCGTCACCTCGCCGCCAAAACTAATCTCGGACTGCCTAGATCTACATTTGACGCCGTCAAGTATTAATCTTTTCCAGGCCGTCATGACTTTTACTCTTGACGCCCTACCTTCATGACGCCGTCAAATCTCTTCTGGATCGTCATGGAATTTTGTTCTTGACGCCGTCAGGGAGTTACTCTTGACGCCGTCACCTACTGTTCCCAGCATGGAAAATTAAGACTTTGGCGTTTTCTTCACTTTTATGCTCCAAAAACGTCCGAATTGCTTCCTTTTCCAGATTTCTCTCCCAAAGTACCTAAAATCTCAAAAGGAACGATTTAGGGCAATATTTGATCAAATAAACTCGAATTCGGGCTTAAATGACCCCCTAAAAATGGATCATTTTTTGTCTCATCATATACCCTTACACTTGAGATTTGCTTGTCCTCAAGCAACTGCGCTTTTATTCTACTCAAAAGACAAGTTAGGGGTCATTTAACACTAATATAAAAGTAATTACAACAAGTAATCGTTCCACTAAAGACCAATAGACAAGCACGGAGGTCATACACAAGCACCTCACAAATAGTGTTTAGATACTCACATCTCTCGGGTGTAATAAAGTGTAAATTACAATACGGAAACGGAAGATATCTCTCACTACCTGTCATAGCAAAATAGATTACCATAGGCTTGGGAAAGGATCAAACCTCCACCACATGGTGTAAGCACCTAGGATAAACTATCAAAGAGGTCTTTTAAAGGGTTGTAACGTTAGGTGTAGGGATATGAAATACACGGTTTTGTTGGATAAAGGAAGTTTTACTGGTGGCGAGTTAACAATCTTGGTTAATTACATGTACAATGTGGCGTTGCTAAGCCAAGACTAGACTCGACCTAAGCTAATAAATGAAAAATAACAAAAACATAAAATGAACATAGAATGAAAAGGGATGGTAGTCCGTACGTTTTTTCTCTTTTTCCTTTTTCTATTTTTTTTCTTTTTCCTGATTTTTTTTTTATTTTTTATTATTATTATTTTTTTGCATACACTCTTACCCTACCATCCAAAATAATACATCATAGGGGATGAACATTCCCCTTACACTTGAATCTTTACATACATTACATTAAACTAATCTAATGACTCGAATTAAGAAAATCAAAACACTTGGAGCACTTTTAAGATTAATGTACATATGGGGGTAATATATGATGTTCTTCACCATTACTCCATAAAATAAGTACTTACCCATGAGTCCCAATCGTCCCAAAACAATATGTACAAGGATATGACTCGACTTAGCAACCATGTAATCAATTAGAAAGTTAACTTAGGGTTTAACAAATAACAATAATGCACTAAAAATGAGCGCATACACGGAAGGCTAAGGCGATTTGGTTGTACATTTAAGTGGGGTGTAACAAATTCTTCCTTTAAGTAAGATGCTTAAAGTTAGAAACGAAAAGATAGGCTCGGAGGGGTGTACTAGGGGTATCGTGTACTAAAAATGAGTACAACGCTAATGGTGTGGGAAAAATTAGTTGACTTAACTAGCCAAGTAATATGACTTAAATGGTCAAGTAATTATAATACGGGTTTAACACAAGGGTGATCCTAATGCCTCTTATCATGTAGTAAATCCTACCACACGAATGTAGTCTCACTAGCGGTCTCGGGATGCATCACTAACGCAAGTTCTAGAATCTAAATGCTACCGGTACACTCATAAGCACTAATAGTAAATGCTTTTCCTATCAAATCTAAAGGCGAACCTCACATATTTGGGTGGAAAATTTTTCTGAATATTCGGTTATGTGCTAGTCATACAATCTCCTATCCATGAGACGCTTGCTATGGCTAAAGTTTCACTCCTAAATGATGTAAAAAATTTTAAATTTGGCGCTAAAATTACACTAACAAGTATTTCTCATAGTTTTATTACACATCTACCAGTGAACAAAACAAACTCAAGCGAAAGTGCATATGTAAGGTTTCATCTTTTTACCCTCCCCTTACACTTAAGATGAACATTGTCCCCAATGTTCAAGTAAAGAATGTAAAAGTGAAAAAGTAAAGAGAATGAAATCAAATACTCCCCTGATTCGCTCGGTATGGATAATAAGGTGGCCAGGTTAAATCTTCTTCCAAGAAAATGAACAATCAAAGCTTCCATTCCAGAATATAAATCATCTTCTTGTCATACATAACCTGTAAAACCTGACAAAATAGACAAGACAACCTCGCGTAAAATCGGCGGCATCCTATATAAGTTACTAAATCCTAGAAAACAAGATAAGATATAATTCTTGTGGAATGAAGTTTGCAGATCTCCTGGAGATTATAAAACTTGATAATTCACAAAAACCATAAGACTCCGTTAGAAAAACAAAACCGGTAAAATTTCCAGATTTTTACACCTGACGCCGTCAAGAGTAAACTCCTGACGCCGTCAGAATTGACCTGCAGAAATTCTTATGTTAAGTTTCTGGAAAATTTCTGGAAAAACTTGGTCCTACTTCCTGGAAAATCCTGCAAAACTTCATTATGACTCAATACAAGCATTTGACTCTAACAAATACGAATATACATGTTCATTTAATATTGTGGAGAATCATGATCGGTTTGTTTCTTAAAAACATATTTGGGGTTTCCCCTTACACTTATCTTTTGCAAAAATACTTTTAGGTGGAGTTAGACTAGGCTAAAACAACAAAGTAAAGTATTTCCACTATTTAGTTTAGAAACATGATCTACCAACAATAAAAATTAAGCATGCATACGGAAGCAAATAACAAGCAAACAAATAAAATCACACAAAACATGGGTTGCCTCCCAAGAAGCGCTTTTTTTTATTTACGAGTCTTGTTGCTAGACTCAAGGTCATGGGTTACTACGTGGCCTCATCATTGGTTCCACTCTCTAGGTCGTCTTCTAAACCAGTTTTGTATTCCGGACCTAGTTGTAAGCATTCTTTATAGAATCAAGCATCCTATTCTTTACATATTCTACTCCTCTACGTCTATCCTCCTCATTCCTATAATAAGCCGCTTGCTTGTGTTCTTTTTCGAAATTAGAGAGAAGGCGGTATTGCTCAATCTTGTAGGGCATTTGATAGGCAACCTCATCATTCTCTTCCTTAAATCTAACTATCCCTAAAGTCGGATCATAACTCATCCTAGTGGCCTCAACAAATGGTTTTCCGAATATTATTTGGCTTAGGCAAGCATCAATCACCGGACATAAAGGTATAAAGGCGCGTCTCGACAGACATAAAGGACGATGGGTGGATGAGCTTTCGCATGTCTTATGGGCGCATCGCACAACAATCAAAACTAGTACTGGCGACACGCCATTTTCCCTAGTTTATGGAACAGAAGCCGTCATACCAGCTGAAATAGGAATGCCAACCATACTGATACGTGGGAATTGCGCCAGGCTTTACCTCTCAAGGGATCTTGAGAAGCTTACAGCCCCCACCAGGCAATGTACCTGATCGTTGTAGTATAGTATAGTGACAAGTACCAGGGGATTGATCGTTCAGCTAGGAATAGTGTCGCTAGGATTAGAAAACCTAAATACTAGTTCTAAAGGTGAGGGAAGATTCTTTTTTGTATTTTTATATTTTTTAGAAAGCAATTTAAAATCTCGGGTTTGAAGGAATTGGGGGGGAATTAGTTGCTATTCAACTAACCCAATACTAAGATGCAATCAAAATAAAATACTAGAAATGAAAATAAACTAATTTATACTAAAGTTGTGAGCAGTAATTGGAGAAAATGTGTTTACTTAGATTTCACTACTCCCTAGACATCTTTTACACGTTAATTACTTGTTATAATTGCATGGATGACGGATCGTATTCCTTAATACCATTCATGGGGTGGCACACATAACTCCCCAATTCTATGAGCTCTTATCTCCTCCTACACCATGCCCAGCACAACTATAGGGATTGTAAACAGTGGCTCATGCATTAAGTACAACCAATAAAGACCTAGTGCGCGTTGGTTCATGTTTCTTAAGACGTTCAAGCATGTTACCAATTGGAGATCTGCCAGTTTTCTTAAGCCTAACATATAAATCATTCATCCAAGACAAGAATAAACAAGTAATCAACACATAATTAACATCTAGGTTTCATTAGATCTAAGCAAACACAAGATAGATCTAGCCTAGCATGATGGAATTAAGATAAGAACAATATATAGACAACCAACACATAGACATATTGATTGAATTATAAGAACACTTATCTTGATTAAACATGCAAGGTATCAAGGGGTTGGAACCCTTGAAAAACCTGTAAAGTTAGACCAAAATCGTACTTAGGGTTTCTCCCAAAACTTCTCCCTTTAAATGTGAAAAATTAGAAAACTATATATAGAAAAAGGGGTTTGACGGCGTCAAGACCAATTAGGTGACGCCGTCACCTCGCCGCCAAAACTAATCTCGGACTGCCTAGATCTACATTTGACGCCGTCAAGTATTAATCTTTTCCAGGCCGTCATGACTTTTACTCTTGACGCCCTACCTTCATGACGCCGTCAAATCTCTTCTGGATCGTTATGGAATTTTGTTCTTGACGCCGTCAGGGAGTTACTCTTGACGCCGTCACCTACTGTTCCCAGCATGGAAAATTAAGACTTTGGCGTTTTCTTCACTTTTATGCTCCAAAAACGTCCGAATTGCTTCCTTTTCCAGATTTCTCTCCCAAAGTACCTAAAATCTCAAAAGGAACGATTTAGGGCAATATTTGATCAAATAAATTCGAATTCGGGCTTAAATGACCCCCTAAAAATGGATCATTTTTTGTCTCATCATATACCCTTACACTTGAGATTTGCTTGTCCTCAAGCAACTGCGCTTTTATTCTACTCAAAAGACAAGTTAGGGGTCATTTAACACTAATATAAAAGTAATTACAACAAGTAATCGTTCCACTAAAGACCAATAGACAAGCACGGAGGTCATACACAAGCACCTCACAAATAGTGTTTAGATACTCACATCTCTCGGGTGTAATAAAGTGTAAATTACAATATGGAAACGGAAGATATCTCTCACTACCTGTCATAGCAAAATAGATTACCATAGGCTTGGGAAAGGATCAAACCTCCACCACATGGCGTAAGCACCTAGGATAAACTATCAAAGAGGTCTTTTAAAGGGTTGTAACGTTAGGTGTAGGGATATGAAATACACGGTTTTGTTGGATAAAGGAAGTTTTACTGGTGGCGAGTTAACAATCTTGGTTAATTACATGTACAATGTGGCGTTGCTAAGCCAAGACTAGACTCGACTTAAGCTAATAAATGAAAAATAACAAAAACATAAAATGAACATAGAATGAAAAGGGATGGTAGTCCGTACGTTTTTTCTCTTTTTCCTTTTTCTATTTTTTTTCTTTTTCCTGATTTTTTTTTTATTTTTTATTATTATTATTTTTTTGCATACACTCTTACCCTACCATCCAAAATAATACATCATAGGGGATGAACATTCCCCTTACACTTGAATCTTTACATACTTTACATTAAACTAATCTAATGACTCGAATTAAGAAAATCAAAACACTTGGAGCACTTTTAAGATTAATGTACATATGAGGGTAATATATGATGTTCTTCCCCATTACTCCATAAAATAAGTACTTACCCATGAGTCCCAAAACAATATGTACAAGGATATGACTCGACTTAGCAACCATGTAATCAATTAGAAAGTTAACTTAGGGTTTAACAAATAACAATAATGCACTAAAAATGAGCGCATACACGGAAGGCTAAGGCGATTTGGTTGTACATTTAAGTGGGGTGTAACAAATTCTTCCTTTAAGTAAGATGCTTAAAGTTAGAAACGAAAAGATAGGCTCGGAGGGGTGTACTAGGGGTATCGTGTACTAAAAATGAGTACAACGCTAAGGGTGTGGGAAAAATTAGTTGACTTAACTAGCCAAGTAATATGACTTAAATGGTCAAGTAATTATAATACGGGTTTAACACAAGGGTGATCCTAATGCCTCTTATCATGTAGTAAATCCTACCACACGAATGTAGTCTCACTAGCGGTCTCGGGATGCATCACTAACGCAAGTTCTAGAATCTAAATGCTACCGGTACACTCATAAGCACTAATAGTAAATGCTTTTCCTATCAAATCTAAAGGCGAACCTCACATATTTGGGTGGAAAATTTTTCTGAATATTCTGTTATGTGCTAGTCATACAATCTCCTATCCATGAGACGCTTGCTATGGCTAAAGTTTCACTCCTAAATGATGTAAAAAATTTTAAATTTGGCGCTAAAATTACACTAACAAGTATTTCTCATAGTTTTATTACACATCTACCAGTGAACAAAACAAACTCAAGCGAAAGTGCATATGTAAGGTTTCATCTTTTTACCCTCCCCTTACACTTAAGATGAACATTGTCCCCAATGTTCAAGTAAAGAATGTAAAAGTGAAAAAGTAAAGAGAATGAAATCAAATACTCCCCTGATTCGCTCAGTATGGATAATAAGGTGGCCAGGTTAAATCTTCCTCCAAGAAAATGAACAATCAAAGCTTCCATTCCAGAATATAAATCATCTTCTTGTCATACATAACCTGTAAAACTTGACAAAATAGACAAGACAACCTCGCGTAAAATCGGCGGCATCCTATATAAGTTACTAAATCCTAGAAAACAAGATAAGATATAATTCTTGTGGAATGAAGTTTGCAGATCTCCTGGAGATTATAAAACTTGATAATTCACAAAAACCATAAGACTCCGTTAGAAAAACAAAACCGGTAAAATTTCCAGATTTTTACACCTGACGCCGTCAAGAGTAAACTCCTGACGCCGTCAGAATTGACCTGCAGAAATTCTTATGTTAAGTTTCCGGAAAATTTCTGGAAAAACTTGGTCCTACTTCCTGGAAAATCCTGCAAAACTTCATTATGACTCAATACAAGCATTTGACTCTAACAAATACGAATATACATGTTCATTTAATATTGTGGAGAATCATGATCGGTTTGTTTCTTAAAAACATATTTGGGGTTTCCCCTTACACTTATCTTTTGCAAAAATACTTTTAGGTGGAGTTAGACTAGGCTAAAACAACAAAGTAAAGTATTTCCACTATTTAGTTTAGAAACATGATCTACCAACAATAAAAAATAAGCATGCATACGGAAGCAAATAACAAGCAAACAAATAAAATCACACAAAACATGGGTTGCCTCCCAAGAAGCGCTTTTTTTTATTTACGAGTCTTGTAGCTAGACTCAAGGTCATGGGTTACTACGTGGCCTCATCATTGGTTCCACTCTCTAGGTCGTCTTCTAAACCAGTTTTGTATTCCGGACCTAGTTGTAAGCATTCTTTATAGAAACCAAGCATCCTATTCTTTACATATTCTACTCCTCTACGTCTATCCTCCTCATTCCTATAATAAGCCGCTTGCTTGTGTTCTTTTTCGAAATTAGAGAGAAGGCGGTATTGCTCAATCTTGTCGGGCATTTGATAGGCAACCTCATCATTCTCTTCCTTAAATCTAACTATCCCTAAAGTCGGATCATAATTCATCCTAGTGGCCTCAACAAATGGTTTTCCGAATATTATTTGGCTTAGGCAAGCATCAATCACCGGACGAGTGTCTTCCACTATCATAAAATCGATCTCATAGGTGAGATTCCCAATAATTACATGCAATCCCTTCACCCTTCCTACAAAATTACTTATCAGATTCTTGTTGGGCATCATCCTAAAGTTAAGTTGCTTCTTCATTACCCAATTGTAATAAGTCCTAGTCATGATGTTAACGGGGGATCTAGGGTCGATGTAAGCTTTCCATATATGCATGTGCCCGATATTGCATGGGATGTTAATGTTAGATGGGTCTCCCATTTTGATAAGGGGTATGCCGAAGATATATGGTCTCTCGGGACTATCAAATAAATCCTTATGGTACTCCCGTTCTTCCTCGGTGGGCAACTTATCAAAGTATTTTTCTATAGGCTCTACCTCCTCTAATTCCTCTTCCTTGTTAACCTCAACTTCCCTACTCTCATCCTTAATCTCGGCTTCTACTCTAACTTCATCCTTGTCACTCTTCTCTATCTCCTTATCTATCGGCTTAATGGTGACAACATTGACAAAGTGGACATGTTTGGATGATGAGGGATCCTTAATTTGGATTCCACTATTGGTGTCCCTAGTGTCCTTCCTAGGTGTGATTAACGCTTGGTTGTTGAGGGCTTTCAACAAGTTGTCAATCTTGTTGGTCATCTCCGTTTGTTGTTGGTTGAATTCGGTTTCAAACCTAGCTATGCGAGCTTCTTGAGATGCCATGAACTTTGACATCAATCCTTCAAGATTGTTGGTACTACCATAGTTGTTAGAAGGATTGTTTTTGAAAGTACGGTTGGATGGTGGACCGTTTGGTTGGTAACGATTAGGCGGATTGGAAGAATTGGGTTGATTTTGTTTCCACCTAAGGTTTGGGTGATTTTTCCAAGAGGGGTTGTATGAATCACCGTAAGTGTTTAGCTCGGGCTTGAAAGTGTACTACTTATCTCCCGCTTCGTCGGTACGCGTGGATGCGTAGTCCGCAAAAGCTGTTCCGGGGAGTTCCACACAATCACGAGTGTCATGGGGACCACTACATAATTCGCATGAAGAAGTGATTTTGTTCACTTGGCTTGAAGGCTTAGGAGCTTCGTAAGATTTCATGAGAAACTTGACTTGGTCCTCAAGTTCCATGATCCTACGGTCGGGAGTGCTAGAATTGTTCGAAGGCAAAGATATTGCCTTGACCGTTTTGTTCAAATCACGGGGATCATTCCAACTTTCGTTGTCCTAGAGAGCAAGATCTTCTATGAGTTCCCATGATTGTTCCGCACTAAGATCACGTAGCTTACCACCGGCCGATTGGTCAATGGCTCGCCTCGTGGAGATGTCGATATAGTCATAAAAAATTTGGACTTGGAGCCAAAGATCTATGCAATGATGAGGGACTTTTTGGAGTAAGTCCTTGAAACGAGTCCATGCTTCATAAAGAGATTCATTTTGACGTTGTTGGAACATCAAGATGTCATTTCTAAGCTTAGTAGTTCTCCCCGGTGGGAAAAATTGAGCAAGGAAACGAGTGGTGAGATCATCCCATGTGGTGATGGATCCCGCGGGTAAACGCTCAAGCCATTGACTAGCTTGATCCCGTAGAGAGAATTGGAAGAGGCGTAAACGGGTAGTCTCTCTAGTTTCAACACCTAGGTCTATGGAATCTACGATTTTGAGGAAGTCCTTAAGATATTGGTTTGGATCTTCAGAACGAAGTCCATGGAATGCACATCCGCTTTGCACCAACCGGATGGTGTCGGATTGCAAGGGGGTCACATTGGCTCCGGTGAGCTCAATGGTGTTTCGGTAGCCTTGGTGGCTAGGTCGGGAATACTCTCCTAAGGTTCTGGGCCTAAGGGGTTCTAGTGGTGGGTTTTGTTGTGGTGGGATGACGGGTTCAAAGATGTTCCCGTTGTCCATGATGTTGGGTGGTTACGAACAAAGGCACAAAGAAATAGATAGACTAAAGAAAACCTAAAAATAAAAATAAAATCTTACTAGAAAGGAATCTAGCAAGTAGACCTAATAAAAAGAAATTCTAACCTAGACAATAACTATTCCCCGGGCTGCGGCGCCAAAAACTTGATACGTGGGAATCGCACCAGGCTTTACCTCTCAAGGGATCTTGAGAAGCTTACAACCCCCACCAGGCAGTGTACCTGATCGTTGTAGTATAGTATAGTGACAAGTACCGGGGGATTGATCGTTCAGCTAGGAATAGTGTCGCTAGGATTAGAAAACCTAAATACTAGTTCTAAAGGTGAGGGAAGATTCTTTTTTGTATTTTTATATTTTTTAGAAAGCAATTTAAAATCTCGGGTTTGAAGGATTTGGGGCGGAATTAGTTGCTATTCAACTAACCCAATACTAAGATGCAATCAAAATAAAATACTAGAAATGAAAATAAACTAATTTATACTAAAGTTGTGAGCAGTAATTGGAGAAAATGTGTTTACTTAGATTTCACTACTCCCTAGATATCTTTTACACGTTAATTACTTGTTATAATTGCATGGATGACGGATCGTATTCCTTAATACCATTCATGGGGTGGCACACATAACTCCCCAATTCTATGAGCTCTTATCTCCTCCTACACCATGCCCAGCACAACTATAGGGATTGTAAACAGTGGCTCATGCATTAAATACAACCAATAAAGACCTAGTGCGCGTTGGTTCATGTTTCTTAAGACGTTCAAGCATGTTACCAATTGGAGATCTACCAGTTTTCTTAAGCCTAACATATAAATCATTCATCCAAGACAAGAATAAACAAGTAATCAACACATAATCAATATCTAGGTTTCATTAGATCTAAGCAAACACAAGATAGATCTAGCCTAGCATGATGGAATTAAGACTAGAACATGATATAGACAACCAATACATAGATATATTGATTGAATTAGAAGAACACTTATCTTGATTAATCATGCAAGGTATCAAGGGGTTGGAACCCTTGAAAAACCTGTAAAGTTACACCAAAATCGTACTTAGGGTTTCTTCCAAAACTTCCCTCTTTTAATGTGAAAAATTAGAAAACTATATATAGGAAAAGGAGTCTGACGGCGTCAAGACCAAATAGGTGACGCCGTCACCTCGCCGCCAAAACAATCCTCGGACTGCCTAGATCTACATTTGACGGCGTCAAGAACAATACATTCCCAGGCCGTCATGACTTTAACTCTTGACGCCCTACCTTCATGACGCCGTCAAAACTCTTCTGGGTCGTTATGGAATTTTACTCTTGACGCCGTCTGGAAACTACTCTTGACGCCGTCATGCACTGTTCCCAGCATGGAAAATTAAGACTTTGGCGTTTTCTTCACTTTTATGCTCCAAAAACGTCCGAATTGCTTCCTTTTCCAGATTTCACTCCCAAAGTACCTAAAATCACAAAAGGAACGATTTAGGGCAATATTTGATCAAATAAATTCGGATTCGGGCTTAAATGACCCCCTAAAAACGGATCATTTTTCGCCTCATCATTGAGACTCAGGGATGGCTGATAAACTATTGAACAAATGATGGTGTGAGTAAATTGTAGGTAATTAAGGAATATTTGTGAGATACAGATAAAATAAACACATTCTGTAGGCCGTAGAATATGTAAAGTTGTATGCTGATCCAAAAAACTGGAGTCCAATTGGTTATATGTTAAAATAGTGAACACCCATTGCAGAGATTCACAAGTTATGGGTGGCAAGTTCACCAAGTGCGATTTTTTTCGCTGAAAAGTTGGATCAATTTTGTGAATTGATGCCTATCAGTTGATATATTAGTAGTATTGGTATTAGTAGTATTGGTATTGTACATAACTAGAAGTTGGATTAATTTGCAGTTGGTTAATCGTAGAGTTGACAAATCGTTTGTGGAAATTACGAAGGAGGTAATAAAATATTTCCAGATTTATGCAGAAGAGGAGTCAAGGACCTCGAGGTACAGGCTAAATCCATAACTAATGTTAAAAGGGCATATGTTTAAATATAATCTTAATTACCATTTTACTTATGATAATTTCTTATGATAGTTTAACTTGGCTTGCTTAAATTTAGCTTCTACGTATGGGACATGTATAGCTCATCATCTAAATGGTCATTTAGTAGTTCAATGCAAGAAACAGTAAAAAAGCCATGAATTTAGTACTCCATTACCAAGCAAAAGCATCATTCATGTAGCTACTTCCTCTTATTTTGTTTTCTATAACATTTCATACAGATGTTTACTGTTACAAGTAACTTATTGGTCTTTTTGTACATCCTTGTCAGTCACCCTGCTAAATATTAATTTAATTTTTGTGATCTTACAGCCTAAACCCGAGTTGCTTAGAGGGATGCGCGACTCCTTGTTGCGTCATCTTACAGTAGTTCTTGGTGATGATGAGCTAGCAGCTCGTTTCATGTTATTACACCTATTGTCAAAGGTAACGAGTTATATCAGTACTATGATTATCTAGATACATACATTCTACTTTATATAAGGTAAAAATGTAACACAAATTATCGTTGCAGGTTCATGTAAAAGTAGACTCAGTACACTGGCAATATGCTAAAAACCAAGACGCAACTGGTATTATTATTTATATGTTCAAGTATCGTATAGCCAGTTCCTAAAATTGGAATACAGTATCATTTTGGCATATCTGTCACATAAATTTGCAATCATGTACTAATTGAACTTTAACTTCCAGATTCTAGTGATGAAGTTGTTGAGACTGCAAAGCAATTGGCACCTTAAGAAGGCTTGTTAGTAAGTTCTTTTGTTGTTTTAACATAAAGTTTATATTTATATGTTCAAGTATCATATAGCCAGTTAGCTATACCCCTAGTATAACTGATTATGAACTATGAAAAACTTGTCTGCTTAGATTTCATATGCTACTATATCTATTGCGCTATAAAGGCAGTGGATTAATTTGTTGTAGCATATGGGAAGGTGTAGCATACGCTACTATACAATATATTGACATGTTAGTATTAATTTTTGATAAGGTGGGCATATCCTCTGGAGCAGCAGCTGCTGCTGCCACCAAGGTTGGAAAGAGATCTGAGAATATAGGAAAACTTATTGCGGTATCTTTCACTGTCTTAGCTGCACACATATAATCACATAATATGCATACTGATGTTCAAAAAACCAACCAGAGTAGATAATAATGAAGGATGATTAATGTGCATATTTATTGTTAAAATGGTTGCAGGTTGTATTTCCTAGCTTTGGTGAGGAATACTTGACTATTCTTTTCAGTCAATTCGGGAAGAGTCCGAGACAATGCAAGCTGAGTCATGAAAATGTTGAGATTATTGGTTTTATACTAATGTTAAATGTTTTAACATTATAAGTGTTAAAAGGCATGTTTGTGATGATTAGTGAAGAAATCACATGCAGGATGAATTTGATGGGTTATGGGTTGTGTTTGTGTTGAATTTCGACCACGCATTTGGGTTTTGTGAACGATGTTAATATGTTAAATTTACGTTGCTACATATATTTAGATTTTAGTTCATTTGTATATTGAAAATTGGTACAGATTTTTTTTGGTTATATGCTCATTTTAGTGACCACCTTTTTGGTCTCTAATAACAAAAAACAGTGACGATTATTTCGCAACTATGGGTTCTGTGACGATTTTTTTTGTCACTAAGAGGGTTAAAGAGTGACCACTTATCTCGTCACAGATTAGTGACGCCGTAAAATTTCGTCTCTAATTGACTTAGTGACGGAGCTATAGTGACGACTGGTGACGACTCGAGTTTGGTCACTAAACAACTTTGTGACAACTTTTTGCACTGTGAGTGACCAAACTCTTTTCGTCACAAAAAGCCGATTTTCTTGTAGTGTGGCTTTGATCATCGTGATGATATGTTGCATGTATAGGTTGCAACATTATAACTTCAGAGCTAGTCACGTACAGATGTACATGTGCTCACACTACATTAATTGCTCATTTAAGCAGCCAAAGTTTTACCAACCAGTACGTGTCTGGTTGTGACCAATTTATAGAACAATGTAGCAACTTATTAGCTAATTCCAGTTTAATTTAGCAGCAATCGGTTTAATTAAGTATAAATTTAATATCAACCCATTTAAACAGTTTGTCGACCCGTTCCATTAACATTATCAAATTAAGAACATGAATTAGTCTTATCAATAAGAACATCTTTCTTGTTGTTGCATACATAATACACTCGCTACTTATTAATAATAACCATAAAAAAAACAAGAACAAAAACCAAAACAAAAAACAAAGACAATTTTTTAGTCATCATGCATGCGGTAGCCCAGTGTTACCTGAAAATGATTCCATGAAAATGTGAACGTTGTATGATCACATTTTCTAATTACCGGTACCACAAGTCTTGCTCAACGGGGGACCGCATAGCCCTTTGTTTCCCACAAACGACAAGTTCGTAAATGACCGAAACCGATCTCCCCCTTGAGGTATCTTTCCAGAAAGTCGATTATACGAAACATTTAGGAACTCAAATAATGTAAAACTGGTAAGCTGCTCAGGGATCCTCCCACTTAACTTGTTATTCGAAAGATCCAACGATTCTAACCATTCCGTGCTTCCATCCAATGGAATCGGACCTGTTAATGAGTTACCTGATAAGTCCAGAATACGAAGCCCCGTAGCATTATTTATCCAATCAGGAATGACTCCCGTCACTTTACTGTTGGAGATTGCAAAATGTTCTGTATGGGTTATTGCACTCCCGAAATCCGCTGGGAAAGACGATCCAAAGTTGTTATTCGAGAAGTTGAAACGACGAGCTTCACTAGGTGGAACTGGGATATCTCCTTTGAGCTTATTAGAGCTTAGATCAAGATACCACAATGAAGAAGAAAAAGTGTAAGGCTTTTCTAGACTCGTAAACTTATTTTTTGACAAGCTCAAAGACCCAACATTCCAGATCCAGTTTGGTATTTCACCCTTGAATCCATTATCCGAAAGATCTAGTGTCCCAAGACCTGCTAGATTCTTCAAATTAGGAATTTTTAGCATCTTGCAAGAAGCTAGCGTGAGACTTTGAAGTTTAGTAAGTGACGTAAATGAAGATGATTCTTTTGTGTTTGGAATGACCGTAAGATTACTAAACGAAAGATCAAGTTGGTAAAGATTTTTAAACTTTCCAAACGCATCTAAATGTACACTTCCATTGAAGTTGTTATGAGAAAGTCTAAGAGCTAAAAGGGAGTTAAGTTTGAAGATGAATTCAGGCAATGGCCCTTGGAGTCTGTTCTGCCTCAGATCAATAACACTCAGGTTATAAGACGCGAAACGAATATGTTTACTAATAATAGGACCTGATAACTTGTTATTCCGAATAGATAACCCTTGAAGTGAAGGCAATGTTAGCAAAGATTCAGGAAACTTACTTAAAAAGTTGTGATCCAAATCAATATGTTGGAGACTTTTGAAACTTCTTAAACGAGAAGGAGTAATGTTAATCCCGCCAGTTATCCCATCATTATTAAAATCAAGTTGCGTCAAATGACCGGCTTCGTCACATCTCACACCCCACCAGACGCAACAATCCACACTTAGGTTCCAAGACGTGAGCTTCAATGAAGGTTTAGAGACGAACATGAGATCATTTTTAAACGACCACAGCGATGATTTCTGGCTATCCGGACACTGGCTTGATGTTGTTATTGGATGTAATCCCAGAAACAATGATACTAATAGAATGCATTTCGATATTTTAACACTCATTTTTGTGCTCATTTAGGTTTTGACACTAGCCTACGGATTGATGCTTTCTATATACTAGTCAAATTCGGGTCAAGTAGTCGAATATGATATTCAACATGTGGGAATTATAACAATTTTTATTTACTTAATTTGGAAATATTTTGAAGATCTGGATATGTTATAAATTATGATATGAATGACTAGACTAGGTGGTGTATATGTTGAATCTATTATAAATTATGATATGAAAGTCATGTGCATTCAACCTTTTTCTTTAACTTTATTCCAAACCAATGGAGCAGTACGATGATGGCTCTCGCCCTGAGAATATAATTATTTCTGCCCCGCATGTGAAAATTATCTTTAAAAAAAAAATGTTTTATACAAACCCTCCCTATATTGTCACATCATGAGAGTTTGGTCAAAGCGTACAACCCGTGATGCATACCGTAGAAACCAACGGTGCGTGCAATGATTGGAAACCCTCCTTATGGGCAGTGGCGAAGCTTGAAATTTTTAAGTGGGGGGTCGGGATCTAAATTTTTTTTTTCCTAAGGCTATATTTCAGGTATACCGAAATTTTCGGGGGGTCGAAACCGAATATACCGAAATTTTTCTACACAAAAACTATATACCCCCTACATCGCAAAAAAAATTTCGGGGGCCCCCCGGCCCCTTAGAAGCTGCGCCACTGCTTATGGGAGTTCAAATAACTTACCCAAAAAAACGGAACAGAACCATCAAGGATTTACACATCACCTAAACTTTTTATTTTATATTTTTTCATAATTTTTTTTATTATAAAACTACGAAAAAGAAAAACAACAAAAAAATTATATAGTTTGATAAGTTAAAAGTATGACAACTGAAAGACAAATATATGTACTATGCCGTTTAGGTGATCCTTGATATTTTATTTATTTCTTTGGTTAAAGAAGTTTTTTTTCTTTTTTTTTTTTTTAATTTTCTTTTATTTAATAGTGATGTCTTTGATAAGAGACTTGCAACATTTGTGTTCACTATATGTCTATATGCATATATAAAGTCTAAAAAAAAATTGGTGAATCAACTACATATATAGTTACAAAACAAAAAATAAAAAATAAAATAAAAGCAAGCTAATAAAAAACAATGATTATAAATCCCATAATCCCTTGATGTTCCCACAAATTAAGCTTGAGCGCAAGTTCACACTTAATCCATTAATAAAGGTTGAAATGGCAATTAGTGGATTAACTCCACCAAATTTTAGTCTTATATTTTCCTTCCAAACTTAATTTAATCTCCTTTTAATTACATTACATTCAACTTTCAGGTTTCATCCATGCATCACCATGACAACACACATATGATTAACAATATATTTATTAACCAGGTCCCGTAATATGATGGTTGAGTTTTTTTAATAGTTGTTGTGTCAAAATTACGGATTATATAGGAAAATTGGTTGGGCCAAGAGAAACAACCATGTCCATCCCAAATGGTTTTAAGAAGTCCACCAAGAGTATAACACAGTGATACATTGCGATAGTTAGGATGGTATGAATCTTCATCTTTTAATGAATTTGATATCATATATCTTCAACTGACTCCAACTTTTCTAGTTATATTGTGGACAGTTTTTTGTTTATTGGGTACATAATTAGAGATGGTAAAAAAATCCGTACCTGACGGGGACCCGATCCCCAAATCCGATTTGACTGGAGAATCCCCGAGTTGACCGGGGATGGGGATGGGGATGGGGACGGGGAATCCCGAATTATAAACCGGGGATGGGGATAAAAAAAATCCCCGACCCTGAACCCGAACCCGAACTTTTAATGTATAAGTATACACTGTATAAGTTATATGTATATTAATATATACTACATATACTTGTATATGTATATGTTAGTGAATAGTGACAAGTATTATACTTAAAAAATATATGTATGTATATATGATATTTAGTGGATCAAATACTTTAAAAATGTTAAGCACTAACTACATATTATTCTACCAATATTTTGTCCGAATACACACATTCGATACAATTTATTTTTGTATTATATGTGATGTTTCAGTATTTACGATATTTTAAAGTTGAATGACATTTTAATTAATCCATCTATTTACGATGTATGCTTTTTAAGACATTTATAGATCGGTTCTTTTTAATTTCGATTACTTATGTAATTTTTATGCTCAATTTATAAGGCCGGAAAATCCTCGAATCCCCGTGGGGATCCTCGATCCCCATTGGGGATGAGGATGGGGATGTAAAACGATTCCCCGATGGGATGGAGGCGGGGATGGGGATGGGGAGTGAGAAACGAGGATGAGGATGGTAAATACAATCCCCGATAATCCCCGCCCCGTTGCCATCCCTAAATATACTACGTAAAACTTGTATAGTTTGATACAAATTCAACCAGATATAAACAAGACCTTAGTATAAATATGTTTATTAATCAGTAGGTGCTGTCAAGGATCCTTGATTCAATTCCTTGATAACGATTCCATCAACAATATATGTTAGAATGTTGTATGATCGATCATATTGCGAGTATGTATTACTACGTACAAGTCATGTTCATACTAATTGACTGTGATTGCTCAAATCACATTTATTATAATTGATTGCCACTGTATACTTAATTGTATATTACAAGATAATTGCTATTTACCATATTTAGTTAGTGTAGATGGGCTATATGTAGAAGGGATCTCATTGCAATCGACACACAATTCTAATCCTTCTAATCTTTTTATATGGTATCACGAGCCTAAATTGGTCCTCACCTATTTTCTCTCCTCTATCATCACCTCTACCTCTCATCTTCCTAATCATAACACTAAGTCATTATTCGGCTACCTTGGCTGGTGATGACATTGTAACACAACACCCGCATCTAATGCAAAAATTGTCCTATTTAATGTACTCATCAAGTTGAGTCTTGACAAACACTAACTCTTGGAGCTCCTTCCTAAAAATCCACCTTGGAAGTATGGGATTAAAAACACATATTGAGGGAACCGCTACAAGTAACACCGACCCCAAGTGGAACAAACAAGACGACCTAGTAAAGGTGTGGATACTAGGTACGTTAAACGAATCCCTCCAAGACCAAGTCGTGACAACCCCCGGGAATACAAAAGCTCTATGGGACCATATCAAGGACCTTTTCCACGACAACAAAGATGCACGTGCAATAACCCTTGATAGTGAAACCCGAAATTCAAACACCAACTCCAACGTGTTTTGTAATCACTACCTGAAAGGCACTTGTCATTTCGGAGATTGGTGTAAGTTCATTCACGATCACCGAAACCGTGGTGGTACGTCCTATGGTTCTGGTTCGCATAATATGGGACTGGGAAGTATTGGTTCGAATAATATGGGAATGGGATGTGCGGTGTTTACTTTGCCAAGTGGGTCTTAACAACACAAACAAACCCAAAATAATACCATCCAGGCCCAACTTATTTGGCTTTCATGATTGGGCCAGCAATAAAGTACCAATTTAAAGGCCCAACAGCCTCTTTATGGAACACCACAATATGCGGCCCAACCAACTGGGCCCACGTCGTGACCCAATCCGCTCAGGCTGGTATACTCGGACCCGCTCCAGCGCTCTACCCTTTTCAAGCTACCGCTCTCCCTAGTGCTTTTAGCACTATGACATTATAGGACCCGACCTGGAACATGGATACATGTGCTTCTTCCCATTTAAATTCTAACTTCAAGAAATATAAGTTCTATTTTTAATAAACGTTTATTTCCATCTGTGCACGTTGGTGACAGAAATTCTATTCCCGTTACTAACATCGGACATAGTATTATTCCATCCACTCATCGCCCACTTCACCTTCAAAATGTCCTTGTCACCCCCAATATCATTAAAAATCTCATTTCTGTTCGTCAATTTACTAAGGATAATAATTGCACTATTAAATTTGACGCCTTTGGTTTTTCTGTGAAGGACTTCTGGACTCGCCATATCCTCATTCGATGTGATAGTTCGGGAGATCTCTATCCTGTTACCAAGCCATCCATCACCCACACTGCTCTTCTCTCAACAAGCTCGTCCATGTGGCACCAACGCCTCGATCATCCCGGTGACGAAGTGCTATGGTCTCTTGTTTCTCGTCAATTTATTTCATGTAATAAAGAAAAGTCTCCAAATGTTTGTTATGCATGCCAACTTGGCAAACATGTGAAGCTTCCTTTTCACAAGTCTACTTCTATTGTTAAACAATGTTTTGATATTATTCATTCCGACTTATGGACATCTCCCATTGTTAGTAAAAGTGGTTTTAAATACTACGTCTTATTTCCCATTATTTGTGGATTTACCCTCTTCGTCATAAATCCGACATGCTTGATAAATTTTTGCACTTTCATAATTATGTTAAAAACCAATTTCAATGCGAAATAAAAAGTTTCCAATGTGGTCATGATGGTGAGTTCGATAATAACCGCTTACATACACTTTTTGCTAACCACGGTATACAATTTAGATTCTCTTACCCAAAAACCTTACAACAAAATGGCAAAGCGGAACGCATGATTAGAACAATCAATAATGTCATCCGTACGCTCTTGTTTCAAGCTCACCTACCCCACCTGTTGGGTCGAGGCCCTACATATGGCCGCCTATCTCCTCAACCTCTTACCTTCTACCACAATCAACAACAAAATCCCCTACACAAAACTTTTTGACAAAGCACCCGAGTACTCTAACTTACGTATATTTGGGTGTCTATGCTACCCTCACTTTTACTCCTCTTACAAACTTGCCCTACGTGCAACCCCATGCATATTCCTGGGCTATCAGCCTACCACTGTGGCTTTCGATGTGTAGACCTTAAAACAAACAAAAAATTACTTTCCTGACATGTCACCTTTGATGAAACTCAATTCCTTTATCGATCAATGACACCTGAATCTCCACCTTCCTACACTTTTTTAGACTCATCATCATACCCTCTATTTACCCAAATACTTATTAACCCCCAACACCAACTCCACCACAAGTAGCCCATCATGAGCCCATAATACCCAATACTCATACGAATTTACCCAACAGCCCTCTACACACACGTCAACAACCACCCAACAACCCATCAACTGCAACATAAAATCAAACCGCATCACAAACTCAGCCATCACCAACCAAACAACCTCATTCAGACATAACCAACCCTGACACCTCGACCCAACATACACAATCTCCCACTGAACCACCTCGTACTCATCGCATGGTCACTCGCTCTTAATCAGGTATTGTCAAACCCGTTGAACGCCTTTTGCTTCATACTTCTTCTATCTCGCCCTTACCTAAATCTCCCCTCCTCGCTCTTCAAAACCCTTATTGAAAAAATGCTATGTATGATGAGTATAATGCGTTAGTTAAAAATGGTACTTGGATTCTGGTACCACAGCCTCCTGGTGTTAATTTTGTACGATCTATGTGGTTGTTTAAACATAAATTTCATGCTGACAGGACTTTGGGCCATTATAAGGCTCGTTTGGTTGCCAATGGTAGTAGTCAGCAACTCGGTATTGACTGTGGTATTCCGCAAGTTCTTAGTCTTGTGGTATCCCGCAAGTGGCCTATTCATAAGCTTGGCGTTAAGAATGCTTTTCTTAACGGGGATTTATCTGTGACTGTACATATGCACCAACTGTCGGGATTTGTGGACCCCCGGTACCCTCACCATGTCTGCCTTCTGCAGAAATCTTTATATGGGCTAAAGCAAGTACCTCGTGCTTGGTTTTAGAGATTTACAGGTTATGCTACTGGAGTTAGATTTTACCACAGTCGTTGTGACTCTTCTTTTTTTATTCTTCGACAGGGCTCTCAAGTTGCTTACCTACTTATCCTATGTGGATGACATTATTCTTACAGCCTCTTTTACAGCTCTTCTATAACATTTCATTGCCTTCCTGCATAGTGAGTTTTACATGACTGATCTTGGGCCACTTAATTACTTCCTTGGTATTTCTACTACATGGCATTCTACAAGTTTATTTTTCTCTCAGTGGAAGTATGCTACTGAGCTCCTTAAGCGTGCTCACATGGCCTACTGTAACCCTTCTGGAACACCAGTTGATACAGAATCCAAACTGGGTCCCGGCGGTGTTCTAGTTCAGGATCCTACTTTATATCACAGTTTTGCACGTGGTCTTTAGTATCTCATATTTTACCAGACCGGTCCAACAAATTTGTCTTTACATGCATGATCCTCGCGAGCCACATTTAGCTGCCCTTAAATATATTTTACGATACATTCAAGGGACTTTGGATTTTGGTCTACATCTATATTCATCATCTACCACTTCTCTTGTCGGATATACAGATGCAGATAGGGTGGGTTGCCCCTCCATACGACGCTCTACTTCAGGATAATATGTTTTTCTGGGTGATAATCTACTTTCTTGGTCTTCCAAACGACAACACACCAGTTCCCGTTCAAGTGCTGAAGTAGAGTACCGGGGTGTTGTTAATGTTGTAGCTGAGACTACATGGCTCCGCAACCTTCTTCGTGAGCTGCAATCTCCTCTTACCTCTGCCACTCTTGTCTACTGTGATAATGTTAGTGCCTTCTATTTGTTTGCCAATCCTGTTCAACATCAACTAACAAAACATATTGAGATTGACATTCATTTTGTCCGTGACATGGTTACTGCTGGACAAGTTCGAGTTCTCCATGTACCCTCTCGCTACCAGTACGCAGATATCTTCACCAAAGGACTTCCTTCAGCGTTATTTGAAGATTTTAGTTCTAGTTTGAGCGTCTGGCTTCCTTCCGCTCCAACTGTGGGGGGAGTATTAATTAACTGTGATTGCTCAAATCACATTTATTATGATTGATTGTCAGACTGTACACTTAACTGTATATTACATGATAATTGATATTCCCTCCGTCTCAAAATATAAGTCAATTTTTTATTTTTCAAAGTCTTCTTTTTAATACTTTGACCTTAATTATTATTTTTTGTGTTATATAATACTTAATGAAAAGTATACCAATGAAAATGCATTAAAAACATAAAGTCATTTATATATTTTGCATCAAGTATTATATAACACGAAAGAAAATAATTAAGGTTAAAGTTGAAACTAAAAGACTTTAAAAAAGTCATAATGGACTTATATTTTGGGACGTAGGTAGTATTTACCATATTTAGTTAGTGTAGATTGGCTATATGTAGAAGGGATCTCATTGTAATCGACGCACAATTGTAGTCCTTCTAATCTTTCTATAGTTCAATGGGGAACCACAAAGCCCTTGGTTTCCCTCAAACGATAAGTTTGTAAATGTCAGATACCGAACTCCCCCTTGTGGTACCTTTCCAAAAAGACGATTATACGAAACATGTAGGAACCCAATTAGTGTCATAATATTGGTAAGCTGCTCCTAGATACTCACACTGCTTATAACTTGTTGATCGAAAACCCAACGATTCTAAAGTTTGCAATATGATATCCATTAGTTGCCATTTTTTATATGATGAAGTTTTGAGAAAAAAGATGAGACAATTTATTCGTTTCTTTATTGTGGCTTTATCTCTGCATGCTTTGCGGTAATAATAATTTTGGAACATTACACCGAAGCCGGTAAGTTTACTCAGCTTTTTCATCCCGATGATAAATTACCTTCCTAAATTGTAAGGTGAATTAAATATCACGTCTCGAAGCAAAAGCTCTTTCTATACTGATCTAACATCTAACTGATCAGCAATTAACATCCTTGAAATTCTATAAATATTAAGGTTGCAACATTATAACTTCAGAGTCACGTACATGTGCTCAAACCACATTAATTGCTTATTTAAGCAGCCAAAGATTTACCAACCAATGTGACTAAGTCGGGTTGTGACCAACAGAGCCGTATATGAGGGTGTGCGAGGTGTGCTGTCGCACAAGGCCTTCAAATTATAGGAGCCTCAAAATTTTTATATGATATGTATATATATTTTATAAAAATGACTACAAGTACTTGATTTAAGAAGTTGCCTTGAAAATGCTAACCGAAACACTTTGAAAATGATTTGTTTCTCATGTTATCTCCTTAGAAAATTATTTACTTTCTATTTTAGGCCCTGTTTCTGTTATTAAACTAACTTTTGCATAGGGCCTCTGTAAATTCAGGGATGGTACTGGTGACCAATTTATAGGACTAAGTGCCTTAGCTAGCAGCCTTGGCAAACCTGTAATAATGGATGCAATGACAACCAAGATGTGTACACAAGGAATTGGTAGACTGGGGTATGCAAGGGTATTGGTTGAAGTGGATGCTGAGTGTGAGGAAAAAAAAAAAAAAAAAAAGTTTACATTGAGATAGTTAGTATGGTATGAATTTGCATCTTTTAATGAATTTGATATCATATTCTTCAACTGACTCCAACTTTTTTTTTCTTGTTATATTGTGCACAGATTTTTGTTTATTGGGTACATAATATACTAAAACTTGTATAGTTTGAGACAATTTCAATAAGATATAAACAAGACCTTAGTATACATGTGTTTATTCATCAGTAGGTGCTGTCAAGGATCCTTGATTCCTTGATAACGATCCCATCAACAATATATGTTATAGGCTTTACGAAGAAGCTCTGAAGAAAAAGATGAGAGAATTAGGATATATGCTCATGCGCTGATGCTATTAAAACAAAAAAGTTCCCATTAAAACAAGTAGATCGATGAATTGACTCCAAATTATTATATTTTTGTTGGTCTCCATCAAGAAAATCACGTCTGGACAATGAACTCGACAAAGTTCTCTCATGTTTGAAACTGTCAGAGGTCGCCCAACAACCTGACAGTTCCATGAAAGGGCTAACATTGAGCATGTAACACTTCTGGGGCAACCACCACACCCACTGAATCAAGGTTAGGGAGATATATAAACAGATTTTCAATAGGAAGATCAACTAAAGTTCTTTGGTTAAAAAAAGAGTGGGCTCGACTTGACGAGATGATTTGGCTTTTTGAAACCTTCTATGAACATTACGTCCAGTTTTCTTTTGGTTTTTCTCCGTTGATGTTGTTAATGACAAAGATGAGTTACAAACAATAATTAATTTTCTTTGGAAACAGTGGAATCAATTGAGGGGCTACCACATGATGAATACATTTAAAGAATATCAACCCAATTATGATCTTTAACTTTCATAATTGGATCCGACCATACTAGCAAAACAATAATAACTCAAACAAACAAACGTGTTTATCCTTTCTATGCATGTGTTATCATCAGTTATATTTATTTATTCGGTTTTTCCTTAACGACATCATACATATATCATAAACTAATCGACCAACATGTAAAAGGAATAAAATGGTCTTGCAATAGATACGGAAAATTCAATGCGCATATCTACCTTTCATATAAAAAGCATTAATTTTTTCCCCAATTTTATTTGACTCTTTTTTATATTTTGCATAATAAACTAAGAACATTCATGTTTCAAACCAGATTTTATAAGAAGGAGCCAAAATCATTTTCTCTGTAGTCGAGTTTTCACACCCAGACATACATGAATTGTTATTCATTAACGATCATTACATGTAATCTTAGAATAAACACCAAAGCATATGAATTTTCAGCCAGATGCGACCCATGAATTTAAAAACCCTTTTTCTTATGTCAATCAGCATGAATGTTCTTTAGATTATTTTTCAAAAACAAAAGATCGTCAAATAATAAAGAAACCAATCGTAAAAGAAAAGTAAAACTTAAAACTTGCCGATTAGGGAGACATGAAGAAACATGTAAATTAATTCAAACTTGCCGTGAACTTGTCATGTAAATATCAGTCCCCTCAGTTAGCACCAGTATTATGGGACTTGAGTTCCTAAATGTTTCAAACTACATATTTCTTGTTGTTGCATATATAACATATTTCAAACGTGTTGTTGAATAATATCCATACAAAAAACAAGAACAAAGACAAAAACAAAAACTAAAACAAAACAAAAAACAACCATACTTTTTTAGTCATGGTGTGATAGGCCGGTGTTACCCTGAAAGTGATTCCATGAAATGTGAATGTTGTATGATCACATTTTCTTATTACCGGTACTACAAGTCTTGCTCAGCGGGGGACCGCATAGCCCCTTGTTTCCCACAAATGACAAGCTTGTAAATGTCGGAAACCTAACTCCCCCTTGTGGTATCTTTCCAGAAAGATGATTATAAGAAACATTTAGGAACTCAAGTCCCATAATACTGGTTAGCGGCTCAGGGATCTTCCCACTTAACTTGTTACTTGAAAGATCCAACAATTCTAAACTTCCCAAGCTTCCATCCAATGGAATCGGACCTGCCAATGAGTTTCTTGATAAGTCCAGAAAATGAAGGTCACTGGCTTTATTTATCGAAGAAGGAATGACTCCAGTCACTTTACTGTTGGAGATTGTAAAGGAGACCGTAATAGTAAGTGCATTCCCGAAATCCGCTGGGATAGACGATCCAAACTTGTTATTTGAAAAGTTGATAACATAACATTCACTAGGTGGAACTGGGATATCTCCTTTGAGGTTATTAGAACTTAGATCAAGAACCCTATATGAAGAAGGGAATGTGTAGGGCTTTTCTAGACTCGAAAACTTATTTTGTGACAAGCTCAAAAACCCAAGAGAACCGTTACCAACATTCCAGATCCAGTTTGGTATTTCACCCTTGAATCGATTATCCGAAAGATCTAGTGTCCTAAGACTTGCGTGATTTTTCAAATTAGGAATTTTTAGCATCTTGCAAGAAGCTAGCCTGAGTGTGTCAAGTTTAGCAAGTGACGAAAATGAAGATGATTCTTTTGTGTTTGGAATGACCGTAAGATTATTATACGAAAGATCAAGTTCGTAAAGATTTTTAAACTTTCCAAACGCATCTAAATGTACACTTCCAGTGAAGTTGTTTCTAGAAAGTCTAAGAGCTGAAATGGAGGGAAGTTTGAAGATGAATTCAGGCAATGGCCCTTGGAGTCTGTTCTCACTCAGATCAATAATACTCAGGTTATAAGACGCGACACGGATATTTTTACTAATAGGACCTGATAAGTTGTTGTGTAAAAGATATAACTCTTGAAGTGAAGGCAATGTTAGCAAAGATTCAGGAAAATTACCACTTAATGAGTTGTAATTTAAATTAAGCAGCTTGAGACTCTTGAAACTTTTTAAATGAGGAGAAGTAATCCCGCCACTTATCCCATCAACATTAAGGGAAAGTTCCGTCAAATGACCGGCTTCGTCACATGTCACACCCCACCAGTCGCAACAATCCACACTTAGGTTCCAAGTCGTGAGCTTGAATGAAGGTTTAGATTCGAATATGAGATCATTTTTAAATGACCACAGCGATGATTTCTGGCTATCCGGACACCGGCTTGATGTTGTTATTGGATGTAATCCCAAAAACAATGATACTAACAGAATGCATGTCGATATTTTAACACTCATTTTTGTGCTCATTTAGGTTAGTTTTGACACTAACCAGTATGGGAGTGATGCTTTCTATATACTAGTCAAATTTGGGTCAAGTAGTCGAATATGATATTCAAGTTGAAATGTGTAATTATAACAATTGTTACAGTATTTACTTTGGATATATTTTCAAGATCTGGATATACTATAAATAAATTATGATATGAAGGTGGGTATGGGCTTACGCTTATAGATAATTGTATATACCAAGACACGTGCTTTGATTCCTTTTTTATCTTATGGACGAGAAACAAATGTTATAATATTTACTTCGGAAATATCTTGAAGATCTGGATATATTATAAACTAGTTGTTTAACCCGCTTGATAAGCGGGCTACTTTCATAACATTCGTTGTTGATTATATTTATGTAGGAAGTTAATTGTTTAATGTTTTATATTCCAAACAGATTAAAAAAGAACCCAAAAAGATGTTTCTTGTTAATGATTTACGTACGTATTATCGCATTTCAAAAGTAATATAGACAAAATAATAACATCTTGTAAACCGAAGATTACTAAGTTTTATATATATATCGGAAAACAACAATAAAATGTGTATTACTGATACGTGACGATCTTTGTTTAAAGTTGCGGAAAAAATAAAACGGTAACAAAGAAAGATAGTATCAAAGAGAAAAATGTTGAGAAGGAAATCAAAGTAAATGTGTGCATGAAACTCGGTCAAGGCAGTTGCTAGTCCAACGTTCACTAAAATATGTTGAAGCACTTCTAAATCTATGCATGAGAAACCAACGTTCACTAAATATGGAGAGCATGAGAGCATAATTAAGGGTTATGTAGCCTCAAAGAAATCGAAAAACCACCATTGTACGTAAAACCACCAAAAAGACAGTGAGTGAATTTGGCTTTGAGAGTCGTCTCTTTATATGAAGAAAACATCCCCTAAACATATGTTGGAAGACTCATTCAAACTAGCTGTTAGTTCTAGTCAAAGTAGAATAAGCTAGAAATATTCCAGTCGTTTATTTGTTCCTAGTCCTTAGTTGTAGTTCCAGTTTTCTAGGAGAAGTCTGTTGAGTCTTTGTTATGTTTTGCCTATTTAAAGGCCTCATTCTAGTTCAATGAACAATAAGAGTGATCAGCACAGAATCAATCAATATTCTCATTAGTGTTTCATTTTTAATAATTTCTCCAACAAAAGTGGTATCAAGAGCCAGGTTACAGTAAGCATAAACACCTTTTTTTCGTTCAAAATTCAATGGCAACAAGTTCAAGTTCCACCAGTGTATCACCAACGCAGATACCTGTCTTCAAGGGTGACTCATACGAGTTTTGGAGTACCAAGATGATGACCCTTTTCAAGTCTCAGGAACTTTTGGGAATTCGTGGAAACTGGTATTGTAGAGACCAGTGATGATGAGGTGTGTCGAAAGAAGAATCAGAAGCTCGATGCTAAGGCTCTATTTTTCATTCAACAAGGTGTGGATGAATCAATTTTTTCAAGAATCGCAGCAGCTACTTCATCAAAGCAAGCTTGGACGATCCTCAAAACTGAATACCAAGGTGATCATAGTTAAATTACAATCTCTTCGCAGAGATTTTGAAACTTCTGGGATGAAAGGAAATGAATCGGTGCAAGCATATTTGGCACGAGTCTCAGCAATTGTAAGCCAAATGAGGTCATATGGAGAGAAAATCACAGATGAAACTATTGTCGCCAAAGTTCTTCGAAGTTTGGCACCTAAGTTTGACCACGTTGTGGCTGCTATTGAAGAATCCAAATATCTCTCTAAACTATCTTTTGATGAACTCATGGGTTCACTACAAGCTCATGAGGCTCGGATTAATAGAAGTGCAGCAAAAGAAGAAGAAAAGGCGTTTCAGATCAAGGGGAGGCTGATTTCTCAAATCAACGTGGCCGAGGAAGAGATAAAGGAAGTTTTCGAGGCCGAGGCAGAGGTCGTGGTCGTAACTCTTCTTTGCATTGCTCATATTACGACAAACCTGGGCATACTGATAAGTATTGTTGGTCTAAACCCGTAGAAGCTAACTATGCCGAAGAAGACGGAGGACAAGATGACTACTTGTTTATGGTCGAGCCAAAAGCAGAGAAAGCAACAAATGATGTGTGGTATGTTGATAGTGGCTGTTCACATCATGTCACTGGAGATAAATCAAAATTCAATGACCTTGACAGGTCAATAAAATCGCACGTTAGACTCGGTGATGACAAAAAGGTACAAATTGAAGGACGTGGAAGTGCTGCAATCATCACAGGAAACACACAAAGGTACATAAAAGACGTTAATTATGCTCCGAATTTGGCACACAACTTGGTAAGTGTCGGGCAGTTGATGGAATCAGGTCATTCTCTTTTGTTTGATGATGGTAAGTGTATAATCAAGAACAAAGCTACAAATAAAATTGTGGCACGTGCTTACATGACAGGAAACAGGATGTTTCCTCTCGATTTTTCAACAGATGCAGCCTTAATGAGTAAGAATTTAGAAGAAAGTGAGTTGTGGCATTTAAGATATGGTCATCTAAATTATAGAGGGCTGCAACTGGTAAAATCAAAAGAAATGGTGGCCAACCTCCCATCCATTGCGTCGATGAAACAAGTATGTGAGGGATGCGTGCTTGGCAAACAAACAAAGATCTCTTTTCCCGTGGGAAAATAAAAACGCACTGCGGATGTGTTGGAACTAGTGCATGCTGATTTGTGTGGTCCAATGAGGACTGAGTCTCTTGGCGGGAGCAGGTACTTCCTCTTATTCACCGACGATTATAGTAGAATGAGTTGGGTCTACTTTTTGCAACTCAAGTCTGAAACATTCGAAAATTTCAAGAAGTTCAAGGCGTTAGTAGAAAAACAAAGTGGGAAGGATCTCAAGGTTCTTAGATCTGATCGTGGTAGTGAGTTTATATCTAAAGAATTTACGTCTTTCTGTGACGAGGAAGGTATAAAGAGGGAATTAACAGCCCCATATACTCCCGAACAAAATGGAGTGGCGGAACGATAGAACTGTACAGTGGTTGAGATGGCTCGTTCGATGTTGAAATCAAAAGGATTGCCGGATAATTTTTGGGCTGAAGGAGTTGCTGCTGCAGTTTATCTTCTGAATATATCTCCTACAGTGTGGAATATGACCCCATATGAAGCTTGGTATCGGAACAAACCATCGGTGAGTCATTTACGCGTTTTTGGTTGTTTGTGTTATGCATTGCGAACAACTGAGAAACATAAATTGGAAGAAAAATCACAGAAGTACATCTTTATAGGGTATCGTTCTCAATCGAAAGCATATCGACTTTACAATCCTACATGTAAAATAATTGTTGTGAGTAGGGATGTAGTGTTCGACGAGCAAGCTAGCTGGGATTGGAATGATAAGGTTGAATCTTCAAAGAATAAACTTATTCTTAACAAATGGACTCCTACTTTATCCCTTAATAGGAACGAGGTAAACAAGGTACCAGTTTGGATCAAAATGCATAATGTTCCGCTGCTTGCTTATTCAGATGATGGTTTGAGCTTGATTGCTACACAAGTAGGGAAACCTGTTATGCTGGATTCTTTTACAAGTTCTATGTGTGTCGATTCATGGGGACGTATTAGTTTTGCCCGTGCTTTAGTTGAATTAAGCGCTGATTCAGAACTTAAAAGCCAGGTTACAATGGCAATTCCAGATGAAGAAGGTAATAGTTTTACTACTCAAATTATTAATATCGAATATGAATGGAAACCTCCTCATTGTGGTGAATGTAAAACTTTTGGACATGCTTTGATCGAATGCCCTAATCGTGTCAAGGAGGTTGTTCGTGGTAATACTAATGTAGCTTCTACTAATTTGGATAAGACGAATGATGGTTTCATTGAGGCTAAGAATCGTAAGAATAAGGGGAAGAATGTGGCTGCTCCTTCTCGGCCTATTGGGGGTGTTCAGCTTAATAAGCCTAAACCAAAATTTTGGAGACCTGTCTCGAAGAAGCCCGTTGCTACAAAGGAGAAAGTCACTAATGAGGCAAGTACGAGTGGAAAGAACATTGCTACATCGAACCCATTTGATGCTCTTGACATGGCTGATACTTATGATGTTGGTATTCCTTGTCCAACAAATGTTCCTCCTAAGGATGAGGCTGAGGTTGGAAGTACGAAGGACACTAAAGTGGCTGAAGAAGTTGCTAGTTCTTCTAAGGGTGAAACTGGAAGTACTACTCCTATTGTTGAGAAAATTGGGAAGATTGAAAAGCTAATTATTGAAGGGAAAGTTACTCTTGTGGATGATGATGGTAAACCTCTTAAAAAGGTTGATTATTCAAATAAGACAGGTAATCCATTCTCTAAAGTAGGCAATGTGGTAGTTTCTGACAGCGATGATGATGAAGTGTTTGATGATCACATTGGGACGTTGTATTCTGGAAGTGGAGGTAAAGAGCATAGTCTTTATGAGCAATGGAAAGCGGATACGGGTGACAACAACAATTATAATGATGATGATTTTGGCATCTCTCCTGCACAATTAAAGGCTGATGGTATTCATGATTTTTGTCTTAACTAGTTTGTTTTATATCTTTTGCATAAAAATGATGATGTATATTATTTTATGCTGGTTTTGGTTTGGTGGTCTTGTTGGTTGTAGCTAGTCGTCATTTATGGCCTGTCATAAATGATTTAGTGGTTGTGTCAAGCGATTGCTTGCGGTTAATGTGGTACTTCAGCCACATTCCATTGTTCTTAAACGTTTTTTTGGAGTAATATATTTTACCGGGTGGATTACCCTTTACCAAAAAAAAAAAAAAAAAAGAATAAACTTATTGAGGTTGAAGAAATCAGTAGCAAGGATACAGAAGAAGTCTCATCTATTGAAGAACAAAGTCCGACACCAACAAGATCAAGTTCATCATCAAGCCTAAGCACTTTAATCGAAGGATCTTCTTCACACAAATCAATGCCAACACCTGCCACTGAACTACGTAGAAGTCAGCGTGGTCATATTCCTCGACGTCGTTTTCCAATTGAAGGTGAGCTTGATAATGAAGATGAAGATGTAACAGTATTGGCACTATTTGCTGGTGATCCGGTCATGGTAGATGAAGCCTTAAAGCGTGAGGAATGGAGAGGTGCAATGGAAGATGAATTGCAATCTATTCAAAAAAATCAAACATGGGAAGAAGCCGATCTTCCATAAGGTAAAAATGTTATTGGTTTGAAATGGATATATAAAACAAAATTTCTTGCAGATGGCAGCATTGAGAAGTACAAAGCTAGGTTGGTAGTGAGGGGATTCACACAACAGCAATGGATAGATTATGAAGAAACATTTGCGGCGGTTGCACGGTTCGAGACTGTAAGACTGATATTGGCATTGGCTGCTCAAAAAGAGTGGAAGATTTTTCAGTTTGATGTTAAATCTGCTTTCTTAAACGGGGATTTACAGGAGGAAGTGTATGTATCTCAGCCCCCTGGTTTCGAGAACTCAAAATGTCCAAATAAAGTGCATCGACTAAGGAAAGCGCTTTACGGGCTGAAACAAGCTCCACGAGCTTGGTATAGTAAGATAGACGAGTTTTTTCGTAAGCAAGGATTTGAAAGAAGTAAACATGAGCCAGCACTCTATGTCAAAAAGGACACTCTATGTCAAAAAGGAAGGTAGTTTTGATCTTCTCATTGTTAGTTTATATGTTGACGATATGATTTACACAGGCTCATCGAAGCGTCTCATAACTGAATTTAAGAACTCAATGATGAATATGTTTGATATGACGGACTTGGGGGAGCTGCATTATTTTTTAGGACTCCAAATTGTGCAAACAGGTGCTGGAATTTTTATGTCTCAAAGGAAGTATATTGAAGATACATTACAGAAATTTAATATGATCGAATGTAAACCGGCTGCTACTCCGATGAACATTGGGGAAAAACTTCAACCACTAGATGGTGCTGAAGCTGCCAATGGACAGTTGTACCGAAGTTTAATTGGGAGACTAATTTACTTAACTCACTCTCGTCCTGACATTAGTTTTGTAGTTGGCGTTTTATCTCGCTTTATGCACAATCCATCAAGACATCACTTTGGAGCAGCAAAATGAGTTCTTCGTTACTTAGCTGGCACAAAGAACTTGGGGATATGGTATCACAAATCAAAATAATTCAAACTAACAGGATTCACCGATAGTGATTGGGCCGGTTCCATTGAAGACAGGAAGAGCACATCAGGAAGTTGTTTTATTCTTGGAACATGTATCATGGAATTCAAAGAAACAGGCAACTGTAGCCTTATCGTCCACAGAGGCGGAATATGTAGCAGCCACTGCAACTAGTTGTCAAGCGGTGTGGTTAAGAAGAATTTTGTCCGACTTGGGAGAAGAGCAATTTGAACCTACTGAAATTTATTGTGATAGCAGGTCAGATGTAATGCTTGCTAGAAATCCAGTGTATCACGGTCGATCAAAGCATATTGAAATTAAACACCACTACATTCGTGAGCTGCTGGAAAAAGGAGAAGTGAGGCTGGAAAATTGTAACACGAAAGAGAAGATTGCAGATTTGATGACCAAGAGTTTGTCTCTAAAGAAGCATGAAGCATTTTGTCTTGAGTTGGGAATCCGCAAGTTCGAATGAAGGGGGAGTGTTGGAAGACTCATTCAAACTAGCTGTTAGTTCTAGTCAAAGTAGAATAAGCTGGAAATATTCCAGTCGTTTATTTGTTCCTAGTCCTTAGTTGTAGTTCCAGTTTTCTAGGAGAAGTCTGTTGAGTCTTTGTTATGTTTTGCCTATTTAAAGGCCTCATTCTAGTTCAATGAACAATAAGAGTGATCAGCAGAATCAATCAATATTCTCATTAGTGTTTCATTTTTAATAATTTCTCCAACAACATATTGTCTTCATCTCCATTTGTTGTTATTTCATTATCTGTTTGCATATTGTATAACCACATTTGTATTCGAAATTGTGAAAGGATCAATTTCTAAAAAAGAATATGAGTAGTTAAAATAGATAAATACAACTTGTGAAACAAAAATAATTTTATCAAATGTTGGGATGAACTTCAAGTTGTTCAATGTGAAAACTCGAGTTGTTTAGTGTGCATAAACTTCCAGTCACATAAAACCTGAATTATCTTTGTAGATACAAAATGCTTTTATTTAAAATTACATCTCGTAACCGCGAACCTTGTGGGATGATACCTAAAGATGATTATAAGAATAGAAACTAAGTGATGTAACATAAGTAAGCTGTTGTTCAGGTATCCCCTACTCAACTTATTAACCGAAAGAACCAATGACTGTAGGTCGTTCAAGTTTCCGATCAAAGTTATCGAACCTGTCAATCCATTATGCGATAAATCTAGAACATGAAGCGTTACGTATCACTTCAACCACTTTACGTAGTGTTGGCATTTGGCAATCGAAAGGTTAACTTTGACCTGAGTGCATTGGCAAAATCAACTGGATAGATGATCCAAACTTATTATTCAAGTAATGAACGAGAATATAAATTCGTCTAGGTGGAACCAAGATATCACCTATAATTGAGTTCGCTTTGAATTTGGTACGTCGCGTCGCTATAAATAATGCATAGTCTTCCTTAACAAAGACTTAATTTGATATCTCTACATTGATCAATTAATAAGAACTTTTTTTTTGCTGTTGTTGCATACATAAAACATACGAGTATAAAACGTGTATAGCTTAGTTGGATCATAACCATACGAAAACCAAGAACAAAAATGAAAACAACCATAGATTTTAATTCATCGCACGGTATAGGCTTGTGGTACCCTTAAAATTATTCCAAGAATGTGAATGTTGTATGATCACATCCTCTTATTACCGGTACCGCAAGTCTTGCTCAACGGGGGACCACATAGCCCTTTGTTTCCCTCAAACGACGAGTTTGTAAATGTCGAAAACCAAACTCCCTCTTGTGGTATCTTTCCAGAAAGACGATTATACGAAACATTTAGGAACCCAAGTGTCATAATACTTGTAAGCTGCTCAGGGATTCTCCCACTTAACTTATTATTCGAAAGATCCAACCATGCTAAACTTTTCGTGCTTCCATCCAATGAAATCGTACCTGCTAATGAGTTACTTGACAAGTTCAGTAACCAAAGCCACCTAGCATTATTAATAGAATCAGGAATAACTCCAGTTACTTTACTGTTGGAGATTGAAAAATATTCCGCATGGGTTAGTGCATTCCCGAAATCCACTGGGATAGACGATCCAAACCTGTTATTTGAAAAGTTGACATACTCAACTTCACTTGGTGGAACTGGGATATCTCCTTTGAGCTTATTAGAACTTAGATCAAGATTCCTAAGTGAAGAAGAAAAAGTGTAGGGCTTTTCTAGACTCGAAAACTTATTTTTTGACAAGTTCAAAACCCAAAGAGACCCGTTACCCAAATTCCAGATCCAGTTTGGTATTTCACCCTTAAATCGATTATCCGAAAGATCTAGTGTCCTAAGACTTACTTGGTTCTTCAAATTAGGAACTTTTAGCATCTTGCAAGAAGCTAGCATGAGTGTTTCGAGTTTAGCAAGTGACGAAAATGAAGATGATTCGTTTGTGTTTGCAATGACCATAAGATTATTATACGAAAGATCAAGTTCACGCAGATTTTTAAACTTTCCAAACACATCTATATGTACACTTCCAGTGAAGTTGTTTATAGAAAGTCTAAGACTTGAAATGGAGGGAAGTTTGAAGATGAATTCAGGTAGTGGCCCTTGGAATCTGTTGTTACTCAGATCAAGAAAACTCAAGTTATAAGATGCGGCACGAACATTTTTACTAATAGCACCAGATAACTTGTTGTTTGAAAGATATAAACCTTCAAGTGAAGGCAATGTAAGCAAAGATTCAGGAAAACTACCACTTAATAAGTTGTAATTGAAACTAAGAACCTTGAGACTATTGAGACTTCTTAAATGAGAAGAAGTAATCCCAACACTTATCCCTTCCTGATCAAGATAAAGACCCGTGACATGACCGGCTTTGTCACATTCCACACCCAACCAGTTGACACAACAATCCATACTTTCGTTCCAACTGACGAGCTTGGTGGAAAGTTTAGAGTCGAATATGAGATCATTTTTAAATGACAGCAGCGATGATTTCTGGCTATCCAGACACCGGCTTGATGTTGTAATTGAATGTAGTCCCAAAAACAATGACACTAACAGAATGCATGTTGATATTTTAACACTCATTTTTGTGCTCATTTAGGTTTTGACACAATTATATGGGATTGATGCTTTCTATGTATACTAATCAAATTCGGGTCAGGTAGTTATGATATTGAAAACGTGGGAATTATAACAATTGTTATTTACTTTGGAAATATTTTCAAGATCTGTATATATTATAAAGAATTATGATATGAAAGACCTGACTAGTTACTGTAAATCTTGAATCTATTTTATTGTATATACGAAGACACGTGCTTTGATTCCTTTTTTTATTATAGACGAGCAACTGTTGCTGGTTGGGTTGCTTTGATCCATTGCTATACTATAGTATGTTTTGATTATAATTTTGGCGAGTCGGGATGCATTCTGTAAGTGCGGCTTATTTAGCTCATTTACAAACTAAACTTTATGCTTACATGTTTAATTAGTTAGTGATGTTTGTAAGATCATGTCGGCTTCAAAATCCAAGGATAAGAGTAAAGATTTTAGTACTAGATCACGGTCTCATGGAAGTGGATGCCTTTGTTAGCCAACGAGTAATCTTTTAATTAGTAGCGTAATATGGTTACTGTGAACATGATGTAAGTTGGTTGTTTTCAAGCAGGTCAAATATGAATGTTGAACCCAATGGCATTTGATATTGTGTTGTTTGTAACAAAAATTATGTAGGAAAGTTTAACTTATCGATATATGATGGTGTCGTAAGTGTTAGCTACAATGTTTGAAATGTTTTATAGGTCAAACGGACAAAAGTAATTGTAAACGGGTCATTTTATGAAACTGTTTACTAAAACATACGAATCACATTCCAAATTCATAAAAGTTCAAAGTCATCATGCTTCGTCACACACAAAGTTAAACAAAAACATAAATAGTTCAACGAGATAGATCAAAAGCATAAATTCTTCAACAACCAGCATCCCGAACTACTCATCTCCGAGGTGGTCATTACCTTCATCTTCATCATCATTCATGAATTGGATTGGGTCGAGCGGGGCTGACAGGTTAACACATATGTTATTTTTGCTCAACTGGCGATATAAATCTTCAAACCAATGATTATTAGCCACCACATACCTTGACATTTGTTGCTGGGTTAACGCTGGTTGGGGGTGCGAATGTGCTAAAGAAGAAGAAGATGAACTCTTCGGCAACCTCCTACCCCGTCTTGGAAAAAAACCCGTCTTGTTCTGGGCCAAAATCTCCTCGTCAGTCATCCTTGTATCTAAACCGGTTTGGCTCTCGTGCAATTCAACCGTTGGTCGTTGTAAAGTCACAAAACAAGGAAATTAATTTCACAAAAATGAAAAACAACTCAGTTGAGCTGATTTTAGCTAAAATGTGTACTAATAAGTAACTTTGTCGTTTATATTACACCCGTTTTGGCCCATTTCACCCATTTTAGCCTGAACGTGTATGAATAAGTAACTTTGTCGTTTTTTGAATCATTACACCCATTTTCACCCGTTTTAGCCTAAACATGTGGTAATAAGTAACTTTGTCGTTTATTTGAGTCATTACACTCATTTTACCCGTTTTGACCCATTGGCAATTCCACCCCATTTTAGCTCCAACATGTACTACGTAGTAATAAGTAACGTGTCAAAAAACAAGTTAGATACAATTTGGATCATAACATATAAAACAAGATAGCTTAGTTGGATACAATTTGGATCATAACCATACAAAAAACAAGAACAAAAACAAATACAACCATTGATTTTTAGTCATCGCGGGTAGGCTGGTGTTACCCTGAAAATAATTCCAAGAATGTGAATGTTGTATGATCACATCCTCTTATTACTGGTACCACAAGTCTTGCTCAACGGGGGACCACATAGCCCTTTGTTTCCCTCAAAGGACGAGTTCGTAAATGCCGGAAAACGAAGTACTCCTCCTTGTGGTATCTTTCCAGAAAGATGATTATACGAAACATTTAGGAACTCAAGTGTCATAATACTGGTAAGCTGCTCAGGGATTTTCCCGCTTAACTTGTTTATCGAAAGATCCAACGATTCTAATTATTGCATGCTTCCAACCAGCGGAATCGGACCTGTTAATGCATTACGTGATAAGTCAAGAACGCGAAGGAATTTAGCATTATTTATCGACTTAGGAATGACTCCAGCCACTTTACTGTTGGAGATTGAAAAAGAGAATGCAGAAGTTAGTGCATTCCCGAAATCAGCTGGGATAGACGATCCAAACTCGTTATTCGAGTAGTTGACAACATAAATTTCAGTTGGTGGAACCGGGATATCTCCTTTGAGCTTATTAGAACTCAGATCAAGAACATTAAGTGTAAATGGAAAAGTGTAAGGCTTTTGTAGACTCGAAAACTTATTTTGTGACAATTTCAAAGACCCAAGAGACCCGTTACCAAGTTTCCAGATCCAGATTGGTATTTCACCTTTTAAAAGATTATCCGAAAGATCTAGCGTCCTCAGAGTTGGTAGATTCCTCAAATCTGGAATTTTATTCATCTTGCAAGAAGCTAGCATCAGTCTACTGAGATTTGCAAGTCACGAAAACAATGACCTGTTTGTGTTTGGAATGACCGTAAGATTATTATCCGAAAGATCAAGATCTTGAAGATACTTGAACTTTCCAAACACATCTAAACACACCTTGCCACTTATTTCATCATTGTTAAGATAAAGACTCGTCACATGACCGCCTTCGTCACAATACACACCCGACCATTCACAACAATCTATACTTAGGTTCCAACTCAGTAGCTTGGTGGAAAGTTTGGAGTCGAATCTGAGACCATTTCTTAGCGAAAGCAGCAATGATTTCTGGTCATCTAGACATCGGCCACTTGATGCCGTTATTAGATGTAATCTCCAAAACAATGATACGAACATAATCCATGTCGATTTTTTAACACTCATTATTATTATTATTATTTTGGGTCATAACTAAAGTTTATGTACCTGCTACTTGTATGAGTTGTATCTATAATAATAGATTATAAGATTATAATATGCATGATGGGCTTGACTTTGCATGCTGTCAATTTGTTCTATTGCAAAACCCCACGCCTGATAATGCCATATATATAAGCCCATACTTTTTCTCTTGTTCATATGCGACATATAATACATTATGTAGTAGAATAGATGCTAGAATAATATAATGCACATGAAAACTGAAGGTGTCCAAAGAGCACATATATTTGTTTGCATAAAACAAGAAAGAACTTGTGTTGTAGATACAAAATGCTTTTATTTAAGCTACATCTTGTAAATCCCTTCTTACGACATTCTTTTGCCGCAGCTCTTCTTCAACGGGGGCCCACACAACCCGTCGTTTCCCTTATACGACAACTCCGTAAATGCTTGAAACCTCGACCCTTGTGGGATCCTACCCGAAAGATGATTATAAGAAACATTTAGGAACGTAAGTGATGTTAGATTCGTAAGCTGCTCAGGTATCCTCCCAGTCAGCTTATTAACCGAAAGATCCAGTGATTGTAAGTCTTTCAAGTTTCCAATCAAAGGTATGGAACCTGTTAATCCATTACGTGATAAATCTAGTACACGAAGAGAAGTAGCATTACGTAGCGACTCAGGAATCACTCCAACCACTTTACTGTTGGAAATTGAAAAGGTTAAAGTGGACCTTAGTACATTCCCAAAATCAGCCGGGATAGATGATCCAAACTTGTTATTCGAGTAATCGAGAATATAAACACGTCTAGGTGGGACTGGGATATCACCTTTGAGCTCATTAGAATGCAAGTCAAGAACATCAAGTAAAAATGGAAAAGTGTAAGGCTTTTGGAGACCCGAAAAATGATTATGTGAAAGATTCATAAACCGAAGATACCCGTTGCCAACTTGCCATATCCAGCTCGGTATTTCACCCGTTAATTCATTAACCGAAAGATCTAGCATCATAAGCCTTGTATGGTTCTTTATATCCGAAACCTTTTGCAACTTGCAAGAAGCTAGCATCAGTGAGTTGAGTTTAGTCAGTGACGAAAACGAGCCCCCCTCGTTTACAATGACAGTAAGATCGTTATACGAAAGATCAAGTGCGTAAAGATCCTTAAACTTTCCAAACACGTCCAAATCTACACTTCCTGAGAACTTATTTTTAGAAAGTGTAAGAGTCGAAATGGTGGGAATTTTGAACACGAATTCAGGTATCGACCCTTGGAACGAGTTGCTACTTAGATCTAGATTAGTCAGCTTATTAGACGACACACGAATAAGCTTACTAATACGACCAGATAGCTTATTGTTTGAAAGATCTAGACCTAGCAGCGATGGTATTTGTAACAAAGACTCAGGTAAATTCCCACTCAAAAAGTTGTCACCAAAACTAAGAAACTGGAGCCGATTGAGACCTTTCCATTGGGAAGATTTAATCCCGCCACTTATGCTTTCGTTACGAAGATTGAGCACTATGACATGACCAGTTTCGTCACACGTGACACCGCCCCAAGCACAACATTCGACACTTGGGTTCCACCCCACGAGTTTAGTCGAGTGTGAAGAGTCGAATGTGAGAGCTTTTTTAAGAGAAAGAAGTGCCGATTTTTGGTCACTGAGACACTGGGCTGATACCGTAGTGTGCAGCCCGAATAAAAATAAGCAAAATGATACAAACAAAAGACATGTCGATGGGATTTGAACACTCATTTCTTTTGGGTTAGTGAGAAATAAGAATATGATGATAAGTATGGAATTCTTTCTAGCTTAAATATACACAAAACACATTATCAAGAACGTGTGAATTGTTGTTTTTAATGGCAATATATTTGTATGATATTGAATAAAGATGTGAACAATGATGAACAAGCATGATGTAGTAGTGTTGCTGTCAATCTTTGACTCTTGTAAACTACGCTAGACACGTGCATTTATATTTATGTTTTATGGGGTTTTGCATATATTTTAGACGCGTCCTATACATTGACCGAATTTTCAGAAGAATTATTCAAAGATGTAGGAAGTTCTTTTAACTTACTAAATTGATAGTAGAACTTTAGGTCTTGTTTCTTTTTCTCTGTTAGTGGAAGAAAATGTGGGGTCTATTTGATCTTTTGTTTCGTCTGTTACATAAGAGGAATATAAAAGACTCTCTTCATCCAGACACACTAACAGTCATGTAAAGAAAAACTAAATAAGACCATAAAATAACTTAATAAAATGTAAAGAAAACATGTTAACGGATCACAACCACACATCGAAAAACAAGATGCACGATCAGGACGAAACCAGAATTAAATAACCAGATGTATTTACGAAAAACTAAATAAGACTATAAATACATTTTTTATGGACCATGTGCATTTCCGAAAAGAAATTAGTGTTTAAAAAAATGAGTATAACTATCAAATAAAGGTAGAAACCACGATTAAATAACCATTTGGTGCAATTATTTGGTGTGTCTAAATATATAAATATTGGTGCCTTAGTGAGGAAAACATATCTATGAGTGTCCGGGACCTCCCAAAACTCATCATGGTTCCGTTATTGTGCACGGCATCATATATTTGGTTTGTCTAGATGCATATTAGTGCCTCGGTGGGGTAAACATGTCGATAGTGTTCAAAGAGTCAAGTAACCACTAAAAATGGAAGGTGTGCATCTATATTGTGGTTTTGCGCCACATGTGAGTAATATTATCCACTACTCTAATGTGGAAAAAGTTTATGATGAAAAAAATTGGAGTGCATAAATGTTCATATATAATCACTAGTTACTTAAGGATAATTGACCCATTTTCTGTCATAAATCACCAGTTATCCAAAGGTTATCATAAAATCAGTTGTTAACCATTGACTAGCATTTCCCAAACTTTACTCAAGATTTTTAACTAGATAAACTCAAAGGCATAAAAACAATACAACCTCTCATGCCAATGGGTCGGAAAAGTAGTAAACGAATTGAATGATAGTAAGATAGCCTGTATGATTAAAGCGTGTTGAGTTGTCGAGCCCAGCTCAAGCATACCAAATATGTTCTGAGCCGAGCTCGACTAGGTTGCAGCCTTAGATGGCTAGATCTGCCAGTGAGATGATGTCTTTGAGGTATAAAATGAGGTGGAAGCGACCCGCGCCTAGCGGCAGGGAAACAATCACTACTACAAAAATGGACATAGAGCCCCCTTAATAGAGCCCGGTTTTAGTGAAAAACGGGCTCTAAAGGGATTCCATGTTATAAAAAAGGGTATAGAGCCATGTTTTCATTTACAAAACCGGGCTCTATGTTGAAAAACTTTAAAGCCACGTTTTCTTCCTCAAAACCGGGCTCTATTCCTCGCAAAAGAGCCATGTTTTCTCCCACAAAACCGGGCTTATCTAAAAAATTATTAAAGCCCTGTTTTCTCTTGCAAAACCGGGCTTCAACAAATGTTGTTTTGTAAGGGCGGTTCTTCAAAATGAAATGAAAATATTTTGAGACTTTGGGCTATGCTTATTAAAAATATTGAAACAAATCTTTATTTTCAATATTTTTTTTTTTTTTGGTAAAAGGTCAACGACCCGGTAAATATATTACTCTAAAAAACATTTAAGTACAACGGATATGAGTGAGTCCCATATCTCAGCCCGTTACATAGGCGAAAAGCTTACATAACAAGATACTTCCTATTTTCTAGACAAGAAAAACAAAACCACTGCCACATAATATTGAAAGACTCGGACAAAAACATAAACTACTTCCTACGACCTTGGAGATTTAAGCCATAAATGGCATTAAGAGCATCCAATTCCCCTGGAAGATCATAAATTTGCTTCGAGTAATCATCATAGTCATCAAACTCATCTTCACGCTCATGACCTCCACCAAAAAGACTTGCTGATTCGTCGAACGTGTTAAGAACCTCATCCTCATCACTATCAGAAACCACAACCTCACCCACCTTGAAAAATGGGTTAGCCCTCTTAGTGACAGAGGCAGACGGAATAGGATGACCTTTATCATCCACAAGAATAGCTTTCCCATTGATAAGTAGCTTTTCAAGCTTACTAATTTTCTCAACTATAGGAGTAGAACCAACTTCCTTAGTCCCCATTGAATCACTCACAAGCGGTTCTTGTGATGTAGTACCAGTCTTAACCGACTCATCCTCATTAACTTCCATTGTACGGCCAGCATCCACATCCATGTTGGTGTCATAAGTAGGAATACCAAACGCATCCGTATCATCCATATTTTCAATATGATTTAAAATATTTTTGCCAAAACAATTGAAAATAAGGTGTTTGAACAATTTAAAATATCATACAATTCAATATGATATTAAAATATTTTCAATATCTTTATTTGGTCAAACTTTTTGCTCTCACTAATAAGGTGTTTGAACAATTGAACCTGCTGTTTGCTTTTAAAAATAGGGGTTTCAGGACTTGGTGTTTGATGTCGTGAATGGAGTGTTTGGTTGTGGTGTTTGATGTCATAAGTGGGTGTTTATGGTCAGTTTAACTCGCATTATTTTTGGCAATAATCATATTATGAAGTTTGATGATAAAAGCATATATTTTTTAATGAAAAGTTGAAGGATAAAGGTGTTGCCAATGTTCTTCTAAGGTTGAACCACCGAATGGGTGAAAGCTTGAGGATTAAAGCATTATTCACATTTACCGCTATAAGATGTGTGTCAATATGCATTTCCTTAATGAGATTATGACATGTGGCCTAGCACCAACAATCTTAGCTGGGAAAATTGATCATCTTCTTTTTGAAGCCTTATAAGTAAGTTGAAACCTTTGTCAATTCGGTAGAAGTTTGCTCTAATTCTGTCTTTTGCAAATTGCTTGAAGAAATTGTTTGTTGCAGACATCTCAGCGTGCAATATTTTTCTTTGGGAGGGTTCCTCAAAATTATGAAAACTTCAAAGTAAGTTATGGTTTGTCGAGATTTTTTTTTTTTTTTTTTTTTTTTTTTTTTTTTTTTTTATTTTTTTTTATTTCTGCACTTTTAGAACTATAATCTTCATATGTTGTTAAGTATTAGGAACACGGTCAACTCTTACTTTCATTTTGACGATATGCCTCCCAAATAAGTCTCATGCAGTTAATGTGAACTTAAACAATGAAAAAGTATTGATGGATAATGAAACTTAACATGTGCCCTTATGAAATGAACTTTTTTTCTCTTATATAAACTTAACATGTGCCCTTATGAAATGAACTAGTAATCTAAGCTGCTTGTCATTTCGTGTTCGAGTTGCATTGTTTACTACAGTAGTATGTTTGCACTTGTGGATGCATGATAAAATTTTCAAAAATACGTAGTATAATTCATTGCAAGACTTTTGGTCATATATACGAGGATGTTTTTTCCCCGCAAACTGTGCACCTTGAGTTTGAGTTCAGTTATTATTATTATTTTTTTTATTATTTTTTTTTAACACAAGTGCAGTTGATATTCCGAAACTTATAGTTCGGTATTGCACTAAATGTTCTTTTGTTTTATCTTTACTTAAAGCTTATGAATGTTTTTTTAATAGATACTTTGGAATGGCAGGAAGCCTTTTACTACTGAGGAGCTGGGCGCAATCCTGAGATCGCATTTAAGTGTGGCATCTGATCATCAATCATGTTAGTATATAGGAAAAGTTGGCATGTGCTCATGTCTTTTTGTACATCTACTTTCCCTTAGCCCAACAAACACTTGACTGTGAAACTGTTATTTAGTATGTTTGGTATTCCATAGGACCTGTATTTAACTGTTGTGAACCTGATCTTGGATCTTCAATCCATTGGTTTTGGTACAGAGCTTCATGGTTATGGTTATGGTTTTGGTACAATTTTGTTGTTACTGCTTGCTTCTGGTTGTGTTGTGGAAATACAATGTAAACACGTGATATTAAAAAAAAAAACTAAAAATTCATAAAGCCATGTTTTGTAAGCAAAAAAAGGGGTCTATGCTTATTAAAAATGGTTCTTTTAATCACATAGAGCAAGGTTTTCAACCAACAAACCGGGCTCTATTACACATCATAAAGCCCGTTTTTAAAACCGGGCTCTATGGAAAATCCTAATAGAGTCCCTCCCCCTTTGTGCCCTCATGAAAAACCGGGCTCTATTAACCTTTTCAACCGGGCTCTATGTCCATTTTTGTGGTAGTGAATTTTTGGACCAGTTTGTACAGTCATGTACTTCTTCTTCGGATGTGATTCTCTTTTTCGACTTTTATGTTTCGTGCTGATTTTCTTATGTCTGAAAAAACGATAAAGTAAAAGGGTCATGATGATAACATGATTTCAGTATGTTTGTAGTGTCATTGGTTTAGTAAGGTTCTTTTTTTATGTTTAGGCTTTAGTTATTGTATGTGTCCTTTCAGTGTTGGTTTCGTGTTTTTCTGGTAATTATGACATTAAACAGTTAATAATTGTTGTTCCCTATCGAGTGATTATGCAAAAGTAAGGAAAATATGTTTGCATATGACACTTCAAAAGATATTCCAACAAAATTTTGCTCCCTGGTTAAAAGTATATCAACATCGAGCTCGTTTTATTTGTAATCTGAAAGCTTTTTCGGCGGTATATTTTTTATTAAAGAAATCGCTAGATATTTGATAAATAAAGTTTGTTATATAAGAAGGATTCAAACTTAAGGGTTAATTTTGAAAAATTTGTTTTTAAAATATAAAAATATACACTCCAACTTCCACATTTTTATAAAATCGTTTGTATGTTAAAAATATATAAATAGAGTTGAGATCTATGAAGAACCCATACATGTCATAGAACCTATCAACCAATAATAGTCACCCATTTATATTTTCCATATTTTTTTTTCAAAACAACATATCTTGCAAACGGTAAATCTTCAAACTACAAAAAAAATACCATCGCGACGAGAATTAAATGATCTTTCTATAGATATGCATTGTTATATACTTTCGACGATTTTTTTTTAAATTTCCGCCCAGAAAGAATCATATATGATTCGTAAAAATCATATATGATTCGTAAAAAATCATATATGATTCGATTCTTACGAATCATATATGATTCGTTAAAATCGAATCATATATGATTTTTCTGGGCGAAAAAAAAAGTTCATCCAAAAAAAAGTTCGTCGAAAGTATATAACAATGCATGTCTATAGAAAGATAATTTAATTCTCGTCGCGATGGTATTTTTTTTTTTTGTAGCTTGACGATTTACGGTTTGCGAAATATTTAAGTTTTAAAAAAAAGGTGGAAGTTTTTTTTTTTTTTTTTTTTTTTTTTTTTTTTTTTTTTTTTTTTGATAAAAAAAAATGAGTGGCTAAGATTGCTTGATGGGTTCTATGATAAAAGTTAGATCTATAAAGAACTTTTAGCTATATCAATATTAGCCTCGTTTGGTTCGTTATCCATAGGCATTTCCAGCGGTATATTTTTTATTAAAGAAATTTTTAGATATTTGATGAATAAAATTTGTTATATAAAAGTCGTAAATAGCAAAAAGTTCAAGGTAGTTTTTATAAGTTGTTACATAGTTTAGTGAATAAGCTGGACAAAGAAATGGGCTACGAATAAACCCAAGTCCGACACAAAAGTGAGTCGTTTTAAATGGCATTTAGATGCACTTACAAAAATGGATACATCTTCATTCAAATTTTCCCTCCCAAATTAAAATGTTATAGATAAATACTACTTCTTTGGAAACTCATGCCACATATGGACAAAGTGGGTTAATCAGTCCAAACAGTAGGCCCATTATATCGACGTTGGGTTGATAGGTTAACGTAAACTGAAAGCCTGTTGGCCCAACTTTGTCCACATGTGTCGACTGTCGAGTGTTCCTGACTTCGTGTTATGATTTTTTTTGTTACTCCCTTGAGTCCCTTCATCTCATATTAAAATTTTCAGTTTTGACTTTTGAAACTTTTTCTTTTAAATATTTTTATTTGTGTTACATAATATTTGATTAAAATTATAACAATTAAGATACATTTAAAACTCAAGCAATTAATATATTTTGCATTAAATATTATATAATACAAACAAAAATATTTAACATAAAAGTTTAAAAAAAAATATTTCAAAAAGTCAAACTTAACATTTAATATGAGATGGATTTTTTTATTTTTATTTTTATTTTATTATTATTTTTTTAATGTGTGTTAACCACATACAGTAAATGACATGATGTAACCTCTATGCGACAAATAAGTATACTCCGGATTAAACAAAATAAATAAATAAATAAATAATAAAAAGGTTTATATTCTGGATGCACCAAATCTCACTCTTTCAGATGTTTGATTCCGTTGAACTACTTCACTTGTTTGTTAAAATTGTATAGTTTCATAGTTAATTCACAATAAATAAATATCTTAAACTATGAATTCTAGTTTAGTGGGTTATTGGGTGTGTTGTATAGGGCATCTTTTGATATCTATAAGGCTAAAGGGAGTGGTCACCGCTCCCTCATCATCAATATAAGTGCCACATTAACTTTGTTTCTCATCTTACTTCCTCTTGCTCCCTTTCATCTTTCACCCGTTTCTTTACCCTCCCCTCGCATTTCAATAAAATACCCTACTAAATATCCCACACACACTCAAAACCAAATATACAACATTTACTTTGGGAATGGGCCTCACATTTTTTTCACACTCACTATGGTGACCGGCTCACCATACTTTTGCAATATGACTGTGACATTAGGCTTATGTTTTGGTGGTCACGACTGACTTGGCACTAATGGTGAGTGACTCACCCACCACTCCGAATAGCCTAATGGCGTCATATTGCATTACCTTGTGAGTTATAGATACGCCACCATAGTATTAACGAGCATTTTTGGTTTTCCTTTTTAATGTAAAATTGGAATGAATAGCGTTGTAAACGAGTTGAGTTTTTATTAAACAACTCGAGCTCTAACTCAGCTCAAGCTTATTCAAGCCTAACTTTATTGAGCCTTGAGCTCGAGTTTAGAAAATGAGCTCAAAATGTTTAATGAACCGAGCTCGAGCTTATATAGGCTCGACTCAAGTTATTATCAAGCTTTTCGGTATTATAAGTAATATATATGTTTTTTTTATTTATCTTATGCATATTTTAAGGATTTATACGTAAATTTAAGAATTTTTCTAGTCTAGCTGGAGCCAAATTTGAATCTTATATTGTATTTCAATTTAGTTAGTTTGAAAAACACACATCACGTATAACTGGAGCTTTTCGAGCCGAGTTCGAGGCTAATTCAAACTTTTTCGAGCTGAGTTCGAGCTTAATTCAAACTTTCTTGATCCGAGTTACAGTCTAATTCAAATTTTCTCGAACCAAGCTCGAGCTTCCTTCATGAAGGCTCGTTGAGCTACTGGCCGAGCTCGAGCTCGAGCTGAACAAAATTATTGAGCTCAACCAAATTTCGACTCCTTTACATCCTAATGAGTGAATATGTTTTTTTAGTTATGTGTAATAAGAATGTTATTAAGAAAGGTACTTCTTTTTTTGTTTTGTAAATGTTATAACGCAAAGATAACTCCAACTAGCTCTCTAGGAGCCGGCAAAATAAACAATTATGCATAGAAACGAATATAATTTTGGGAAGCGCGTATTTGCAAGGTTCCTAAAAGTCAAAAACAATTTCAAGACAAGTTCGGTTTGGTAAAATGTCAACCTTTGATTATGATTAATTACCAAATTTATAGATATTATGGGCCCTTTTAACACATTTTTCAGTTCCATTTCCAGTTTTCCACAAATGATTATAACGAATTTCTACACCTTACTTTTGTTTTTTGTTCTCTTTGTGTTAAAAACCTTGAATTTGAAAAATATCAATGTATCAACATACTATATATAGCAAGTGGATAGAGCTGGACCATGGTGGTCCATTGGGTATGCAGAAGCTACTATGAAGACAATTAATGAATTACTCTCTCCGTCTCAATTTTATTGTTCACGTTTTTTTTAGATGTCATAATTTAATTGTCCACTACTAAAAATAGATAGAGAAATTTAACCAAGTTTACTATATTACCCTTGTTTAAAATTATTATTACATAATTTAAAGAAGACTTTAATTAATTATTTAAGGGCAAAATTGTCATTCTGTCAAAAAGTAAGAAAGAGAAAGCTGTAATAAATGCACTTTTTATCAAACTGTGTGTTTTTTGTCGGGGGACAATAATTTTGAAACGGAGGGAGTAGTATTTTGTTAATCCTTATAGTAGTTATTTTTTACTTTTCTTTTTTTTGACATAACAAAATAAAATATATGAAAGATTCTAAATACATGATTATATGCGAGTGCTAAAAGGTGCTCACGTCCACCTACACACCATATTCATCGACTTACACACTACATTAAATCATTAATCCACCTAACAATTTTTTTATCTTTCTAATAAGACTTTGTCAACTCCTTTATTTATTTATTTATAGTTTTTACAGTTTGTGTGTTAAACCACAGACGTTGTTTGATCACCCAAATACTGTCGGTCGTGACTAAAATATTATGCAAAAGGTCAAGCCAGATTCTTTACAAGTGAATATTTTACAATTTACACCCTTCACTTTTTCATTTTTGTTAAGTCAATCCCCAATAATGAAAAGGACACGAACAACAAATAGGTTATATATTTGCTTAACTTAAAAAAATAATACTCCGTAATAATAATAAAATAAAAAATAGATTTAATTTGGACGTACCATCACGAATTCATGACACTGATTAATGACATATTTAAATGCTTTTTATGAATCACATTCTTATTCACCAACTCATTAATATGAAGGGTTTATTCTCAATTTTTAAAGAATAAACAAAAAGGTAGCATAGAATAAAACAAAGAGAGAATTGCAAAAATCGTCCCTAAACTATGGCCAATTTGCATGTTTCATCACAGAATTATTGAAACTGCAAAAACCGTGTCTAAACTAAACTTTTTGGGCAAAATTCGTCCCTAAAAGCAAACGGTGTTAACTTCCATCCAATTTGATACGCACGTGATTTGCACACGAGGACAATTTTGTCTTTTTACACGAACTCTTTCCCTTTAATACCCCACACACCCCTTCCATCAAAATAAAAAATCCCTCTTTTAATCCCCAAACACACATATAATAATAAACCCTAACCCTAATTTTTTTAATTAACCCAAATCAATCAATATGGTGCATTGCCTTTGTAATAAACAATGTGTGCTTCGATGTTCATGGACTCCCCGTAACCCAGGCCGTCGTTTTTTACATGTCCACGAATTGGAGTAAGTTGCAAAAAACACTCATCTTTTACATTAATTCTTTACATTCATGCTTAATAATTAGGGGTTTCTATCTGATCGTAGGGTACTGAATGTAACTTTTTTGATTGGTTCGACCCACCCATGTGTGCCCGTTCAACTGAGATCATCCCAGGATTGCTAATGTCAAGGAATGTGCTTGAAGAATCAATGAATGAATTACGAGCTGCAAATAGAAGATTGAATATTTGGTTGGTTTGTACTTGGGTTGTATTCCTTGTTTTTATGATGTAATAGGATAGGTACTATTAGGCTATGAAATCCTTGGGTTGTTTTCCTTGTTTTTAGGATGTAATATGGTATGTAATGTTAGGCTTTGATTAGTAGTTTAACTTATACATTGACCAAAATGTGTTATGGTCAATGAATTTTGATGTAATGGGTTGTTCAATGAAATGAACTGTTAACCATACAATGCAAATGTTAATGAAATGAAATGGTAACAGAAGAATGCAAATGTCAATGAAATGAAATGTTAACAAAAGAATGCAAATGACAAATGCAAATGTCATTTAACAATGCAAATGCCAAATGCAAATCAAATGTTAACCAAAGACTGCAAATGACAAATGCAAATGAAATGTTAACCAAAGACTGAACATGACCATGTTAATCAAACAACACATGAAATATACTACCAATTTTGACATCAAACATACTGCCAAGTTTAAACATCCCAAAAGATACTACATCAATACTAATAAATCTTAAACATCCCAAAAGATACTACATCAAAGAGTTGTAATTTTAGTTCTACATCAGATACTACTTAAACAGGAAAGATACTACATCAGATACTACTTTGTTGGTGTGAGCCTGAAAGCTGTTGTTTTTGTTCTTTTTAGAGTTGCAGTTGCTTGTTGTTGACTCCCACTTGCACCAGTATCTCTCCCATCAATTTGGAATAAAGAATTTTATTAGTGTTTTGGGGATCGGGTTTTATAAAGTGGGTGGGTTTTTAAAATCTTTTTAAGTATTAGTATCATGTAAAAAGACAAGATTGTCCTCGTGTGCAAAACACGTGCGTGAGAAAGTGGATGGGAGTTAACGCCGTTTGCTTTTAGGGACGAATTTTGCCAAAAAGGTTTAGTTTAGACACGGTTTTTGCAGTTTCAATAATTCTGGGACGAAACATGCAAATTGGCCATAGTTTGAAGACGATTTTTGCAATTCTCTCTAAAACAAATTTATACTCATCACCATTCGTTTATGAAAAAAATACTTTACCGACCTCAAGAAATACAAAGCTTTACATATATAAATAAATTAACAAATTTATATTTCACAATACCAATAAACTAATTAATCAACTATTAGAAACACAATTCTTTTGAAGTAAATGCATCTGTAAAGACTCCACACTTTTTACAAACTGTAGTTGTACGAAACAAATTTTCATTAGGGTTTTGTGACATTCGAAACTTTAATTCTACAACTGAATATGACAAATATGATGCGATTGACGGGAAACATATAAAAACTGTCATCGTTTAGCATTATGTCAATGCATATATCCACTACTAACTGCTACAACTAACCACTGCTTACATTCTCCTTAAAAATCACTAAAAAGTAAAAGGGTTAACATCCCTGCTGCCAACATCATATAACTTACCTGCTTTAAGGATTAAATACTTATTTACATTTGCATTTAGTACCCTTCGAGTATTATCACTTTGCGCTAATGGCCCTTCATTTACACCTTGCATCATTTATCGTTCCCTACAACAAAAAGAAGGATGATTTCCCCAAAAATAAATACCATGATGAAAGATACTAGCAGTAAATCACATAACACTACATTGCAAAAGCACATGGGTATAACTATTACTCTAAAGTACATTTATCAATGTTGTTATGAGGTAATCCATTTTCTGCTAGCGGCACACTCAACAACTATTAGCTACTGTATTGTACGCATAAACTATGACTGCAGGATTGCTAGGGGCAATCATTTTTTTTTGCTAAATGAATAGTAGAATGTACAGTATTAATGGTTATTAGTTAATGACTGTTATCTATTAACGGTCGTTAACTTTATATATATATATATATATATATATATATATATATATATATATATATATATATATATATATATATATATATATATATATATATATAATTTTTAATATATATTTAAATAACAACTCAAATGCGACAACAATCCCTGAGGTTTAACTGTCGATGCAAAATAGGCCATCTAGGGACTAACGATGTCATAGATTTTACATAATCGGTCCTTCATGTTAGATGTCCGCTACATAATTTGTCATACTAACGGCCGTTACTTAACTTTGCAACGAAACGCCAACATAAAGACATTTTTCATCACAAAACTAACAAAAAATTAAAAAAAAAAAAAAAAAAAAAAAAAAAGGTCCTTGGTGTTATTAATCCGTTACACAGTTACGCTCTTGCGCTTAGCGAAGGGTCGCAACGGAAATTAATAATTTTGTATTCAAACATCCTGCGGCGAAGCGCGGGGCTTCACACCTCGTAAAATACAATTGCCATAAGCATAAGTCCTTCCACTATCTCTTCCTTTTATAAATTCTCTTTGGGGTCGCACCATCTCTTCTATTCATTCATCTCGCAGTAATTGTATCCCCATCCCTCTCAGGTCAGGTTTGGTGGGAGCTTGGCTCAACATTGCCAAAATTAGCTCCCACCTCGAAAAGTTTAATGTTTGTTTGCAGGATTTATTCACAGGGTCTGTTGGAAATGGCGCCTCCATTCGATTCTGGATTGACCGCTGGAACGGCAACAAGTCACTAAATACCTCCTACCCCGATTTGTTCAAGCTTGAAAGGAATAAAGGATGCTATGTACGAGATAGATGCACTGGAAATGGTATTTACTCCCAGTGGGAGTGGAATTGGATCAGACCTCTCTCCACACCCGATGAACTACACCAACTACAGCAACTTCTATCCAGCATTCAATTAGTCAATCTCAACGACAGCAACGATTCATGGAACTGGGCCTATGACTCTTCTGGATCATACACCGTGAAATCCATGAAACAATTGCTTGCCAAAGCCAGTTTTGGTCCAAACCACTGGATGTTTCCATGGAACAAACACGCTCCCTTAAAGACCAACATACTCGGTTGGAGATTGGAGATGAATCGCCTTCCAACGAGCGACCTACTCCAGCAACGCAACATCCCATTACCCTCAACAATCTGCCCGCTTTGCAATATCCATGAAGAAACCTCGCATCATCTTTTTATCACATGCCCCTTTGCTGATTACCTATGGTCGTTTTTGCTATCATGGAGTAAGATATCATTGAACAAGCCTCCCCATGCTAAAGCTCTTCTTGAGGTACATAAGGACCCCACAATCACCTCCAGCAAAGCGAAATACATCAGCTTGATAGTCCTCTCCTATATTTGGACTATTTGGAAAATTCGGAATGAATGCATGTTTTCCAACAAAGACCCATCAATCCGATATGCCACGAAAGAACTCAAATCCACAAGTTTCCTTTGGTTATCAAACCGAATGAAGACCCCCCGAATAGATTGGTCTCAATGGTGTAATTTTAATTTCTAATAACCTATTTTTGTACTTCTCTTTTCCAGCTTCTTGCTAGCCTTCATCAATAAATTGAATGTTCAAAAAAAAAAAAAAAAAAAGGAAAAAATTATTGTCAAATGACTAAAACCCATCTATATCCAAAACCAACAAATCTATACACACCCATTTAAACCCATGTTTCTAAAAAACACATTTAAACCCAAACTCGTTTAGAACCAAATTCATATAGACCTGTGTAAGGGTGAGCAAAATCGACCGAATCCCGACAATCCCGAAAAACCGACCGAAATCAAGCGTCTCGAATCCCGAACCGACCATACTCGAGTCGGTATTTGGTTTTGATTTTTCAGACATTCGGTTTTCGGAACAGGTCGGGACAAAAACCGAAAAAACAAACCAATATCGAGCAAAACCGACCTAACCCGACTAAACCGAAACCGAACCTGATTAAACTGAGCAATTCGATTCGGTCATCGGTTTGGATTTTTTCCCGAACTCGGTTTCGGGGTAAGTCGGGACGGGTCAGGATTCGGCCCGATGCTCGGCCTATACCTCTGAACCCATTTTTGCACCTCTAGGTAAAATGTCACTCTTCTTCAAACAGTAAAAAAAAAAAAAAAAAAAGTTAGACTGCGTCGGCAAACGTTACTTACCCTGTTTTTTTCTTTCTTTGTTTGTTTATATCCTTGCTGTCCTTCTTCTTCCTCAACCCTTCCTTCCTTAACAAATCTCCTTGTTGACTTCCATAAAACCACCCAAATAACCCACATCACCAAATTCAATGAAAACAAATGGAAGCCAACAATGGACAACCATAGGCCTAGTCTCATCATGGTACGCCTCAAACATAGGCGTCCTTCTCCTAAACAAGTACCTCCTATCCAACTACGGCTTCAAGTACCCGATCTTCCTCACCATGTGTCACATGACAGCCTGTTCTTTACTCTCCTACATTGCAATTGTTTGGTTCAAGGTTGTCCCTTTGCAAATGATCAGGTCTAGATCTCAGTTTCTCAAGATTTCTGTCTTGAGCTTTGTCTTTTGTGGGAGTGTGGTTAGTGGGAATGTTTCCTTGAGGTTTCTGCCTGTGAGTTTTACTCAGGCTGTTGGGGCGACTACCCCGTTTTTTACGGCGGTTTTTGCGTATGTTATGACGGTGAAAAGAGAGGCGTGGTTGACGTATTTTACGCTCTTGCCTGTTGTTACTGGTGTGGTTATTGCTAGTGGGGTAAGAAGCGGAATTTTATTAGTTCGTAATTGTGTTAGTTAATGAGGTGTTTTATATAATACTGGTTGAGACGTAGACAGCGTTACCCCTACCTAAGGTAGAAAAGGATCGAACCCTTGACCTCTGGAGACAGAGGCAAGGGTGTTAACCACTTGATCCAACCTTGCTCTTTTTAATGAGGTGTTTTATATGACTAGTGTAATTTGAGGTAATAGGAGATGTGCATTTCGTCAAATGATTATATGTTCCGTATAATAGGAATTAGAGTACTAGTTTCGTATAGGGATCGGAAATTTATAGGAAACTGTTTATAGTTAGGCTATGTTTGGCAAAATTAGCTGTGAGCAGTAGCTGCAGCTCACTGCTCACAGCTTCTTAAAGAAGCATTTGAAAAACGAGCTTTCCTAAAAAATAGCAAAGATCACCACTCTTTCGCCCAAAAAGCTCCAAAAAGCTCAACGCCAAACATAGCCTTAGTCAACGGAATTGCCAGCCTCACTTTTTGGAAATTTAAAATTTGTGGAATAGGCTCTTACCTTTGAACACCTGGTTACCAAAGACGCCTTCAATTGGGAAGACACTAATTGTGATGCTTAGGCTTTTATGTGCGACAAAACAGACTACTTGAAATTTAATGTTAACACATCACAGAGACATACTAGAGGGTACTAGTGTCAGCTTGTTAGTCACTCGATATCATAACGAGACTAAAATTGTTTGCTTAATTTATAATTACCTCATTTTGCTGTACTTAATGCAAGTTGGTTATCTCATTTCTTGCTTCTGTTTCCTTGTACTTGGTTGGGCTATCTTTGCTCAGCTAGTTGCGATGCGAAGGCTTTTATGTGCGACAAACCAGGCTACTCAAGATTGTTTATAATGACTCAGACTAGGCATTTGGTGCAAAGCTATGTAAATGCAATATTAACATAGTATAAAGACATCTCATGTGACCTTTGTTCTAGTAGTTACAGTAAAATGATGTACTAGAGGCAGCATGTTAGATACGCTTCTTTGCTTAATGTTTGATTACCTCATTTTTCTGTATTAAATTCAAGTTAGTTATCTCGTTACTTGCTTCTGTTTCCGTGTACTAAGTTGGGCTATCTTGCCATGGAAAAAGTTAGAGAAGCGTCGACCTTCAACTACATAGGCTTCTATCCTGCTTGCACTATCCATAAACTTCGAAAGCAAATTGTTACCCATAAAGTTGGTCTAGAAGAGTTTCGGCAATAATTTATTCCGCGTTTCTGCTTGCATATGAATGGCTAGCTAATTTATGCTGAGAGTTTTAAAGCTGGTCTTGATTAATGATAGTATACAACAGTCACAAAAAATGCACTTAAGTTTTCCTCGAGCATATCATTCTACAGGGATGCCCCTATCTGCTCTTTTATTTCTGATATTGTCAAGTGCTGTTTCTTTTTAGTTTATGTCTGTACGTAGTATCTTGTTATAATTTTCCACAGCCTCCATTTTTAATCAGTAATATAAGGTAGCTTTTCAAATCGGCACTCGTCTTAATGAGTTTGGACACATGGTTTAGAGTGTAGGAAACTAGGAACCAAGGATCAGCCATAAATACTTAAGTTGTGGTAATGCAACTGTTAGGATCACTATGGCACAAAATCGCGCCAAGTCCAACATATAACCCCAACTGTCGTTCCATCGTTAAACCAATTGGCAATAGAAGGAGTAGCCGACCAAGCTTTATATGTTAACTTTGACATAATCTATCTACTGATGTGAGACGTGTGGTTTTGTTACTTTTGTATACATATACAATAAAATACTGTTGTTTAAGTCTGAATTCCGTTGAGTGTTTATCCCTATCTAAACGAGTTGCCGAAGAAGCTATCCTTTGTAGTATGAGCTTATTTACCATGTGCAGTTTATGTATCTCCATGTAATTGTTTATTCTTTTCTGGGATAAATGGAATTTTACAAAATGTTAGCACATGATGATCTATATTTTGTACTGCTATATGTGGTTGTTGGCACTGCGTTCTTTAATGCATAAGTGAGATTCAGGAGCTACTACTCAAGTGTTTCTAGTTGTGGAAAAAGGCATATGGATGTTATTGCTAACCCTTCTGCATTTTTCCTATAGTCTCGTTGTCCTCCTCGCTTAAATGCTTAATAGGGCTATAACAAGATCAGTAGTGATGATGATACTATATTTACCGGGTTAAAACCCTTTACCCAAAAAAATTGTGATGCTGATACTCTCCTCGAAGAGTATTATCACTGGTGATGGTGTTTCCTATATGAGAACAAAGATATATGTTAAAGGGAGATAGGATGAGACTATGAGCTCATTATCATCGCTATGCTTTCTATGGGAAGCTTTACATATATATTAGTACGCCAAGCCCTGTGCTATGTTATAAGTGATATCTGGGGGTGGGGCGCACTAGTCAGAGTGTAATTAGGTTCCCATTCAAAGGGATGGTGTGGCTCCCACATTGGGGAACCTGGTGGGTAGCAAGCATAGCTAACGTCATCAAAATAGTACTACATCCTCATAAAATCTATCCTAACTGACACGTGATAAGAATTCATTGACTTGCAGAAGTCTTCATGACTTACTCTTTTGCTTAGTGTGCTTTAGGAGGATTTTAACCCCCACCCCCCGCTGGGGGGCTTCTGTCTGAGCCCTCGCCTTGACAAGGCTGTTGCCACTCCTTCCACCTGTAGAGATAGATGGAGTTAGGCCTTTGTATGTCGGATTGATTGATAGTAGGATCAGCGATGGCCCAGGACGAGGTGGTACTTTTGATATTTCGGCTTTGCACGCAATTTATTAGGCAGTTTAGGTGGATATGACATTACTAAAAATTGAATCTAACTATAAGTATTACAACTTTTCATTGTAGCTTATTGAGATCACAATTATCAGTCAGTAGAATCTCAAAGTTAATAATAGTGCATGCGTTTCAATATATTTACGTGACACACTCATTTCCTGAATGATCATTGTTCTTTATGTATATGAACTTACATATTTTATGTGGCAGGGTGAACCAAGTTTCCATTTATTTGGATTTCTCATGTGTATTGGCGCTACTGCTGCAAGAGCACTAAAGTCGGTGCTTCAAGGAATTTTGTTATCGTCAGAAGGGTATAACCAGTTTCTTTACTTACATTGGTGGCTTCATGTTAACTTATATTTTTCTTGCTAAGTATATAATTAACCGTAACTGTGCTGGATTATAATAACAGGGAAAAACTGAATTCCATGAACCTTTTGCTGTACATGGCTCCGGTAGCTGTTGTGATATTACTTCCAGCAACATTGATCATGGAAGACAATGTGGTTGGCATCACCATAGCTCTTGCTCGAAAAGATGTCAACATCGTTTGGTATCTGCTCTTCAATTCTTTTATGGCATATTGCGTAAACTTGACGAATTTCTTGGTTACCAAGCACACAAGCGCATTGACACTCCAGGTATGTCTGATTGATTATAGGCGTATTTTTGGTTCATTCATTTTCAATTTCTGTGCTTGCTGATTTTTCGGATGAGATGCTTCTGTGAAAGTTCCTGTATGCTCTTAATTTCGTATACTGGTTGGTTGTTTCTTGTGGATGTTCCTATATGCTCATTAATAATGTACCACAAGGATCATGCGCATCTGTATAAAATTTTATATGCGTTTTATGCTACTATCCTCCTTGACTGTCTTTGGACTGCTTATATATAATTATTATAAAACTTTTGAAGAAACATACTGCACATAATTTCCATGAGAGTATGCGACTCTTGAAAATTTTAACTGATAGGTTGCTGTGAATCAAATGAACCTTATTTTTGATAAAGTGGTTTAAGGTACACTTCATTTTGATGATGCAATGTTTAGTGTATGAAGTTTCAACTGCATAGGTAGTCATGTTTTTGTGTATGGCAACACGGAATTATTAAATTGCTGACCTTTTGAAAAGTATTCTCCTCTCTGGCGAAAATGTCATGTACTTAAAGTAACACCGATGCTAGTGGTTAATGACTTAAGGGACAGTTTGACAGATGCGGGAAACTTGTCAGTTAGGATATGTCGTTTTAGGAAGTTAAGTGTTGCAGTGATTATCATGGGATTGAGCGATGATAATCATGAAGATGCATTAGATGCCGAAAGTTTCTGTTATGTAGATCAAACCTTACTTTTTTCCTATCCACATACCAGGTCCTTGGAAATGCTAAAGGAGCGGTTGCTGTCGTGGTGTCAATTATGATTTTTAAGAATCCGGTGTCGGTAACAGGGATGCTGGGATACTTGCTTACAGTCCTTGGAGTGATTCTTTACAGCGAAGCTAAGAAGAGGACCAAATAAACCTCTTTATGGGAGCAAAAATTTTAGCAAATTCTTTTTTGGGAGGAAAAACTTCAAGTATGATTCGTTGTTCATTAAAGTCCCATGTATTTCGATAATTTTTTTTTTGTTCGTTTTGACTGATGAACACGCTTTCCATTTGTATCTTGTGACATGATTATGGGTTTACAATTATACGGTTGTATAAATACTGTAGAATATCATCAAATGAACATGAATACCTGACTGTTCAACTTCATTCTAGTTGTCGTTCTTTTCTTGCTCGATTTGCCGTTTGATTTTTAAATCACTTATCTTTTCGCCTTTAGTTTTTGATGTATAATGGTGAAAACTTATAAACCAAATGTAGATCAAAGAAATTTTTATGTTATGTTATATGTGATTGCTAAAACATAAGGATTCTAAAATTGTAAACATGTAATGATATACTAATAAAGGTTGTCTAGATACTAGAAATGCAATATGAGTGTGATGTAACTCAATTGAATGGCATTGTGACAAGGATTCCAATTACATCAAATGACGTTGCTGGGAATGTGAGTAGATAATATCCTTTACAAAGATGATTCATTTCGAATACTTTAAATTAGGACTTTTTTTTTTTTTTTTTTTTTTTTTTTTTTTTTAAATTACCTCTCTTTTATGGCAACCAGGTTTTTGAAGCGTTTGTTTGGGAGGTGATTTACACACTCTCACAATTGATCGACACATTCAAATTATGAGTATTTTGACATTTATACTTTTATAAATGTGCCAAGCAATTGTAGGAGTGTGCATATCAGCTCCCTTATTGTTTAGCTTTAAAATATGAGAAATGCTACGTCACTAAAAATTTACAAATTTTTTTCCACACAATAACATGGCAAGTGAATTGGACCAACCATGTTGTTTTGTAAATTTTTAATGGATTTAGCATTTCTCTTAAAATATACTGCTCGTTGGGCAATAAGTGTTTAGCTTTTGGTTTTATTTAAACGCTTCTATTTGATATAGTAAGAAAAAATGTTGATTTAATTTTGAAAGAAATAACAATTGTCCTACTTTATCAAAACGATACTTATTTCGTTTTAAAATAATTGTCTTTCAGTATAATTCATCTAAGAAATTTAAAATTTTTATTTTATTTTATTTTTTTTCAAATAACAATTTTACCTTTAAGTACTTAACGCTGTTTTTTTTTTTTTTTTTTTTTTTTTTTTTTTTTTTTTAATAATAGTTTTAAATAATCAACTAAATTTGTACTTTAATAGTGAACAATTGTTTAGAATTATTAAAAAAGGAAAAGAAATGCAAGACAAATACTCCCTTCGTCTCATAATTATAATCCATTGTTAACTTTTGAAGTCTTTAGTTTTCAACTTTAACCTTAAATATTTTTATTTGTGTTATATATTAATTAATGCAAAATATATGAATGGATTGAGTTTTGAATGTATTTTCCATTTGTATAATTTTTATCAAGTATTATATAACACAAATAAAAATATCTAAGGTCATAATTGTCAAATAAAGACTTAAAAAGTCAACAATGAACTATAATTATTTGACGGAGGTAGTAGTACTGTAGTAATTTTGCAAGGAGAGTTTGACCAATAAAGAAAGAAAGAATAGACATTAAAAAAAGGTGACGAGGACGCATTAATGTAGTAATAGAAAAGTAGTTGGATGCCAAGTTGTATTGAACATCACATTTCCCAATAAACAAAGAATCTCTCTTTACCAAGTTGTATTGAACATCTTCTTCTCTTTGTTTCGTTGCATTAAGCCACATGCAGTAGTAGCTAACTTCCCAACAACAACTTAACTTAAGAGAAGATCGATGGTGGGTGGTGGTGGCGGAGATTCCAAGGCCGCTGAGATTTCATTTGCTGGTACCTTCGCCAGCAGTGCTTTCGCTGCTTGTTTTGCTGAGGTTGGTATTATTAATTTCCTCTGTTATCATAGAAATGTTTTCAAAACCGGGTTTTTCATCGACCCACCGAGTTACCGGTTCGAACCGGGTCAACCAGTTTCTGCCCCCCCAAAAGAATTATGCATGAATCGTGACTAAAATTACGTCCCAACTAAAAACAAGTAAAAAATTAAAACCCGGTTTGACCTGGGTGGTTTGCCTCAAACCCGGCTGTTAGAGGTTTAGAAAATGCAAAACCCGGTTTATTTTGGCATGTTTTTTGACCGGAACCGGATTGGCCCGGTGTCGAACCGTGTTTCAAAATATTGCTATTATGTTTATCACTACCATCGTATATATATTTATCATTATTATTCATGCACATTATATAGAGATTACATGAGTAAACTCCTAAGCCCACAGACCGGGCTTGGGTCGATTATCCTCTAATAAATACAACAATGTATGTAAACAATGGATTTAACATTAACTATTTAACCATTGTGTCGTTTAACTATCAACTGTCATAACTAATAACTGACATAACTAACAAATCCTAACTGCCACATTAAAGGGTGCTTGGGTTAACTGTTTTGACCCATATCTCAACACATTGCAGCCTTACTAATTCGACCCATAAGTTATACTAAGTACATATTTAAAAATTACATATATATCCTTGCAAATTTCAAAAATTACATATATATCCTTTTGATGCATTAAAAGCATTGTACTTTATGCATCAAAAACTTGTAAAAAAGATATATATGTAATTATTCATCTAGGGAAGGATATACATGTAATTATTCCTTTAACGTTGGCATACAATGAAATTAAATGGACAACACACACTTGTCTTTATATATATCTACATGCACACGACGACTATAATGAAAATAAAAATGAAATAAAAGATGAGATTTCATTAAAGTTAGTAAATAAATTACAAACAACTAAACTAGCCATGTATTGGTGTCACGCAAAATTTGGGGACCAAGTTCATTTAGGGAAATCGGGATTTTTAACAAAAATTTACGCTAAGCTGCAAACATCTATTGCCCCCCTACATCATGCCATCTTTTTCTTTTCAAGCTTCACTTAATAATGACTTAATGAGCAGATATGCACAATTCCATTAGACACTGCAAAGGTGCGGCTTCAATTACAAAAGAAAGCTGTTGCAGGGGATGGAATAGCCTTACCTAAATACAAGGGAATGTTGGGGACCGTAGCTACTATTGCCAGAGAAGAAGGTCTTGCGTCTTTATGGAAAGGCATTGTACCTGGTTTACATCGCCAATGCTTGTTTGGTGGTTTAAGAATCGGCTTGTATGAACCCGTACGTAGCTCCGGCTTCTTTATTTCTCTTATCCGTTTTCTGCTTAAAGTTAACCATATGCTTTCTGCTTCTTGCCAAACAGATTAAAAACTTGTATGTTGGTGATAACTTTGTTGGGGATGTTCCTTTGACCACTAAAATACTCGCTGGTCTCACAACCGGTATGTAAGAATTTGGGGATGAATTATATATGGTCCACGCCAAGTATGATCAGCTATTGATGATTATTAACTATTATTTGGTTGTATTAGGTGCTCTTGCTATATCTGTTGCGAATCCAACGGATCTAGTGAAAGTCCGTCTCCAAGCGGAAGGGAAATTGGCACCTGGTGTCCCAAGGCGTTACTCTGGTGCATTAAATGCTTATTCCACAATCGTCAGACAAGTAATGTCGTCCGTCACATTCTTTGTTCATTTATTTATTGCTTTTATTCACGTCTTTTACATGTGAACTGCAGGAAGGGGTTAGAGCTCTATGGACTGGACTGGGCCCAAATGTTGCGCGTAATGCTATAATAAATGCTGCTGAGTTAGCAAGTTATGATCAAGTCAAGCAGGTTGTTACACACACAATCATATACTTTTGTAGTATAATAAAGTTTTGTGTTTTGACGAGTTCTAACTTTATATGTTTAATTTTGATTTTACTGCAGACAATACTGAAAATTCCCGGGTTCACTGATAATGTCCTCACACATCTATTATCAGGTTTGGGTGCCGGATTTGTTGCTGTTTGTGTTGGATCCCCTGTTGATGTGGTACTACTTATTCACACTTCACAGTCTAATTATATTCTCCTAATAAAAATATTTAGAGAAATCTAGCTCAAGTACACACATAGTAGACATTATCCATTATAGTTATCTTGTCGTTTATGTTATTTTTTGACATTAATAATGACTGCTCACGACCCACTTTGGACTGATTTTCATCACCTGTTTGTCTCTTTTTCCATGAAGCATTTCATGTGATCAACTAATTATACAAAAGGCCAACTTTTAAACTCTGATCCCTTTAAAAAGTAAAAACCCCCCAAAACAAACTATGCTTATAGCCATTGAGTGAAAAGGTTCGTACATAAGCATAGTTTCGTCAAACTATGCTTTTATGAATGAATTAAGAACAATACTTGCATGTGTTCTGTTTTTGCAGGTTAAATCAAGAATGATGGGAGATCCAAGTTACAAAGGCACCATCGATTGTTTTGTTAAGACACTGAAGAATGATGTAAGCTCTTACGCTCACTGACTCGCTTACTAGCGGGCACATGCATACAACCCACTTCTATTTTTAGTGATTAGACATTCAATTTGTGAATTGGAGAAGAATCCCCGTGTCTGCTAAAAGGAATCAGTTTATCTTTTAAATAGCCTAACAGTAATCTTGTACCATGGACCAAATCAAGTGGTCTTATGCTCCCGTGTTTTTCTATGTTAACAGGGACCATTTGCTTTCTATAAAGGCTTTATCCCAAATTTTGGAAGGTTGGGTTCTTGGAATGTCATCATGTTTCTCACCTTGGAGCAGGTAAATATTATCATCCTCAAATCTTTTTACTATCCATCCCTTGGATATATATTCTCAGATGAAGTTGAACGCTTATTTATGTTTTATTCACACGACTTGATGGAATTTTGGTCATCATAAATAGTAAATTTTGTTGTTGATATCTAATGGTATATAAATATACGGTACTTTAAACCTCGACCAGCATTGCATTTACCGTTATCCAAGTATTTTTTCTAGTTTGTGCCCTTGTCATTTAAGGTTATTTTAGACATTAAGTTACATGAACCTGCTTGGAGACCACTTTCATAAAGTTTTCATATGATTCATTACTGTCTCCTTTTTTGGACAGGCAAAAAAGTTCGTTAAAAGCATTGAATCAGCTTGAATACAACCGCTAGCAAGTACAAGATTGCCCTTATTTTCGTTCACATCTTCTGCAGTTGAATAAATTCATCAATGAAGAACCATATTATGAAGTCATTGAATATATACATGGGACTGAAGTTCTTTGTCCCTTTTCCCTGTGGAAACTCCATTTGCCAAAACTCTGGCTAAGAAAGTATTATACCAACAATGTACTGGATAGCTGTTCTTTTTGTTACTCTCAGGCACAATGTCATTGAAATTTAGTTACAGTACATTTTACTTCTGTCGACAGTTTTTTTTTCTTTATGATTTACCAATCGTTTTTAGTTGTCAAAACTTGACAGCTTAGTTGGCACTAAAGCATAACTTTGGCTGGGATATTCATAGAGGCTGATAAATTCTCAAGCTTTTTAATGTGCTTTGGAAGCGTCCACATTTTGCAGGTTATGTGACCGCCTTAAGTTTAATGGCGTCCCTTATGTTTGTCTTTAGAACTAATTTGGGATGATTGGCTACTTAATTTTCTCGTTGCATGTACGTTGAGAACCACCTACTGCTTAGCTAGCTTCAGCTTGTTCTGTTTGTCGTGGATGAGTATTGTTTTGGTCATGACAGTTGACTCGGTCAACTCACCGAGTTGACTCAGTTGACTTGGTAAGGAAGTGATGTATTTGTTGTTATTTTACATTTTTAAGTTATTGTTATTGTTGTTGAGCTTGGATTCGGATTTGTTGTGGGTTTCGATGTGGGTTTGGTCTCGGCAGTCAACGGCTAGCCAAGCCGTGACTCACGGCGAGGCGTGAGGTTTAGTTTAGGCTAGGGTTAGGGTTCGGAGTTGGTTATGTTTGGATTTGATTTGATTCGGTTTAGATTTGGGTTATGGTTTGCGTTCGGTTGGGATTTTGGATTTGGAAAGGGATTTTGTTTGATGTTGTTTAGATTTAGGATTAGGATAAGTTGTGCTTGGAATTGTGATGTTGGATTTGGTTGTGTTTTGTCTCGGGTTTAGCGAGGCCAAGAGCCCCATAGGCTCGGTGAGAGTGAGTCGTGACTCGGGTGAGTCACAACAAGAGTTTTGGTTATTTGGATTTGTTTTGTTAGTTTGGTCTCGGGATTTGGTTAGCCGAAAGCCACTCAGGCTCGAGGTGAGTCGAGCCGTGACTCACGGGAGTCACGGCAAAGTCTAATTGTTTGTTTATTTTATTTATATATTTATGTAAGAAAACGGGCCAAAACGTATAAAAACGGGCAAAAACTTATGTAAACATAAAAAACATATGAAAACTGGAAAAACGTAAGAAAAACGGACAAAAACGTAAGAAACTGGGCGAAAACATATAAAAACAGATGAAAACGTATGAAAACGGACAAAAACGTATGAAAACTGGAAAAACGTAAGAAAAACGGACAAAAACGGATGAAAATGTAAGAAACTGGGTGAAAACGTATGAAAACGGAAAAAAAACGTAAGAAAAATAGACAAACACATAAGAAAAATGGATGAAAACGTAAGAAAATGGGCGAAAATGTATAAAAACGGACTAAAACGTATAAAAACAGACAAAAACGTATGAAAGGACTAACGGTGCAAATATTTGTTGCAAACGGTCGTTAAAGGACTAACGGTGCAAATGGACTAACGGAAAAAACTTATGAGAATTAGTCTGAGGGATCATTCATGTTATTCTATGGCAGTGACAGGGACCATACATGCAACTTTTAAGTTTGAGGGACGGCAGGTGAAATTTTCGTCAAAGCAGAGGGACCATTCATGTAATTTACTCTAATAATAATAATTGAAATATAATTGCAATATTTTTGGGATTTGGGCTTGGATATTTGACGTTGTATCATTGTTGGAAAAGGATTGGACGATATTGGATTTACAGATTAGTTGAATGGACAATTATGGACCCTTTGGTACTCGAGACAGAAGGGTGTGTTAGACTTTGAATAGTTTAACATATCTGGACCCGAACTAATACAAAATGGTCGATAAAACTAAAACAACTAATATTACGTGAATAATAATGTCCAATTATATAATAACTTGTAAAATTTGACGATAAGATATAATATTCAAGAGTCGACCAGACTCGGAAATGTTTATTAAACGGGCACATCATGCCGAATTTTTGACAAATCTTTAAAAACTTAATCATTTATGAATATCTTAAAACCTTTTCAAAAACTTATAAGTTACCGACGTTATGTCAATTATTTGGGGAAAAATGGGTAAATACCGAAACTACTTATTGATGTTTTCTTCCTTGATTATTTGTTTGCTTTCCTTTTTCTTTCTCGTCAGAATTTCTTCATTCTTGATTCTAGTATTTCCTTTGATCTTTCTCTTCTCGTTTATTCTTCGTTCGAGTTCAGTGACATTCTTTATTTTAAATTTCTTAAATTTTCACACAAGACTTTAAACGTATCTCTTCTTTCAAACGCCATTGAAACTAAAAGGTTTTATTCAAATATGGTTTTATAAGTTGTTTCGAGTATTATTTCTGAGAAATGCCATCTAAATTGATTGGGTTGTTTTTAAACTTCTATTTTAGGCACTGCCATAACAAGAGTGTCTTTTAACTTAACATCAACATGAAGTTCAATTATTGCTCTCGCAAAACAGGGCCGACCCCATGATTCCATACACGTTGAGGTTGTATAAGTATCTAACATCAATGTGGTACCAAGTTTTGTAGCAATAGCACTCAATCCATCCGTCGTGAATACCATGATAGGAACATCATATAGTGTAAACCCATACTCGTACACTCTTCAAGTGTTCCTCAGACACATTCACCAAAAGAGACCACTTAGCACATTACGTATCATCCATGGTCTATTCTCAAGCGTTGATTCCATACATGCATTAGAATTGAATTTGAAGAAGAAGATACCTTTCGAATTTAACCCTATTAAGACTTATACACATTGTTGTATGTTGCCCTATTTAGAACTAGTGTCAAGAAATAATGAAAAGGTACTTCATCACGTTCACTAAATTGTTTAGTTACAATAATTATGTCTTACTGTAAAGACATAAAAATGAAGTATGCAATTAATTTGAAAATACAATTGAAGCCAAGAGTCGGCATATGTAGAAGCATGTGGGAGCATATGTAGAACTTGAAGAGATTCAAGCACAAAATACAAAACCTTCTGAATACACTAACAAACAATATGATGAGGCTTAACATGTAAATGTAAAAGCCACAAGTGTTGTAACTCTCATTCACAAATCCACAAAGACACCTCAAGCACCTGAATGATATGGTTTTTATATCAATATATGCTAAAGAACATAAATTAGGGATCATAGTAAACCTATAGACTACACAAACACATTGTTGGATCTTGAATCCAATAAATGGCTCTAGCCTATGAATGCAAAGATGCAGTTCATGAAATATAATCATTTTTAAAAATTGATTGATCTTTCAACAAATGGTTAGACTGTGAGGTGAAAATGAGTTTTCTAATAGAAGACACATATGGACAAATTGTACACACATTTATATGCACGCCTTGTGACAAGTATTTTTACTCATACTCATGCAATTGACTATGATTAGAGTTTTCTCTTTGTATGTGAGCATTAAATGATTAAAGATATTACTCCTTTCGTCTTAAATTTATTGTCCATTACTGACTTTTTTAATCTTTCTTATTTAACTTTGACCTTAAATATTTTTGTGGGTGTTATATAATATTTGATGCAAAATATATAAATGGATTGGGTTTTAAGTGTACTTTTTAATAGTATAATTTTCATCAAGTATTATCTAATAAAAAATATATATATTTATGGTCAAATTTGATTCAGTTTGACTTTGAAAATTTAAACTGGACAATAATTTTGGGACAGAGGAAGTATTTCATGAATATGAAATATCGTAATTGGATGTCAATCAAAAAAAAAAAAGAAAAAAAAAAAGGATGGTCTGGTTTCATCAATTTGTTTTCCTGAAAAACCAGGACGATAAGATTTTCTATTTGGATGATTTTAATGTACTTTGGAAGCATCCACATTTTGTAGGTTATGTGACCACCTTAAGTTTAATTCTCTTATGTAAGGTCTTTCGAACGAATTTGGAATGATTGGCTACTTGATTTTCGTGTTGCATGTCCGTTGAGCAACACCTACTGCTTAGCTAGCTTCAACTTATTCCGGTTGTCGTGTTCCTCTAGCCCCTCGCTAGAGTTGGGTGCTGGTTTCGATTAAAAGAATCAGTCCTTAAATAGAAACACAATTACAATTACTGATATTCCATTTAGAGCAGTTAAATATCCATGCTTACATGTTCTTATAACATGATCTCATAAAGTCAGCATGAATACAACATCATTTCTAGGCTGTCTACATCTCCATCTTCATTTCAATTTTTTCTGAACATCTACAGTATCAGTGATCTCACTCACATCATCATTCAACTTTGCCTAAAAAGTTGTATTAGTACTTTTTGGTCGAAGCGTCGTCACAATAGTTGTCTACAAAAAGTCACAGCAACATACAAATTTGTTTCAAATTCATCACTCCATTCAATCATTCCAAAACAAAAATACAATGATTAACGTACAAATATTTTGGTGAATATTTTAGAAAAGAACAAGAAAACGATTCTCTCTGGTGAAAAAAGGCGACACAAAACATCCCTAACAACCCTAAATCGTTTCTTCTAAAAATCATCCTTTGATCTCTTATTTTCTGATCCCTCTTGTTAATCTAGTGATTTACATTCGTGTTTATCATTGATTAATCCTGTTGGGTGATTTTAATCTTGATTTCTTAGGTCGATTTGGTGAAGATTACGATTTAGGGTTGTTTTATCTTTCAATCGTTCTTCATATAATCTGCTCCAATTCCTTTAATTCTTGGATCGAATTGATTATTCTTGTGATTAAACTTTATGTTTGTCATTGTTTAACTCTAATCGTTGCTTGGATCTAAGATTTGGTTCAGATTTGTAGAAATCGTTTTTTTTAGGGTTTGTAATCGCCATTGGGGGCTTTTAATCGTTCCTTATCAATCTTCATTCCATAGTCGGTTCTTGATTGATTATACATATATAAGGTCGATTAAGTTCTTTTGTTGCACATTCCTTTAATTCTATTCGATTCCCCTACTTAGGGTTTCGTTTATATCTTGTGCACATGTGGTTTCTGGTGCTTAATTATTTACTAAGCTCTTCGTGGGTTTGGTTATCTTCTTCTTGCATGTAACCCGTTTTAGGGTTTTGGATTTTACGTGTGCATCCTTCCTGGTGCTGTAAGTCATTCGTGTTTCAAGTGGGTTTGAGAGAGATGTAAGTGCTGCTGCTGTTCTTAACCCTTGGTTATTGCATACACGTTTCGCTGCTGCTGTTTTGAGTGTGTTCTGATTACATGGAGGCGGTATTGTGTTGCATGTGTATGTTTGGGTTTATCATGTCATGCGTTCATGGTATTGGTTATTTACAGCCTTGTTTTGTGCTGCTGCTGTTCACTATTGGCAATTGTGTTTGCTTCGGGTTGCATTCGGAGCATTTGCTACTGATCGTGTCATAGTGGAGGTGATTGGATGCTCTACGATGACTCAGCTTTGGAGATTTATTACCATGGTTTCGACTACATCGTGGTACTGTACGTGTCCTTTGGGACTGAGGTGAGGGATTTCACCCTCATCCTATGTACTTCAATGGTTCGTGCTGTGGGGTGGATGTGGGATGTTTGCATCTCATGTTTGTCTTGTTATTATACCTAGTTTGATACTTTGTTATTAGCTAGGTTTGGTTTGTGTTTATGGCCTGTCATAAACACTTGTTTATCAAGCGCCTGTGCTTGAGATTAATGTGGTACTTCAGCCACATTTCATTTGTACTTAAAAGTTTTTTTGGATAATATATTTACCGGGTCGTTGACCTTTTACCCCAAAAAAAAAAAAAAACGTACAAATATTTTTTGGGTAAAAGGTCAACGACCCGGTAAATATATTACTCCAAAAAACATTTAAGTACAACGGATATGAGTGATTCTCATATCTCAGCCCGTTACATAGGCGAAATGCTTACATAACAAGATACTTCCAATTTTCTAGACAAGAAAACAAACCATTAAAAGACTCGGACAAAAATATAACCTACTTCCTACGACCTTGGAGATTAAAGCCATAAATGGCGTTAAGAGCATCCAATTCCCCTGGAAGATCAGAAACTTGCTTCGAGTAATCATCATATTCATCCCACTCATCTTCACGCTCATGACCTCCACCAAAAAGATTTGCTGATTCGTCGAACGTGTTAAGAACCTCCTCATCATCACTATCAGTAACCACAATATCACCCACCTTAGAGAAAGGATTAGCCCTCTTATTGGCAGATGCAGACGGAATAGGAACACCTTTATCATCCAGGAGGGTAGCTTTCCCATCGATAAGTAGCTTTTCAAGCTTACTAATTTTCTCAACTACAGGAGTAGAACCACCTTCCTTATTTCCCATTAAATCACTCACAAGGGGTTCTTGTGATGTAGTACCAGTCTTAACCAACGCATCCACATTAACTTCCATAGTACAGCCAGCATCCACATCCATGTTGGTGACATCAGTAGGAATACCAAACGAATCCGTACCATCCATATTAAGAGCATCAAACTGGTTAGATGTAGAGATCGTTGTACCACAAGAGCTAGCCACATCAGGAGTCTTCTTCTTATTGCCACCAACATTCTTGGGTTCAGGAGGAGTCTGTTTGGGTTGATATTGAAACTTCTTACCCACAACAGGTTTAGTAAACCCTCCTTTCCCCGGAATTGTAGAACCACCTTGTTTGCCTTTCTTCCTGTTATTGACAGTCTTGAAACTATCATCAACAGGCTTAGTAGACTGAACAGGAGGTATAACAACCTTAGGGCAGTCAGTCAGAGTATGACCAAATATCTTACACTTGTCACAACGAGGTGGTTTCCACTCATATTCAACCCTTATCTTCTCAATAGTCGAACCCGAACCGTCAAGTAATGGTATCTCAACAGTGAGGCTGTCCCGCAGCACCTCATCTGACTTCACTTCTATCATGCATCTAGCAAAACTACTACGGCCCCACGATTCCTTGCACATATTGCTTGTAAAAGCATCTAACCTTTTAGGCGTACCAATTAGTGTGGCTAGAAGACTGAGGCCATCATCAGAAAACATTGCAAGGGGGACATCATGGAATTTAACCCAGACAGGGATGTTAGTCAAATCCTCTTTAAGAAGATTAGTGTTCAAAGTCCATGGTTTAAGAATAATGGGAACATTTCTGATCAACCAAGGACCGTTTTCAAGCACATCATCAACACCTTTCTTCGAATTGAACTTAAAGAAGAAGAACCCCTTTGCATTCATCATTACCTTTTGCACACCAAACTTAGCCCATGCATTGCGGACATAGTAATCAACAACAGGAAAAGCAAGGCGCTGGCCAAGGAAATAACCATAAAGAGTATTCTCAAACCTCGTGTTTACCTCTTCCACTATTTTCAGTGGAACTGAAAGGTCAACATCATCCTTTTTTTTGCTACATTCCAACCTCCGAAAATTAGACATGTGTTTCTGAGGTTCATTTGAAGTAGCACCCGCGTAAGAAACCGCCTTCACTCCACTAGTAGTATCATCCATAGAAGCATTAGGACCAGAAGTATTCGAATTAGAATTATGCCCAATACCACTTGAAGAGGAAGCCTTATTAGCAACAATATCACGTTGAATATTAGTCATGGCTTCATCAAAATTCTTATGTGCAGTAGAAAGCAAGTGCTTTACACTGACAGCACTTGTAACCTGCTCCAAATCATCACCATGTGGTGTAGCTTTCGTAAGTGGAATCGGCTCCACTTCCTGAGTACGTAGGAGTGGTGAGACATCATCACCTAAACCAACGTTTCCCACATCAATCGAACCTCTTTGAGAATTACCTTCATCATGAGCAGAAATCGAATCCCCAACAACATCACTACCCTTAAAAGTAGCACCCATCAAGCAAGAAGAACCATCCGATGTGTTCTTGCTTTTGTGATTCAAAAAACCCTTATTAATCATCTCTCAAAAACCCACGAACAGAAACTCAATAACCACCAGCACGTATGCAAACAAGATCAAATAATAAAAACCCTAATCGCTTAGGGTTTAGAGTTAACGCCTAAAAAACTAACCTCCCTCCATGAATTCGATCAAGTTAAGTGAATATACGACAAGGATCAGGACCTGATCGAAGTAATCAACCAACTTAGAATAAAGAAAATCAAATAGTATCCCTAGATCGGTTGGAAAAAACGATTAACAAACCCTAGAATCAGAAAATCAGAAATCTGCTAGGACTTATGAATCAAACACGAATCCAAAGAATCAGAAGCGTGGAAGAATCAGTAAGAGAATAGACAGATTGTGAAGGATCGATTAGTAAAGAGGGTTTTTAGAAAATCGCCAAAATCGCCATTAGAGAGTCGTTTAGGGTTTAATTTTGATAAATATGATTAACGTACAAATACTAATGTCGTTATAGTTAAAAAACAATACAAATAAGACAACCTCTACTCACTATCATCACCATTCCTCATTCGCATTCCTCATTCGCGTTCCCAGAAAGTTTGGATAGAATCGACATGGGCTTGTGTTGCACGGTTTCGATCCTCCAGTGCACAAACTTTTTCTGCCATCGCTCTAATTTGAGCCTCCAGTGCACGATTTCGATCCTCCATCAATTTGGTTTATCTATCGAATCACACAATTATAGTTAGACATAGCAGAAGTATTAAGAAGATCAAACAAATGGAAAATTGGAGTGCGAATTAATCTCGCACGATCAAGTTAAATAACCTATTTACTATGAACATTTCTACCTAATGAAATATGTAAGGAAAGGAGTGGATGTACAACCACCCGGCCACAAGTATCAGAAAAAAGATAAAACTCCCAAAATGATCGAGATAATAAATATATAGCTAGGTGCAGTGCAAGAAGGCCAGGATGCACGCTTTCTTGGAGCACAAAGTTTATCTTGATCTAAATAAAAGAATAGAAAAGTAATCAATTACGATCTTCCAGGGAATTTGAATGCTTTATATGACACGTATGGTATCAAGCTCAAAGGTCTTGGTAGAAAGAAATTTTGTTTTCATAGGAGTCTAATGGTATCTTTGAGTAATGGTTTTTTTCTTATTTAGAGAATTGGAAGTATCTTGTTATGTAAGCTTTTCTGCCTATGTAACGGGTATGGGATTCACCTATATCCTTTGTACTTACACGTTTACCTTTTACCCAAAAAATAAATAAAAGAATAGAAAAGTAATCAATTAAATTTACCTCCTCAATGTTTGATTTAAAGAGCTTTTCAAGGGTGAAATCCTTCTCTAATATCTCCAGACGTTCGAAAGCGGTGCCTCTTTTTCTCTTTGATGAACTATTAACCTGCATCAGATTTTGGTATTGAATCATTTATATATATATATATATATATATATATATATATATATATATATATATATATATATATATATATTGATTAATTCCCTTAAAAACATGCATGACATTGTGATTAATTCCCTTACTAAGATCATTAACAAACGTTACCTCATGCATCACGATTCATGATTGTTAACTTATTTTATGTCAAGTGCTGAAATTTGTTTCTTTTTCTTCTTTACTTGATCCCACAGACAACGTTTGATTCGGAAACTTTAAAATTTTATATGAGGTACGTCACTACAAGAAAAAGTGCTTATAGTGACCAAAATTTAGTGCCAACTTTTTTTTGGTCACTATTTAGGCAAAATAATGACCATATAATACTGGACAATAATATTTGGTCATCTGTAAATAATTAGTGACCAAGCTCAAAAGGTAAGCAACACAAGTACAAACATTTATGTATTAGTTAATATTCAGAAAATTGATAATTAGAAGATTTTACCTTATTGGTTAATCTGTGTTTAAGCATTTTTTTTCCCTGATTCTTATGAGCAGGGTCATTTCAAGAAACAAACAGATATAGAGCTCAACCTTAAATACATAGGTAAGGATTGGTATATTCGTTGTTTTTCGTGTGTATGTGTGATTGTCTTGACAAATAAGGAGGTGTTTGGAATTATGTTTGGACTTTGGATATTATGCTTCTAATAATATGATTGTATAATGATTTGCATACTAGTAGCAACGGAACTGTTTCGATAATGATGGACACAAATGACCTATTTACCCGTATTCTCTCTTGTTCAAGAATGCGTTTTTCGGTCATTCTAACAGAATTTGCCTAAAAAAATTATGGTTATTGAGACTTCAAGCAACATAAACATATCCAATTGTTGTATCTGAAGTGCTTTATTTTCAGCTTATTAGCATGCAAATTCAAGGGGATATGTCTAAAGCATTAGTCGCATTGAATCCACAAGCTGCCTCCATACCTACACCAAAATTAAAGAATGTTAGTCAATTGCGGACCGAGCATCTAGTGTAAGTTTCTCGAACTTTAGTCTTGCTTGATGTACAGTTTCCAATTGATAATGTGCACATTTAAATTCTTGGTGTACACTAAACTTACAGTGAAGAGCGGGTTTATTTGTATTATGTTGTAAACTATTTGATTAATATATGAAATGCATTATTTTTAACGTTTTCCTCATGCTAAGATATGCATTATTCATCTGTGTTAAAACTTTTTGAAACAAAAATATAGTACTGTCGCTAAATTGTTTTGGCCAAAATGGTTGCAAAAAACTGATGTCAATCACCCCGTCGTAATGCGTGGACTGCCCAACTTGTTAGTGATTACAAGTAGATTTTTTTTGCCATATTTTTTCAATTAGTGACCACTGTTTGGCCATAAAATTCAAAAAAAAGTGACCACTTTCCCGGTATAGTAGACAACAAGTGACCACATCGTTGGTCACTTCATCTAAAATAGTGACCACTTTTACATTTAGTGACCATATTCAGTGACCACTTTTACATTTAGTGACGAAGAATTAGTCGTCACAAATGTAAGTGACAACAATTTTTTTGTCACTATTTAGTGACCATATTCATAAGTCATCACTATTACCTTTTTTGACCGACTTTTAGTGGCGACAAGTGACTACTTTGATATGGTCACTAAATCAGATTAATGACCAAATATCTACTATTAGTGACGATAATTGTGTGGTCACTATAGGCACTTTTCCTTGTAGTATACGTACTAAGTGAGATATAAGTGGAAGTTGTGAATCATGTAAAAAATTGTATGTTACCGTTAAGTTAAAACGAATCTATTAGCTCGAACTAGAGTTATCTATGTACACTTTTTTAATAATAGAGAACGATTATTATAAGTAAAAAAGTCAGTAACTTAAAGTACTTGATCTACAAGATTTACTGTTTTCGGATTAAAAAAAGATATTGGATCTGCCTTAATAGCGGGGATGCTTTGCCCTTCAAGACCTTCACTGGCAGCGTCTTCCTGTTCTTGCAAAAACAGCCATGTTATGTATCTATTTTTTCAAACAAGCCATTAAAACTAATCAAAACTATGATGCAAGAAATTAACACAAATAAAAAACTTATAATACGATCAAAGTAAAGCCTAAAACATACACGAACATATATGCTTACTGTAATCAATTTTATCGCATGGGAAAGAGGATGGACACATGATAATTGAGTAACAAGGAAACCAAGCTATACATGAATGACATTCAGATGAGTAAAACATGCACACTGAGGACGTACGCATAAAATGATCGATATGGTGTTGCTTGGTCAGGACAGCCAGATAGCACATATTTGTTTTTCTAAAATGAAATCATGACTCAAGGATCTAATTAATAAAATAGAATGCAACATCTACTTTGTAATTTTTTATTACCTGATACATGATGGGCGCACAATCATCTCGAGTTCTGTAGGCTGATTCATTTGTGCTGTTTCCTCATTAAAATATGGATAGGGAATCATCTCCCATCCTGTAATCAAATTAGTTTCTTGCACCAGATGGTTGTTTGACATTTTTTGGTCGAACTATTTTGGGCCCTAAATACATATGTTGTGTGTTAGAATTTGGTTTATGTTGGTCGTATTTATACTCATTAATCATGCATGCACTTATTACAATATCAAATATCTATTAAATGCACTTGATATCCTGCTTGTTAATGTGTTACTCGTTTTGTTTTAGGACCATCTACAAATTAGATAATACATTAAATCAAAAGATATTCATGTTGACTATAATTGTACTAATATCTTTGATTACTAATTAATGAAAGCAATAGTAATATTACTATCTTTGGTTACTAATTAATGATTTAAATTTAGCATTTGGTAACAACAATTTTATTATTTAAGTTCATTTACATAGCAAATATTTACATACATACCAAGGATACACCTTAGCCATTCATTTTTTAGATTAAATAACAAACCCACTTTCACCCTATTTTTCTTCAAAAAATTAATATTTATTAAACTGCTAATCGTTAAGTGAAAAAAATTACGTCATCGCGAAGAACATTTATTTATCGAGCAGTTAATTATCTTTCTGTATACGGACACTTTATATACTTTCGACAAACTTTTTTTTTTTTTTTTTTTTTTTTTTTTTTTTTTTTTTTTTTGTTTTTTACGTTTTTTTTTTTTTCATTTTTTTTCATTCTTAAAACTTGCATGAGAAATCACATGTGATTAAACGCTAATTTAAATATTCGAATATCTAAATATGTAATAAAATTAACATAACTTATTCCATAATATTTTAAAAGTTTCACCATTTGTTTTTGAAAACTAGACATTAATAGCTTTCTAACCATATATAACACATTGTATTTTGAATTATAGGTTAGTCCAGTTAATTTATGAAAGTTGGATTAAACATATAAAATCACATGTGATTTTAATGACACGCGTTCGCAATCACAAGCATGCGATTTTTACTACATGTGTTGTTGTCACATGTGATTATAGAAATTTCATGAATAAACTGCTACAATATATAGTTCAAATACAATGTATGATACACAATTGGAAAGCAATGAATGCATGTTTTTCATTGCACAAAAGGAGAAAAGTTTTTGATTTATAAACAAATACCTATGTCAATTTTAGTATAAATGTTTAGTATTCAAACTTCGATATTAGTGTTAAATCACATGTGGTATATCATGTGAATTTCAATATCTAAAATAAAACGTGAAAGAAAATGACTAAAAAAAGTCTGTCGAAAGTATATCATTGTGGCCGTCTATAGAAAAATAATCAAATGCTTGTCGTAACGGTATAATTTGTTTTGTATAATGATAAATGGTTCATGAGATATTTAAATTCTAAAAATAGGTGTCATTGAATTTTTTATTTAAATATTTATTAATCTCCTTATTTTTTCTCAATAGAAAATGAATAGCTGAGATTTGTTTCATCTTATGTGAGAAAAGTTTTGTATGTAAAATAACTCACTTTCGATTTTACATATCTTAATTGTTCATTTTTGTCATTGAAACTTTTTGTCCCAATTTTGTATTATTATTATTATTTCCATGTAATATAGTAACAATAATAATAAAATACACTTTTAATTTATTAGTATTAAATTACACAACATTACTTTTTTATGCAGTAATAATTAATTCATATAAACTTTTTTGAAATTTAAAAACATGTTATATCTTTCTAATATTTTCATATATAATGACTAATATGCGAAAAATTGAAAAGCACAATGAGAAATGAAAACATAGCAAAAAACTAACTTTGGATGATTTAATGGAACAAAATACTGTGCATTGGCTCATTTACGACAAATGAAACCTCATACCGTTATTCAAAGAAAAAGGATTTTGATATATCTAGTGAAAAAAACAATGTTATGAGTTCCTATTTTTTAGTTGACAAATAAAAGCCTTTGCTTATAATTAATAACATGCAAACATATTGAAAATGATATAGTCGTTAAACGTTTGGTTATATCCATGTAGCATATTATTGTTTTTTATCATAAAACGCCAACATATAAAATTAGAAGGGTTGTAATATAAACCACCACAATATCTAAGCTATAACCAAAAACAAAATTTGATAAATCCTTTTTGCGCAATCAATGTTTGTTCCTCTAATTATTTGACTTCCCACTATTAGGCACATTGGTAACCATCGTGACTTGCACTGTATTATCATGAACAAATAAGGCAATGATACCACACACTGCAAAATTGACAGTATATGTTATATTGATAGATTTTAATAAAGATATGTCAAGTGAATTATTTTGTGTGTCACTCGTCTCTTTCAGTAAAAACTTAACTTTTTTTAAATAACGATATGGGACCTCTCATGTTCAAATGAATTGAAAATGAGACGTCATGTTCACCAATTAGAAGCAAGATATCTAAAATGAGGTTATAGTTTTCAGTATAAAGCAATAACCTTTTTCTATTAGGTTTAAGTAGAGCTTTAATTTACTTGTACTAAAATTACACAAAATAGTTTTTTTTTTTTAATCTAATAAAAGTTATTTATGTATTTTTTTTTTGATGAAACTAAAAACATATTATAACGACTAATAAATGACAAACTAAAAAGTAGAGCGACAAAATGAAATTGCCGCTAAAAAACTAACTTTGGACGATTTAGTGGAAAAAAAGCAGTGCATTGGCTCATTTACGGCAAATGAAACGTTATAAAGTTATTCAAAGGAAAAGGATATTGATATCTAATCAAGAGAAAAAAAGATATTATGAGTTTCTATTTTGTAGTTAAGAAATAAAAGCTGCTACGTATTATTGACTACATGAAAACACGTCAAAATTGATATACAATCTTTAAACATTAGGTTATTTCCATGGTGCATGGATATTTGTATCACAAGAGACCGCTAATTAATTAAATAACATGGATTGTAATTAAAATCTGCTACAATATCTAAGTCGTAACCACAAACAAAATTTGATATTCATGGCTGAAGAAGATAGTGTTGATGAGGTTCTTGATTGCCAAAATGATATGCTAGTTTTTTAGCATCTGATATGCCTTGATATACCTGCTATTGCTAGTTCTTCGAAGGGTGAAAATGGAAGTACTACTCCTATTGTTGAGAAAATTGGGATGATTGAAAAGCAAATTATTGAAGAGAAAGTTACTCTTGTGGATGATGTTGGTAAACCTCTAAAAAAGGTTGATTTGAAAGAGAAGGAGGAGGATGCGGCTACTAATTAAGCCTAGTATCTCTTCCACTTTCATAACACTCGTTCCATAAAAAAGATCATTAAGGCTTAGTGCTTGCGATTAAAAGGCCAAATATTAAACTCATCTTCAACGATATTAAGCTTTACTTCTACAATTGGATCTCTACTAGACATAGTCCCTCAACAGGACTGATTGGTTTAGGGAATCCTTGTAACGCACTTTGTCAATCTAAGTGTAGTGATCTCTTTTCGCTCCAAGTCACTTGCTAGGATGCTTATAAAATCTCAACTTTTCCGTTAAAAAAAACAGATGTTCCTGGTTCATCAATTTATTTTCCTCAAAAAACCAGGATAGGTGACAATCAGATTTTCTAGTTGGATGATTGGGCTGGGATATTCAAACATGCCGATAAATTCTCGATCTTATTAATGTGCTAATTTGGAAGCGTCCACATTTTTCAGGTTATGTGACCGCCTTAAGTTTAATGGTGTCTCTTATGTTTGTTTTTAGAACTATGATTGGCTACTTAACTTTCATGCTGCATGCTCGTTAAGCACACCTTGTGCTTAGCTAGCTTCTGCTTGTTTCGTTTGTTCTGTTCCTCTAGCCCCTCGCTAGAGTTGAGGTGCAGCTGGTTTTGATTACAAGAATCTAGCCGTTAAATAGAAACACACATTTTTTGGGTAAAATTAAATAGGAACACACTTACATAAGTACTGACATTCCGTTTAAAGCAGTTGAATATCCGTGCTTTACTGGTTCTTGTAACTAGATCGTATCCTATAATTATTGTACAGTGATTGTGAAGCAATAAAATTTTACATTCATACTTTAATATCTTGCCAACTATAAAAATGTAATCTAATGTCGTTATAGCTAACAATACAAATAGACAACCCCTACTCACTATAATCGCCGATCCTCATTGACGTTCCGAGAACCTAAAGTCGGGGGAATAGTTATGCCTGCACTTCTTAACAAAGTTTGGATAAAATTAACTTGGGCTTGTGTTGCCCCGTTTTGCTCCTCCAATGCACGAACTTTTTCCGCCATCGCTCTATTTTCAATCTCAAGCATGTGATAAACTTGTCTTTGTGTGTACGATCTCTCTTGGGATTGGAGAAATAAGTGGGCACTTGAACTTGAGGCCATGCCCGCTAACCTTCTATCCATACCATGATTATATCCACGGCTAGAGCCTAAGACTTGTTCCACAGTTTGCACACCTATCATTGGAATTGAACTATTGTTATTATTATTATTATTATTATTATTATTATTATTATTATTATTATTATTATTATTATTATTATTATTATTATTATTATTATTATTATTATTATTATTATTATTATTTAGTTTCTATTTATGGTCTATGAAACGTTATTTTCTATTTATGGTCTATGGCAGCTTTCATACTAGTTGTGTTGGATGTATAATTGTCGAATATGTTTTGTTTACCTCTTGTGTGTATCCTTCTGTCATACTTGCATACACATGTAAGTTTGGATTCATACATGGTAAAGGATCCTGTAACACGACACCACCTGATGAAGTGAAGTTCGCGTTATGATCCTGGAACATTCCGCCACCCAATGAAGAATTATTAAAATTAGGATGCTGAAACAATTCACCACCCAACGAATACAAGTTCGGATTAGTATCTTCGAAGAATTCACTTCCCAACGTAGAGAAGTTCACATTCGGATTGTGGAAATTGGAAAAATCACTAAGATATAGTATATGGATTGATTGATAAACTAACCTGTGAGCTGCCTTCACCATTATTTGAAGCTCTTCTTTGATATGAGTTCTCTTGTATGAACTTTCTCACTTCGTTCAGGGACCTCAATATCATTTTAGTTTCTGGATGGCGATAGATCTATACAGATTTTATGTTTTTAGTCACCTTTTTGGGTAAAAGGGAACTTCCACCCTGGTAAAATATATTAACCAAAAAAACCGTTTAAAGTACAATGGAATGTGGTTAAAACGCCACATTAACGTCAAGCAACGGCTTGAACAACCACTAGATCATTTCTGACATGCCATGAATGAACAACCAGCTACCAACAACTAGAACAACCACTAAAAACATAAAAAGACGTGCAAACAAATAAACAAATCAAAATAAAAGATTACTTCCTCGGACAGCCTTGAAGCTTGAAATCAAACTCATTGTTAAATTCCTTTTACCCAAAAAAAAAATTGTAAATTCCTCAAATTGCCCAGGTAAGTCATAGACCTATCAGGTAAGTCATAGTCACCTTTATAATCAGATGTATAAAATTACAAAATTGATCATCCGATGTGTATATAACTTACCGTGTCAACTCTACCATTACCATTATTTACTAGGCGCCTTCGCTTTTCGACTGTCCAGCCTTTCAGATTTGCCAGCAGTTCTTGAGGATCAAGAGTTCTTTCTCTACCTTGGTTTATCTATCGAATCACACAATTATAGTTGGACATAGCAGAAGTATTAAGAAGATCAAACAAATGGAAAATTGGAGTGTGAATTAATCTTGCACGATCAAGTTAAATAACCCATTTACTATGAACATTTCTACCTAATGAAATATGTAAGGAAAGGAGTGGATGTACAACCACCCGGCCACAAGTATCAGAAAAAAGATAAAACTCCCAAAATGATCGAGATTATAAATATATAGCTAGGTGCAGTGCAAGAAGGCCAGGATGCACGCTTTCTTGGAGCACAAAGTTTATCTTGATCTAAATAAAAGAATAGAAAAGCAATCAATTAAATTTACCTCCTCAATGTTTGATTTAAAGAGCTTTTCAAGGGTGAAATTCTTCTCTAATATCTCCAGACGTTCGGAAGCGTGCCTCTTTTTCTCTTTGATGAACTATTAACCTGCATCAGATTTTGGTATTGAATCATTTATATATATTGATTAATTCCCATAAAAACATGCATGACATTGTGATTAATTCCCTTACTAAGATCATTAACAAACGTTACCTCATGCATCACGGTTCATGATTGTTAACTTAGTTTATGTCAAGTGCTGAATTTTTTTTCTTTTTCTTCTTTACTTGATCTCACAGACAACGTTTGATTCGGAAACTTTAACATTTTATATGAGGTACGTACTAAGTGAGATATAAGTGGAAGTTGAGAATCGTGTAAAAAAATTGTATGTTACCGTTAAGTTAAAACGAATCTATTAGCTCGAACTAGAGTTATCTATGTACATTTTTTTAATAATACAGAACAGTTATTATAAGTATAAAAGTCAGTAACTTAAAGTACTTGATCTACAAGATTACCGTCGGATTAAAAAAAAAGATATTGGATCTGCCTCAATAGCGGGGATGCTTTGCCCTTCAAGACCTTCACTGGCAGCTTCTTCCTGTTCTTGCAAAAACAGCCATGTTATGTATCTATTTTTTCAAACCAGCCAAGAAAACTAATCAAAACTATGATGCAAGAAATTAACACAAATAAAAAACTTATAATATAATACGATTAAAGCAAAGCCTAAAACGTACACCAACATATATGCTGCTTACTGTAATCAATTTCATTGCATGGGAAAGAGGATGGACACATATTTTCTCTCTCCCTTGGCGATTCCAGCCGCCACCCCATTTCTTTTCCGGCCAAATCACTCTCTAAACACTCTCTCTACCATTACACGATCCTCGTATCTTGGTATGCAATCGTTTTTAGAGTTGTGTTTGTTTCTTGGGGTGGTGTGCTGCTAAAAAACCCTCTCTTCTAATCGTTTTTTTCATCCAGGTGATTTATTATTAGGGTTTTGAATCGATTCAAGGTGTTTTTATCGTTCCCTTATCCTTTGATTCATAGTCGGTTTTATACTGATTATATATATTTATTAGGGATGTGGTGGTTTATCGATCTTGCTTTATAAGGGTCGATCTTTTACAAACCCTATAAGTTTTGCTGCAATCGATATCCCTATCTATTAGGTGTATCATTTTTTTCTGTTTGGGTTTGGATCTATCTATGGTTCGGTGTGCTCCTCATTAAGCTTATCATAACATTATTTGAGGCGTGTTTGGTTGGGGATTGCTGCTCTTCATCTTTATGATGCTGCTGGATATCCCTTATTAGGGTGTGTATGGTGGTTGCGTGCTATGTATCTGCTGGTTGTTTTATGTTCGTGGGTTAAAGAAAGAGATGTATATTATATGGTATTAGCTACATCATGTTTGGATCCTGCTGCTGTTGTTTCTCTATGTTTCAGATCTGTTTGATGTGGTTATGGAAGTTTGGAGTTGTTATACTCTATGTATCTGTTTGGCTACATGATCATGTGTTATTAGTTAGGGTTTGCAAAACCCTATTGTTTGTCTATGGCAGATCGTGTTAGCTTCGGGTTGCATTCGGATATTCATTGCATTTAGCAATATATGGTTTACAGATCGTGTCATAGTGGAGGTGCTTGGAAGATCTACGATGACTTAGCTTTGGTGCTTCTACCATGGTTTCAACTGCATCGTGGTACTGTATGTGTCCTTTGGGATTGAGGTGAGGGATATCACCCTCATCCTATGTACTTCAATGGTTCGTGCTGCTGGGTGGATGTGGAATGTTCGCATCTCATGTTTTGTCTTGTTTTTATACCTAGTTTGATTCTTTGTAATGAGCTAGGTTTGGTTTGTGTTTATGGCCTGTCATAAACACTTGTTTATCAAGCGCCTGTGCTTGAGGTTAATGTGGTACTTCAGCCACATTCCATTTGTACTTAACTGTTTTTTTGGTTATATATTTACTGGGGTTTTCCCCTTTACCAAAAAAAAAAAAAAAAAAAAAAAAAAGAGGATGGACTCATGACAATTGAGTAACAAGGAAACCAAGCTATACATGAATGACATTCAGATGAGTAAAACATGCACAATGAGGACGTACGCCTAAAATGATCGATATGAGATAGCACATATTTGTTTTGCTAAAATGAAATCATGACTCATGGATCTAATTAATAAAATAGAATGCAACATCTACTTTGTAATTTTTTATTACCTGAGTACATGATTGGTGCGCAATCATCTCGAGTCCTGTAGGCTGATTCATTTGTGCGGTTTCCTCATTAAAAGATGGACAGGGAATCATCTCCCATTCTGTAATCAAATTAGTTTCTTGCATCAGATGGTTGTTTGACATTTTGGTCGAACTATTTTGAGCCCTAAATACAGATGTTGTGTGTGAGAATTTGGTTTATGTTGGTCGTATTTATACTCATTAATCATGCATGCACTTATTACAATATCAAATATCTATTAAAAGCACTTGAAATCGTGCTTGTTAACGTGTTACTCATTTTGTTTTAGGACCATCTACAAATTAGATAATACATTATATCAAAAGATATTCATGTTGACTATAATTGTATTAAGTAATAATGTGAATACAAAATAAAAGCAATAGTAATATTATTACTATCTTTGGTTACTAATTAATGATTTAAGTTCATTTACATAGCAAATATTTACATACATACCAAGGATTAACCTTAGCCATTCATTTTTTAGATTAGATAACAAACCCACTTTCACCCTATTTTTTCTTAAAAAAATTAAAATTTATTAAACCACTAATCGTTAAGTGAAAAAAATTACACATCGCGAAAAGCATTTAATTATCGAGCAGTTAATTATCTTTCTATATATGGATACTTGATATAGTTTCGACAATTTATTTTATTTTATTCTATTTTTTTACGTTTTTTTTTCTTTTTTATTTTTGTTCTTAAAACTTGCATGAGAAATCACTTGTGATTTAACGCTAATTTAAATATTCGAATATCTAAATATGTAATAAAATTAACATAACTTATTCTATAATATTTTAAAAGTTTCACCATTTTTTTTCGGAAGCTAGACATTAATAGCTTTCTAACCATATATAGCAAATTGTATTTTGAATTATAGGTTAGTCCAGTTAATTTATGAAAGTTTCATTAAACATATAAAATCACATGTGATTTTAAAGACACGTGTTCGCAATCACATGAATGCGATTTTTAATATATGTGTTGTTATCACATGTGATTATAGAAATTTCATGAATGGACTGCTATAATATATAGTTTAAATACAATGTATGATACATAGTTTGAAAGCAATAAATATGTGTTTTTTATTGCAAAAAATGAGAAAAGTTTTTGATTTATAGACAAATACCTATGTTAATTTTAGTATAGATGGTTAGTGTTCAAACTTCGATATTAGTGTTAAATCATATGTGGTATATCATGTGAATTTCAATACCGAAAATAAAACGTGAAAGAAAATGACCAAAAGAAAGTTTGTCGAAAGTATATCAATGTGGTCGTCTATAGAAAAATAATCAAATGCTCGTCGTAACGGTATAATTTGTTTTGTATAACGATAAATGGTTATAAGATATTTAAATTATAAAAATAGGTGTCATTGAATTTTTAATTTAAATATTTATTAATCTCCCCATTTTTGCTCAACAGAAAATGAATACCTAAGATTTGTTTCATGGTATTTGAGAAAAGTTTTGTATGTAAAATAACTCACTTCGGATTTTATATATCTTAATTGTTCATTTTTGTCATTGAAACTTTTTGTCCCAATTTTGTATTATTATTATTTCCATGTAATATAGAAACAATAATAATAACATAAACTTTTAATTTGTTAGTATTAAATTACACAACATAACTTTTTTACGTAATAATAATTAATTCATATAAACTTTTTTGAAATTTAAAAACATGTTATATCTTTCTAATATTTTCACATATAATGACTAATACGTGAAAAATTGAAAAGCACAATGACAAATGAAAACATGGCAAAAACTAACTTTGGACGATTTAATGGAACAAAATACCGCGCATTGGCTCATTTACGACAAATGAAACCTCATACCGTTATTCAAAGAAAAAGGATTTTGATATATCTAGTGAAAAAAAAGCAATGTTATGAGTTCCTATTTTTTAGTTGACAAATAAAAGCATTTGCTTATAATTAATAACATGCAAACACATTGAAAATGATATAGTCGTTAAACGTTTGGTTATATCTATGTAACATATTATTTTTGTATTAAAAAGTGTCGACATATAAAATAAGAAGGGTTGTAATATAAAACCGGCGCAATATCTAAGCTATAACCAAAAACAAAATTTGATAAATCCTTTTTGCGCAATCAATGTTTGTTCCCCTAAGTATTTGACTTCCCACTATTAGGCACATTGGTAGCCATCGTGACTTGCACTGCATTTTCGGGCCATTATTGGAATAATGTAATGCTGTGAAGGCACATCCTGCGTTTTAGTCATGATATGATATTTAAAGTTTTATATTGTACAAATTTATCATTACTTTCTCACGTATTATCAAGAACAAATTAGTCAATGATACCACACACTGCAAAATTGACAGTATATGTTATATTGATAGGTTTTAATGATGATATGTCAAGTGAATTATTTTGTGTGTCACTTGTCTCTGTCAGTAAATACTTATCTTTTTTTAAATAATGATATGGGACCTCTCATGTTCAAATGAATTGAAAATGAGACGTCATGTTCACCAATTAGAAGCTAGATATCTAAAATGAGGTTCTAGTTTTCAGTATAAAGAAATAAGCTTCTTCTATTTGGTTTCAGTAGAGCTTTAATTTACTTGTAATAAAATTACACAAAATAGTTTTTTTTTTTTTTTTTTTTTTTTTTTTTTTTTCTAGTTTTTTTATCTAATAAAAGTTATTTATGTATTCTTTTTGTTGAAACTGAAAACATATTATATCTTTCTAAGATTGTCATCTATAACGACTAATAAATGACAAACTAAATAGTAGAGCGACAAAATGAAATTGCCGCTAAAAAACTAACTTTGGACGATTTAGTGGAACAAAAAGCAGTGCATTGGCTCATTTACGGCAAATGAAACGTAATAAAGTTATTCAAAGGAAAAGGATATTGATATCTAATCAAGAGAAAAAAAGATATTATGAGTTTCTATTTTGTAGTTAAGAAATAAAAGCTGCTACGTATTATTGACTACATGAAAACACGTCAAAATTGATATACAATCTTTAAACATTAGGTTATATCCATGGTGCATAGATATTTTGTATCACAAGAGGCCGCTAATTAATTAAATAACATGGATTGTAATTAAAATCTGCTACAATATCTAAGCCGTAACCACAAATTTTTTTTGATATTCATGGCTGAAGAAGATAGTGTTGATGAGGTTCTTGATTGCCAAAACGATATGGGTAGTTTTTTTAGCATCTCATATGTCTTGATATACCTGGTATTGCTAGTTCTTCTAAGGGTGGAAATGGAAGTACTACTCCTATTGTTGAGAAAATTAGGAAGATTGAAAAGCTAAGTATTGAAGTAAAAATTACTCTTGTAGATGAGGATGGTAAACCTCTAAAAAAGGTTGATTTGAAAGAGAAGGAGGAGGATGCGGCTATTAATTAAGCCTAGTATCTCTTCCTCTTTCATAACAGTCGTTCCATAAAAAAGATCATTAAGGCTTAGTGCTTGCGATTGAAAGGCCAAAATTAACCTCATCTTCAACGATATTAAGCTTTACTTCTACAATTGGATCTCTACTAGACATAGTCCCTCAACTGGACTGATTGGTTTAGGGAATCCTTGTAACGCACTTAGTCAATCTAAGTGTAGTGATCTCTTTTCGCTCCAAGTCACTTGCTAGGATGCTTATAAAATCTCAAATTTTCCGTTAAAAAAACAGATGTTCCTGGGTCATCAATTTATTTTCCTCAAAAAACCAGGATACGTGACAATCAGATTTTCTAGTTGGATGATTGGGCCGGGATATTAAAACATGCCGATAAATTCTTGATCTTATTAATGTGGTAATTTGGAAGCGTCCACATTTTGCAGGTTATGTGACCGCCTTAAGTTTAATGGTGTCTCTTATGTTTGTCTTTAGAACTATGATTGGCTACTTAACTTTCATGTTGCATGCTCGTTGAGCACACCTTGTGCTTAGCTAGCTTCTGCTTGTTTCGTTTGTTCTGTTCCTCTAGCCCCGATCGCTAGAGTTGAGGTGCAGCTGGTTTTGATTACAAGAATCTAGCCGTTAAATAGAAACACACTTTTTTTTGGGTAAAATTAAATAGGAACACACTTACATAAGTACTGACATTCCGTTTAAAGCAGTTGAATATCCGTGCTTTACTGGTTCTTGTAACTAGATCGTATCCTATAATTATTGTACAGTGATTGTGAAGCAATAAAATTTTACATTCATACTTTAATATCTTGCCAACTATAAAAATGTAATTTAATGTCGTTATAGCTAACAATACAAATAGACAACCCCTACTCACTATAATCGCCGATCTTCATTCACGTTCCGAGAACCTAAGGTCGGGGGAATAGTTATGCCTGCACTTCTTAACAAAGTTTGGATAGATTCAACTTGGGCTTGTGTTGCCCGGTTTTGCTCCTCCAATGCACGAACTTTTTCCGCCATCGCTCTATTTTCAATCTCGAGCATGTGATCAACTTGTCTTTGTGTGTACAATGTCTCTTGGGATTGGAGAAATAAGTGGGCGCTTGAACTGGAGGCCATGCCCGCTAACCTTCTATCCATACCATGATTATATCCACGGCTAGAGCCTAAGACTTGTTCCACAGTTTGCACACCTATCATTGGATTTGAACTGCCCGCTTGACTCGATCGCCAACTCTCCATCTGTTGCTGTGTAGTTTCAAAACACTATTGTTAATTTAAAAATCATGAAACAGCATTTCTCGATTTGTTCTTCAAGAAAATAATAAGTGAACATGAACATTTAAATCAGACTAGTCACAAGCATTTGAAGGTGAGTTTTATCTAATAATTAAGTCTTTTTTTTTATAATTGGAGTACTTTATATACTCAAATCATCAAATGCACAGGAGTTATTTAGCCTTTTTATACAGAAATGACCAATATATATATCCTTGTCTGAATACACATTTCATATCAATGATCTTATATGTGCACTGATTTATTATTATTATTATTATTATTATTATTATTATTATTATTATTATTATTATTATTATTATTATTATTATTATTATTATTATTATTATTATTAATTTTCTATTTATGGTTTATGGAAGAAGCTGCCAAAATTACAGGGTTAAAGGTGTTGAAAAAAAGTAGTTGGCTTGAATAAAGGGATGTGGCAGCTTTCATACTAGTTGTGTTGGATGTATAATTGTCGAATATGTTTTGTTTACCTCTTGTCTGTATCCTTCTGTCATACTTGCATACACATGTAAGTTTGGATTCATACATGGTAAAGGATCCTGTAACACGGCACCACCTGATGAAGTGAAGTTCGCGTTATGATCCTGGAACATTCCGCCACCCAATGAAGAATTATTAAAATTAGGATGCTGAAACAATTCACCACCCAACGAATACAAGTTCGGATTAGTATCTTCGAAGAGTTCACTTCCCAACGTAGAGAAGTTCACATTCGGATTGTGGAAAAGTTCACCAACCGACGATGAAATGTTAACATTAGGATGCTGAAACAATTCACCACCAGAAGAATAGATGTTCAGATTAGGATCCTCTACGAATTCACTTCCCCACAAAGAGAAGTTCGGATTCGGATGCTGGAATAATTCACCACTTGTCGAAGAAAGGATCAAGTTAGGATCCTGGAACACTTCACCAGCCGACGAGATGTTAACATTCGGATGCTGAAACAGTTCACCACTCGACGAAGGTAAGTTCACATTAGGATCCTGGAACAATTTTCACCACCCAATAATTAATAGTGCATACACATGGCTTTATTCATTAAATTTTAAGTGACATACTTACATGAAACTATGTATATCTGAGAAAATTGGAAAAATCACTAAGATATATATGGATTGATTGATAAACTAACCTGTGAGCTGCCTTCACCATTATTTGAAGCTCTTCTTTGATATGAGTTCTCTTGTATGAACTTTCTCACTTCGTTCAGGGACCTCAATATCTTTTTACTTTCTGGATGGCGATAGATCTATACAGATTTTATGTTTTTAGTCACCTTTATAATCAGATGTATAAAATTACAAAATTGATCATCCGATGTGTATATAACTTACCGTGTCAACTCTACCATTACCATTATTTTCAAGGCGCCGTCGCTTTTCGATTGTCCAGCCTTTCAGATTTGCCAGCAGTTCTTGAGGATCAAGAGTTCTTTCTCTACCTTGGTTTATCTATCGAATCACACAATTATAGTAAGACATGGCAGAAGTATTAAGAAGATCAAACAAATGGAAAATAGGAGTGCGAATTAATCTCGCACGATCAAGTTAAATAACCCATTTACTATGAACATTTCCACCTAATAAAATATGTAAGGAAAGGAGTGGATGTCCAACTACCCGGCCACAAGTATCAGAAAAAAGATAAAACTCCCAAAATGATCGAGATTATAAATATATAGCTAGGTGCAGTGCAAGATGGCCAGGATGCACGCCTTCTTGGAGCACAAAGTTTATCTTGATCTAAATAAAAGAATAGAAAAGCAATCAATTAAATTTACCTCAACAATGTTTGATTTAAAGAGCTTTTCAAGGGTGAAATCCTTCTCTAATATCTCCAGACGTTCGAAAGCGGTGCCTCTTTTTCTCTTTGATGAACTATTAACCTGCATCAGATTTTGGTATTGAATCATTTATATATATTGATTAATTCCCTTAAAAACATGCATGACATTGTGATTAATTCCCTTACTAAGATCATTAACAAACGTTACCTCATGCATCACGATTCATGATTGTTAACTTAGTTTATGTCAAGTGCTGAAATTTGTTTCTTTTTCTTCTTTACTTGATCCCACAGACAACGTTTGATTCGGAAACATTAACATTTTATATGAGGTACGTACTAAGTGAGATATAAGTGGAAGTTGTAAATCGTGTAAAAAATTGTATGTTACCGTTAAGTTAAAACGAATCTATTAGCTCGAACTAGAGTTATCTATGTACACTTTTTTTTAATATTACAGAACAGTTATTATAAGTAAAAAAGTCAGTAACTTAAAGTACTTGATCTACAAGATTACCGTCGGATTAAAAAAAGATATTGGATCTGCCTCAATAGCGGGGATGCTTTGCCCTTCAAGACCTTCACTGGCAGCTTCTTCCTGTTCTTGCAAAAACAGCCATGTTATGTATCTATTTTTTCAAACAAGCCAAGAAAACTAATCAAAACTATGATGCAAGAAATTAACACAAATAAAAAACTTATAACACAGATCAAATTAAAGCTTAAAACGTACACCAACATATATGCTGCTTACTGTAATCAATTTTATCGCATGGGAAAGAGGATGGACACATGACAATTGAGTAACAAGGAAACCAAGCTATACATGAATGACATTCAGATGAGTAAAACATGCACACTGAGGACGTACGCCTAAAATGATCGATATGGTGTTGTGTGGTCAGGACAGCCAGATAGAACATATTTGTTTTGCTAAAATGAAATCATGACTCGTGGATCGAATTAATAAAATAGAATACAACATCTACTTTGTAATTTTAAATTACCTGAGTACATGATTGGTGCGCAATCATCTCGAGTCCTGTAGGCGGATTCATTTGTGCGGTTTCCTCATTAAAAGATGAGCAGGGAATCATCTCCCATCCTGTAATCAAATTAGTTTCTTGCACCAAATGGTTGTTTGACATTTTGGTCGAACTATTTTGAGCCCTAAATACAGATGTTGTGTGTGAGAATTTGTTTTATGTTAGTCGTATTTATACTCATCAATCATGCATGCACTTATTACAATATCAAATATCTATTAAATGCACTTGAAATCCTGCTTGTTAATGTGTTACTCATTTTGTTTTAGGACCATCTACAAATTTGAAAATACATTATATCAAAAGATATTCATGTTGACTATAATTGTATTAAGTAATAATGTGAATACAAAATAAAAGCAATAGTAATATTATTACTATCTTTGGTTACTAATTAATGATTTAATTTTAGCATTAATTATTTAAGTTTATTTACATAGCAAATATTTACATACATACCAAGGATCAACCTTAGCCATTCATTTTTTAGATTAGATAACAAACCCACTTTCACCCTATTTTTCTTCCAAAAATTAATATTTATTAAGTGAAAAAAATTACACGTCGCGAAGAGCATTTAATTATCGAGCAGTTAATTATCTTTCTATATACGGATACTTGATATACTTTCGACAGTTTACTTTATTTTATTTACCTTTTTTTCTTGTTTTTTTGTTCTTAAAACTTGCATGAGAAATCAGATTAAACGCTAATTTAAGTATTCGAATATCTATATACGTAATAAAATTAACATAACTTATTCTATAATATTTTAAAATTTTCACCATTTTTTTTTCAGAAACTAGACATTAATAGCTTTCTAACCATATATAACAAACTGTATTTTGAATTATAGGTTAGTCCTGTTAATTTATGAAAGTTGGATTAAACATATAAAATCACATGTGATTTTAAAAACAAGTGTTCGTAATCACATGCATGCGATTTTTAATATATGTGTTGTTATCACATGTGATTATAGAAATTTCATGAATGGACTGCTATAATATATAGTTCAAATACAATGTATGATACATAGTTGGAAAGCAATAAATGTGTGTTTTTTATTGCAAAAAATGAGAAAAGTTTTTGATTTATAGACAAATACCTGTGTTAATTTTAGTATAGATGGTTAGTGTTCGAACTTCGATATTAGAACTTCGATATTAGTGTTAAATCATATGTGGTATATCATGTGAATTTAAATACCGAAAATAAAACGTTAAAGAAAATGACCAAAACAAGTTTGTCGAAAGTATATCAATGTGGTCGTCTATTGAAAAATAATTAAATGTTCGTCGTAACGGTATAATTTATTTTGTATAACTATAAATGGTTCATAAGGCATTTAAATTATTAAAATAGGTGTCATTGAATTTTTAATTTAAATATTTATTAATCTCCCCATTTTTGCTCAACGGAAAATGAATAGCTAAGGGGGTGTCTCTTTTTTACTTTATGCGGAAAGATAGTGAAACTCACTAATTTAATATTATTTTTTTGTTAAATGGGACCCACTTTTTCCACTAATGGGTCTATATTCCAAAGACAAAAAATTTAAGACCCTCCCGAATAAGATGTTGATATAGGTGTGGGCTCCACACATCCTTTCAGCTAACAAAAAAAAAAGAAACAAGCCGTAAGATTTGTTTCATGGTATTTGAGAAAAATTTTGTATGTAAAACTCACTTCCGATTTTATATATCTTAATTGTTCATTTTTGTCATTGAAAGTTTTTGTCCCAATTTTGTATTATTATTTCCATGTAATATAGTAACAATAATAATAAAATAAACTTTTAGTTTGTTAGTATTAAATTACACAACATAACTTTTTTATGTAATAATAATTAATTCGTATAAACTTTTTTGAAATTTAAAAACATGTTTTATCTTTCTAATATTTTCACACATAATGACTAATATGCGAAAAATTGAAAACCACAATGACGAATGAAAACATGGCAAAAAACTAACTTTGGATAATTTAATGGAACAAAATACCGCGCATTGGCTCATTTACGACAAATGAAACCTCATACCGTTATTCTAAGATTTTTTTTTTTGGTATATCTAGTAAAAAAAAAAAGCAATGTTATGACTTCCTATTTTTTAGCTGACAAATAAAAGCATTTGCTTATAATTAATAACATGCATACACATTGAAAATGATATAGTCGTTAAACGTTTGGTTATATCTATGTAACATATTATTTTTGTATCATAAAGTGCCGACATATAAAATAAGAAGGGTTGTAATATAAAACCGCCGCAATATCTAAGCTATAACCAAAAGCAAAATTTGATAAATCATTTTCGCGCAATCAATGTTAGTTCCCCTAAGTATTTGACTTCCCACTATTAGGCACATTGATAACCATCGTGACTTGTACTGTATTTTCGGGCCATTATTGGAATAATGTAATGTTGTAAAGGCACATCATGCGTTTTAGTCATGATATTATATTTAAAGTTTTATATAGTACAAATTTATCATTACTTTCTCACGTATTAATTATCATGAACAAATAAGTCAATGATACCACACACTACAAAATTGACAGTATATGTTATATTGATAGGTTTTAATAATGATATGTCAAGTGAATTATTTTGAGTGTCACTCGTCTCTTTAAGTAAATACTTAACTTTTTTTAAATAACGATATGGGACGTCATGTTCACCAATTAGAAGCAAGATATCTAAAATGAGGTTCTAGTTTTCACCATAAAGCAATAACCTTTTTCTATTTGGTTTCAGTAGAGCTTTAATTTACTTGTACTAAAATTACACAAAATAGTTTTTTTTTTAATCTTTTTTTTTATCTAATAAAAGTTTTTTTTTTTTTTTTTTTTTTTTTTTTTTTTTTTTTTTTTTTTTTTTTTGTTGAAACTGAAAACATATTATATCTTTCTAAGATTGTCATCTATAACGACTAATACATGACAAATTAAAAAGTAGAGCGACAAAATGAAATTGCCGCTAAAAAACTAACTTTGGACGATTTAGTGGAACAAAAAGCAGTGCATTGGCTCATTTACGGCAAATGAAACATTATAAAGTTATTCAAAGGAAAAGGATATTGATATCTAATCAAGAGAAAAAAAGATATTATGAGTTTCTATTTTGTAGTTAAGAAATAAAAGCTGCTACGTATTATTGACTACATGAAAACACGTCAAAATTGATGTACAATCTTTAAACATTAGGTTATATCCATGGTGCATAGATATTTTGTATCACAAGAGGCCGCTAATTAAGTAAATAACATGGATTGTAATTAAAATCTGCTACAATATCTAAGCCATAACCACAAACAAAATTTGATATTCATGGCTGAAGAAGATAGTGTTGATGAGGTTCTTGATTGCCAAAACGATATGGCTAGTTTTTTTAGCATCTGATATGCCTTGATATACCTGCTATTGCTAGTTCTTCTAAGGGTGGAAATGGAAGTATTACTCCTATTGTTGAGAAAATTGGGAAGATTGAAAAGCTTTTTTTATTGAAAGGAAAGTTACTCTTATGGATGATGATGATAAACCTCTAAAAAAGTTTGATTTGAAAGAGAAGGAGGAGGATGCGGCTACTAATTAAGCCTAGTATCTCTTCCTCTTTCATAACACTCGTTGCATAAAAAAGATCATTAAGGCTTAGTGCTTGCAATTAAAAGGCCAAATATTAAACTCATCTTCAACGATATTAAGCTTTACTTCTACAATTGGATCTCTACTAGACATAGTCCCTCAACTGGACTGATTGGTTTAGGGAATCCTTGTAACGCACTTTGTCAATCTAAGTGTAGTGATCTCTTTTCGCTCAAAGTCACTTGCTAGGATGCTTATAAAATCTCAACTTTTCCGTTAAAAAAACAGATGTTCCTAGTTCATCAATTTATTTTCCTCAAAAAACCAGGATAGGTGACAATCAGATTTTCTAGTTGGATGATTGGGCCGGGATATTCAAACATGCCGATAAATTCTTGATCTTATTAATGTGCTAATTTGGAAGCGTACACATTTTGCAGGTTATGTGATCGCCTTAAGTTTAATGGTGTCTCTTATGTTTGTCTTTAGAACTATGATTGGCTACTTAACTTTCATGTTGCATGCTCGTTGAGCACACCTTGTGCTTAGCTAGCTTCTGCTTGTTTCGTTTGTTATGTTCCTCTAGCCCCTCGCTAGAGTTGAGGTGCAGCTGGTTTCGATTACAAGAATCTAGCCGTTAAATAGAAACACACTTTTTTTTGGTTAAAATTAAATAGGAACACACTTATATAAGTACTGACATTCCGTTTAAAGCAGTTGAATATCCGTGCTTTACTGGTTCTTGTAACTAGATCGTATCCTATAATTATTGTACAGTGATTGTGAAGCAATAAAATTTTACATTCATACTTTAATATCTTTCCAACTATAAAAAAGTAATCTAATGTCGTTATAGCTAACAATACAAATAGACAACCGCTACTCACTATAATCGCCGATCCACATTCTCGTTCCGAGAACCTACAGTCGGGGGAATAGTTATGCCTGCACTTCTTAACAAAGTTTTGATAGAATCAACTTGGGCTTGTGTTGCCCGGTTTTGCTCCTCCAATGCACGAACTTTTTCCGCCATCGCTCTATTTTCAATCTCGAGCATGTGATCAACTTCTCTTTGTGTGTACAAAGTCTCTTGGGATTGGAGAAATAAGTGGGCACTTGAACTTGGGGCCATGCCCGCTAAACTTCTATCCATACCATGATTATATCCATGGCTAGAGCCTAAGACTTGTTCCACAGTTTGCACACCTATCATTGGATTTGAACTGCCCGCTTGACTCGATCGCCAACTCTCCATCTGTTGCTGTGTAGTTACAAAACACGAACGTTAATTTAAAAATCACGAAACAGCATTTCTCGATTTGATCTTCAAGAAAATAATAAGTGAACATGAACATTTAAATCAGACTAGTCACAAGCATTTGAAGGTGAGTTTTATCTAATAATTAAGTCTTTTTTTATAGGGAAATATCTTTAAAAATGTATTATACTTGCCAAAAAAATGACTTTCGTGTAGCGAACATTTTTTTCCCCTTATATGTGTACTGAACTTGCATTTTTTGGCCTTTTTGATGTACATTTGATATTTTTACCCCTCAAATTATTATAAATCCAGGGGCAGAATGTTAGCCTTTAATGTTTTATATCAAATGTTTATGTTAAGACTTTAGTAATTATGTAATTCGAATGTTTATAAGTAGTGTTTGGGTCGTATTGTAAGTCTGTCTATGGGTCAAAATCTGTTAAGTCCAAACAGGCCCATAAGTCATGACAGTTAGTTATAGGTAGTTATTTAGTATGCAACGTTTAGTTAGGGTTGCAACGGTTATGATGAATCGACATGTCTTTTTTGGAGGCAACGTTTCATCCAGTATAAATAGGTCTAGAATTCATTGTAAACATCAACCTTTTCAGTTAATAAAATATCGTTATAAAGGTTCAAACCTTCTGTGTTGTTACTCCTTTCAATAATGCTTATACATGTTGTTGTTTGATCATATCGATCCTGGAATCATGCCCACAAAACCTGTGAAACAGTGGTATCAGAGCGAAGGGATCAAACAACACACTTGAAATCTGCCATGAATGATGTTTGAAGAGAAAGAAAGAAGGTTTAGACGGTTACCACCAAAGACCGGTGGTTAAACCAAGGAAAAAAGGCAGATTCACGGAGAAGAATAGAAAGAAAGGAGAAGAAGAAAACATGGCTGCAAGTTTTGTTACAAAGAAAGAATGAACAACAGTTTGTTCATAAGAAGATCGAGAAAAAAAGTCACTATGAGGGAACACAAAGATCCAAGTAGGCAAAGCCGAAGAAAGAGGTGGTTTGGGAATAGGCCTTGTAAACAAAGTCCATCAGGTTTGCAAGAGATAAGTGTTGAAGTAGAGAATGATGTTTTGATGTTAGCACAGTTGCAAGGCCTCGATATCAAAGATGGTGAGGCAGTTAGAAACTGCTACAAAATGTTTGTTGATCTAGTTGTAATCTACCATGAAACTGCTTATGTGCCTTGGGTTGAAAAGTCGATAGAAGTGGGAGAAGCAAGCAATGATGGCTTGGCCATGGACCTGCAAGGCCAGAAGGACATGAGGGTGAAGGATGGAGCAATAGAGACAAGTCAGGACCATTTTGATATCAGGCTGGAAGATGAAGATGAAGAACATGACAGCAGTCAAGGAAGCAATGACTTTGATGTCATTTGTTTGAAAGACCAGGAAGAAACTCAGAAGATTGAAGAATTTGATACTAAATCATTAGGGGGGGGGGGGGGGGAAATGTTAGCCTTTAATGTTTTATATCAAATGTTTATGTTAAGACTTTAGTAATTATGTAATTCGAATGTTTATAAGTAGTGTTTGGGTCGTATTATAAGTCTGTCTATGGGTCAAAATCTGTTAAGTCCAAACAGGCCCATAAGTCATGACAGTTAGTTATAGGTAGTTATTTAGTATGCAACGTTTAGTTAGGGTTGCAACGGTTATGATGAATCGACATGTCTTTTTTGGAGGCAACGTTTCATCCAGTATAAATAGGTCTAGAATTCATTGTAAACATCAACCTTTTCAGTTAATAAAATATCGTTATAAAGGTTCAAACCTTCTGTGTTGTTACTCCTTTCAATAATGCTTATACATGTTGTTGTTTGATCATATCGATCCTGGAATCATGCCCACAAAACCTGTGAAACACAGAAATGTCACGAAAGTACATTAAAAAGGCCAAAAAATGAAAGTTCAGTACATCAAAAAGGACAAAATAGTTGAGTTTAAGGGAGAGAAAAAGATATTTTTTTGTACAGTACGCGAAAGTCATTTTTTGGCAAGTATGGTACATTATTAAAGATTTTTCCCTTTTTTATAATTGGAGTACTTTATATACTCAAATCATCACATGCACAGGAGTTATTTAGCCTTTTTATACAGAAATGACCAATATATTTATCCTTGTCTGAATACACATTTCATGTCCATGATTTTATATGTGCACTGATTTATTATTATTATTATTATTATTATTATTATTATTATTATTATTTATTTTCTATTTATGGTCTATGGAAGAAGTTGCCAGAATTACAGGGTTAAAGCTGTTGAAAAAAAGTAGTTGGCTTGAATAAAGGGATGTGGCAGCTTTCATACTAGTTGTGTCGGGTGTATAGAGATCGTTGGGTTTTTTTGTAAAGGATGATGCCACATGTAGATGTGTTACTTGGATCATTTATATGGATGGGACTTTTGCATAAATGGTCTAAGTAGGTCTTTAGATGTGGAAATGTAGTCATCTATCTTAAGCAACAAGCTCTTTTGCTATTGGTGATGACTCTCACGGATGCTGATTCTATAATTTCATTGTGAGGATGGTGACTGCAATGTGATGTAGGATCACCTTCTCGAAGGAAATGTAGTCAAGGCGTGTGAGCTTTAGTAGTAATGAGGCCTATTGATGTCATGCTATATGCTTTTCTTACTTGGATAGGTTTATAGTTTGAATATTGTTATAGAAAATGTAGTTACTACTAGTATGGAATGTGAAGAATTATTGGTTTAGATTCTCATAGATGTATTTTTGGTATGTTGTTTGTAGGTCATGGACATGTCCATGGATCTTATTTCCTTGAATCTTTGCAATACTTTATATGTTTTGAGCTGATATGTTCTTCACATTTCAAAAAAATAATAATAAAAATAAAAATAAAATAAAATCCATCCACCATTAAATTAGTAATAATTTATAACTGTATATATTGTTTAATCCTCAAATTTTTATCATTTTTTTGTATACAACCCATGGACTTTTCTCGCAATGATTACAAATTTAACATGTAAGTGTTGCATAAGGGTCGCACGCCAAACCACAATTTCATAAGTATATCTATTTGACGCTATACACTGCAACTTTGCACAGATATTCGTCTAATTATTTTTTATTTTTATTATTATTATTATTATTATTTTTGTAAAAGGTTCCCCCGGTAAAATATACTACGAAAAAAATTAAGTACAACGGTTGAGAGTAAGTCCCACAAATGTGCCCAATAAGGCTAAACAAACACTCCTACAGAGAATAAAACCTAATCTAGCATAAAAATGTCATGCCATACTTATATATGACAAGAAAGAAACCACAATCATGAAGATGAATGTCATATGCATTAACATACTTCCATTGTGCACTAGTCAAACCAAAATCATAAAGATCTTCATCATCATAGTGGCTTTGATCATGGGTAGTATCCTCTTTCCATCTCTCATATAAGCTCTTCTTACCATCTCCACCACCACTCTTGGGACCATCATTCGTCATATAACTAGAAGTTTCCTTTTCGAATTCAGAAACTTCATCATCATCATCATCACTTTCCAAATTCCCAAAATCTCTATCCATGAAATCTAGATTACCAGTCTTTTTCCCATCACTTCCTATACCCAATCACGACCCATGCTAGAATCGCGACCCACACTAGCGTCCTTTGCATAAGAAGCGGCTTCCCATCATCACCGAGTAGCACAAGCTTCCCCTCAATAATTTGACTTTCTAGATTATTAATCTTATCAACGAAAGATGTAGATATTTGTCTAGTCTCTACTATATATAAAGAGAAAATCTATTTTCTTAAAACTCAGAAGCTTAAAAAAGGGTTAATGACATGTAATAGTAACATACTTTCTCATCTGGTCATTTATTAGATAGAAACCTAAAAATGTACCACAATACCCATCAAACTTTCAAATTTTGGTCCATTATCATATGTATGCTTACGTATCTTTACAGGCAACCGGCTACACCGGTTAAATTAAATATGCGGATTTTTTAATTTTTAATTTTAAGTTAATTACATGGAGTTAGGTGTTTCAAAATACCCATCAAACTTTGTCATATGTTTCAAAATACTCGTCAAACTTTCTCAAATGTTGACTTATAAGACATGAACTCAATCTGATGTGGATCGTAACGGTACAAATTTACAACGTGACATGTACATTTGTCAACTGACGTGGATTTTGGAGATAAAAAAACGGGCTTTTGCTGATATCAACCCAAAACAAACAAATTTTGGTGGGTATTGTAAAACTTTTTGGGGTTTATACATGATAAATGAAGAAATGAGAAAGTACGTTGCTATTATGCATGTCATTAACACCTTAAAAATGAGTAAAGTTCAATAGCTAATATACCTTTAATTAAAAAAAAATGGTAACAACATCCACAATCTTTTATATAATACAAGAATTACATCATTTCGGAGTGTTTTTGCAAAACCCTTCTCATTGAAAAAAAAATTGGACCAATAGGAGAGCTCGATTTTGACACATAAGCAAAATCAAGCAATATGATTGGCCAATAAAAAGTCAAAATTGAATTGATTTTGGTCAAACTTTAATAAATTTGGTGGATATTTTGATTGATAAAAAAAAACACATAAAAATATAGGTGTCAAATTTATGAAAATTAAAACTTAAGAAAAGAGGAGGTAATTAATAAAACCTTAGTGGTTAAGTGTAAAATTATAAATCTTCATGTTTTTTAATAACTTTAGATAATAAACAAATAACCCCTTACACTTCATACCCCATATACTTTATAATGTTAACGTTGTCTAAAATTACATGAGTAATAGTATTAGTTTTTTTTTTACTTTCATCTATTAAAATAAATTTGGTAAATATGCGAATTAGTTTTAATATACGTTAAATATTTTTTAAACTAATGTTAGTTTTAAACTTTCATCCATTATAATATTTTTTTTTTTGAATAAGGACTCATGTTACTATTTAAAAGTTTAATTTATGCGTACACGGGTTTGAAATACGGTTAAATTATTAGTAACGGGAATATAAATATCAAATGGTAAGCATGAGTTACTGTGATATAAAATAAATATACGTAATTCTACTTATAACAACGACTCATGAAATTGTTATTTAAAATTTATATATGGATATCCATAAAAAATATTTTAAAAACTTTACGGAACATATTTTAACTTTATCAACGCTCATTATGTGCCACTAAACTCGCACATTTTGTACAACATGATATTAATAGTTAAAGTTAAACAACAATATTAACCTCAAACTCAACATATCTATCAGTTAAAAAAGTTATACAAAGCTAATTAAAAAAAAAAAAAAAAAAAAAAAAAAAAAACGTCGGCTAGATAGTCATTCTTTAATATAGAAGGTGTTTTCCTTAAATTATAAAAAAAATGCACGTATCACAATCCTTATTTAATAAGAATCACATCCTAAATCAAAAAAAGAAAAACTACGTAGGTGATAACCTAACTTTATTCATTGACTTGATGTTTTAAAAAAAATAATAATAATAAAAAAATAAAAAAATAAATAATAATAGTTGGTTGTTGTAAAGGAATTAAAAGTATGTACATAAGAATTATTCAGCAAGAATATATAGTTTTTAATTAGGTTATTACATTACTATACTGCGATAATGTTATTGACTTGGTAATCACGGATGTGAGATACAACCATTATTTTATACTTATGATTTATGTGTAAACCCCTTTTTGCTTCTGAATAGAATTCGAAAGAGACCTCAACACCACTTTGGCTTATGCCTTATCTAGCTGATAGTTTTTAATAAAATTTTTTATGGTTTAACTTTTTTGTTATACATACCAACTTTTAGTATTTTTTTTTTTTTATGTTTTATTGAGAATTTATACACTTAATATTTGTGTTTTTACTATAAACACACTAAGCTATGAAAGAATTTGTTGAGAGTTCAGGGGTTTTTTTACTAAGCTTCTCAAAAAAGCTTATAGTTTTATCATAAATTTATTGTGTTATGGTAATTGAATAAGCCAATAAGCACCTTTAGTAAGCATAACCAAACACCCCTTTAGTTCTAATCTGAAGATTTCTGATTTGATGTTATGACTAACTTTGTTGTTATCCTCACTATAATGCAACATGTTAGTGGTTTTTGCAGTTTTATGATCTTATCGCACACACTAAAGTGTAATGCAATTTGTTGTGTGCGCTTTTTAGATGAGGATTAAGTATCAACACATGATTGTCATGGAAGGTTAATGTACCAAAGATGTGTTTTAGTGCCTAAATGGGGAATTTTATGGTAGGAATTCTTTTCGGAGTGTAATTTGTCTTTGAATGAATTAATAAAACTTAGCAGGTGTTTGTCGTCATTGATAACACTATGGGTGTCAACCAACGGTCTAAAATATGGGTGTGTTTTACCTTGATGATTTAGGCCAATTGTGAAGAAAGTTGCATTAAAGTGAAAGGTCGGTAAGGATTCAAACAATCCTAAAAGACTTGCGGATGTACCCTGTCATTTTTTATGCATTTATAATTTACTTATACAAGTAATAGTAATTTCCTTATATAGTTCGGATTTAGAGAAAAATTATTCTTATACATTATAAATAATCGTAAGATTAAATTTAAGTTCTACCAATTACATTTTGTTTTCTCTTTATGTAATAAAGAAACTATAGTGTAAGCATCTATGTTAATTTGGTAATTTTATGATCAAACATGAGAAGTAAATAACACAAACTTATGAAAATACAAATTTTCAAACAAAAAGGTACATTAGTAAACATGGTATGATGGTTATTCATAATCAAGGAAATGAATCAATCTTCAAAGCTATCTAAATATGCTACATATATTAACGAAAATATAAGTAAAAGAAATACAAGAATTACAAAACACATTGTAAATTGATAGCACGGGTTTGCAAAACTAAAAGCATATATCACTAACATCTCATGCAAGTCAAGTACCATCATGTGATTTTGCTTGAATAATAAAATATAATTTTTAATCCAAAATCATTCTCCTAAAATAATAGGTAGATTATAACATATATACATATGATTTTTTATTTTTAGTCCACTAAGTAAAACTATTTGAAACATGTTAAGTGGTTCATTTCTTAATTGATAATAATACATAATCAAAACGAAATTTTAAAAACCCTGTGCGTGCACAGGTATTATAACTAGTTAAATTAATAATTGAAATATATTTTTAATCTTCAAACTACAAATTAAACCTTTAAGCGTTACATCAAGGATCATAAAACCATAAACTCATAAGTATAGTTATTTGCCGTTGTACATAATTGCTATGCGCATTCTATTCATCTAGTATTTTTAATAAACTGAAAGTATTTGGATTTGTACTTTTTAGGATCAACAGAAAATCTAATCAAAATGCTTCAATTTATTCCATTCAAACTAAGCAACATTTGACATTTATGTTTGACATCGTTGACATAATGTGGCTGCTGACACAAAAGAATAAACAAATGTAGGTAAATTGTGCTCATCTTTATGACTTTATCATATATGATTTCAAGATCTATGATTGTACCAACTATTCATTAAAAAATATTTCATAACACTTAAAATAAAAATAAGTCATAAGGACGAAAAATTAAAATAATATGGATTAAAGCAACACAAGCATGTGCAACTTGGCATATATATACCTTGAGAAATCCATCAGAATGTTAACCAAAAACTTAAACATAAAATGCTGATGAAGACATTCATATTCCTTCTCTTTTTTTCCTTAATTACCTCTTCAGCTTCGAAAAACACGATTAAGAATCATATCACAAGAGGCTCTTCACTATTTGTTGAAGATGATTCTCATGTCATAATGTCCTTAGATAAGTCTTTTACATGTGGCTTCTATGGCTTCCAAAGCAATGCTTACTGGTTTGCAGTCTGGTACACAAACTCCAAAGATCGCACTGTTGTTTGGACAGCTAACCGAAACACACCTGTCAATAGCCGTGGCTCGAAGTTGAGGCTTCGAAAAACAGGAGCCATGGTATTGACTGATGTGGATGGGACAATCGTGTGGGAGACCAACACAACGTATACGGATGTAAGTGCCGCGGTTTTACTTAATACAGGCAATCTGGTGTTGAAGAACCCAAAAGGTGAGATTTTTTGGCAAAGCTTTGATCATCCAACCAATACTCTCTTGCCTTCTCAAATACTAACAAAGAGCAAAAGCTTGATATCTGCTTTGAGAAGTGAAAGCTTTGAATCCGGATATTTTGGCTTTAGTTTTAACAGTATTAACGTGTTGACTCTCGTTTACGATGGCCCTGAAATATCAAGTGTATATTGGCCTAGTCCTGATCCTGGTTTTAGTGTATGGGCTTTTGGAAGAACAGCTTATAACAGCAGTAGAATCGCATACTTTAATGATTTAGGTATTTTTAATGCGAGCGACCGAATGAGTTTTACTGCTACAGATTTGGGTTTGGGGATCAGAAGGAGGCTAACCTTGGACTATGACGGTAATCTCAGACTCTATAGCTTGAACGAGTCAAGTGGATTATGGTCGATTTCTTGGCAAGCTCTGGCACAACCATGTAACGTTCATGGAATATGTGGGAGAAATGGGATTTGTATTCATGGAGACAAGCCTGAATGTTCATGCCCACCTGGTTATGAGTTGAGTGACCCTGCTGATTTAAGTCAGGGTTGCAAGCCTAGTTTCAACCGAACATGTGATAATTCAACAAGTTTCAACTTTCTACCATTGCCGTATACAGATTACTATGGATTTGATCTAAATTTCTCGTCACCCATTTCATTCGAAGCATGCAGAGACATCTGTCTGAAAGATTGCCGTTGTGAAGCATTTAGTTATAGGCTTACAGGTGAAGGTGTTTGCTTTGCTAAAAGTGCCCTCTTTAATGGCTACCATTATCCTCATATCTTAGGAACCATGTACTTTAAAGTACCAGTAGCCATGGAATCACAAAAATATGCCTTAGTCCTTGCGGGTTCAGAGGCCACATGTGCAGATAATGTCACAGTTACAGTAGGTTCTCCGTTTATGTATGAATCAGCTAAGAATAAGGTGAAATGGGTTTATCTTTACTCATTTGCCTCAGCTATTGGTGTTCTTGAAGCTTTGGTTATCTTGTTAGGCTGGTGGGTATTCTATGGAAAAAATGAGTTATTAGCCAGCTTAGAAGATGGGTACCGTATGATATCTACTCAATTTAGGGGTTTTAGTTATAAAGAACTTAGGAAGGCGACACAAAACTTTAAGGTGGAAATAGGGCGAGGTGGCTCAGGAGTTGTGTATAAAGGGGTCCTGGAAGATGAAAGGGTGGTGGCTGTGAAAAGATTGAGAAATGTGAGTGAAGGGGGAGAATTTTGGGCGGAGATCAGCACGATAGGTAAAATCAATCACATGAATCTAGTGCGAATGTGGGGATTCTGCTCACAAGAACATAACAAACTTCTAGTTTACGAGTATGTAGAAAATCTATCTCTTGATAAGAGATTGTTCTCCTCCAATTTTCTTCAATGGAAAGAAAGGTTTGAAGTTGCAATAGGTATAGCAAAAGGCTTGGCGTATCTACACCATGAGTGCCTTGAATGGGTGATTCATTGTGATCTAAAGCCGGAAAATATCCTTTTAGACAGTTCATTCCAACCAAAGATTGCAGATTTTGGTCTTGCAAAGCTGTCTCAAAGAAGTGGACAAAACACTGAGTTTACAAGGATCAGGGGGACTAAAGGTTACATGGCTCCAGAATGGGTTCGTAGTCTACCAATCACAGCAAAAGTAGACGTGTACAGCTATGGGGTTGTGGTTTTAGAAATGTTGAAGGGGATCCGACTTTCTAATATCGTCATTCATGGAGAAGGAAACGATGAAGAATCAGAACTTATGAGGTTTGTAAGGGTAACGAAAAAAGAAATTGAAGAGGGGAAAGAGTTATGGATTGAAGAAGTAATCGATCCAAGGTTGGGAGGCTTGTTTAGTACGAGACAGGCTGTGAAACTAGTTGAGGTGGGTCTTAGTTGTGTGGAGGAAGACAGAAATAGAAGGCCTACGATGGATTCAGTTGTCCAACTTTTAATTGACTGTGAGTCTGAGTGAAAATATGATTGTAGAAGAAGATACAAGTGCCATTTACCATCTACAAGTATATTTGTTCTAATTATCTTTAAATGCTTGATCAGTTTGAACAATTGCCTATTTGGTTGTTTTACATGCACAAAAGTATTATAACTCTTAAGTACTGTTTAGCTCGCCGATGAGCATGAAATGTATCTGTTCCATATTGAAGGTTTACATTTGAAGTACTTGTGTCTAGCAGTATTTTAAGATAGTATGCTACATACTGATGATGCTACTATACGCTTCGCTCTAAGAACAATGCTTGATTTGAACTCGATTATCCAAGAAGCAACACATCCTAACAAATTCACAGATGATTTGCTTCTAATAAAGCAGATATCCTTTGATGCGTGTGTATTCTATACAGTATACACCATTAACTACTATATAAAAAAAATAAAAAATAATTAAATAAATAAATAAAAATAAATAAATAAATAAAAATAAAAGAAATCTCCAAACAATATTCGCATCACATAACTACTAACTACCATCTGGAGCTCAACAATCACTAACCTGTGACTATTGATATCAATAAGTGAGTTATCATTTCAACACGTACGTATTTACATCTACGTATACAGAGTAGTACTACTATAGTAGTATGTACATAAATAGTTGGAATATATTACTAAAAGGTGCTCTCTTCTTGCTCGCTAGTAAAGATCAACCGCGTTTGCTCACCCTTAGTTTTGAAGATCCTTAGAAGCAATCTATCAACATGATAGTTATACCATGTTCTCCATCTCTTTAAAAAAACAAGTGGACCAACAATGATTGCAAATCCCACGAAAAACCCCAATCCAATACTAATAAAGAGGTCAGTTCCATAGTCCGCATCATCACTTGTTTTCGGTGACGACTTTGTAGGAATTTCTGATGTAACATTGTCACAAATCTTGCTCAAAGGGATACCACATAAACCTTGGTTGCCCTTAAATGAGAGCTCCGTAAACGTTTGAAATTGTGAGCCACGTGGAATACGTCCGGTCAACTGATTATATGACAAATTTAAAAAGGAAAGAAATGAAAGACTTGCAATCTCAGTTGGAATTCTTCCGTTTAGCTTGTTTACCGAGATGTCCAGTGATTCAAGGCTTTCCAATTTTCCAATTGACGGCGGAATTGGACCCGTGAGTGCATTGTGGGACAGATTTAAAAGTTCAAGCAGTTTTAGATCACCAATTGTAACTGGTATGCTCCCTTGGAAACTGTTATTAGAAAAGTCAAATGAAGTGAAAATGTTGAGAATTTTAACAACCTCTCTGCTTGCGCCCTTGATAACAACAGTCGCTGAATCCTGGTAGTATATTGCACTATTAGCAGGATACACGTAATGGAGGTAATTAACCTTGGCTTGGTCGTCCATGACTGCTTGAAAACTTGTGAACAATTTTGGAGGTAGAACACCTGAAAACTTGTTTGAAGCAATGTCTATGATTTGTAGATTTGTCCAGTTGCCATTAAATCCAGGACAGCTGATATTCCCATAAAAGCTATTGGAACGTATGACAAAAACATGCAAGTTGGAAAAGTTAACCAACCAACATGGAAAAGTACCCGTTATCAGATTATCACCAAGATCCAAAACTTCAAGATTTTTGCACCTCATTAATGAGAGAGGAATGGTTCCTTGAAGATGATTCCCACTGAGATCTAATGTTTTCAGATCGCAAGTTTCTGGAAACAAATCCAAAACATTTCCACTAAGGTTGTTTTTTCCGAGATTCAGTACTTGAAGAGTCTTGCTTGTTTCTGTTAAGCACGAAGGTATCGTGCCACTCAAACTGTTATGAGACAAATCAAGAACAAGGAGACTACTTGCGTTGCATATTGATGGAGGGATGGGTCCAACCACTGTACTGTTTTTAATGGAGAAGAATAAGGCCGAGGTGAGGAAATTACCGAAATCAACGGCTAAAGAAGATCCAAAGTTGTTGTTTGAGTAATCCAAAATATAACTTCCTTTTGAAGGAACTGGGATATCTCCTTGTAAGTTATTAGAATGCAGATCAAGTATGTCAAGTCGAGAAGGAAAAGTGTAAGGCTTTTGGAGACTTGATAACTTATTGTGTGACAAATTTAAAGACCGAAGATTCCCGTCCCCAACTTCCCAAATCCAGTTTGGTATTTCACCGGTCAATTCGTTTACTGATAGATCTAGCATCATCAATCTTGATTGATTCTTTAAATCAGGAAATTTTAGCATTTTGCATGAAGCTAATTTAAGTGAGTTGAGCTTATAAAGTGACGAAAACGATGAACTGTTTGCATTTACAATGACCGTAAGATCATTGAAGGAAAGTTCAAGGGCATCTAGCTCCTTTAACGTGCCAAACATATCTGAATCTACAATCCCAGTGAAGTTATTCGCAGAGAGCATGAGAGTCGAAAGGAGCGGAAGTTTAAAGATGAATTCAGGTATCGGACCATCAAACTTGTTGCTACTCAGATCTATGGTTTGCAATTGATAACAAGAAACATTTATAGATTCGCTAATATGACCAGAAAACGTGTTGTTAGAAAGCTTTAAACTTTGAAGTGAAGGCAACGTTAACACAGACTCTGGAAATCCCCCACCCAAAGAATTACTAGACAAATCAAGGTACTCGAGCTTATTAAGACCCTCCAAGTAAGAAGAAGGAACATTACCTGTTAGATTGTTTTGATGAAGATCTACACTGACTAGATTCTTAGCTGACTTAAAAGACGGAATTGAACCAATGAAAAGATTAGCAGACAAATCCAGATATTCAAGACGCGTAAGGTTTTGCACCGAATCAGGAATTTGTCCACCGAGTCTGCAACTTCTAAGTTCCATCCTGGACAACCACTTAAGGCCACCAATAGAATCCGGCAGTGTCCCACTGTTTATACTCTCATAACTAAGATCCAGTCCTATAACATGACCAGCTTTATCACATGTCACACCGCCCCAGTGACAACAGTCGACACTTGTGTTCCACCCTGCAATCCTGGTTGAGAGTGAAGAATCATATATGAGCTCGCCTTTGAACGCCAACAGTAATGATTCTTGATCCTTGAGGCACTGTCCATACACATATTTAGTAGTATGCAAACCAAAAACGATCGAGTAAATCGATATCATAAATAGAAGCCGAGATGAAATTTGAGTACTCATTTGGCAAAATGGTGAAAAATGCAAAGATATGTGATTTAAGATTATACAACTTCATATACATATATATGTTAAGCAGTGTCATTTCTTTCTTATTGTTTTAAAGATGTGAACAATTATTTTATATCCAAGGCCGGACTTTCCCGGGGTCTGTCACCCACATTGGTTCTTGCTAGGTGTATTTTCGTTAAAAATCTCGATTTTTTTTAAAATAAACGTATGTTAAAAATCTCGATTTTTCTAAAATGAACGGGTTATAAAAATGTTTTTGTGCATGCCAGTTAGCATATACTATTATTGTAATTTGTCAACTTGATCAGTTATAGAAAATTGGTCCACCACTTGTTTAAACATATATTGCACATTTCTTTTGGCTTGTCTTTTGATAATTTATATTATCTTAAGTTAAAGGCGTCATAGGCGTGGACGGTAGTTGAATTAAAATATAATGATGCATGTGAACAAAAATGTGACAATGCGTGTGATTTTTGTCGTTATTGGCAAACTTTTGTAATAAAATATGTTACATGTGATACACTCGGTTGGAATTATAAATATAAATAAAATATATTTATATTTATATTTATATTTATATTTATATTTATATATGACAATATTTCTATAAAACATTCATAATATTTTGTGTTTATATTGTATAATAAGTTGTAGATTTGTATAATATTACAAAAACTATTAAGAAATAACATTAGAGTAGGATCTTACGATCCCGATCCGATCTTACGATTATGATCTTGCAAAAATGAAAACGATCCTGGGTATGATCCCGATCTTGAAAAGCTTGGTTTGAAATACAGATAAAAGTGTGTACTAATCATAAAAAATGTTTTTCTAAAGACGAAAGAATTATATAAATGAAAAAATAAATAAAATAAAACAATTATAATATCAAAAATTATTATTCATAAGAATTGTTACCTTTCTAAAAGAAAAATGTCTAAGATGACTTATCTTAAAATTTATAAATAGTATCGCTATCTATACTACAATATAATGCATTTGAGACAATTATATAATTAAAAATACTTAAAATTCAAAGTTTTTTCGAGGTTATTATAAAAAGATTTCAAAATTAATTAATTTGTTAGGAAGCAAGTTGATTAGGAAGTTTGTGTTGGTTGTTCAAACTAAAATTATCTGTCTTAACAATCTCTATTATCTCTACTTATTAACCATGAAAACAACTAAACGTGTAACCGAATAACGCAAAATATAATCACATAGTACCTCGCGCCGCATTGCACGGGCACCGTTCTAGTATAATACAAACACATCTTCACCATTTTCTCAATAGTAAATTAAATACAATCAAAGACATAATCATGATAATATTTATTTAAAAAGAAACTTGTTAATGCATAAGTATTAAATTGTGGGCATTGACAAAGCTTGAGCAATGTTATTGAGAGGCTGAAATGTAGTCGTAATAATTTGGAAGGAGCCAAACCTAGAATTACATCTATATCATTCTTAAAGTTCAATATTATGTAAAATATCCTTCTCATTTACATAAATATCATCCTACTTTTATAATTACATCAATGTCCTTCTCAAACTTTTGTAATTTCATCAATATTTTTCTCGAACTTTTAAATTGTTATATAAATCCAAAAATCAAATAAATTAAAACTATATTGATTTTAAATTCAAAAAAAATATATATTTACCTCTTATTTATCTCTCATATTCTTTATAATTATATTGTTCATATATATTTTTTGGCATTGATTGATGAAAGAACATGATGACGTAATTACAAAAGTTTGGATATATGTATATGAAAGAACATATTGTTCATATTTATTTATTGGTTCATCTATACTTTTTAGCTTCGAGTGATGAAAGAACATTTTGATTTTGGAATATATATATACAAGAATTTTAAAGTTTGAAAAGGATATTGATGTAATTACAAAAGTTTGAGATACAAAAGTGAGAAGGACATTGACGTAATATTGAATTTTATCAAGGATATAGATGTAAATGCCCCTAATTATTTTACATTTATACTATACTTTTAGAAATAATATACAAAACTACAAAAAAATAAGCCTTAGAGCATAGGGTGTAGTGACCTTGAGTTAAGGTATAATTCAGTGTCACGTCAGCGCCATCAGCTTTAACTTTTCAACCTTAACTCAAAAAAAACACCCCTTATCATAACTCAACCATAACTCAAAGTTTTTCATACGTTTTGCACTTTTTTAGAACGCGTTGAACTTTGTGCAATCATGGTTCAACGTTTTCCACTTGCTTGTTAACATATCCTTGTTGCGGTTTTGAAAATTGAGTTTATTAAACTCGTTGATAACCCGTCTCAAAAACGTATTGCAAGCTTGTGCACGCCCGACTTGTGGATCCTCGGTAACGGCCACATAACACTTTGCAAGTAGTTTTTCCACATTTGGTTGCCAACGTAATGAAGTATTGGTCACGTCGGGATTTTCTTCATTTGGTTCAATTGGTTCGGGTTCTTTGGATTTTTTGGCCTTTCGTTCACCACCTCGTTTGTATGGCTTTGTAGGAGACGTAGGTGCATCGGAAACTTCCTTTGTTGCGGTTTGTGTATGTGATGATTGGGATGGCGGTTGTAATTGTTTTGCGAATTGGAGATTTTGGAAATTGGTGTTTAGTGTGTTTTGTTGGTTTTGTTCTCAATGTAGAAATCGTTCATGTTGTAGGTAAAGTTCCTCGTTCGACAAACCGAGTGGGTTAGAGAAAGGGATGTTGGTTGATGATGATGAACCCGCGTTTGGGTTATTCCAACCCATGAGATTCATGAAACTATCATTTGTTAAATCCCACAATGTTTTGTTAGCAAATGGAAGTATATGTAAATGAGATTGAGTTGTGAAAGTGTGAAAAAAAGTTGTGTGTTAATTGGTTATTTATAGTGGTGTAAAAAAGGTTTTAAAATTTTTTTCTTCGATTCTGCCCCGTTTATAAACATTGGAGCGGGTGAAATTATTTATTTATTATTATTTTATTTTTTTGAATTTCCAACTGTCATATAAACATTGGAGGGGACGAAATGATTTTTTTTTTTTTTTTTTTTTTAATTCCTTGTTGCCTTAACGCAACGTGATGTTGCTAACTTGGACCTTAACGCAAGTGCTTAACTCGATGAGGTGGTGTAGTAACTTTGCCATAACACAGTGTGCGTTAAGCCATAACTCACCTCAAGAGTTATCACACCGTGTGCTCTTAGTGGCCCTAGATTTGGAGGGCCAAACCCAACCCGAGAACCCGATTGACACCCCTAATTGTGGGTTATGTTATTTTATTTTTTTTTAATTTATGAATAACCATATAAAGTGATCAATTTCTTTTGAGATAGAGTTGGTTAATATGCTGAGAAAAAATGTCTCGGTTTATTTTAAGATCGATTCACCAACAACTGCCGACAACATATTATCATATATTATGACCAACCACCATCACAATCTCTGTCTGTTATGCCCACGCAATTCGGCTAGTAAAGACATAATGTCATAGCTAGTTAGAAATGAGTGATTCTTATTCTTAGTTTATTCTATGATGTAAAACATAAAGACGTTATGTGAGTCAACCATAAGTACCCAATCAACCAGTTGTGTCAGTGTGTCACTATAAACTTACCCAACTACAGTTGGGCACTAAATTGTCATGTTCAAAACTCGAACGTAACAAAAATAACAAGGATACCCCCTAGATGATAACACTGACACATTTCCTAAGCAAATTCATATTGCTTCTCTGTTCATGATAGAGCTAGATTAACCAAAGATGCGGCCTTATTTACTTACAGTCTAATAATTATGGCACAGTTTAATAATGACCACAAGCATGTGTACAGTTTACATATCAGGATATATAGTTGCAACGACTGAAGGATCGTTTAAACTGCAACATCTGCATAGGATGGTAATACCTTTTCTACATGTACAGCATCTCCAACATTAATAACTTTACTTGAACCATTATCAGTATTCTCCCACACCAGCATCTGCCCAAGGTAAACCTACAAAATTCATTCAACGTATAAACAATTAGTCGCTGGTTAGCTTCATATCAAACCCATTGATCCCACATCGAGAAAATGCAAGTCACACAAATGTATTTTGCCTGTTTCTATATATTCTTAAGCTAAAGTTATAGATTTTACAATTTTGGGCACTCACGCGTCCCTTAAATTGCGAGGTTGAGGTGTCCACTTCTAAAGCTTTGGCTGATCGGAACTTCATCATGGTTTCTGTTGGTTCACTTCCTTGTGTCGCGTCCTCTTGATTGATTGTGGGTACCTGAGAAATGAAGGATTGTGAATGTGATTAGTACAGAAGTTTCAGTTTTCCAAATCAAAAGTAAAGAACAAAATATTATCATGCGACAGAAGTAGATGTAGCAAATGGGCCAAAATGGCTAGTTTTTTTAGATGATTCGAATTGGGTTCGACCCAAAACACTTTTTGTCCAACTTTTACAAACATGCAGTGTGTCAAATATGAAAAACAACTATAAATCGATGCAGGCGATATTATGTGCTTACAGCACTTTGAGTGCTTGTTTCCTTCTACGTAGTTTTACCCGTTTGATAGTTGGATTTAACTGACTCACTGAAATTACAAGACAGAAGTATGAGCACAATACCTTACAACGGGGGCATAGCATAACGCCTTGAAAATTCGTCTCGTTAATTTTTATCTGTTTCCAGAGGTCTTCAGCAAATGGTTCACAACCATCAACAAAGATGCTGCATAAGTTCAAAAAGTTCCATGGTAAGAAACTTGTTAACAGAAAAGCTAAGGTATCGATAAAAGATCGGTATATTGAACGACATACTTGGGTCTAAACCGATTTATGCTAACTGGTTCCTTTAGTTGTTCATTTATCGCATCTAAAGAAGCCTGCAGCACTCGAGGGGTTCATTTTTCAAACAGTTTACTAAAAGAATGATAAGTTTGACAGTAGCATTAATAGTAACGGAAATTTTATAATAAAACTAACCTGGGAGATTAAAAGGAACTGGAAAGCATCTGTAAATTTCACATTGTATCCAGTAGCATACTTAGCGTCAACGGGTCTAGTCTCTGACTCTATATACAGAAAATAGAAAAAGTAATCTTCATGTACCGTATGCTTATATGCTATAATCGTATAATCAATAAAATAATAGCATACTATTGAAATGAGTTTGACTAATGTACCTTCATTAAAGCGCACCAAGCGGCTCGGTTTACCAAGAAATTCGGTGAACCATTTTGCAGCATCGTCTCCCTCATCCAAGGCCGAGCCTGACCATTCCCAGATCGAGACCCCATCAGACGATGATGACGGTTTAGTCATTGAGACCTTAAGCTCCGCCATCCCAGGAGCACGTACCACTGTCAGAACACGATCAAGTGGACTCAACAACAATATTTTCACTCTGAAACTCATATGGAAGCAGACTCATAGAGTTAACTAACGGGTCATAAAATGTTACTGATCAAGTCTAGTTTGGCTTGACTTACCAATATTTTTTTAATTACAAAACTTTCATGGTTACAAATTTTAAAACAATGATTATTCTTATAAGAAAATTAACGAGGTGACAACTTTGTACCCGTTTTACAGAGTTCGACCCAACTATTTGACCTTTTACTTCATATAAAAAAAAAATCGATTCTTTGTTTCAGCGATAGGATTAAAATGATAGCATACTTACCCATGTAAGAAGACTTTGTGGGCACCCAACCAAGAGAAAAGGCCTCAGTGGGTAGCTCGACTTGAATGAGAGCAAGCTTTGGTTCAACTCGCTGAGTGCATCCTCTGCCTTTGGAATTCACAATCACCCAATGACGATCCCACACAAATCCTAAACAAAACAATAATACTACTAGTGACGTTGAATGTGCATTTTGAAGCATATATATTTCGTGACATAGTACAAGTAGATAATCAGCTCAGTTGCTGGAAAGAGTGTCTAGCTATTGGTTATATATTATTAGTTGAGTATTGGCGCGCAAATGGCAAGCAGGACGGACCTAGGATTTTTGTTCGGGCGTTGCACAACTTCTTTTGAGAGGGTGTTGCATATAATTTTCTTTATCATAAACAACAAAATTTGCACCATATATAATTTTTAGGCTAAAATACAGTAAACACAAAAATATTTTTGGGTGTTGCACTAACTAAAAAAGTAACACTTCTCGAAAAAATTACACTTCGTAGCCCAAAAATCAGGTTTGGCCCGTGTGGGTCCGTCATTGGCAAGTAAAAACTAGCTAAAGGAAATGGTTTGAATTTGGCTGTTTGGACCAGAGCCCATATAGACCCGAAGCCGTTTGGACCCGTTACCCAAACTCGCCCATTTTGCCACCTCTAGTTTTAATGGATAATCGGTTGACTTGGCTAGTGTGAAAAAATTGAAAACCTGAATATAACTGATTACTAATGTTATGAAGATATCCATATATAACAACTTCATAATACAAGTTATTTAATTAAGGGCAAATGATTAAAAAAAGTATTATACTTGCCGCCATTTCCTTCTTGTGCGTAGCGAAGAAATTTTTTTGCTTTTGTGGTTACTTTCTTTCAAATTCTTTTTAGGGAAAAAAAATTATCTATTAGCTAAGAGGGGAAAAAATGTCCAAAAAATTCGTAAAATACACTAAAAAGGATGAATTTGAAAGAAAAATACCCACAAAAGCAAAAAAAATAAAAAAATGTTCGCTACCCACAAGAGGAAATGGTGGCAAGTATGATACTTTTTTAATCATGTATCCCTTAATTAACTGAACTTTAGATATTCAATTAAAATCAAAAAAATTGCAAGTAATAATTACAGTAAGAAAAAAGTAGTAGAGAATTAATAGATCACCAGTAGGAGAAAGGGCTGCTTGAGAAACAGAAATTCCTTTGCATGATTTTATTGGATAAACAAATATTGATTTCACCTTAGCCATCTTTGTCTGTGTCACAGACTTACAGTGTGTTTTTCTTTTATAGAAGTGATTTGTTTATTTATCAAACTAATGCTAATTCTATTGTATCATGACAACAACATGACAAAATTGCTTAAAAGTACTTTAACCTTAACTGAACATGTGCAACAGCATCATCTTATTATTGTTTGCTTGTTTTTTTGTGGTGAAATAAATATCTTCAACCTACCTTCTCTTTTATTTCATTTCCTTGTATTGCATTATTTTAAATAACCATTTATAATTTTCATACACATATTTTTACACACTTCATTTTCACCAAGCTGATGTTTTGGCAGATTTGGCTTAACTTGATTCGGTGGTTAACCTTTTAGCCAGGGACGGACACAGGATTTCATAGAGGGTGTTGCACAATAATTTTTTCTATCATAATTAATAAGTTCGCACCTTAAAATTTTTTTAGTCAGGTTAAAGTTGTACACTTGTACTATAAAGAAAATAGCACAAATATCGGGGGTTGCACATACCAAAAAACAACATATTTTGAAGAAAAATTACATTTCGTGACCCAAAATTGGGTGTGGCCCGTGCCACACCCGGCATCCATGTAGGTCCGTCTGTAGGAGTAATACGCAGCCTTGTAATCAGAGTTCTACAACATTGAAATAAGTACAAACTAAAACTTAACATACTAATAATATTTATTTGTAATACAAATAAAAATGGTACATAAACGTTCCGATTTAGAATTCAAAGTCAGGAAAACATGCCACTTGACTCTGAGTTAAACCTGTCTAGATTGTTATCTAAGTTCTTGTTCTAGCACAAAAATAAAGACGACGATGATTTCATCTTGTGTCCTTCAAACGGACTTTAAGAAGAAACAATAATAAATAAGATTGAAAATTTGTTTTTATCACCCATCCAAAATTTTAGTTCCCGCTCCTTTGTCCCTCCACCCGACTGCCTAAAATCGTTGAGTACTTGCTTCTTATTAAAAAAATGAAGCGTAAATCCGGAACCGTGGATTGTTTCTCCAAAAGGTATGGGATGATCACACCTGCAGACGGCGGTGAGAATGTTTAAGAAAAGCCTTAGTGCTGGTGAAAATGTTGAGTATGAGATTGTGGTAGGATCTGATGGTAAGAATAAGGCTTCAAAAGTTAATCGTTATGGTGAAATTCCGAAAGAGAAAGGAAACAAAGCTTCAAATGTTACTGGTCATGGTGACGAATTTTGTTTTAGGAGTTGTAAGAATTGGCATAAGGCTAGGCATTTTTCTGAGTAGGAAGGTCATGGTTGTTTTAAGTTTTAATTTGGTGTTTGTTTGTGTGGAAATCTAAGCAATGCAACATATGATGAATCTCAGTGCACCATTTATGAATGTAAATCTTGGGTTACTTTTCATTGTTTTAATTCTTTTGCTATTGAATTGCGGGTTATGTTCTTTTTTTAATTTAAAAAAGATCAGTTTCTTTTGATTTCGATAAATAAGCTCTATCTAGCTATATGATGTAAAACATGAAGATGTTATACTTATTGTTAAATGGGTTAACCATAAGTACCCAATCGACCGGTTGTGTCAGTGTGTCGCTATAAACTTACCCAATTACAGTTGGGCACTAAATTGTCATGTTCAAAACTCGAACATAACAAAAATGACAAGGATACCTCCTAGATGATAACATTGACACATTTCCAAAGCATATTCATAATTCTTCTCTGTTCATGATAGAGCTAGATTAACCAAAGACGCGGCCTTATTTACTTGCAAGGTGTTGTCATGATGACACAGTCTAATAATGACCACAAGCATGTGTACAGTTTACATATCAGGATATATAGTTGCTGCGACTCAAAGATGGTTTACACTGCAACATCCGCATAGGATGGTAATACCTTTTCTACGTGTACAGCATCTCCAACGTTAATAACTTTTTTCGAACCATTATCAGTACTCTCCCACACCAGCATCAGCCCAAGGTAAACCTACAAATTTCATTCAACAAATAAACAATTAGTCACGGGTTTTCCTTGATTACCTCAGCAGCTTCATGTCAAACCCATTGATCCCACATCGAGAAAATGCAAGTCATACAAATGTATCGTACGTGTTTCTATATATTCTTAAGCTAAAGTTATAGATTTTCCAATTTTGGGCACTCACCCGTCCCTTAAATCGCGAAGTTGAGGTGTCCACTTCTAAAGCTTTGGCTGATCGGAACTTCATCATGGTTTCTGTTGGTTCACTTCCTTCTGTCGCATCCTCTTGATTGATTGTAGGTACCTGAGAAATGAAGGATTGCGAATGTTATTAGCGCAGAAGTTTAAGTTTTCGAAATCAAAAGTTAAGAACCAAGTACCATCTTGCGACAGAAGTAGATGTAGCAAAATGGGTAAAGTGAGTAATGGGTCAAAATGGGTAGTATTTTTTAGCTGATTCGGATTGGGTTTGACCCAAAACACTTTTGTCCAACTTTTATAAACATGTAGTGTGTCAAATATGATAAAGAACTATTTTGTTTCAGTAATAGTCTAACATTCCTATAACAAATGATGCAGGCGGTAATAATGTATTATGTAGTAACAGCACTTTGAGCACTTGTGTCCTTTTACGACTATTTTACTTTTCTCTTTAACTTTGCCCGTAGAGTTAACTGACTCACTGAAAATTACAATACCTTACAACGGGCGCATAGCCTAGTGCCTTGAAAATTCGACTCATTAATTTTGATCTGTTTCCAAAGGTCTTCAGCAAATGGTTCACAACCATCAACAAAGATGCTGCATAAGTTCAAAAAGTTCCATGGTAAGAAACTTGTTAACAGAAAAGTTAAAGTATCGATAAAAGATCAGTATATTGAAAGACATACTTGGGTCTAAACCGATTTATGCTAACTGGTTCCTTTAGTTGTTCATTAACCGCATCCAAAGAAGCCTGCAGTACTCGAGGGGTTCATTTTTTTAACAGTTTACTAAAAGAATGATAAGCTTGACAGTAGCATTAATAGTAACGGAAATTTTATAATAAAACTAACCTGGGAGATTAAAAGGAACTGGAAAGCATCTGTAAATTTCACATTGTATCCAGTAGCATACTTAGCCTCAACGGGTCTAGTCTCTGACTCTATATGCAGAAATAGAACAAAGTAATCTTCACGTACTGTATGCTTATATGCTATAATCGTATATCAATAAAATACTAGAAATGAATTTGATTAATGTACCTTCATTGAAGCGCACCAAGCGGCTCAGTTTACCAAGGAATTCGGTGAACCATTTTGCAGCTTCGTCTCCCTCATCCAAGGCCGAGCCTGACCATTCCCAGACCGATACCCCATCAGACGATAATGACGGTTTAGTCAATGAGACCTTAAGCTCCGACATCCCAGGACCACGTACCACTGTCAGAACACAATCAAGTGGACTCAACAACAATATTTCCACTTAGAGGCTCATATGGTATCAGCGGGTCAAAAAATGTTACTGATCTAGTCTAATTTGGCTTGACTTACTAATACTTTTTAAATTACAAAACATTCACGGTCAAAAAATTTAATGCTTATTCTTGTATGGAAATTAACGAGGTGAAAGTACACACGGCAAATCACTTTTGACAACTTTGTACCCGTTTTACAGAATTCAATTCTTTTGCTTCAGCGATAGGGTCCCTAGAATGAATCCAAATCGACTCATCAAGTGTTAAACATAACATTGTTTTTCCATGGTTTCTGACCTTTTGGCCGACTAATCTACGGGCTTTGAACCCACCGCCACACAGACTCAAACCGGGTAAAGCCCTCCCTTTTCAGGAGGTTGGCGTGGCCACTTGAGGGTTGTTTGCACATAACATTTTGGGTTAGAAAGATAGTATATTTACCCATGTAAGAAGACTTTGTGGGCACCCAACCAAGAGAAAAGGCCTCAGTCGGCAGGTCGACTTGAATGAGAGCAAGCTTTGGTTCGACACGTTGAGTGTATCCTCTGCCTTTGGAATTCACAACCACCCAATGACGATCCCACACAAATCCTAAACAAAACAAATGTTCATTTCCTTAATAAGAAATTAATCAATCAATTGCTGGAAATAGTGCCTAGGCATGGTTAAACTGTAATTGTTGGCAAGTAACTAATTTTTGGGGGTGTTTATTTAAGCTTATACAGCAAACTTATGGCTTATTTGGTTTTCAGCTTATGTTTCATAAGCTCATTTTTTGTTGCTTATTTTGAAACTTTTTGGCTTCTATATGCTTATCAGGTCATAATAAGCCGAAAATTTTTAAAATAGGCCACAAAAAGTAGTGAAATAATTGATTAAATACCAGTAGGAGAAAGGGCAGCTTGAGAAACAGAAATCCCTTTGCATGATTTTATCGGATAAATAAATATGGATTTCACCCTCCCCATAACTTCCTTCTCCTCAGCCATCTATCTCTGTCTGTGTTTCAGCTTCTGTGTGTGTGTTTTTTTTTATAAAAGTGTATCATGACAACAAGAATAAAGACAACATAAATCACTTAAAAGCACTTTAACCTTAAATGAACATGTGCAAATAAATATCTTCAACCTACCTTCTCTTTTATTTCATTTCCTTGTATTGCATTATTTTAAATAACCATTTATAATTTTCATACACATATTTTTACACACTTCATTTTCACCAAACTGATGTTTTGGCAGATCTGACTTAACTTGCTTCGGTAGTTAAATCTTGTAGGCCTAGGGACGGACCCAGGATTTCATAGAGGGTGTTGCACAATATTTTTTTCTATCATAATTAATAAGTTCGCACCTTAAAATTTTTTTAGTCAGGTTAAAGTTGTACTATAAAGAAAATAGCACAAATATCGGGAGTTGCACATACCAAAAAACAACACATTTTGAAGAAAAATTACACTTGGTGACCCAAAATTGGGTGTGGCGGTGCACACCCGGCATCCATGTAGGTCCTGTTAAATTATGGACATTATTTTAGTAGTCGTATGTTAGGATCGAACTCGAGATCACGGGATTGCACACTTTACGTATGAGAATCGATGTTAAATAATTAACATAGAAATAGTTATATTTAATTATTAAATCACAAATAAAGTAACTAATACATGAGGGACTTATTAGTACGAAATCCAAACCCGTGGGGTGTTGGATGAGACCAGTCGAACAAGAAAGTAATAGAGGGGTCCAAGTGTCGTTTTGTGAAACTTGAGGAGGTGATAGACTCTAACTTGGAGGACAAGTTTGAGGCCTATATAAACACCCATTGGCTTCACAAATATATGACAATAGACATAACCCTTACTTTGATTTATTATAAATCGTTATATGTATCTAACATAATATATGCATGCATGCAATACGATTGGCATGTCATGTGCATGCTTATGTTCATTCTTTCCAATATTGTTGGAGTGTCGACTGACATAATATTAATAAGGGTTTGACCTTATTAATTTATTAAGTACTAAAGTGTTTAGGTTGGTTATTGTGATAAAGAACTAGCATTCACATCGAATCGTTAATAGTACGTGTGTACAAGAACGTGGTACAATCACACTATTGATTGTATCTTTGATTGAATAATAAAAAGGTAATTAGGGTTCTTAATTTGAAGATTGCAATTGATTCTTGTTCGGGCTAGAATCACAAAGGTATGTTTACTATTTATATTTGATTAATTAATTACATGTTATTTGATCTTGTTATAATTGTTTCCGCTATGCTCACTTGATGTGTTTGGTTTATTTTATATGATTGTCATGATATTATAATTCCAACAGTGGCATCTAGAGCCGTTATAATGTGTAATTAATTATCGAAACGCATAAAAATTAGATCTTGATTCGTTTAGTTACATGTTTTTAGGGTTTATTTGTTAGATTCCTAACCCTAAATTTTTTTTTGGGTCGATTGACCTTAAGGGTTTTTAGGGTTTTGGTTTTTTATTTTTTAATATGATTAGAAACCCTATGATGTCATGTAATTGTTATGCGTTTTAGTAAACGATCTTGGTGCAATATGTTAATTGTTAAGCTAAATTCATGAAAAAGTGCATATTTGCATGGATTTTTATATTATGTGATAATTTAAATGGTTTAAATTGTTTATCTATATATATATAAAGATTGAGTTCCCCCTATTGAATGTGAGCATTAATGTTATAAGCTAAGAAACTCAAATATGTAGTTTAAGCTAAGAAATTTCGTACATGTGGAGCTTCTTTTGAAACTTTTTAAGAGCTTTTAAAGTTGAGGACAAGCTACAATTAAAGCCTCATTGATGAAGTCTGTCTTTAAGACACTCCAAGGAAAACGAGGATAAACTCATACGCTGTAAAGCTTCATTTATGAAGCCTGACTTTAAGATACTTCCAAAGTAACTCCTTGCAGTCCATCTTCTTAGGCAACCGAAAAATCTCCCTTTAATAATAGAAAAACTACCTGCAAGAATAGCTTCCTTCCATCTTCTCAGCATTGAATGTTTCAAGATATCTCTCATGTTGTTGAAGTAGTATAAATAGGCCTTTTGGCAGAAAGGCCACTGCAGACAAAAGAATATGGTCACCTATTGGCGACAAACCATTTCAGAAATATTTGATATGTGCTTAAAAAGCAAAATATTAATAAATTTACAGATGTCCATTCACACAACAATACGCTGACATCAGTTTTTACAGGAATGTACACGAAGAATACACCTCCATGGATACAAGTGATGTAAACAACCAAGGAAGATTAATGCAGGTTAGATAATTAGGTCTTCTTATACTTCGTGGCCTATGTAAAAGGCTTATCGAGTTTTTTTAAGAAGTCGAAAGTGTGTTATGAGAAAGTTGAATGTAATGTGCCTTTTGAAAATGTGCATGAATACGACAAAGGCTTATCGAGCTCAGACAAATCCGTTCGTAAGTAGCTCACAGAATACGACAAAGGAAATGGTTATGGACAGGTTTCAACTAAATTTAATTTGAGTCGTGTTTGGTCTTGCTTATTTTTCCTGATTGTGCCTATTGTATAAGCAGTTAACCAGAAAAAATAAGAAATCAGAATGAGCTTCCAATGCTTCTCTCAGATTTAGGGTGTCAGGGTGTGTCATAAGTTTACCTGTAAGTAATAAAAAAGGAGCACATGCTTAGGAGTTTAACACCGACGTGTCAAGGGTTTTTTTTTGGTATTCTTTGGTTTGCGCCGCGTTGACGCTTATGAAGTTAAATAAGTCTATAAGGATAAGTTGATAAGCAGTTTGAAATGAGCTTATGAGCTTTTCTGGTTTCAAATGTGCTCATAGGCACAAAAAAAAAAAAAAAAAAAAAAAAAAAAAAAAAAAAAAAAAAAAAAAAAGCCTAATCCAAGCACTCCAACGTTGGTTTATTTGATTATTATTGTTAACAGGTTTGTTTGAATGGTGAGTGTATATTTTTTATGATATACAGCTGCTACAGTGAATGAGAAACTGGCAAAGATTATCGGTTTTTATTATTATAAGATTATGATGGAGATGAAAGTGCCTACTGATGTGGCTGCTGCTGAGAGTTACGCTTTTGTGCTCTTTATACAATTACTTTTAAGGAAGAAAGCATGTTCTCTCTCAGTGGATACAGCAGACTGGTTTTGTTTTTATAACCAGTTGTGCGCACAACTTTGTGGTGCATGATTTATTTCCTTTTTTCAAAGATATATTTATCATTTTGTTGTATGTTTAAGAAGTTGTTCATGTGCTAAACTAAAAAAAGTATGGTATGCATTGATTTGTTTGCTTCAAGGGTGTTTCTATGTGTATGATGCCTAAGAGCTGAGATATTATTCGTCTTTTTGTTTGAATTATGTTGTAGCCCTCTAGAACATCTATTAAGTAAAGGAGTTTTTTAGCATATGTTGATAAGAAGAGGGGAGGTGTTCACCATTGTTATAATCTAGCCAAGGCCCCATGATTATGGCACATGAGTTTGGATATGAGGCCTTTTTCTTAAAAGATGAAATTGTTCTGTCATAGAGTAACTGATTCATGGCCCTCATATAGGCAAATATTCATAGATAAAGGATAGGAGGATCACTACGATTGTCAATCAAACTAAAAGGCTGAAACCAAAATTTAAACCGACATGTTACTTGCCGCAAAGAACACAGACTGGACGAACAATGCATATAACACTTCCGAATGCAAACACCCTGCGGCTAACAGATTCCTCAACTTAGTTGCTTATGACAATGTATAATCGCTTAGCCGAAACACTAAATATCTTAACGAGATGTATACCTGACTATTATATTCCCATGGTTAACAAGATGTATACCTGACCATTATATTCCCATGAAATAACCATGTTAGCTATCTAATAATATATACATATACCTGACCATTATATTCATGGGCGCAGCTACATAGGGGCGGGGAGGGCGCCCGACCCCCCGAAATGTTTTTTGCGATGTAGGGGTATATAGTTTTCGTGTAGAAAAATTTCGGTATATTCGGTTTCGACACCCCAAAAATAGCGTTAGGAAAAAAAATTTAGATCCCGACCCCCACTGAAAATTTTCTAGCTTCGCCAGTGATTATATTCCCATGAAATAACCATGTTAGCTAGCCATCTAATAGTGTTACCAAAACTCTTAATTGGCACTATATTACAAAAGCATTTGATTACAAAGTTATTCATTCAAAAGTTGGAAAAACTTTGTATAGTATCTATATAGGAAAGTGTTTCTTATAGTAAGCTAAGCAACTGTAAGATTGAAAACTTTTGACATCTAAAATATATAAACAACTAAGGAATAAAAGTGAAATATGTAATAAAAAAACATAATATTTGTCTTAAGGATTTTTAAGTATAAAAATGTGTGAGAAAAATTAATTCAAATACGTACAATCGTATGTGTAATAAGTGTTTGATTAAATGGCAACAAATCATGTGTTTGACTTTCATTTTAGATGATCGTACATGTTTGTAACTTGACTATGCATACATCAATTGGATATCTTAATTTAATATATATTAGATATATATGAACCAATTGTTTGAAATCAACCTCATATAACCCACCTATTGAAGCTATGATGCACCACCGTTCGATGCTACTAATTAATAAGTAGTTCGTATTGATTTCTATAAACACAAACCAATGTTTTGCTTCACTGAGATATCATCCATCTTACGATTTTTTAGCTTAGAATATTTTCACTCGAATAACAAAAAATGTAAATAGCTCAAGTCTTGAAACAATATGTAATATAAATATGATACGATATTATCGAAAATAAAGTACCCGTACTTTAGGGCGAACAAAGCATGTGCAACTAAATACACATAACCCTTGCCAAACCGATAATTCTTTAGGATGAAAAAAGCCCGTGCATCGCACGGGCCATGTTGTCTCGTATTAATTAATGGTTAAGTTATATTAGAACATGTAAATTTATTAATAGATGTTGAATTGTGGAAGACTCCAATATTAAGTAATCAATTATGTGCTATGTGGTATTTATTTAATTTTGGCTTGCGCAATCGATTTATCGATGTATGTGGGTTTTTTTCCTAGAAGAAGAAAGCCTTAATTGAATTAATACGTTATACACCTAGATTTGATTATTAATAGGACTATTGAATAAGATTTGCATGGGGCTACATGTTTTATACATATTTAAATGTTATGATTATGTATATTTGTTTATTTAGTTGTTTTATTTTTTATTGTACATTACTTGTTTTTGTTTATTAATTGTGTTAGACATATTTATAAACGAAAAGGGTAATTTTTGAATAGAAAAATAATACGGACTAAATAATGACGAAATTGTTTTGGTTTTTAAGAATAAATCTCAAAGGATTGGTTGATTGATGTTTTTGTACGTAATGGTTAAATAGGCTCGACTGAAGTTTACACACTATAAGATGGGTATAAGGATGGCTTCGCATTAAATTGTGGCCTTAGAGAGACAACATTCTGTCTTAACGCTCGTTTGTGTGTAAATTAGACTTACCGAACAATCATTACATGTACACTGTCATCTTAAGGGTGAATTAACCACAATTCCACAATGATTATCCGAAACACTAAGCTTTCGGGCTTATGCAAAAGTACGATATAGTGGACGATAATTGTTGGTAATTCTTTAATTGGTGAACCCGATACCTCAATCAAAACTTTGTTGTTTTACTCTTAGCAAATTGGTAATAAAAATGTTTTGTAAAACCAATGTTATGAAGTTGTATGCATGCTTCTTCATACATTATTTTGATTACACGTCAAAATTTAATACCCTTATAAAATTAAGTCGAATGCCATCTAATTAAGAACACTTGAAATTGTAATTTACGTCATGTGAGAACTTGGCGAGATTGCAATGGAGAGGTAAATTTCATAAATTCATTGCTAGCAGATCAACTGATGTGATGCATTTATGAGTTTGCAGTTTTTAAGTTAGACGACTTAAATTGAGTAGGAAGTGAGATCTTGGACTCAAGGCATTAAGATGGGGATCAAACATGCTTACATTACAAAAGTTTTGTGATTATAAATCCCATAAATCTAGGAATTGCAATATGATATTGGCAATTATTGTTCGACAATTACCTTGTTGAATACTATTATTACTAGCAGATCAACTGATGTAATGGTACTATGTCAATTAGGATCCTAGCTTTAAAAAAATACTATGGTTTATATGAATATTTACCAATGGGTATTTTATTTTCTTAAAGATCTAATTATCGAAAATACTGAAATTGAATTTTGTAATTCGTTTTAATGTATTAATGCAACGTTCAAACCGTAAACGCACTTTGGGCTTTGGTAAATTGATCTAGTTCTGTTTTCAAACAAATGTTTGATTAAGAAATATTTACTTAAAAGACAAAAGAAGTCTCCTTTCTATGAAGGAAGAGTGAGACACAATCCTATTCCTTTTTATGAATGAGAAAGGATAATAGGAATATTAGATATGTCTAAATTCTAATATAACTCATAGCAAATTTTTAATAGTTAAGAAAATTGCGTACATTTTCCATAGGGATTTCATCATCCACATTTGGTGATTAAATTCTTAATAACAAATATGATATTTGGTTAACAGAAAATTATGTATGACATTTTATGAGTTATTATAAATAGAAGCTAGACTAATTACTGCAAAATGTTTAAAGACAAACTATTTGTTTTGACTATTTTAAAGGTGCTACATACATTGTAGGATGGTAGACCTGTTAAGGAAGAAATTACATGCCCAATTTTTCAAGTTAAAAGCATTTGGTGGATAGTCCATCATTTACGTAGTAGAATACACTTTTAGTGCATAAGTAATTGTTACGTATGGACAATTAAAGGTGTAGGAAAGTTAAAAGTACACTATTTTCTTTCACTAGATATGAAACATTTTAAATGTTTTCAAATTCAGTGGGAGTATTGTGTACTTATTACTGAATAAGAAATTATTGTAATGATCTTTAATTCAGTGGGAAACATTTTAAATGTTTTCAAATTCAGTGGGAGTATTGTGTACTTATTACTGAATAAGAAATTATTGTAATGATCTTTAATTCAGTGGGAGTTACAAGCTTTGACATCTTGGTAGCTAAAGATAATTACTTTCCAAGTGTAAATACTCATACTTTTAAGGATAGTCTTGTACGTTTCCTTACTAGACATTGTTGTTTTACATATACTTGTTATGCTAAAATCTATGACACAATCATATTGAACACATAAACAAATGCATGGCATGTTGTTTATCAACTATATGAGGTTGTTCCATGCACAAGTGGGAGAAATGTGTGCAAGAAACAACTCATAAAGATATGATTTAATGAATTCTCTTGACTACAAGGTAAGAGAATAATGTTCTAATATGAATTATACTAAGTTAATTCTAGAAACACTTGGTGTTACAATTTATGTTATGTGAGAGCTTAACTAGATTGCAACAACAAGGTGAATTTCATATTTCATTACTAGCAGATCAACTGATGTAATTGAACTATGAGAATTTGCAGTTTCTAAATTAGAATAATGTTCTAATATGAATTATACTAAGCTAATTCTAGAAACACTTGGTGTTACAATTTATGTTATGTGAGATCTTAGCTAGATTGCAACAACAAGGTAAATTTCATATTTCATTACTAGCAGATCAAATGATGTAATTGAACTATGAGAATTTGCAGTTTCTAAATTAGATACCTATTAGAACATGTGTCAATATGATGTGAAGACTACTTTAATTTGTATATTTATGAATTCGTGGAATGACATAAATTAATAAAGTAATCTAATGCTGCTTCAATCTGAATATTTATGTGTTCTTGGAATGACATAAATAAATGAAGAAATAATGTTATTTACATTATTGTGAAGTAATAAATTAACTTGAAATTACTATTGAAACCAAAAGATGGTGTTCATAATTACTTTAGTTAAACATGTTTATGTTTCATTGTAAAGATATAAACATAAAGTCTTTTAAGTGTTACAAGACTTATAATAAAGTAAGACGTTATCTTGTTATGTTTTTTAATTAAGACATATACATGAAGTCATTAAATTGTTAAATGACTTATAACGAATAGTGGGATTATAACAGTTTATGTTTTCTTGTGAAGACATGGACATGAAGTAACTTTGTAAAAAGTACTTGTGTTATAAAACATGTAATTGGCTTGAAAATACTATTATACCATTAAAATGACTTAGTTGGTAAATAGACAACTCAAGAGGAATATGGTTATCTTAAATATTGTTAGATTGTCTTGCAATATTAATACTAATGAAATACCAAATGTTTATGGTATGTTCAGTTAGGAAAATCAAACTCTTATTATATTGTTTGATTAAAGATAACTATGACTTCTTTTCTTCCAAAAGTTATCAAGGTTAGAATGTTGAGTATGACTTGGACATATTTAATAAAACTCCAACATAGAAGATTAATAAGACATTATCATATGATGGAATGTGATGAATGTGATGAATCACATTAAGTCTTAAATTGAAGTTCTAAATTTGTTTAACTGCTTACGAAGAGGTTATTAACAAAGTAAAGTCAGGAATTGTCAATAAGTATTTGTAATATCCCAAAAGAGAATATTGTATTATTGCTTTATTTGCTAAGTATTTAAAGATAGTCTTTAAATTGCTAAAAGCAAGTAGAAGTTTTGATCTTTTAAAGATAAAATTACAAGATACATAATCTTCTAAAATACACTAGTAAATATCATGATGAAGTTTGACATTTGAATGTTAAATCTCAAGATGATAATAAAGTTTGACATTTAAAATGTTAAATCTCGATATGATGGAATTATCATTCATAGAATAGTAGTATATCTTAGATATTTGATTAATATGCTGAGAGCTATGATTTACAGGATTATTGTAAACCTGATAATCATTATGACACATTACCAAATATGAAATTGGGTAAAGTACACATGATATGAATGATTAAGATGCTGTCCATAAAGATAATCAATTTTAGAAACTTGGTTTATCTTAATAGTTAGACTAGAAAATTAAGATGAGTTTCTTCAAAGATTAAGTAACCCTTGTGGTTTAAATCTTTGTATAGAAATAATATGGACAAAATTGTGCACGTATTTAATATATGTTTTATGACAAGATTATTAAATCACACTTAAGCAATTAATTGTGATTGAATATTCTATTCTAAACACATTAAATATATAAAGATTATGATTGTCATTGACAATAGAATATCAAAACTCTTTCTTGAGAGATTACTTGAGCGAGGATGATAAGTAATCAAAAGGAGTTTATGAATTCAAATAAATCTTTGAAAGTGTACATGGTGCAATAATCCATGGATGGATAAATGCATGCATCTAGAAGATTATTTTTATATTTAATTATTAAATTCATGTTTTGATTTATAATTGAAATAAGATAATTTCTAAGTATTCCTAAAAGCTAGTGGGAGTATTATGTTTAATTTCTTAAATCATATATGTTGTAGAACATATGAAAAGTAATATTCCATATAAGTAAATGTTAAGTCTTAGAATGGAATGAAATTTTACTTGTAAGATTTAGGAAATAAGACATATAACCTTGGAATCAATGTTTATTGTTGAAACATGTACGGTAAATAAATCTAGTATGTATAACATGATATATTATTTAGAAAAGTATAAATAGATATGTATGACATGAATAAAATCTAAGTATGACTCAAAGATTTTTCATGTACATCATGTTTTGTTGTATCATGCTTGATTACAAGATGATTTGGCAATATTAATATCTAATTAAAAGTTATTAGATAACTTGTGTAATATTCTAAATGAATATGTTTGATTATAGAATTACATCCTAAATCTGGAAAAGCTTCCAAATTCTATAGATGAACAATTTTTTCAATTGTTGTGAAAATTGTCAGAGCCAACAAACTTGAAAGTTTGAAGGGCATCAAACATTACACAATAGATATTATGGTTTACGAAAAGTTTTAATAGCATATTGTTGTTGCATACAATGATGCTAATGAAATTGAGATGACACTCAATACTAGTTATGATAAGGATTTCATCCTTGGCTGTTACTAGTTATGCTTATTAAAAGCATAGTTGCATTATACATTAAAAGAATAAGAATACTTTAAACTTTAAAAAGTTTGGGAGTTTGATTATCATAAATTGGTGGTTAAGGATGTCACACATTTTATGAAATATTATATGGCATTGTCAAAATAGTTGAGTATGCACATACAAGAACTTCACTAGTTGAATTCTTGAAATAAGTATTCTTAAAATTCTGATAGATCAAAGTTAGATGATTTATGTTTTGTCAACAAGTAGGAATGTCATTACTTGAGACATAATTCATCAACAAGATTTTCATGCATTGATCTATTTAGTATTTGGATAAGGGATGTTAATCAATTATTATAATAAATTTAAATACATGATATGTTTAATTTATAATAAATTGTATCCTATATTTGTATGTTTAAATCCATGAATAAAGGTTATTCTAAATTGTCCATTGTCAGTTAATAATATGGGAATATTATTAAATCAAGACAAATCTGAAGGTTGATATAATATACTTAAAGTATATTGATGCGTAGTCATGCCATTTAAGATGATATTCAATGATACCGAATATAGGACTTATCCCAACTACATGATGTTACTTTATGGATTTTGTTATTAAGTAAATCATGAGAAGTTATCCTCAGACTTGAGATGCAAGATAAGTGTCATGAATGTAGTACATTTTTGTGGAACAACTTAACGCTATACGTAACTGGTAGTCATAAGGGTTGTTTTCGGAAGTGTTACAAAGTTTGTGGGTTTTGCTTGTAGTCAAGATATAATTTGTTCCTTCAAATTTATTTTTGGAGTTTAATACTGTTGGGCCCCTCGTAGGGTTGGTAAAGATGTATGTGTGGCCACACCCAAGATCTCCCCTGAATATGTTCAGAAGATTTGGTAATCTTAATCAATCACAAACAACGAGAAACAGAATGGTTAATTAAGGAATGACTTTAATCCATATCCTTATTAACGTGGTATTAGAAACAAAAGGATAATAATAATGAGAAATCATTAAAAGGTTTTTCCAGGAGCCTTACTCGTGATTGTACTAGAGGCATCGGCGTGTTGCTAGACGCTAACCGATGTGATTACACTATTAAAATATGTCCAAGTGGGAGCTGTTAAATTATGGACATTATTTTAGTAGTCGTATGTTAGGATCGAACTCGAGATCACGGGATTGCACACTTTACATATGAGAATCGATGTTAAATAATTAACATATAAATAGTTATATTTAATTATTAAATCACAAAAAAAGTAACTAATACATGAGGGACTTATTAGTACGAAATCCAAACCCGTGGGGTGTTGGATGAGACCAGTCGAACAAGAAAGTAATAGAGGGGTCCAAGTGTCGTTTTGTGAAACTTGAGGAGGTGATAGACTCTAACTTGGAGGACAAGTTTGAGGGTTATATAAACACCCATTGGCTTCACAAATATATGACAATAGACATAACCCTTACTTTGATTTATTATAAATCGTTATATGTATCTAACATAATATATGCATGCATGCAATACGATTGGCATGTCATGTGCATGCTTATGTTCATTCTTTCCAATATTGTTGGAGTGTCGACTGACATAATATTAATAAGGGTTTGACCTTATTAATTTATTAAGTACTAAAGTGTTTAGGTTGGTTATTGTGATAAAGAACTAGCATTCACATCGAATCGTTAATAGTACGTGTGTACAAGAACGTGGTACAATCACACTATTGATTGTATCTTGGATTGAATAACAAAAAGGTAATTAGGGTTCTTAATTTGAAGATTGCAATTGATTCATGTTCGGGCTAGAATCACAAAGGTATGTTTACTATTTATATTTGATTAATTAATTACATGTTATTTGATTTTGTTATAATTGCTTCCGCTATGCTCACTTGATGTGTTTGGTTTATTTTATATTATTGTCATGATATTATAATTCCAACAGGTCCGTCTATAGCGAGTAATACGCAGCCTTGTAATCAGAGTTAAACCTGTCTAGATTGTTATCTAAGTTCTTGTTCTAGCTCAAAAATAAAGACAACCATGTTTTCATCTTGTGTCTTCAAACGGACTTTAAGAAGAAACAATAATAAATAAGATTGAAAACTTGTTTTTATCACCCATCCAAAATTTTAGTTCCCGCTCCTTTGTCCCTCCACCCGACTGCCTAAAATCGTCGAGTACTTGCTTCTTATTAAAAAAAAATGAAGCGTAAATCCGGAACAGTGGATTGTTTCTCCAAAGGGTATGGGATGATCACACCTGCAGACGGCGGTGAGAATGTTTAAGAAGAGCCTTAGTGCTGGTGAAAATGTTGAGTATGAGATTGTGGTAGGATCTGATGGTAAGAATAAGGCTTCAAAAGTTAATCGTTATGGTGAAATTCCGAAAGAGAAAGGAAACAAAGCTTCAAATGTTACTGGTCATGGTGACGAATTTTGTTTTAGGAGTTGTAAGAATTGGCATAAGGCTAGGCATTTTTCTGAGGAGGAAGGTCATGGTTGTTTTAAGTTTTAATTTAGGTGTTTGTTTGTGTGGGAATCTAAGCAATGCAACATATGATGAATCTCAGTGCACCATCTATAAATGAATCATCACTTTTCATTGTTTTGATTCGTTTGTTATTGAATTGCGGGTTATGTTCTTTTTTTAATTTAAAAAAGATCAGTTTCTTTTGATTTCGATAAATAAGCTCTATCTAGCTATATGATGTAAAACATGAAGATGTTATACTTATTGTTAAATGGGTTAACCATAAGTACCCAATCGACCAGTTGTGTCAGTGTGTCACTATAAACTTACCCAATTACAGTTGGGCACTAAATTGTCATGTTCAAAACTCGAACATAACAAAAATGACAAGGATACCTCCTAGATGATAACATTGACACATTTCCGAAGCATATTCATAATTCTTCTCTGTTCATGATAGAGCTTTATTAAACAAAGACGCGGCCTTATTTACTTGCAATGTGTACAGTTTACATATCAGGATATATAGTTGTAGCGACTGAAGGATGGTTTACACTGCAACATCTGCATAGGATGGTAATACCTTTTCTACGTGTACAGCATCTCCAACGTTAATAACTTTTTTCGAACCATTATCAGTACTCTCCCACACCAGCATCAGCCCAAGGTAAACCTACAAATTTCATTCAACAAATAAACAATTAGTCACGGGTTTTCCTTGATTACCTCAGCAGCTTCATGTCAAACCCATTGATCCCACATCGAGAAAATGCAAGTCATACAAATGTATCGTACGTGTTTCTATATATTCTTAAGCTAAAGTTATAGATTTTCCAATTTTGGGCACTCACCCGTCCCTTAAATCGCGAAGTTGAGGTGTCCACTTCTAAAGCTTTGGCTGATCGGAACTTCATCATGGTTTCTGTTGGTTCACTTCCTTCTGTCGCATCCTCTTGATTGATTGTAGGTACCTGAGAAATGAAGGATTGCGAATGTTATTAGCACAGAAGTTTAAGTTTTCGAAATCAAAAGTTAAGAACCAAGTATCATCTTGCGACAGAAGTAGATGTAGCAAAATGGGTAAAGTGAGTAATGGGTCAAAATGGGTAGTATTTTTTAGCTGATTCGGATTGGGTTTGACCCAAAACACTTTTGTCCAACTTTTATAAACATGTAGTGTGTCAAATATGATAAAGAACTATTTTGTTTCAGTAATAGTCTAACAATCCTATAACAAATGATGCAGGCGGTAATAATGTATTATGTAGTAACAGCACTTTGAGCATTTGTGTCCTTTTACGACTATTTTACTTTTCTCTTTAACTTTGCTCGTAGAGTTAACTGACTCACTGAAAATTACAATACCTTACAACGGGCGCATAGCCTAGTGCCTTGAAAATTCGACTCATTAATTTTGATCTGTTTCCAAAGGTCTTCAGCAAATGGTTCACAACCATCAACAAAGATGCTGCATAAGTTCAAAAAGTTCCATGGTAAGAAACTTGTTAACAGAAAAGCTGAAGTATCGATAAAAGATCAGTATAGTATTGAAAGACATACTTGGGTCTAAACCGGTTTATGCTAACTGGTTCCTTTAGTTGTTCATTAACCGCATCCAAAGAAGCCTGCAGCACTCGAGGGGTTCATTTTTGTTAAAATATAAAGGGACCAGTTTGCCATTAATAGAAGTACAAGGGCTGAAGTTGCTATGTCTTATATGTGGGTGCATGTTTAAGACCCATACCTGCTGTGCTTAACCCATCATTTTTATCAATTTATGATGGGTCTTCTTTCTTTGGAAATGTGCTTGGCAGAGATTGTGTGAAGACAACGGTCATATTTTCTCAACGGTCATATATTCCCTTCTCAGTATTTAATCCCCCAGCTTGGTTCCATGTTGGATATGGAAGTCTAATATTCTCTGAGGATACATCTCCTCAGTTGTTCACATGACTGATCATAGTATCAGCTTGGTGTATTATTGGTAACACCCTGAGGGTTCAGGATTGTGCTTACCTTCTATTGATTGACTCAAGTTGGAGTTCAATCTTGTCTTGTCTTGTTCTTAATCTGATCGACCAATGTTGGTGATCAATCTGATCTTGTATGGTTTGGTTTTGTAATCTAACATTTGAATATTGAATAAAAGGAGGTTGGTTGGATTCATACCCGTGTGTATTTCACCATTTCTACATGGTATCAGAGACAGGTTGTATCAAATTGGTGAAGTAGGTTTTTGATCGAAGAACCCTAATTTTTTCTTGAATTGGGGGTTTTCCCAATTGGAGGTTTAATTGGTTATTGAGGCTGTGTTCATTAACAGCTATCGTTGGTAAAGTGTTTCTGGCTTTTCTGAGGTGGTAATTTTGCTCCGGTGAAAATAAAATGGGCTCAATTTGGCTGTTCCGATTGGATTATTTCAGGTTGGTGAATCTGATTGGTCTGGTCTGAATCGGGTTTAGTTGAAACCATCGATTAGCCGACTGTTTCTTAGTTCGTGTTGTTGCTGGTCATTGTTGTTACCAGCTGTTCATGTTGCTGGTCGTTATTGTTGTTGGGGCAGTATGTGTTCTTCCTTTACACAACGTACGGTTTTGGTAAAGGAGATATTGGGCAGCTATGTATTGCTGGATTTGGATCTTCCATGTTGTTTGGAACGATTGTTGGATCCAAGTTTATCATCTCTGAGTATACTTTCTACTCAGTGTGGTTGGATCGCCCAACTCTATTATTTCCTTGTAATATGTTCTTCAATTATCATCAATAAAAGGGAAGAGTTGGTATTATTTTATTGATCACTGTCGTCGTGTTGATGGTTCAATTTGGTTGCTCCGGTTGGGTTCTGGTGTTGATTCTGTTGATACTGGTCTTCTTATCTCTGCTGAGGGGGAGAGAATTAGTCTGGTGGACTTTCTGTCCTTCGTCTTCCGCTGCTGCTAAACCACTGTATTGTTCTCTTTCCTACCTGATTTTGGTAGAATCAGGACTTCTTTGTGTGATTACTTGTTATTTGAGATTGAAGGTGTTTATTGTTATTCATCTAGTCTTTTTTTTTGACTAATTTTAGTCGGCTGTCTGTTTCAATCTTTATCTGATTATTCTCTTATTATTGTTCTTTGTCTGCCTGATCTTCATCAGTTTATCTGTTTAATTATTTATATCTGCTTGTTTATCTGATTCTGTGTTTTTTTGCCCGATTACTATGTGTTTTGCGTTATCTTGTTAACACTGTTTTTATTATGTGACATTTCTTAGTGTATTCGGGTGCAGATCCTTTGATCCGATTCTGCTGTCATGTTGTTGATTTTATGGTTATCTCTTTGAGTGCCTTGTGTATGATTGGTTTTTTTTTTTTGGTTTTGTGTTGGGTTCGGCTAATTGCCACTCCACCAGGGTATTTATAAGTGCATATATTGTGTTTAAATCGAGCTTTAGTTTTGGCTTATTTGTCATGTTTTTTGGCTTTCTTGGTTGTTGATTATATGATCGTTTGGTTGACGTCATGTTATGTGATCATTATTGTTTTCCATTTGTGCTCGGTAAACCCTCATAGGGTGCACTTGGTTTGGTTGTTTGCTGCTGTCACTGCCCACCCATATAGGGTGTGTCATTGCCGTTTTTGTTGCTCAGATAGGTGTGTTTGTATGCTTGATTTCCTGCACTATATGGCGTGTTTATTGGCTGTTTTTTTCAGCCCCAAATGGGGTATATTGCTGCTGTTTCTCCAGCAGCAGGAGGGGTATTTACTGTTTGCTTTTTTGCAGCCCCATGTGAGGTGTTTAACTGCTGTAAATCAGCCCCAGGAGGGGTGTATAGCTGTTGTATTTACAGCAGCACCAAGGGTGCTTGGTTGCTGATTTTTCAGCATGTTCTATGGTGTTTTTGGCTTGCTGTTTTCTATGCTATTTATGAGTGCTATCTTTGATGTTGTTGTTGGTTTTTTATTGTTGTTCTTGGCCGTTATTCAAACGATTATTTTAATATTGCTTCTTAACATTTGCGATGTTCTTTTGGTCTGATCTTGCTGTCATTCTTGCCTTTATGGCAGCCTCTCTATATATTATGGGCATTCTTAGTCTTTTATGACTGCCCCTCTGTTTCTGATAAGGCCTTGTGTGGCTTTGTTGTGGATATTGATCTTGTTATATCTGGGTGGATCAAGTGTGTTTTGTAACACCCCCAATTCATGGTTGCAGCGGAATTCGAACTGGGTGTTACTCGACGGCACAATAGTCACAATGATAGAAAACGAACTCCAATTGAGTCGTTTTGAAAAGGTTTATCATTCAAATTATATAAATATCAGAGATTACAAAATGAGGTCCCAATTGGTTCCATGTTTACAATGTATAATAAATGAGTTTTGAATGATAATAAAATTTATAGCCCTCTTGAGTATCCGTGTCCTTCCGTGCCATCCTTGATCGTCATGAACCTGAAATACATGCTTGAGAGGTCAACACAAAGGTTGAGTGATATTCATAGAGTTTGTTAAATCGTTTGAACACAAAGTGTTGGTAGTAAATCGTTGAACACAATAATCGTAGTGTTTGTAGTTAAATCGTTTGAACACAAAGTGTTGGTAGTAAATCGTTGAACACAATAATCGTAGTGTTTGTAGTTAAATCGTTTGAACACAATATGTTGGTAGCGTGAGTTATAGGCTCACACCAATGTTTGGAAAACAAAACAGGTAGGCTACGTTATTATACGCCCGGAACATGTATTATACACTAAGCTTATGACACCATAACGTTAACGTGTACCAATATCGATCGGCAGATTTATCCCGGTAGGTACTTTGCCGTCATACCTAATGTCTCAAATATTAATGCATTTGTTTGAACTAATCAAAACAAATAGGATTCGTCAATCCCAATAGGCCTATTCACAATATTCGCGCTCACTTGCAAGTAACCCTCGCAAGTGATTAAATGGTTCATAATAAGGGATTTTGGTTTGGCAAGGATGTTACTTAGTGATAATAAAACATAGTCGAATAACATACAGTAGAAAGCATTGTGTTCGAGTAGAAAAATAATAGCATGTATTCCCCCCAAGGGTTTGTAAAACATTGAAGTAATGTAAAGTGGGGCTATGAACTCACCTTGAGTTGGATGATGTATAATGAGAATGATGGATATGCCGTAAGAACTTCTACGAGCAACCTAGAATAATTGTTGTAACTTAGGTTTGGAATAATGTCTAAGGAAACATAAACATGCCAATATATGTCTTGCACTTAGTCCATGATGTGGTATGATGTATATTGTAAGTCTTTGAAAGAAATGATTCATGAAACATGTATGTTTTGTATATCGTTCACTACCGTTCGGGCCGACATAATTCAGAAGTCATGTTAGTAAGCGTTCGAGGAGCCAGGACACTTTAACTCGTAAATCCACAACTCAACTCGACGGCTTACATAATGAACTCCTCACATGAGGCTCCCTACTATTGTAGTAGTTGATGAAATATATAGATATAAGTTTTGATCCGAAAAGGTTACATGTCCGATATTTGAATAAACTTAGGAAAGTTTATTTGTACATGAAGATTGTTATTAGGGGTAGCTTCATAAGCCTTAAATGACCATGTTCTCTTGGTAAAATCTCATGGTTTCCTTTTAAGTGAAGTAGATCCAAATTGCTTGTTCAAGTTATCGCCTAACTCATTGTTTCATGTTTACGCCTATGTGAGTTGTTATGGTCATTTCGTCATGGCCTAGCCATGACCTTTGGTCCTTGTTCCAAGGTCATGAGACTCAACCTTGGTTCTAGTCATGTTTGTGGTCTTGATTATAGGTCATAAGACCTCTTGTTCCTTTCAAAGTATAACCATAATCTAGTGACTTTCGCCTAAAAATGGGCTGTTTAGAATTTGAAGAATTTTATCACTCGGAAAGCGTTTTTAGGGCTCGAGCTTCTTTGTTCCTGAACGAAAACGTCGTTTCGGACAACTTTCGTGTTTTAACTTTTTGATGAATCGGACCAGAAGTGGGACTTTCAAAACCCAAATTTGATCAGGAAGCTATTTGGCAGTTTTGCCGGAAATCTTTGGTAATTTCAAATCGCCATAACTTTTGACTCGTATACTCGTTTTGGGTGGTTCAAATTGCTATGGTTTCCTTGTTAAGTCCTCTACTGTAATATGTAATGATCCAACATCATATTTTTACCATTTTGATCAGGTCTTACCAAGAAAGTCACTAGTTTACTTGTTTTAGTAACTTGTTGTAACAATCAATAACAATAACTTGTTTTGGTCATTTTTATACATCATGGACATGATAACAAGACAATATATAGCACAAATAATATGTAAATAACATGAACATGATTATTTAACAAGAATCAAGTTAGGGTTTGGCTCACAACTTTTGGCTTTCAAAGATGAAAGGAAGTTAACATGTAAGGATAGGACATTGATAGACTTGCTTCAACCCACTTCACTTCATGCAATCTTTCTACCCTTGGTATTCTTGAAAGATGGATGATGAAGGTTTAGGTGAAATGAGTGGATTTAAACTCAAGAGAAATCACCAAGTATATGAGGTTATGGAAGTGTTTTGATTAATGATAATCTAGCTAGGGTTTCTATCTTGAAGAATCACTTGAATCATGCATGAAACTTGGAGAAAATTAGCAAATGAATGGTGTGTTTGTGTGTGTGATATCCACGGCAAAGAGGGGAGGGAGGGGGTATATATATGGTCATGAGGAGGTTAGGAAACCACTAGGAAAATACCAACACTTGGTGACCAAGTTTTACTTGGAGCCAAAGTTGTACACATGTGATCATCCAAGGAATCAAGGGTCAAGATCAAGCCTCAAGTGTGAAAACCCCCCTCCTAGTGGCGGTTCACATGGCCTTGGAGAGCAAGGGTGGACTTTTCTTGGTATTATCCAAGATACTTGGTTAGTTTTGACTCCGGGAAATGCCAATCATAAATGATTAAGCCTCAAAACGTAAAACCGGGTGTCGTAAAATTATGGAATTTGAAAGTATTGATAAACATGTCAATAAGTTCCATAATAAAATATAAAATGAGTGGTAGGATCTATCGGGTGCTAAAACCCTGCTAAAAACTGGAAACACGGGTCTAAAACGCGTAATTCGCGTAAAACGCTGAATATTGCGTAAAATTGAGAAAAGTAAAATATTACTTTTCTAATAGGTTATAAATGATTTAAAATGACTTATAATGTCTAGACTGAGCTCAGTCTAGTGTCGGTTGGTATTAAATGTCTTTTAGACATCAAACCGTAAGCCTAAAAATCACGAAATGACTTATAACATCAAGGGATGATTTTTGGTCAATGGAGGAGGGAAAGAATATGTTGACTTTTTCTAAGAAGTTGAAAACTCAAATAGTCTTAGAAACGCGTTTTGTGGTCTAACGGTTAATCGCCCAAACGGTTAAGCGTGCTCGTGCGGGATTAGTACAGGCTTGGGTGACCTGCTGGGAAGTTTTTGGTCATGTTTTTCTCAGTCACGATTAATTCTCAAATAAATCATGAGTGTGTCAAACATTTTTCTGATGTGGGGTCACCTGACGGGGTGGAATTTCGTTGTGCATAGAATTTCTGATTGACGTTTTACCCTAAAACGTGTAATTCCTTAATAACTTTCACGAAAATGAGCTTATGAATGTCAAACTTTTAATTTGCCATGGAAATGATTTATCACTTGAGAATATCAAATAAAAATCAACTTTCGGGAAAATTTTCGGGAAAAATGAATAGTAAAAGTGAATAGTGAAATTTTCCGGGAATGGTAATTATCCTGAAAAATGTGAATTGTTACATGTTTCTGGTTATGATCATGTCTGATTTTATTCAGATTGTGATGTTGGTTGTACACCTGCTTGAGATCAGGTGGTACTTTGTCCTTTGCTGTTGATCTGATTGAGATCAGATTGCAGCTGTGATTGTTGTTGACTGATTGAGATTAGTGCTGTTACCTGGATATGTTCGTTAATAATTAAAGATGTTCTTGGTTGCTGCTGATTAAGATCAGTGTTGCACTATGGGTTTGTCCCTTGGATACTAATACATCTTGTTTCTGGCTTACCTGATTGAGATCAGATTAAAGCATTTCGTTTTACAACCTGCTTGAGAGCAGCTTGCCATTCCTAAGTTGTATCCTCTGATTATAAAAGAACTTTTTAAATTACGATTATGTTTTTCTACCTGGACATTGCCCTACACTTTGAAAGAAATAAATTCTTTTTCAGGACTGTTGAAACAATGGAAAACTATTGCAAAATTGTTTGTCCAAGCCTTAAGAGGTTTCCCAGCATAACAAGCTGTTTTCAAAATGGGCTGGATCGTGTGTCTCTAAATCTGTTATTTTCTTGGGTCTTAATATTCCTTGTCTTTCAAAATATAAACCAGGAATTTTCTCTTTTTCCAGAAAAACCTTTTGTGGTTGAAAGGCTGCATTTATTATTGAACCTAACTCTGTCTTTTCTTCTTATAAAAGTTTAAAACTCCTGGTTGTTTGACTCTTATTTTCGGATTGAAATTTTTGGTTTCTCCTATTTCTTGACATTGATTGTCATTTTTTCTTTGACATTGTAATTTTTTACAATGGTCTCTCTCTTGATGGTTGTTATCTCAATATGTAAGTGTTGGCTGTTGTTGTGTTCCTTATCATAGCAGGTTTCTACTGCTGATCTTGTGGGTCTTGGGGATTGATGACCCCTTGCCTACGTTGTTTGATGTGTTGTCTTGGCATGGCTTTGGTTAAAAATTGGTTTACCAAATGAACTTCATTTGCTGAAGATCATTTGGAATGTTGTTGGGTTCTCTCTTGAATGGTGGCCCATGTTAAACCAACCCATCTGGTTGTAAGGGTTGGGTTGTGTCTTGTCTAGTTCTTTGATTGGACTGGTTATTGTATAAACTGAATTTGATCAGTTTCTTGTGTGTAGTTGTACTATCATCCTGCAAGTTATCGATGCCTCACTCTTAAAAGAGTTGGCTAGTGTTCCTATATGGTGATGGTATGACTACTCAACATCAGCAGCTATCTGAGCTGCTCTCTATCTACCCATGGACTGATCTTGTGATTCATTCTCACATGTCTCCTTTGTTGGTTTGCCTGATTGAGATCAGGTTGTGCTATCTCTTGGGTACTAATCTGCTTGAGATCAGATTGGGGTATTATTGTTGATATTGGTGGTACTCTTTACACTTGATTAAGATCAAGTTATTCTTTTGATACTGTTTGAGAACAGTTAGGGTGTAATCGTTCGGTTGTCTTTGAGTAATAAAATTGTTCGGTTGCCTCATTGGTATATTGTTGTTAAACATCCAGTTGTGGAATCTGGTTGTATCTTGTATAGATTGACTCTGGAGTTCAATCTTTTGCAGTCTCTTGTGTGAGCTACTTTTTTTCACCACTCTCAACTTTGAAGGTGGCTGGTCTTCTGTTTGTGGACCATTCGACTGGTTTTTCAGTCGTGTTGTATTATTGTTGAACTGATCCTTGAGGAATCAGTCTTGTTGGCTGTTGTTCTTGCTGGTGTGTATGATCAGCTGGGGTTGTTGAACATGTTTGGTGTGTAAGTTTGAGGGAGGGTGTTAAAAATAACATCCAAACTTCCAGGGATTGTTTCTGTCATAACAGAAACATTCCCACCTCTAACACATTAACTTTGTTCCTTTTTTGTTATCTTTGTATGTGCAGGGGATAAAGATGTCATCTTCCTTTCTTGGGTCCATATCTTGACCCACGCCTCCTGCCCTTCGATAATTTCAAGACATTTCTGGGAGTTCTTTAATGCAAAATAAAGGAGGTGGATACCCAACGGTTTACATATTGTTGCTGCTACTGTTGAGGTTGTTTGTTGCGATGCAATGGAGTGTGCTGGATCGCTCATTCTACTGCAAGCTCCTTCTGTTCGTGTTGAAGGCTGCTAGTTCTCGTTACTACTGCCAAAGTTGGTTCTAATACAATGCTTCTGCTGCGTTCCAAGTTTTCTTCATTGGAGGTCTCTCATGGTTTCAGAAGTATGTTGGGAGGTCCAATGGTCTGCTCTCATCGTGTTTTCTCCCAAGTAAAGAAAAGTCGGGTTAAAAATTTAAATCCGCAAGAAAAGAATTTTAGTTCAAGTTGAATTTTGGTAGTCCTGCCATTCAACTTGAGGGGGAGTGTTAAAATATAAAGGGACCAGTTGGCCATTAATAGAAGTACAAGGGCTGAAGTTGCTATGTCTTATATGTGGGTGCATGTTTAAGACCCATACCTGCTGTGCTTAACCCATCATTTTTATCAATTTATGATGGGTCTTCTTTCTTTGGAAGTGTGCTTGGCAGAGATTGTGTGAAGACAACGGTCATATTTTCTCAACGGTCATATATTCCCTTCTCAGTATTTAATCCCCCAGCTTGGTTCCATGTTGGATATGGAAGTCTAATATTCTCTGAGGATACATCTCCTCAGTTGTTCACATGACTGATCATAGTATCAGCTTGGTGTATTATTGGTAACACCCTGAGGGTTCAGGATTGTGCTTACCTTCTATTGATTGACTCAAGTTGGAGTTCAATCTTGTCTTGTCTTGTTCTTAATCTGATCGACCAATGTTGGTGATCAATCTGATCTTGTATGGTTTGGTTTTGTAATCTAACATTTGAATATTGAATAAAAGGAGGTTGGTTGGATTCATACCCGTGTGTATTTCACCATTTCTACAATTTTTCAAACAGTTTACTCAAAGAATGATAAGCTTGACAGTAGCATTAATAGTAACGGAAATTTTATAATAAAACTAACCTGGGAGATTAAAAGGAACTGGAAAGCATCTGTAAATTTCACATTGTATCCAGTAGCATACTTAGCCTCAACGGGTCTAGTCTCTGACTCTATTTGCAGAAATAGAACAAAGTAATCTTCACGTACTGTATGCTTATATGCTATAATCGTATATCAATAAAATACTTGAAATGTGTTTGATTAATGTACCTTCATTGAAGCGCACCAAGCGGCTTGGTTTACCAAGAAATTCGGTGAACCATTTCGCAGCTTCGTCTCCCTCATCCAAGGCCGAGCCTGACCATTCCCAGACTGATACCCCATCAGACGATAATGATGGTTTAGTCAATGAGACCTTAAGCTCCGCCATCCCAGGAGCACGTACCACTGTCAGAACACGATCAAGTGGACTCAACAACAATATTTCCACTTAGAGGCTCATATGGTAGCAGACGGGTCAAAAAATGTTACTGATCTAATCTAATTTGGCTTGACTTACTAATACTTTTTAAATTACAAAACATTCACGGTCAAAAAATTTAATGCTTATTCTTGTAAGGAAATTAACGAGGTGAAAGTACACACGCCAAATCACTTTTGACAACTTTGTACCCGTTTTACAGAGTTCAATTATTTTGCTACAGCGATAGGGTCCCTAGAATGAATCCAAATCGACTCATCAAGTGTTAAACATAACATTGTTTTTCCATGGTTTCAGACCTTTTGGCCGACTAATCTACGTGGTTTGAACCCACCGCCACACAGACTTAAACTGGGTAAAGCCCTCCCTTTTCAAGAGGTTGGCGTGGCCACTTCAGGGTTGTTTGCACATAACATTTTAGGTTAGAAGGATAGTATATTTACCCATGTAAGAAGACTTTGTGGGCACCCAACCAAGAGAAAAGGCCTCAGTCGGCAGGTCGACTTGAATGAGAGCAAGCTTTGGTTCGACACGTTGAGTGTATCCTCTGCCTTTGGAATTCACAACCACCCAATGACGATCCCACACAAATCCTAAACAAAACAAATGTTCATTACCTTAATAAGAAATTAATCAATCAATTTCTGGAAATAGTGCCTAGCCAGTAGCCATGGGTTAACTGTGATTGTTGGCAAGTAACTGGTAAACAAGTACTTTCACAGTATTGTTAAATCAAGTGGCAAAGTAACTAATTTTGGGAGGTGTTTATTTCAGCTTATACAGAGAACTTATGGCTTATTTAGTATTCGGCTTATGTTTCATAAGCTCATTTTTTCTGTGGCTTATAGCTTATCAGGTCATGATAGCTTATATAAGCCGAAACGTTTTAAACCAGATAAGCCATAAGCCCGCTATATAATCTTAAACAAACACCCCCCAAAATATCGCAAGTAATTAAGTAATGATGAAAAAGTAGTGAAATAATTGATTAAATACCAGTAGGAGAAAGGGCAGCTTGAGAAACAGAAATCCCTTTGCATGATTTTATCGGATAAATAAATATGGATTTCACCCTCCCCATAACTTCCTTCTCCTCAGCCATCTATCTCTGTCTGTGTTTCAGCTTCTGTGTGTGTGTTTTTTTTTATAAAAGTGTATCATGACAACAAGAATAAAGACAACATAAATCACTTAAAAGCACTTTAACCTTAAATGAACATGTGCAAATAAATATCTTCAACCTACCTTCTCTTTTATTTCATTTCCTTGTATTGCATTATTTTAAATAACCATTTATAATTTTCATACACATAGTTTTACACACTTCATTTTCACCAAACTGATGTTTTGGCATATTTGACTTAACTTGCTTCGGTCGTTAACCTTGTAGCCAGGGACGGACCCAGGATTTCATAGAGGGTGTTGCACAATATTTTTTTCTATCATAATTAATAAGTTCGCACCTTAAAATTTTTTTAGTCAGGTTAAAGTTGTACTATAAAGAAAATAGCACAAATATCGGGGGTTGCACATACCAAAAAACAACACATTTTGAAGAAAATTACACTTCGTGACCCAAAATTGGTGTGGCCCGTGCCACACCTGGCATCCATGTAGGTCCGTCTGTAACGAGTAATACGCAGCCTTGTAATCAGAGTTCTACAACATTGAAATAAGGACAAACTAAAACTTAACAATACCTTTACAGTGTCTCAAGACATCTTGTTTGAGTTTAATTATGCCATTCAATAACATACTACTAATATTTATTTGTAATACAAATAAAAATGGTACATAAGCGTTCCGGTTTAGAATTCAAAGTCAGGAAAACATGCCACTTGAGTCTGAGTTAAACCTGTCTAGATTGTTATCTAAGTTTTTGTTCTAGCACAAAATAAAGACAACGATTATTTAGAGTGATCAATTTCTTTTGAGACAGAGTTAGTTAACATGATGAAGAAAAAATGTCTCTCTTCATTTTAGGATCAATTCATCAACAACTACCGACAACATATTATCAAATGTTATGACCAACCACTATCACGATCTCTGTTATGCGGCCGCATTGCTCAGGCAAACGGCTAGTAAAGACATAATGGCATAGTCAATATGAGTGATTCTTATTTTTAGTTTAGTCTAGAGTAAATTGCATTTTTGGTCTTTGTGGTTTGGCTAAATTGCATGCTTGGTCCCTATCTATTTTAACATGCAGCGAACGTCCCTATTTTGAAGTTTGGATTGCAAATATAGTCTCCGATTGATGTGAAATGACCAAGTTACCCCGATAGAAAAGGAAGAAGACAATGGTAATTTGGTCATTTCACATCGATTGAGGGACTGTATTTGCAATCCAAAGTTCAAAATATGATGTAAAACATAAATATGTTATACTTATTGTTAAATGGGTTAACCACAGGTACCCAATTGGCCTGTTGTGTCAGCGTGTCGCTATAAACTTACCCAACTACACTTGGGCACTAAATTGTCATGTTCAAAACTCGAACGTAACAAAAATGACAAGGATACCTCCTAGATGATAACATTGACACATTTCCGAAGCATATTCATATTTCTTTTCTGTTCAAGATAGAGCTAGATTAACCAAATACGCGGTCTTATTTACTTACAGTCTAATAATGACCACAAGCATGTGTACAGTTTACATATCGGGATATATATGTTAGCGTATGATATGTAGCATGGGCTTATAGGCCTTATTTATACTTGTATGTATTGGCCCATTGTGTATTATATATACACTATTCATTGTAACTCTATCATTAAGCAATACAACACTTTACATGGTATATATAGTTGTTACGATTGAAGGATGGTTTACACTGCAACATCTGCATAGGATGGGAATACCTTCTCTACATGTACAGCATCACCAACTTTAATAACTTTATTCGAACCATTATCAGTACTCTCCCACACCAGCATCTGCCCAAGGTAAACCTACCAAATACATCCAACGTATAAACAATTAGTCGCAGGCTAGCTTCATGTGCGTGTTTCTATATATTCTTGAGCTAAAGTTATAGATTTTTGAAAATGTTGGGCACTCACCTGTCCCTGCGAGGTTGAGGTGTTCACTTCTAAAGCTTTGGCTGATCGGAACTTCATCAAGGTTTCTGTTGGTTCACTTCCTTGTGTCGCATCCTCTTGATTGATTGTGGGTACCTGAGAAATGAAGGAATGTGAATGTGATTAGCACAGAAGCTTAAGTTTTTCAAATCAAAAGTAGATGTAGCAAAATGGGTCAAGTGAGTAATGGGTCAAAACGGGTAATATTTTCTAGCTGATTCGGAATGGGTTTGACACAAAACACTTTTTGTCCAACTTTTACAAACATGCAGCGTGTCAAATATGAAAAATAACTATATCGTTTCAGTAATAGTCTAACATTCTTCTATAAATCGATGGCGGTATTATGTGTTAGCAGCCCTTTGAGCAATTGTTTCCTTTTACGTAGTTTTAACCGTTGATAGTTGGAGTTACCTGACCCACTGAAATTTACAAGACAGAAGTATATATGAGCACAATACCTTACAACGGGGGCATAGCATAACCCCTTGAAAATTCGACTCATTAATTTTGATCTGTTTCCAAAGGTCTTCAGCAAATGGTTCACAACCATCAACAAAGATGCTGCATAAGTTCAAAAAGTTCCATGGTAAGAAACTTGTTAACAGAAAAGCTAAAGTGTCGATAAAATTATTGAAAGACATACTTGGGTCTAAACCGGTTTATGCTAACTGGTTCCTTTAGCTGTTCATTCACCGCATCCAAAGAAGCCTGCAGCACTCGAGGGGTTCATTTTTCAAGAAGTTAACTCAAAGAATGATAAGCTTGACAGTAGCATTAATAGTAACGAAAGTTTACTAACCTGGGAGATTAAAAGGAACTGGAAAGCATCTGTAAATTTCACATTGTATCCAGTAGCATATTGAGGGTTAACAGGTCTAGTTTCTGACTCTATATACAGAAAATAGAAATAAGTAATCTTCATGTACTGTATGCTCATATGCTATAATCGTATAATCAATAAAATGCTAGTATACTGTAGAAATGAGCTTGATTAATGTACCTTCATTAAAGCGCACCAAGCGGCTCGGTTTACCACGAAATTCGGTGAACCATTTTGCAGCTTCGTCTCCCTCATCCAAGGCCGAGCCTGACCATTCCCAGACCGAGACCCCATCAGACGATAATGAAAGTTTAGTCAATGAGACCTTAAGCTCCGCCATCCCAGGAGCACGTACCACTGTCGGAACAAGATTAAGAGAGCTCAACAACAATATTTCCACTCAGAAACTCATAGGGTTGTAGACTCAGAGAGTTGGCTAACGGGTTACAAAATGTTACTGATTACCAATACCTTTTTGTCCAATTTTTCAAATAAATTACAAAACTTTCAAAGTTAAAAGTTGGGTTAATGGCATATAATAGCAACTTACTTTTTCATTTGTGCCATTATCATATATGAACTAAAAATATTACCACAATACCCATCGAACTTTGCATTTTTGTGTCGATATCAGCAACTTCGCCATTTTTACTTTCAAAATTCACGTCATGTGACACATGTACATGTCATGCCCCTTTTTTTGTAGCGTTAGGTTCCATGTCAGCCCCTTATACACACCGTTAGGTCGTCTTCCCCAATCAAAACACATATAACCCTAACACTAACATATACAACCTAACAGTGTGTATTAAGGGCTGACATGGAACCTAACGGTACAAAAAAAAGGGGCATGACATGTACATGTGTCACATGACGTGAATTTTGAAAGTAAAAATGATGAAGTTGCTGATATCAGCACAAAAATGCAAAGTTCGATGGGTATTGTGGTAATATTTTTAGTTCATATCTGATAATGGTACAAATGAAAAAGTATGTTACTATTAGATGTCATTAACCCTTAAAAGTTTAAAACAATACTTATTCTTTTAATAAATTAACGACCAATTCACTTTTGACAACTTTGTACCCGTTTAACATAATTCAACCTAACTATTTGACATTTTACTTCTTAATAAAAACAGATCCATTCCTTTTGTTTCCGCGATATAGTCTTTAAAATTAATCCAAATCGACTCATTAACTGTTAAAAATAACATTCGGGGTTAGAAGGATAGCATACTTACCCATGTAAGAAGACTTTGTGGGCACCCAACCAAGAGAAAAAGCCTCGGTGGGCAGCTCAACTTGAATGAGAGCAAGCTTAGGTTCGACCCGCTGAGTGCATCCTCTGCCTTTAGAATTTAGAACCACCCAATGACGATCCCACACAAATCCTAAACAAAACAATAATACTACGAGTGACGTTGATTCGTTGAATGTTCATTTTGAAACATATTTATTTCGTGACATAGTATAAGTAGATAATCAGCAGGGCCGGTTTTGAGGGTGTGCAAGGTGAGGGACCGCTCAGGGCCTCAAAATTTTAAGGGGCCCCAAAATTTGTCCCGTTAATAATTATATGCATGTGTCGACATATTTTTAACAAATAAAAGAGTATTTAGATGGTAAAATATCTTAAATGGGTAATATATTAGAACGTTTTGATAACTAATTGCATTATATCTTATAAATGGTGACACTTTATATATAACATTGCTTATCGAAAGGCCTCATTATATAATTTCGTACAGGGCCCTCAAAAATTTCACCAATTTATGGGACGGCCCTGATAATCAGCTCAGCTGCAGGAAACAGTGTCTAGCCATTGGTTATATATTTAGTTGAGTATTGGCAAATGGCAAGCAGGACGGACCTAGGATTTTTCTTCGGGTTTGCACAACTTATTTTGGGAGGGTGTTGCTGTGTTGCATATAATTTTCTTTATCATAAACCACAAAATTTGCACCATATATAATTTTTAGGCTAAACTGAAGTGAACACAAAAATATTTTTGGGTGTTGCACTTCGTAGCCCAAAATCGGGTTTGGCCCGTGTGGGTCCGTCATTGGCAAGTAAAAACTAGCTAAAGGAAATGGTTTGAATTTGCCTGTCCATTTAAACCCGAAGCCATTTGGACTCGTTACCCAAACTCGCCCATTTTGTCACCTCTAGTTTTAATGGATAATCAGTTGAGCTAGCTAGTGTGAAAATATTGAAAACGTGAATATAATGTTACGATCCCACATCGCCCAAGTATGGGATTGGGTGGTGGTTTATAAGTCTAGGTGTCCCCTCCTTTTACAAGCTAGCTTTTTGAGTGAGTTCTATACTTGGACTTATGAACCGATACGAGCCTAGTATGGGATAGGTTCGTATCAATTGGAATCAGTTCGATTCTAAGGTTTAAAAAAAATCATCACTATTCATCCGAATTATTATTCACTACCAGAAAACACTGTTCAGAAAAGTCGAATCTTCTTTTGATTCCGGCTATCAATGGCACACGTACGGCGGGCTATAATGGAAGAGCATCGAGCAATGCAGGCTTACAGAAAGGTCCATAAGGAGACGGTGAGATATGAACTAAGGATGGCAATTATGCAGCAAAGTATAGAGATGGATATATATGAGATTAAAGAAAAACTTGCACCGGAGATGGATATATGGGAGATTAAAGAAAAACTTGCACAAAGACGGGAACAAATGGGTATTAGAGCTTACCTCGTGGAAGAGGATCAAAGGCGTGAAGAAGTGAATCAAAAGATTGAAGAATTGAAGAATCTAATTCAGTCTTTCATTCGGAATCCCATATTGGCAGTTAAAATGCCTCAACCAGTCTTGCTACGATGATTTGGCTACTCGTGAGAAAAAGAAGGTTGTGGAAGAAACTACTTTCCATGAGGCGAACAAGTTGGATTTTGGATTTGGTTCGTGAGCATATGGTGAAGATGATAGTTGTCATGAGTATCTGGATGATTCTGAAGTGAAAGAAACAAACAGATTTTGTGAGTCCGGTCAAGGCGGTCGCCTATGGAGTGGTGGCTTGGACCCGAAAGAAGGGTGCCAACCGTGACTAACACAGCCGTGACCAACACAACCGTAACCAACGAGCTCGGAGTGGTGGCTTGGACCCAATTAAAATCAAAAGTAATAATTACAGTAAAAAAGATACAGTAATTAATAACAATAGGAGAAAGGGCAGTAGGTGAAATCAATATTTTTTACAGAGATGGCTAAGGTGAAATCAATATTAATTTTTTACTGTAAAAAAGATACTGTATCATAGATTCGTATCATATATCTGTAGCTTTTTGAGTGAGTTCTACACTTTGGATATCCAATTAAAATCAAAAGTAATAATTACAGTAAAAAAGATACAGTAATTAATAATAAATTACCAGTAGGAGAAAGGGCTGCTTGAGAAACAGAAATTCCTTTGCATGATTTTATTGGATAAATGAATATTGATTTCACCTTACCCATCTCTGTCTGTGTTTCAGTTTCTGGGTGTGTTTTTCTTTTATACAAGTGATTTCTAACAAGACAAAACTTGACAGACATGTGCAATAAATATCTTCAACCTTTACCTTATCTTTTATTTCTTACATATATTTATACACACTTCATTTTCACCAAACTGATGTTTTGGCCGATTTGACTCAACTTGCTTCGGTCGTTAACCTTGTAGCGAGTATTACTTGGCCTTGTAATCCAAGTTCTACAACATCGAAATGAAGTATGAATTGAGTTTAATTATGCCATTCAATAACATACTAATAATATTTATTAGTAATACAAATAAAAATGGTACATAAGCGTTCCGGTTTAGAATTCAAAGTCAGGAAAACATGCCACTTGACTCTGAGTTAAACCTGTCTAGATTGTTATCTAAGTTCTTGTTCTAGCACAAAATAAAGACAACGATTATTTAGAGTGATCAATTTCTTTTGAGACAGAGTTAGTTAATATGACAACGAAAAAATGTCTCTCTTCATTTTAGGATCGATTCATCAACAACTACCGACAACATATTATCAAATGTTATGACCAACCACTATTATCAAATGTCTCTTCAAATGTTATGACAAACCACTATAACGGCTAGTAAAGACATAATGGCATAGTAAATATGAGTGATTCTTATTCTTAGTTTAGTCTAGAGTAAATTGCATTTTTGTTCTTTGTGGTTTGGCTAAATTGCATGCTTGGTCCCTATCTTTTTTAACATGCAGCGAACGTCCCTATTTTGAACTTTGGATGCAAATACAGTCTCCGATAGATGTAAAATGACCAAATTACCCCAATAGAAAAGGAAGAAGATAATGGTAATTTGGTCATTTCACATCGATTGAGGGACTGTATTTGCAATCCAAAGTTCAAAATAGGGACCAAACATGCAATTTGGCCAAACCATAGGAACAAAAAATGCAATTTACTCTTTAGTCTATGATGTAAACATAAATATGTTATACTTATTGTAAAATGGGTTAACCATAGGTACCCAATTGGCTTGTTGTGTCAGCGTGTCGCTATAAACTTACCCAACTGCAGTTGGGCACTAAATTGTCATGTTCAAAACTCGAACGTAACAAAAATGACAAGGATACCTCCTAGATGATAATATTGACACATTTATAATGATGCGTGTCGCTATAAAAATTGTCATATTTCTTTTCTGTTCAAGATAGAGCTAGATTAACCAAAGACGCGGTCTTATTTACTTACAGTCTAATAATGATGGCACAGTCTAATAATGACCACAAGCATGTGTACAGTTTACATATCGGGATATATATAGTTGTAGCGATTGAAGGATGGTTTACACTGCAACATCTGCATAGGATGGGAATACCTTCTCTACATGTACAGCATCACCAACTTTAATAACTTTATTCGAACCATTATCAGTACTCTCCCACACCAGCATCTGTCCAAGGTAAGGCTACCAAATACATCCAATGTATAAACAGTTAGTCGCAGGTTAGCTTCATGTGCGTGTTTCTATATATTCTTGAGCTAAAGTTATAGATTTTTGAAAATTTTGGGCACTCACCTGTCCTTTATATTGCGTGGTTGAGGTGTCCACTTCTAAAGCTTTGGCTGATCGGAACTTCATCATGGTTTCTGTTGGTTCACTTCCTTGTGTTGCATCCTCTTGATTGATTGTGGGTACCTGAGTAATGAAGGATTGCGAATGCGATTAGCACAGAACTATCAGTTTTCCAAATCAAAATTTAAGAACAAAATGTCATCATGCGACAGAAGTAGATGTAGCAAAATGGGTAGAGTGAGTAATGGGTCAAAATGGGTAGTATTTTAACTATTTTTTTAGCTATTCGGATTGGGTTTGACCCAGAACACTTTTTGTCCAACTTTTAAGCGCTTGTTTCCTTTTACGTAGTTTTACCCGTTTGATAGTTGGAGTTAACTGACCCACTGAAATTACAAGACAGAAGTATGAGCACAATACCTTACAACGGGGGCATAGCATAACCCCTTGAAAATTCGACTCACTAATTTTTATCTGTTTCCAAAGGTCTTCAGCAAATGGTTCACAACCATCAACAAAGATGCTGCATAATTTCAAAAAACTTGTTAACAGAAAAGCTAAAGTATCGATAAAAGATCAGTATATTATTGAAAGACATACTTGGGTCTAAACCGGTTTATGCTAACTGGTTCCTTTAGTTGTTCATTTAGCGCATCTAAAGAAGCCTGCAGCACTCGAGGGGTTCATTTTTCAAACAGTTTACTCAAAGAATGATAAGCTTAACAGTAGCATTAATATTAATGGAAATTTTATAATAAAACTAACCTGGGAGATTAAAAGGAACTGGAAAGCATCTGTGAATTTCACATTATATCCAGTAGCATAATGAGGGTCAACGGGTCGAGTCTCTGACTCTAAATGCAGAATTAGAACAAAGTAATCTTCACGTACTGTTTGCTTATAGGCTACAATCGTATATCAATAAAATACTAGCATACTCTAGAAATGAGTTTGATTAATGTACCTTCATTAAAGCGCACCAAGCGGCTCGGTTTACCAAGAAATTCAGTGAACCATTTTGCAGCTTCATCTCCCTCATCCAAGGCCGAGCCTGACCATTCCCAGACTGATACACCATCAGACGATAATGACGGTTTAGTAAATGAGACCTTAAGCTCCGCCATCCCAGGAGCACGTACCACTGTCAGAACAAGATTAAGAGAGCTCAACAACAATATTTCCTCTCAGAAACTCATATGGTTGTAGACTCATAGAGTTGGCTAACGGGTTACAAAATGTTACTGATCAAGTCCAGCTTGGCTTGATTTACCAATACCTTTTTGTCCAATTTTTCAAATAAATTACAAAACTTTCACGGTTAAAAGTTTAACAATACTTATTCTTTTAATAAATTAACGACCAATTCACTTTTGACAACTTTGTACCCGTTTAACAGAATTCAATCCAACTATTTGACCTTTTACTTCATAATAAAAACAGATCCATTCCTTTTGTTTCCGCGATATTGTCTTTAAAATTAATCCAAAAAGTGTTAAAAATAATATTCGGGGTTAGAAGGATAGCATACTTACCCATGTAAGAAGACTTTGTGGGCACCCAACCAAGAGAAAAAGCCTCGGTGGGCAGCTCAACTTGAATGAGAGCAAGCTTTGGTTCGACCCGCTGAGTGTATCCTCTGCCTTTGGAATTCAGAACCACCCAATGACGATCCCACACAAATCCTAAACAATACAATAATACTACTAGTGACGTTGAACGTTCATTTTGAAGCATATTTATTTCATGAAATAGTACAAGTAGATAATCAGCTCAGCTGCAGGAAATAGTGTCTAGCCGTTGGTTATATCTTAGTTGAGTTTTGGCAAATGGCAAGTAAAAACTAGCTAAAAGAAATGGTCATGTTGAATTTGCCTGTTTGGACCCGTTACCCAAACCCGCCCATTTTGCCACCTATAGTTTTTTAATGGATAATCAGTTGAGTTAGCTAGTGTGAAAATATTGAAAACCTGAATATAACTGATTACTAATGTTATGAAGATATCTAAACATATAACAATTTCATAGTACAAGTTATCTATACTACTATATAATCCATTTGAGACTATTCTATAATTAGAAAGGCTTAAAATTCAGACTTTTACTTGCTTATTATGGAAGGATCTCAAAATTAATTAGTTATTAAGCAGGTTGGTTGTTGAAACTAAAATTATTTGGCTTAACCATCTCTACTTATAAAGCATAAAAACAACTAAATATGTAACCGAATAACGCAAAATATAGTCACAGGTACCTGCCGCCGCATAACACGGGTACCGTTCTAGTTTAATTAACTGAACTTTGGATATTCAATTAAAAGATTACCAGTTGGAGAAAGGGCAGCTTGAGAAACAGAAATTCCTTTGCATGATTTTATTGGATAAACAAATATTGATTTCACCTTAGCCATCTGTCTGTCTGTCTGTGTTTCAGTTTCTGGGTGTGGTTTTCTTTTATAGAAAGTGATTTGTTTACATACGTAACTGATCCATTCTATTTCTAACAAGAAGACAAAACTTGACAGACATGTGCAACATCAACATCAACATCTTATTGTCTGCTTGTTTCTTTATGGTGAAATAAATATCTTCAACCTTACATTCTCTTTTATTTCTTACGCATATTTTTACACAGTTCATTTTCACCAAACTGATGTTTTGGCTGATTTGACTCAATTTGCGTCGGTCACTAACCTTGTAGCGAGTCATACTCGTCCTTGTAATCCGAGTTCTACAACATTGAAATAAAGAATCAAATAAATGAGAAACATAATTTTGTGTATATCAGACCTCCTTGATGTTTAACAAGGACAAACTAAAACTTTAACATAATAATATTTATTTGTAATACAAATAAAAACGGTACATAAGCGTTCCGATTTAGAATTCAAAGTCAGGATAACACGACACTTGTCTCGGAGTTAAATCTTTCTAGATTGTTAACTGAGATCTGTTCTAGCATAAAAATAAGGCAACCAACAAGCATTCACTCTTTGCATTATGTGTTCTTCCATAGGGACATGAGATGCCACAATCATTTTCTACTTGTTCTTTTTAGAAGCACGTTTTCCATGACCCTTCTTCGGAGGTCCCTTGCCACGACGCTTCAACATCTCCAGTTTTGACAGACGCCTGCAACATTACAACACAACATAACTCAGCAAGGACATATATAGAGAAAGTTATTGGAGGATAAACAATCACTCACATGGTCTTCAGTTATATACTTTGACAAAACGTGTAACTCATACTGTGATAACCAATCGAATTACTGACCATGCACACTTTTAACCAATATTAAGTGAATGAATGGCGCATAAGTCTTTTTACTACAAAGTAAAAAACTAAAATACCCTTTGATATTGACAACATAACATAGCACTGTGAACCAAAATCAACAGACTCCGTAACTTGAAATGATTGTAACCAGTGAAAAGGACATTACCCATACTGTGATACCCTTTTGGATTATTGACCGTGCCCACTTATAATCAATATAGGGTAAGTATATGAATGGTCAATTTACAGAAACGCAGAGGATGTTGACATCTCAAACCATTACCAAGGATTTATGCAATGTAGTTTATATTAACTGTGTACAAATTAAATGGGATTAGCGTGATTCAGGAAGTATTGTTGTTACACATCTCTCTCATATAGTCATTCCCTTTACCCTTGGGTAGGGGTGTGACCGTCTACATCCTACCTCACCCATACCCCACTTCGGCGGGATTGGGTATTGTTGTTGTTGGTGTTGTTGATCTTTCTCATATAAGGGGCATTTGTTAAGCTTGTATTTGATCTTATGAGCTTATGTGATCTCGGCTTATGTTTCAAAAGCTCAAATTTTCCAGCTTAATTTGGAGTTATGGTCTTATATAAGCTTACTATGATATAGTAAACTTATATAAATGCATAAGTCTCAAAATAAGCCCAAGAAAATGAGCTTTCTAAACATAAGCCGAAATTAAATAAGCTCATAAGCCCAAAATAAGCTTAAACAAACACCCCTATAGTCATATGAAGTAAGTTTGTGTGCCAGAATCAAACTCTCATTCGATTGTGTATAGTTTTCAAGTGAAAACTATACACAATCGAATGCTTGAAAACTATACAGAATCGAATTTTCAAGCTTATTTTGAGAGTTATGGTCTTATATAAGCTTATTATGACATAGTAAACTTATATAAGTGCATAAGTCTCAAAATAAGCCCAAGAAAATGAGCTTTCTAAACATAAGCCGAAATTACATAACTCATAAGCCCAAAATAAGCTTAAACAAACACCCCTATAGTCATATGAAGTAAGTTTGTATAAGGGGCATTTGAAGGTTATTATGCAGCTAAAAACCAATTCCTACACAGCAACTAGGGGAATTCACAGATCGTATGATATGCACAGTAAAAGACATGAAAAACATATGCTCTAAGATGCGGGAAAGAAAATTTACTCTTTTTCTTCCCGTGCCACGATCGTGGGGTCTTCCTTTCGAATGTCAGGCGGATAATATGCTACAACTTTCTCACCGATGAAAGGCTGGCGCAAGATCTTGTGGCCTGTTTTCTGACCCGTTGGGTTAAGCACATGACCAAAGATCTTTGCTCTTGCTTCCACCACTCCTCTAACTGCTGCTTCAGCCACCATACTTCTTAACGCCATCTCTAAAACAACATGAAAAAAACCGCATTTTCAGCTTCTTGTTACTAGATTATTAAACTCCAAAATTATATCAGACTAATTTAACACCAACTGATTTAAGTTGAATCAAAGCAGATACGTAACACACTTTAAGTTGTCTTACAATATTGAAAGATCAAAGTGTTAACTCGCATGTTTTTTCTCATAATCCATCTCGACTAGATGCGACATATTAAAAGCTACAAGGCCGAGTAATTGCCGATTACTCACTACAAGGTCAAAATTCAATCAAACTCAAGCCAAAACTAGGGGTTAACTCGGCCAAAACTCGGTTTGAAGTATTTGAACAATTGTGTTAATGTTTCTAAAGACCAATCCGATTACTCCCCTCATAAGGCAATTACTAGCTACAAGGTAGTCAACTGCCCGACTAGCGCCTAGAGTCTTTTACAACCATGATTAAATGATCTAAAAAATGGAATTTCCTAAAGCTTACAGGGTATTTGTTTAAGCTTATTTATGGGCTTATGAGCTTATCTATCTTTGGATTATGTTTCGTAAGCTCATTTGTTTCATCTTATTCCGGGATTTAGGAGCTTATTATGCTTATATAAGTTTATAAACTTATATAAGCCCACGTTTCAAAACGAGCTTGTGAAATATAAGCCGAAAACAGATAAGCTCGTAAGCCCATAAATAAGTAAAAACAAACATCCCCTTAAACAAACTAAGCATATGAAATAGTAAACTCCTAATAAGGGGGTATTTGGGTTAGCTTATTTATCTGGCTTATGGGCTTATTTGAACATGGAAAAAGCTCATAAGCCCACTCTTTGGAGCTTATGACTTTATCATCTTCAGCTTATTGGCTAAGGCCAATAAGCTCAAATTAATAATAAGCTCTAAAGAGTGGGCTTATGAGCATTTTCCATGTTCAAATAAGCCCATAAGGCGGATAAATAAGCTAATCCAAACACCCCCTTAAGTATTGACAAATAATCAAACAGTTGGTGTGCATAACAAATACTCCAATTAAACAAAAACCCATCTAGTAAATGACATAAAATCAATGCATAGTCCTGAAATAACACAGATCAAATACCTAGGCAGGCAGGTAGCACCTGAGAGTTGTAGAAAACAAAACACAGGGGAAAATGGGGATCAGTCACCGGAGTGTCTATGTATGTATTGGGCTCTTTTAGCTCACCGGCCCATTTTAAAACTTTTTGGTTTTCAACTTACAAAGCCCATAAGTAAGGCTGAGCAAATGACCCGAACAGACCGGACCGACCGAGACCAGACCGGACTGATCACATTCCGTCCGGTCCTCGGTTTTAGCTTTTTGGTTAATTTGGTCCTCGGTCCAGTCCGGTCCGGACCACAAACCGATTATTTGGCCTTATTGGACCGGACCGATCGACGGACCGACCGAGACTAGACCGGACAGGACCGACCACATTCGGTCCAGTCCTTAGTCTTGGCTTTTTGTTTATTCGGTCATCGGTCTTGTCGGTCCGGTCCGGTCCTGAACCGATGCTCACCCATACTTTTAAAAAGCTCATGTAAATTATTAGGTTGCGTTTAGCAATAGAAAGTTGTCTTAGTTTTCATTTTCTTGAAAATGGGAGAGCTATTATTTCTTTAGAGAACACTTAAAAACGTGTTTAAATAGGTTTTCTAAAATGGGAAACTTATGAAAAACTCATAAGGAGTTTTCTAAACTTAGTTATAAATTTAGAAAACAGGATTTCCATCTTTCCCATAAAACTTTTGGAAAAAATCCAATTTGAACGCGTTTTCTATTTTCTTAGGTTTTCTAGAAAAATCTTTTTGAAAAATAGAGGAGTTTTCCAATGCTAAACACGCCCTTAGGTCTTTTACAAGAAGTCTCTCTACAATCATATATAATTATGACGACTTTCAGTGAGATAGCGTATTGTTGTTTGAGAGTTTATATACGGCCAAAAGACAAAAACCTAACTTTCTATCACATGTTGTAGGTAGAGGTGTCATAAAACCTGATCCAACTCGAATATAAATAAGGATAATTTGGTCGGGTTACTGGGGTCCAAAATCTAACTCGGGTTAGTTGGGTTAACCCGATCAATCCGAGTACGAACTAGAGTTGGATATCGGGTTCAAATTACTTAGCTTATTAGGGTTCGGGTCAACTCGACTGACCCGATGGTTTTTTTATAACTTTTCGCAATCTTTTTTTTATTCTTTACTTAATTTTGTTTTCTGAGCATTACTCTTTCTTCTATTTTATGTGCAACTTGCTAAAACCAATTATATTAAAGCTATATTTGATTTTTCTTTTTCGACTTTATGTGCAAAATTACCTAATTACCGGTAAAAACAAGTTAAATTACTTAATTACTCGTAAAAATATCTAATATATACATATGTTAATTTAATTATATGTCTTTTATAGTTATTTTACAATAATAATTTCCAAATTAGACTAATTTGCGAAACTTGTTGATGAAAATAAAAATTCTAGTTTTGGCTTACAATATAAGCGCCAGCCCCAGCTCATTTTGCCAAACATACTCATAAATTCACAAACTTGTGATTCTATAAATGGAACATACCCGAACCCGACTAACCCGACCTAAAATAAAGTCGGGTTCAAGTATGTTATTTTCAGTCCCGACCTATCTTATATCTATAAAAGTTTCTCCCATATATATATCGACCTTTTGAGTCTCATAAAAACTAGCTTTTAGGGTTTAGGGTTTGATCTTATAAAAAACATGAGCCGTAAAACAAGAACCGTAGATTATTTCCACGCAGGGTACGGGATGATCACAACTGCAGACAGCGGTGAGAAGGTTTACATCCATAAGTCAAACATTATCAAATCTGGTGATCATGGGTCGTTTAAGAGCAGCCTTAGTGTTGGTCAAACTGTTGAGTACGAGATTAAGAAACAACAATCTGATGATGATAGGTTTAAGATCATTGGTGTTGGTCAAAGGATCTGATGATGATGATGATGATGGTACGAGGAATAAGGCTTCAAAAGTTACTGCTCCTAGTGGTTTACCTCTGGCTGGAGGAGGGTATGATGATAATGGTGACTTTTGTTTTAGGTGTTGTAAGCATGGCCATAAGGCTAGGGCTTGTTTTAGTGAAATAGCTGATGAGAAGAAGAGAAACAATTTTAAAAAAAATGAATTAGTGGGGTGTCAGGCAAAAGGAGGCACTTGCCATCGGATTTATTTATCCCCCTATTTGAGGGTTCACTACCATTTTTGAACCCTGATGATTGCAACTAAACAATTAATTTAACATTAAATCCAAATCCTTTGGATAAAAGGCTCAACAAACGCTTTGTAAGTTTCTTCCAAATCCACCTTTTGAGCCTCATAAAAACTAGCTAGAGTTTGATGTTATAAAAAAAAGTCGTAAATCGGGAAACGTAGATTATTTCTACAAAGGATACGGGAAGATCCCCCTCCCTTTACTAAAATGTATAATAATATTTTCACAATGTACAATTTAAACAAGCTACAACATAATCCAAAGTATAAACTAATTAAACACACTAATCAATGTTATTTTTAAAACACCCCTAAAATGAAAGTACGTGTTATTATACACATTATACAAACTAATAAAACACACAAAGATTCATACAAGCTAACAAGTTGATGGTACATATAGTTTTGAAAACCGGACTAGACCAACGAGTTCAACTGGGAACCGGAGTTACCACCGGTTCGGCTAGCCAATAAAAGCCATCCAAAAATGAACCGGAGAGGACCCGTTGGAACCGATACAAACGGGTGAATCAGGCCTTATCAAGAACTATTTCTCCGATTAATCGTCACATGGTACCCACCACCGCAACGCGCGGGTACCCTACTAGTCAGATAGTAGAATTTGTCATGCTATTTATATTAGGCGTAAAATTAGTCATGTCAATCACTATTTTTTTATTTTATTTTTTATTTATTTTTATTTTTTATTATTTTTTTTAAAACAAGAAATTAAAGTTGGATATATTTTGCGGTGTCGCAAAATAAGGCCTACAAGGCCGATTAATCGCCGATTAGTGCTACAAGGCCACCAACCTTTCCGATTTGTGTAAATCGGTCAAACAACTCGGTCAACCGTGGTCAACAACGGTTAATGACGGTCAACGATGGTCATGTTTGCCCGAAACCCTCAAACCTTGTTGGAAATACCCAAAACTCGCCGTAAAATTGTTTAATAAGTCATAGTTGTTGTTTATATCTATTTCAAGATGTTTTTTAAGAAAAATCTTGCTAAAAATACCTAAAATTTTCCGGAAATACCTAAAAGTTACCAGAAATACCTACAGGAAGGTCAACCACCCGACTACCGATTCACGATTTTTACAACATTATATTTTGGTCTACTAACTGAAATGTGTATACAAGTAGGGGTGAGCAAACACCCCGAATGGACTGGACCGACCGACAAGCCTACTGAGACCGGACCGGACCGACCACATTCGGTTCAGTCCTTGGTCTAGGCTTTTTGCTAATTCGGTCGTCGGTCCGGTCCGATCCGCCAAAAAACCGAAAATTTTGCCAAAATCTTGCATTTTTGGACCGAACCAACCATATTCGATCTTGGCCTCGGTCCTGGTTTTTACCTTAATTCGGTCTCGGTTTTTGGCTGTGCGGTCCGGTCCCGGACCGATGCTCACCCTATAATACAAGTGAAATGATAGCATGTATTTGGGCCCTTTTAGATCACCAGCCCATTCTTGTTGTTTTCTTTACAAAGCCCAATGTTGTTTTTATTAAACTTGGTCTACTCCGACATACGAAATATCTCCCAAAAAAACTAGTGTAGCTTTTAGGGTTTCATCTCATCAAAAAAATGAGCCGTAAAACAGGAACAGTAGACTATTTCTACGGAGGGTCCGGGATGCTCACAACTACAGAAACCGGTGAGAAAGTTCACGTCCACGAGTCCGACATTATCAAATCTGATGATGGGTCATTTAAGAATCTTAGTGTGGGCCAAACAGTTGAGTATGAAATTGAGAAACAGTCTGATGATGGGTTTAAGCTCATTGGTGTTGGTCAAAGGATCAGATTGGTCAAAAGATCCGATGATGATGATGGTACGAGGAGGAATAAGGCTTCAAAAGTTACTGCTCCTGGTGGTGTCCCTCTGGTGGGAGGAGAATCTGATGATAATGTTGAGTTTTGTTTTAAGTGTTGTACGCATGGGCATAAGGCTAGGAGTTGTACTAGTAAGGAAGGTCATGGTGGTGGTGGTGGCCATTAAGTTTTAATCTAGGTGTTTGTTTGTTTAGGAATCTAACCAATGCAACTTATGTATGAATCTTAGTGCACCATTAATTTATGAATGATAAATCTTGGGTTCATTTTCATTGTTTTCAACATATATGTTTTGATTCTTTTTGCTATTGAATTGTCATATATCATATTGTCTTTTGACACCTACCCATAGTTTTAAAAGGCTCGCCATGGCGGCGTCAAGACGCTGTTAGGCGTGAGGCATGACCTGCACGTTATGAAATAGACCAAAGTGTCGACTCAAGATGTGGCGTGAGATGAGTCAGGAAAAGGCGCAATAAGGCTTGAGGCGTGACGGGTTTTTTTTATTCAACAAATATTTTCATATTTTGTGTAGGAATCTAAGCAATGCACCATTTATGAATGATAAATCTTAGGTTAATTTTCATTGTTATTCATATGGATGTTGTTTTCAACTTGTTTTAATTATTTTTGTTTATTGAGGGGTACTTGTTTAAGCTTATATGTGGGCTTATGAGCTTATTTGGTTTCGGTTTATATTTCATAAGCCTTAATTTTCCGGCTTATTTTTATGTTTATCGGCTATTATAAGTTTATTATGACATAATAAGCTTATATAAGCCCAAATGTTACAAAAATAGGTCAGAAAATCAGGGCTTATGAAATATAAGCCGAAATCAGATAAGCTCATAAGCCCACATATAAGCTTAAACAAACACCCTGAATTGTCATATGTCATATGGTCTTTTGACACCTACCATTTAAGCTATGTTGATGATGTATGAATGTGTTTGTGCCTTTTCACTGGTTTGTATCCCATCAATAGCTATGAAGTTGTGGCTCACTGGTTTGTAGTTGATATGAACTCGATCATTTGAGAAATCAAGTTTGTCTATCGGTCAAAACGTCTTATAATGTACATTTGATTATACTTGAATATCATTACAATATCCGAGATACATATCAATAACAACACAGAATGAAGATACTAACTGAATGTAACTAAATGTCAAAAATTCCCGAGAATAACAGTAACAAAGAAGATGGTAACCAGACATTATAGAAATGATTTTGACTAGGAAAAATGCGACAAAAAAGAATGACGTCCCTCAACAAACGTTACCTTAAAAAAAAGAATTAATAAACCTAAAAAGCCGAAGCATTGGCGCCCTGCTTTTGTTCACTTCGGTTTTCTTCCAAGATTCTTTGGAACTCTATCTCACTTGCTGAGATCAAGCGTTTCATAGCGTCAAAGGTAGTGAGCTTAATGCTGCAACAACACGGGTAAGTATTTGCATCAACAATCGTGAGAAACAATTTATTTTTGCTAATAAACCAATGGATTGTAAGCAGACCTGCTGTTTGGTAAGGTTTTCAAAGCGTTTGGTACAAAACCCCTGTATAATCCAGCTACACCATCACGGGCGACAATAGCTAGACAAGTTCATCCAAAAAACAGCTTAAATGTGTGTTTTTTTTTTTTTTTTTTTTTTTTTTTTTCCATAAACTTGAAGAAAATTATATATAATGAGAACTTGATCAATTACCTGGAAACGCGTCCAAAATAGTCTTGTAAGGTGTACCTCTCATTTGCATTTGTCGTCTAACAGTATCCAATGGGTAGCACGTAAGCGTGGCAATGCTAGCTGCCACAAATGCTGTCATTATTGATGCTTCAGGTCTGTTCCGAAACTTTTCTGGCAACGACTTCTTTACCCTGATATATATACACACTTGTATCATTATCTTGACTTTATTGGTCAAACATTTATTTTACCTATAAGTTATATGCTCACAAGTCAAAAACGCAGAAGTTGACAGCAACGTATGGGGCTATTCCGATAAGAGAAGGTCCAAGCCCCCTATAGAAAGATCCCAATCCTTCCTCTTTTAGCATCTTAAAACAAACCTGAAATCACGGTAACACCTAACTTAAAATTGTGAACATTTTGACATAAGTAATGTTTAAAATATGAATGTTACGCACATCTGTCATTGTTTGATAACCGGGGTCAACTGCTAAACGTAATCTGAGGACGTCTAATGGATAAGTCACCTGAAACAAGCCTCCACGATTAGCACGGGTATACATATGGGCGGATATATTAGATCATCAGGACTCATCTTACGAAAGTTGAAGTCATGCCAGCACAAGCGCCTGCAGCTAATCTTCCAATTATTGAAAGTTCGCCATCAGTTCCCCTAAATAGTTTCTGCGCGTATATAGTACATGTATATACTTTCATCACTTTCATATATATAATATATATCCGATATCACGTATATAGTACATGTGTATACTTTCATACCTTGTAGGTGTCGTAAGCAAATAGCTGGACTGCGCTATAGGGAAGGACACGTACTACCTGCAATAGTTGAGCCAGCAGCAACGTAAGCATTGTTATACTTCCGGAAAAAAGAATGACGAAAGATATGAAGTAAGTGATGTAAGCACCTGAGCAAAGTTACCCTTCCAATAGCCTTTAAGGCCTTCTTGCTTCCCTACAGATACAAAGGCCTGCAATTCATTTCCGAACATCAGTACTAAACATAGTCAAGTATGTAACTGTATCAACTTAATTATAACTCACCTGTACGAATCCAATTGCTTTCTTCGCACTTTCTTGCCCGACCCTTAAACCGTGAGTCTGCAACAAACACATTTATTCTACTATAAGTGACAAATATCTTCCAAACTGAAACAGAACCTAGAACGTTGAAGCTACCAGTAAGGTTACTCTTTCGTTAGTCGTTACCTAAGGTCACCTACTTATTCGAACACAAATAAGCCATTGCAAAATATAGCATCAAAAACAACTACATGAAAGTTTTTCTCTAGTTACACTTCTCACTACCTTAATTTTAAGGGGGTGTTTGGGAATTGAGATTGCTTATTTAAGGCTGCCGTGCTTAAATGATACTCTTAAGTGCTAATTTACTCTACATTAAGCACATAAACAGTTTCATGTAAACACTCAAAACAGCTTATCTGCTATCAAAACAAGCGGATAATATGTGCTTTGAAATAAGCAAGTACGAAACCTTACAAATTTTTAGAACTAATTATCTCTTCTTAAATAAGTAGATAAGCAGTTTGCAATAGTGTTTAGGCTTGTTATCTGCTTTCAAAACAATGCCATAATCAGATAAGCACTTAAAATAAGCAATCTCAAACACCCCTAAATTATTGAAAGCATCCTTACATTATCACAACCACTAACATTAAAATAAGACAATAATTCAATGCAATTTAAATATAGAAAATAAGTGAACCTGCATGATGAGTTTAATCCTATCAAGAGGCGCAGTAACAGTTTTCGCAGCAGCACCAGAAAACGCGCCAGCAGCAAACACAGCAGCATCTTTAGGAACCAACGCGACGATAGCCAAGGGGTGTTTCAGCAGCTGTGCAGCTGTTGGTTCAAATTCCAGCATTGAAACAGTTGCAAAACCATTGCTTCGACATTTATGGTCCGAAACATGAAGTTGGAGTTCAGGAATATGTTTCCATGTTAAAGTTGCTTGTTGTTGTTTCATTTGAGGTTTTGAAATGTGAAAGAAGAAGAAGAATAAGAAGATAAGATAAAACCCTTCACAGAAGATGAAAAAGAATATGTTTTATAGGATGGTTTGTTGGATGCATGTATACCGCCAAATTCTGTTTCAACTATCTTAAAATATGTTTCTTTTATAAACCGAACCGAACCGACTGAAAACCGAGCCTAACCGGTCTAACCGAAACCGAACCGACCATATTCGGTTCGGTTTTCAGTTCTATATATTTATGATTTTCAGTTTTGGTTCGGCTCGGTTCGGTTTGAGCCAGAACCGAGAAAAAACACACCTAAACCGAACGGATCGACACAAACTCGAACCGAACCAAGTCACTTCAATTCGGTTCTCAGTTCTTGTCTTCCCAAAATTAGTTTTCGATTCGGTTTGATTTTGGTCAATTTTGACCCGATGCTCGGCCAGTCGGCCCTCAAAACCATATCTTAGTTAAAAAAAAAAAAAAAAAAAAAAAAAAAAAAAAAAAAAAAAATCATAATTTATAAGTTTATTTATCAAGGAAAAATGTAATTCATATGAAAATTTTTATCTTATGTTCATATATCAAAAAGAACTAAAGAACTAGACAATAACCACGCATAACAGCGACAGTTTATAGTAGTGTTAATTTGTATGTATATATGAGTGTGTAGCACTGAGAGTGAAAAAATTTTGTTGACCAAGTAATTAAATAATTAATATATCGCGTTTCTATAAGGGGGTTGGCAATGCATCACTCACTCCATCCCCCTTCACTCACAAACAACCAATCCCCTTATGCCATATCACCCTCCCACTTTTCCCTTCACTCACTCATTTTTTGTTGGCATCACATCACTCACCCTTCACTCACTTTTTTTCTTTTTTTCTTTTTTCTTTTTTTTTTTTTTTTAAATTCCATTAAAATAAATAAATAAATAAAAGCTGGTGAATTAATGGACACTTGGTAGTTATCTTCAAAACAAAAGAAACGAAAATCCTAGAATGTAATAGAACGTGATTTAAAGAGAAGTGCTGGACCGGGTACAATTTCACAACATGGGCTACTAAAAAAACCCAGCGTAAATCACATTTAAAGCCCAAGGGAAAATCATAAAATATTTCCCACCGATTTCTAGCTATCCAGTCTTCGTCTCCCACATCTAACATCCCTGTAAAAATTTTAAAACATGCAACTCTATTAAAATAACATGGCTGCCAAGGAAAAAACCATCCAGATGTCTCCAACATTCCAAAAATTAATTGCACAAACGGCTAGTTTTGTTCGGTAAGCTTCACCGCGTTTTGCCTCCACCGTGCGGCAAGGAGGCACCGGCGGCGGTGTTCCCGTGCGGTGGGGATGCCGTGCCGTGCCTCCCCGCATGTGTTGCCAAGGGCCTAAGCAAGGATATTTCGATAAAACAACATTACATCTTCCATAAGTTTTTAAGCAAAACATTTTCTCTTAATTTTAGTCTTTAGAGTTCTAGTAACTTACTTACTAAAAGTTCTGAAACTTGTCATGGTTAGCATAATTAGTATATACATTACATTTATCAAGATTTCACGGATTTCACTGTAGCACAAGCTACAGTGCACCACAATCACATCCAAATAGTGAAATGTATAGTAACTAACGATCGTTAAGTATTTAACGGCCGTTAAGTAGTTACGACCGTTAACTTCTTTTTTTTTTAAATTCCGCCTGCAATTGGTCCTTCGTCTTAGAGGTTCGTTGCAAATTTAGTCCTTATAATTAACGGCCGTTAACTTTTTTTTTAATTCCGCCTGCAATTGGTCATTCGTCTTAGATGTTCGTTGCAAATTTAGTACTTATAACTAACGGTCGTTAACTGCAATAACTACTTCATTGGCAAAACATCCCGCAGCAACGCGTGGGTGATCCACCTCGTATGAATACGTTGGGAGGGACAATTCATGCTGCATTAAGGAATCTTTGATCACCATTTTCATGACTTATTGAAACAAAAATGCTAGAATACTACATACACTTAATTTTTTATATCACACACTTAAGTACTTAACTATTAGCATGTCTTTTTTCTTTTTCTTTTTTATCATTTAAAAATGTTTTCTTTTATAAAAGGATATACAAAACACTTGATAACTTATATTTTAATATGCAACCTTATGTTGTCGTCACGATTAATAAAGAAATATATTTTGAAAATTTTGAGAACAAATTTTAAATTTATAACCTTTTAGACACATAATACTTTGGCTATTTACCGTATATTAGAAGATAAATAGGTCCGGCGCGGCATGTGGGCTCAGTTTAATTGGATGATATTGATTGGTGAGATATACTTTGTTTATTAGCACAAACAGTGGATGGATACATGGAAAGAAATAAAAAAATAATAATAAAAAAAGTAGTTATTTAATTGTTTGTGTTTATTTTATGTCGAATCTAGGGTATTAATTCCAGAGACGACTGTTTGGGATACTTTGGTTTATCCTTCGGATACTTTGGTTATCCGTAAACAAAAATTAGAATATGGAATACTTTTGGTTATACCGTTTTATTTTGGTTTATTGTTTTATTTTGTTTTCTTAATTTTCTTCTTCAGTCCGAGCTTTCACGATTTCGCCGCTCGGACTGCGGGGGAGTATTAGAGGATAAATAGGCCCGACCCGGCTTGTGGGCTCAGGGTCAATTAGGGTTTCGTTATGCTATGTACTCTATAAATATTGTATGAATAAAACATATCTCCTATGGCTTTTATGTAGTCTAACAACGTAGACCATACAGGAGGTGGAAATTAATCTTTAAGAAATGAACTTTTGCATAAATCGGCTAAGGTTATCTAAAAACTAAGGTAGGGTTTAGTTGTAGAAATTTTTTCTTATTTTTTCGTTGTTAGGCTTTTTGAAAAGTGAATGTTTCTAGAGAATAGTTGACAATTTTAAAAACCTGTTTCAATTGAGTTATATTTTTCCTTTTAAAAAAGATGAAAATATTGCCTCGGATTGCAACGGTAAGCGGCGACGGCGAGGATGAAAGGGGAGAGATGTTACTAATGGTGATTGATGTTAGAATGAGATACTTGAATAGTATATTGAGGTTTTTATTTTTTTAATAAAAATTTTAAAAGTGGGAATTTTTTTTATTTTATTTTTTTTAAGGCACAATTTTATTTTATTTGAAAAATATTGGAAAAATATTTGATTAAATGGATTTTCAATTTTTTTTTTATTTTTTATAAAATATTTATTTAAATAAATGAGATATCTTTCACTGACTAAACACACCTTTTAAATAAACGAGAGTACACAATAATTGTTGCATAGGTGGGGTGGGCTAATTGTTAGAAAATTAGGTTTTACATTTGATGTTAATTTTGGACAATTGATTCAATCGTGCAGCTATGATTGTAAACGAACTTAATGTTCAGTAAATATTTCGTGAATAGTTTGGTAAAATTCGTTTATGTTTGTTTATTAATGAAATGAACGAACATGAAAAATATTTCACGTTCGTTTAGTTAAATGAACGAACATGAACACAAGTCGCGCCCGTTCATATAAGTTTGTGAACGTCCGATTATACGTCTATTAACGTTCGTTTATGTTCATTCATCTGTTAATGTTCGTATATCATATATTATAATTGTATACTTTTAAAGTTGGTTTGTTTAAACAAAACAAGATTGATAAAATTAAATATTATGCATACTTTAATGAAGATTATGTTTGTTTTTCTACGTTCATTTATCTTTGATCATTTATGTTCATTTAAGGTACGTTTAATATTTTAATGAACAATTCATTTTCTTAATAAACGCACATGAACAAGAAAATTCGTCCGTCTAAACGTTCGTGTCATTTATTTGTTCGGTTAAAATAAACAAACAAACATAAACATGGCTCCTTCATATTCGTCTAGTTCATTTACAGCCCTACATGCAACTAAACTTTAGAAACAATATAGTAAAATATTTACAAATTATTTAGCCTTTACTTGAAATGAGAAATGATCTTTTTTCTTCAATTGAGCAGTAAAATGACTTTTTTTTTGTCACATTAACATAATATAGAGTATAACCAACCGGGGAAATGATGTCTACTTCACAAAGTAGGCAATTGCCTACTTTCCTTTTGTAAAAAAATTAAAAAAAAATTATAATTAAGCCCCTTCATTATACTATATAGACATGTTTACCCTTTTCATTACAAAAGGAAAGTAGGCAATTGCCCACTTTGTGAAGTAGACATCATTTCCCCTAACCAAAAAGGTCTTGCCATTTATTGTTTTCATTAAAAAAAAGAAAAAAAAAATCCATTTTCCACCTTTCTTTTCTTTTTCAAAACAACATATATTGCAAATGATAAATCTTCAAGATACGAAAATTACACTATCAACGAGAATTAAATTGTCATTCTATAGATATGCCCTTCTAAATACTTCTGATGATTTTTTTTCTTCAAAATTTTCACCCAAAAAAATCATACGTGATTTGTAAAATCACTTGTGATTCGGTGTTTTTCTAATTTGTAAAATTTTTGCCCAGAAAATCACTTGTAATTTGTTATTTTTCTGATTTGTAAAATCATTTGTGATTTGTTATTTTTCACAAGTCAAAGTGATTTTTTAAGTAATAAATCACATGTGATTTTTCTTGGGCGCGAAAATTTTGAACAAAAGAGTTCATTGAAATTATATAAAAATGCATATCTATAAAAAGATAATTTAATTCTTATCGTGATGGTATAATTAATTTCGTGTAACGATTAACGGGTCGGTTCAGTTCGATCCGGTTTTTGTCACTTTGTTGGTTTGGGTCGGTTTTCGAGTGGATTCTGGTATTAATATTCTTCAATTGGCGATCATCATCCACAATCGTAAACCTTAAAGTAATAAAAAAAAATAGAATATAATTAAACCAACATACCTTTTTTTGTTAAATCAAAACATAGAAGGAGAAAACAATTGTGTTTATGACTGCTAAGTGCTACGTATAATCTTCTCTAATAGGAAACCAACTAAATTCCACAACTGTAATTTGAGTGGATTTTTGATTTCAGGAAAATAAAGGGTTGACTCTATTTTTTCTTAAAGGTAAATTTTATTAAGAAAAGAGGCATATAAAAGCAAGAACAAACAAGCACAAAGTAATCACAACTGTTAGGACACATCCCTAACTAGCATGCTTATGCTTAAAGGCATATGGCCATGGACAATTCCCAAGCTCAATGCATAAACTGTAAATACTATCCAAAATACAAACAAAAGAGATAACAAAGAACAAATGAGAGGAAAGATGACTTCTAAGAGCTTAAACCAACTTAGGAAGACAGCATACTCTGAATCATTAAGATAAACTGGGACCAACCAGAATACCTTAAACCATCACCATACACTGAAAACCAACAGCAGTTTAAGATGCTCAAAGTAAACCTGCCATAAATCTAATAATTCTATCCATCCAAGGCCATAAGCAGCATCCAAGAGTAGAAATGCAAACGAACCAAAAGACAGCCAACCATGACTACATCAATTCCAGTTAACAACAATCATTGAGGAGTGCCAAAGTAACATATTTAAGGGAGAATGCATCCTTAAAAACCTACCCTAAGTAAAACCCAATGGGAAAAACCTCTGGGCAGGAAAAGAGTGCATCTCTCCATTAAACCTCCCCAAACATTGGTAATTAATTTGGTCATTTTTATATTTAATATAGGTAGAGTAAAAGTGACATTCAATGTCTTTGATCATGAGGTAATTATCACAGGAACAATCACTTTGTTTGCAATATTTGGAGATGGTTGTAACATCGGAACCAAAAGACACATGGTCGAGCTATGTCTGACTGAACCCTAGGCTATTTCCTTCCAATTTCCAGAGCCCGTAGATTGGAATATACGTAGGCTCTCACATGTTTCAGAAACTGTGTTGGAAATTAAAGTTGAGAAATTAAGTAGCTCTTTAGCTAGACAAGCAGCTCTTGTGGAAGGAACTCTTACTTCTACAAGAGCTGCTTGTCTAGCTAAAGAGCTACTTAATTTCTCAACTGTAATTTCTAACACAGTTTCTATAACATGTGAGAGCCTACATGTATTCCAATCTATGGGCTCTAGAAATTGGAAGGAAATAGCCAGAGTTCAGTCGGGAATAGCTTGACCATGTGTCTTTTGGTTCCGATGTTACGACCATCTTCAAATACTATAAACCAAGTCACTGGGCTTGCAGATGTTACGACCATCTTCAAATACTATAAACCAAGTGATTGGGCTTGCAATAGTTACCTCGTGATCGAAGACATTAAATGCCACTTTTACTCTACCTATATTAAATATAAAAATGACTCAATTAATTACCAAGGTGAAAATCAATTAATACTACTAACCTTGTCAAACATTTTTCTATTTAAGAAATGTTGGTAACAAGTGTTTCATATCAATACTACTTGCCAAAAAAATTGAATGCATATTGACATGTGGGATCGGAAGAGCTCGTGTTACCTTCTCTAGAGACTTTCTGGGCCTGAGTAGTACTTTCAGCAAGTATCTTACTTTGGGTTTTGTATTTAGATCTAGTTATGATCCTCAACATCTATAATAAAAAATATCATCCTACCCATCAAGCATGTATCACTTACAATGAGGTTGAATTAGAAATATTTTCCTTAGAATCGAGATTAAGGAGACCAAGTCAAAAGAGAATGATTAAGAAGGTAAAAGAGTGATACAATAATGATGGCTACAAAAATTATAAATATCTATGGGTGTACGACCTTAGGCTAATGACTCAACATATATAATGTTCTAAGTTTTGACTGTTAGCCAACGGTCATATTATAAGCTTGAAAAAAAAACTTTTAAATAATGATATTAAGCTTAAAAGGATTTGAAATGACAAAATGATATAGCCGTTAAAAAAATAAAAGTATCTTCTGCAGATATTGAGGTATTAAGTATAATTTGCCAATTTTTAAATGAATACTTAATGTTTTAGGTAGAACAATATCTATAATATTTGATTTGTTGACCGTTAGCCAACGGTCATATTTTAAACATGGAAATACTTTTGATTGATACCATGATTAGAGAACGACCTTGGTGATATATGTCTTTTACATATATTGCATGATGTGTTAAACCGAGTCTTGAATTTATAATAGACGACTTAACCTAATAAACTAACACTTACGGTTAGTGTGTTTGGTCACTCCTAGCTATTTAGGTAAGTACGGGTCGTTCGCAAGGAGTAGTTAAACTTTATAGCTAACCTTATGGACTTTCTATAGTTTAAAAGCGGGTTTTAAATATGAGAGATTGACACAATTTTAATCAATTAAAAAACAATAAAGTAAATTAAACTAATTAACTGTGGTTGTGATCAAATAAAGAAGAAAGTGTTAACCATATTAATCCTACCATATTTTATTAAAACGTTTTAAGTGTAAAAAAATGAAGAAAAAAAGAAAAAAGATAACTTCATACTCTAAAAGGTAACGAGTTACCTACATTTTTAGGTAATTATCTCGTGCATTACCCAAGGAAATGAAGGTAGATAATAAAGAGCAAATAATAATGTAAGTTCAGTAAAATCTTAAAATCGTTGTGGAAGATCGAAATTAAGTCCATCTTAGCATATTGTTATGAGCCCAGGTCCAATGTATAAGCCCAATATATAAACTTAATGTATTAGACCATTTAGAATACTTAAAGAGGCCCATGTTCAAGCCCATAAACGATAAGAGGGAAAGAGGGTCTTGCGACTTGTGGGCTACCCCTAACTTAATAGAGAAATACAAGTGCATTGTATTTGTATTTTGTAAGCTTAAACATTAATATTTTATTGCAGACAAATTATATACAGTTTTGATATTACAGACACAACTATCATCCTCACCATGAGTCTAGAACTTTGAAAATACAAATGCAATTCTTACATTGGATATACTATTCGGACCCATCTATAGTCATCCGTACAAACTGCGAAGCACACATTACAATCATAGACTGCGAAGCACACATTACAATCATAGACGGACCTTAGTGGAGACCGAGGAGGGCTATGGCCCTCTCAAAACTTTGAAGTTTTATTTATATTTGTTTAAAGAAAATACAGCTTTGGCCCTCGTAAATTAACTGATAAATCACTCGGCCCTCTCAATAAATTCACCCAAATTCACTCTAGGATTACAATACCACGATACACACAAAATAACCCCGATGCATGCTGCTATTCAAACCCCTCCTGGGGGGGGAGGGGAGGGGGGGGGGGGGGGTGTTCCCAATATAACGCCCCTTCTTACAGGAATGATAATTGCACATCAAAAGTACTGCATGTACACTTTTTGAAGTTATAAAGACAGCGCCTACAATTAATTGACCAAACCACAAATACTGTTTTTGCGGCCTACTTTATTGTGAGTCAACATGCTCTAATTTACACGAAAATTATAGTGTTTGCTAAAAAAAACCTAATATTTACTCATTTTTTTTTTTATATTTACTAAAAATTTTTGTACTCTAGTTATCATTGAAAAATTATACAGTAACATCATACAGGCAAACATAATTTTTTATTTTCATAAATATATCAAACTTTGAAAGCAATATTCATTTTTTGAATTTAAAAATGAGATAAAAAGAGGAAAAAAGTAGTGATGAAACTGAAGGTTGGTAGGGGCCAATAGTTGAGATGACCAACCCTACAAAGAGTCAATACCATAAATTTATTAAAATTAACCTGTCAAATATAAAAAGCCTTTTTAGCTTTCTGCTTATTGGGGACCCAGTATTATTTCTACTCCACTTAATAATAAGACTTTTGTATTGTACTTTGTACCTTCACATTTTTATCCTTATTTGTATACACACAATTTTCATGTATACTATAACTGTGCATGCATGCTTTTAATTGACAAACACCACCCACAAAAAACTTTACTATGCATCCCATTTTTCTTTCCTGTTATTAAATAGCAATGACTATTTAGCATTGGTTCGACTGGTTCACATCATCTCTATAAAAACATGCTCATGCATTTCACATTAAATCAAACAAATATGGGGTACTATCATAACCCACGAATGTGACTAATTGACAACACATATTTCCCTGTCTTTTTCTCATTAATTGGATTTAATATCTAGTCTACAAGTTGAATCAAGCTGTATATGGAGCACGAGGTACCCTTGGCCGGTAGCCATGGCGCCAATCCACCAGCCAAGCTTATAACGCCACCACGATACTAGACCTCGTGCCTTAGGGTCTGTCACTGAACTCATTTGTGTGAGTGTGTTGTGAGGTATTTGATTGTTTAAGTGGAATACAATTATTTTATCATTAGTAAGAGTACAAGGCATTCGTGTCATAGGCTGGTTTAAAAAAAATTAAAAAATTAAAAAACTAAAAAAAAAAAAGACTTATACAAATTTAATTTTCATTCGGTGGCATGCGCCAGCGAATAACGTTCGTGCGCGATGGAAATGCCACCTAATGCTTTTAAACTTGAATTTCAATTCTCCAAGTTAGAATCATTGGTAAGTGTTGTGTCTTAGTGATTAACGAGTTTGGTACCCGCGCGTTGCTGCGGAATTCTTTTGTTGCCGTTAGCTACTTAACGTGAAGTTAGTTACCTAGGACTGATTTTGCAATTGATGTATAACATGAAGGACCATTTATGTAAATTATTTGAGGACTAAATTTGCAATGAACCACTGAGATGAAAGACAAAATGCGTACAATTTTTTTTTTAAATGTTAAAGATAACGGTCGTTAGTTAACAGCCGTTAAATAACTAACGACCGTTAATACTAAAAAAAAAAAAAATTACTGTAGCAAGCACAGTGCTTGCTACAGTAACCTCTTACCTTTTAGTATATATACGAGTTTGATACCCGCGCGTTGCTGCGGAATTCTTTTGTTGCCATTAGCTACTTAACATGAAGTTAGTTACCTAGGACTGATTTTGCAATTGATGTATAACATGAAGGACCATTTATGTAAATTATTTGAGGACTAAATTTGCAATGAACCACTGAGATGAAAGACAAAGTGCGTACAATTTTTTTTTAAAATGTTAAAGATAACGGTCGTTAGTTAACAGCCGTTAAATAACTAACGACCGTTAATACTAAAAAAAAGAGGTTACTGTAGCAAGCACAGTGCTTGCTACAGTAACCTCTTACCCTTTAGTATATTACTAGCATAATTGCCCACGCGTTGCTATGGGGCAATTGATTTTGTGTGGCGTTGTTTATGTATTATGTTTTCTGATATATACGTTTGCAAGTTTTATGCCAAATGAATTAACTTCGAAAAAGTTATACGTATTTATTGTTGTTTTTATTGGAAAAATTATTTCGTGAACAATAGCGAAGGTTTCGTAATTTTTTGAACCCGTTTGCTATGTCGAATGAGCCCAGCGGTGTTTTCGTGAAAAGAATTGCCAAAGTGGCAGAATTGGTCCCTCCGCCCCTAAGTTTCGTTTCACACCCCCACATTTTCTATTTTCACTTTGGTCCATCCCTTATATAAACCTTTTTTATTTATTTTATTTCATTAAAATTAAAACACACTCACACAAAATCTTCTCTCTCTACATCCTCATCGGAATCTTCATCATGTCCGGCAACAACAGCAGTTTCCGGCGGTCGCCGTCGCCGGAATATTTTTCGGCGTTTTTTTTTTCTTGCCGATTCGATAGATCGGTTAACCCTTATCATTTGTGGAAACTTTGAGCCCTCGGCTCCCACCACAACACCACCTACGCGCGACTACCGCCGCTGTCACCACCACCGAGACACCACAACCACCTCTCACCTTCATTCCTTCTCGATAAAACCCCTTACGCGCCTTACAATTTTTTAGATATGTAGTTTTTTTTCGTAGATCTATTGTTTTTTTTCTTGATGTGTATATATTTTTTTTCGTATATCTATACTTTATTTCATAGGTCTATACATTTTTTTCTAGATCTATTCATTTTATTTATCAATATATATATGTTGTTTGGTAGATAAATTTTTTTTTTTTGTCGATCTGTGGTTCTTTTGTTGATCTAAAATTTTATAGGTCCATATTTTTTTTATCTATATATATTTTTGTAGATGCATACATTTTTTTAGATCAAACGTTTTTTTTTTTTTTTTTAGTGATGCCACTTGCCGTCGCTTGCTGCTGTTGTAACGGCCAGTCTGACGCCGGGGAAGAAATTGTGGTCGCATTGTGCTGCCGGAATTATGCTATTTCTTTTTATGATTTGTTATTAAGTTATATAAATTTTTTTGTTTATTTTGTTATGTAAATTTTGTATTGGTTGGATATTAAAAAAAAAAAAAAAATTTACTGTACAAACCACTGTAGCGTACAACATGCTACAGCAGCCCAGTTACTGTAGAAACAACTGTTTCGTACAACCCTTTGAAGCACGATATTCCTCGCCGGAATCTTCATCATGTCCGGCAACAACAGCAGTTTCCGGCGGTCGCCGTCGCAGGAATATTTTCCGGCGTTTTTTTTCTTGCCGATTCGATAGAGCGGTTAACCCTTATCATTTGTGGAAACTTTGAGCCCTCGGCTCCCACGACAACACCACCTACGCGCGACTACCGCCGCTGTCACCACCACCGAGACACCACAACCACCTCTCACCTTCATTCCTTCTCGATAAAACCCCTCACGCGCCTTACATTTTTTTAGATATGTAGTTTTTTTTCGTAGATCTATTGTTTTTTTTTCTTGATGTGTATATATTTTTTTCGTATATCTATACTTTATTTCATAGGTCTATACATTTTTTTCTAGATCGATTTATTTTATTTATCAATATATATATGTTGTTTGGTAGATAATTTTTTTTTGTCGATCTGTGGTTCTTTTGTTAATCTAAAATTTTATAGGTCCATATTTTTTTTATCTATATATTTTTTTGTAGATGCATACATTTTTTTAGATCTAACGTGTTTTTATTTATTTATTTATTTATTTTGTAGTGATGCCACTTGCCGCCGCTTGCTGCTGCTGTAACGGCCAGTCTGACGCCGGGGAAGAAATTGTGGTCGCGTTGTGCTGCCGGAATTATGCTATTTCTTTTTATGATTTGTTATTAAGTTATATAATTTTTTTTGTTTATTTTGTTATGTAAATTTTGTATTGGTTGGATATTAAAAAAAAGAAAAAAATTACTGTACAAACCACTGTAACGTACAACATGCTACAGCAGCCCGGTTACTGTAGAAACAACTGTTTTGTACAATCCTTTGAAGCACGATATTGCACCCATCAACCTTCCCTCTTTTAGTATATATATATAATATAATTTGTATGTTACTAGGTATAGTGTTTGAACACGTTACACGTTTAAAGTCAAAAAGCCACAAGAGAATAAGTTCGCAAGTTCATTAGTTTGTTTCTCCTAACACGTCTAAGTGCATGTACGTAATCATACAATAAGCCAAATTCGAGTACAACATTCAACTGGTAAATAATTAGACTCTTCATATGATTACGAAGTTACAACATATATGTTCTTGACAACTATACTGATCACGACGTGGGTTAAGTAGAATATATTTCTTTTACGTTACAATCTGTGTCCGTGTATAGTATAGTATAGTATAGTATAGTATATCCGATTAATTAATAAAATAAATTAACAAAAAGTAAGAACATACATTTCAGGATTTCACTTAAAAAAATATAAAAAATTGAATATCTTAGCAAGCATATCAATTGCCCATGTTTCCTGCAAAACCTTTCCCCCTTGATCAAGTCACTTTATTTCCCCACAAATGTCTTCTCTTTCTCTTCCATCAAGTTCATATACAGTATTATTTATTTCTCTATAAATACTTTTTGCTAATATAATTACTAAAACACTTATATATTTGGCGGAAATTTTTTGAAGAATTATGTTAAGGGTGCGTTTAGTTAAAAGTAGTCTTGCAAAAAAAGCCTACAAGACTGATTAATTGCCGCTTAAGCACTATTATATCATCAACCTTTTCGATTTGTGTAAATCGGTCAAACAAATCGGTAAATCATGATCAACAATGGTCAATGACCGTTAACAATGGTCAAACATACCGGAATTTGCAAATCTTGCTGGACATACCCAAAACTCGTTGTAAAATAATTTTAATCACTTATAGTTGCTGTTTATATCAATTACAAGATGTTTGTTAAAGAAAATCTTACCGCGAATACCCAAAACTCATCGGAAAATACCCAAAGCTTGCTAAAAGTGGCAATCCGATTAATCGCCGATTAATCCCGCCAAAACCGATTACAAGCTATAGGGGTCGATTGCCTGACAACCGATTCGTGATTTTTACAACCTTGGTTAAACAAAAACACATTTGTTTTTCACAAAATATTTTATACAAAACAAGAAAAATAAAGATTTCGTTCAAATCAATGTTTCCTATCAAATTTTCTACAAAACAGAAATTTGCATTTCTTACTTTAACTATTTTAAAAGGGAAACTACAAAACAATTTTTTCCCTTGTAACCCGTTATTTTCTTGAGACTTGAAAATAGTATCATATGAACGCGATTTCTATGTTTGTGAAAAATTAAATCTCTTCATTTTTTTACAAATCTGAAAATAATTTCTTTTTTCTTCTTTTTTGTCTAACTAAACGCAACCTAAGAATTTTCTTGTCATTTCTTTTCCTTTCTATTCAAGAAAAACTCGATAACACAATAAAATTTTAGTTTTATATCATTTCTTTCCTTTCATTATGAAAAAGAACTCAAAAACTGAACGTGTTTTATTGTCTATCATTAATTGCACAAAATACATGTCTCTCGCACACATGCCTAAAAAAGTATAAAGGCAAAAGGGTGATGAAAATTGGCAAAGGGATGTCGATTGTTCCATGGAGTTGAGATCCATAAAGAACTCATACATGCCATAGAACCTATCAACCAATCATAGCTACCCATTTATATTTTTCACTTTTTTTTTCAAAACAACATATCTTGCAAACGGTAAATCTTCAAGCTACAAAAAAAATACCATCGCGACGAGAATTAAATGATCTTTCTATAGATATGCATTGTTATATACTTTCGACGAACTTTTTTTTCACCCAGAAAAAATCATATATGATTCGTAAAAATCATATATGATTCGATTCTTCGAATCATATATGATTCTTACGAATCATATATGATTTTTATAGGCGAAAAAAAAGTTCGTCGAAAGTATATAACAATGCATATCTATAGAAAGATAATTTAATTCTCGTCGCAATGGTATTTTTTTGTAGCTTGACGATTTACGGTTTGCGAAATATTTAAGTTTTAAAAAAAGAGTGAAAGTTTATTTTTTTATTTTAATAAAAAAATGAGTGTCTAAGATTACTTGATGGGTTCTATGGTAAAAGTTGGATCTATAAGGAACTTTTGGCTTGTTCTATGTTGATCAATGCTGACCACGATTGACCCACACGTACAAAAATATATTAATATGCGTGTTAAATATTTTCTCGTAAAAAAGTGTTTAAAAATACACAATTTTCATATAAAATTTCTTTCTAAGAAATGCACTATCTGGTTGATTTATAAGTCCTAATAATCTTTTTCATGACTAACATACGTTAGATATCTATATCTAAATCTAACTCGACAAAATATTTTGTATTAAAAACCTAAAACAGTTAAAAAGTTTTGTAGATCTCCAACTCCAAGCGTTCAAAGAAATACAATCTTTAAATTATTAAGTTTTTTTTTTTTCTTTTTTTTTTTTTTTTTTTTTTTTTTTTTGAAAAAAGCTCAGCTATGATTTATTGATGATAATCAACAAATCTTAAGTTATCAATCAAAAATCATTACATAATTCATTTTAGTTATGTAAAGTATTTTAAATTATAGCATTAACTAGCAAGTAAATACATGTTAGGCGAAACAAGTTAGAGTTGGTGCTGGAGTTGCAGTTGTGGCTGTAGCTTATATTATAAGCGGGAAGTTGGAGCTTATATTTTTATAAAGCTGTCTGTCGAATTAGTTTGAACTCAAGCTTATTAATGTAAAATCATATAAAAATACATCAAATTAAATTTAGATATATTTACAGTTTCTTGATGATAATCCATTATATTTTGAATGGTATTTAAAGAATTTGACAAAGTATAAATCCTTATAAGCCTGTTTCAACTTGCTTGAGCTTATAGAGGCTTATAGTTTATAAAACTTCTATAAGTTGTGAAAAACAAATCTTATTTTATAAAATAGCTTATTTTAACTAACTGTACTAGTCCAGTTGACCATCAAGATTTTCTTAAGGCGCCTTAGGAAGGTGAAGTTTGGATAGGGGATGTATCAAGTTCGAGTCCCAATCGAGACTTTTATCCCTTCAGTTGATAAAGGAAGAGCAGGCATGTGTCAGTATACTGCCTAATCGAATGTAACTTTTAAACCACTAATAACAAACAAGTAGTTCAAAAAATAAAAATAAAAATAGCTTATTTAAAAGTCAAGACCTATACTCTTATAAATCACATGCCAAACACAGCCGACCAAAAATATCAAATAATACTAATACTAATTTCATAATATAAAAACATAACTACTAAAAGCAAGACCATAACACAATCCCTCATTCCCTCACTCTTTCTCCTCCATAAACACATCACACCACCTACTCTCTCTTTTTCATTGAAAAAAAAAAACATGAGGCAATACAGAAGAGCTTTAATGAATCTACTTCCATGGAGATCACTCTTGATCTTCACCATCTTATTCTTATTTCTTACACAAACCAAGTGTTCAAGAACCTTAAGAAGCATCAACATCAACAACAATGATTATCATCAACCTCATCATCATGTGTTTAGAGTAAGAAATAATCCAAACACACAATATGCAGGAGGCAACTTTTTTGGGTACATGCCTAAAAGAAAAACACCACTTCCATCTTCTGGTCCTTCTAGGAAACACAACGACATTGGCCTACAGAATTACAGAAGACTTCCATGATCATCACAAGCAACCTTGTACCTCGTTTGCTTAGTGTTTTTTTTCTTTAGAAATGAGGTGATATCATTTTATATAGTGCATGTAAATGACATATTTGTAACTACTTTTCTTTACTTGGGTGGTTTATTAATTAATTACTAATACACTTTTTCTTTGGAAAGTGCTCTAGTTTTATCGTTTGCTATATTTAATTTGTTGTTTTTTTTGTTGAGATGTAAATATGACAGTTTTGAATGTTAATTTGCTAAGGGCTTTCTTCCTTCTAAATTTTTTGCTATGTTTTATCTTTGTGTAGATATATGATGTATGTTTGTAGATAAAATAATTATTATTTGTTTTGTATGTTGAATAAGTATATGAGTCACAATAGTTATAGAAATATAAGTGACTTATTTGACAAAAGTTACACCTTTTGTTTTCATGTTAACTCATGCTTTAGCTTTAGAATTAAGTTTGTAACATTTTGTTTTACTGTAACTATAGCTATTGCTTTTACCATTAGTTCTTACTATGGTGTAAACTTGAGATTGAAAATTGTTGTAGTTAATTGTGAGCTTAAAAAGCTACAAATGGTAAAAGGGCATATGTGTAATGTTAATGTTAAAGATCAAATGTAACTCATGAGTTATTCATTGATGTGATATGATATTCCATATATATAATTAGTTATGATAAATGGATAAACATGTAATCATATATTTATTTATATTTTTATAATGATAATCAATAATTTTTGTGTAATCCTATTGAAATGAAATGAAGTATTTATCCTAGCTATGATGGTGATATATGAGCAATTATGTTTTTTGGGCGTAGTATATGATAGTAATGAATAAAATATATAGGTCATAATAACAAAAGTAAAAAAATGAAGATGTTCCAGTAATAATCAGTAAAGAGAAACTTCTTTTTCCTTTTCATAATTCTCTTTCATAAGTCAAGGTCATTATGTAATCAAAATGATGTTGCCAGTTTTTGGTTTTTCACTTTTTTCACTATAATCAAAACCTTTTTTCCAACAAAGCTAGTGATCCAAACTAACTTTCTTAAAACAAATATTGAATAACAATGTTGCAAAAATCGTGAATCGGTACCGAGGCGGTCGAGGGCCGTGTAGCGATTTTTGGCCGATTAATCGCCGATTCCAAGGTCCAAGGCCGATTAATTGGCCGATTACCTTGTAATTCGCTCCAAGGTCTAAGGCTGTTCAGCTTGTAATCGTCGATTAATCGGCCTTGTAGGCCGATTTTTGCAACACTGTTGAATAACAATAACTCTTTAAACTAGGTTTGAGCATCGCAGACTCAAAACCGACCGAGACCGAGAGGATCAACCTATCCAAAGGACCAGCGGTCCGGTCTCGATCCGGATTTTTTTCTTTCTTATTTCAGTCTCAATCCGGCATAAAACCGACTATTTTGCCTTCTTAGAACGGACCAGCCAAAGAACAGGACCAACCCGGACAGAATACATTCGGTCCGGTCCTATTTTTATTTCGGTATTGGTCTTAGCCGATGCTCACCCCTACTTTAAACCAACTTGATAACTTAAGTCTTAAACAGATGCTTACCCCTACTTTAAACCAACTTGATAACTTAAGATTATGTCATTCTCATAAAGGCTTGTCACATAGAATTTAAATAGTCAAAATTTTAACCCTTGATATTCAATATCTTGTCCGGCCCCTCATGTTCCTCCAATCTTTATAAAAATTTTCTTTAGTAAAAAGCATATGGAATAACTCATTCATCTTATTCGAGAAAATCGAGCTCTTTGTACTCTAATATATGCAGTTTAACCGGTAGAGCTATTCCTTGTGGGGTGGGCAATGACTGGTGTTAAAATGCACTCAGGGTCACGGTGTTCCCGTCAATTTACACATTTCTTTGTGGATGCAGTTTAACCGGTATCCTCATGACTGATTCTGAACTTTTCTCGAGTGATCTCAAAATGTTCATCCCACAAAATTTATGCTATGATCTATTCTCAAACTTTAGAAAATCTCCTCTATGATAAGATATAACTCTGTTTGAGCAAAAAGAATATAAAGAATTACTGTTTGGAGTATTATGATTATTATCAATGACCCTATTTCCTATTAAAGGCACACGCGGTCATAATATCTACAATTACGTACATGTCATGATTTGAATTACAAAAGGGAATGTTTCTTTTTTCATATTGGTTAACTAATGTGATGAGTAATTTTCAAATTTTGGATATCAACTATTGAAAATCAGAATAATATGTTCTTGTGTTTTTTATGTCCCCTAGCTACACATGTGGAACTCTATTATTTTTTATAATGGGTTTTGATCATTAAATAGCAATAAACTTCATCAAATAGATCGATTTGGTACATGAAATTTGAAAAAGTTGTCTAATTTCATAAAGTGTTCTAATCTACACTTTATGAAAGTTCGTTACATTTACATAGCTTTTGCAGGGTTCATGTACCAAAACGAGATAATGAAGAAAGTTCGTTGCTATTCTATTACCAAAACCCTTTTTTATAGTTATTCTATCAATAACGAGGTCGGTTAAACTGCCTATCTAAGTCAAAAACTCGACCTCCCCGAATAACCTGGCGAGGAAAAAAACCTCATCCCTTTATATAGATCTCGGAATACATCCATCAACATTGCTTGTTACAATAGAAAGTTAGATGCTACAAAAAGAAAACGAAAAGTTTGTAGCTTACAATAAAAAAATGTGTCAAATTTGTTGGTTTTTCAAACCATTTGCCCATATAATTACTACATGTTTATACCTCTTATTGTAAACCTACTTTAAGGCATGTTGGTGCTAAAGTTCAAGGGTGATAGGCCCATCTTTCATCTGTCTAGTCTTACCTGAAAAAATGGAGTTGGTCTTTGACACTTAATAGTAATACTGGTACAAAAGAGAATGTTCCTTTTCTCATATTGGTTACTAAATATCTTTTTCTTATATCAGTTTATGTGATGAGTGATTTTCAAATTTTGGACATTTATAACCATAGGAAATCAGAATAATATGTTCTTGTGTTTTATAATTATTCTAAGTGTCACAAGATATCTTGGTCAGATTGTGTATATATAAGTCAAAACTCGACCTCTTCGAGTAACCTGACCAGGATAAAAAATCTCAATCTCTTTATTTACATCTCGGAATACATTCATCAACATTTCTTGTTAACTTGATGAAAACTATTATTAAAAATTTATTAGATATTAACATTTGATGCTTTCTTTCTAGTCCAAATTTTTGTTAAATTTAATTTGCCCATTCGTGCAATGACAAGTTTTCAGAACATCATTTACTGGCATTAACAAGACAACCCAAATTAAGTGATGCTTATTAATTAGTACATCTTAAATAGTAAGGTGAAATTTAAGATGTACTTTTTGCCATTAACCCAATGGGCTATCACAAATTAAATGCAAATCCATTTTTAGCAAAGTTTGCTTTCAATATTACTACATGTTTAGACCTTATACTGTAAACTTACTTTAATGCATGTTGGTGCCAAAGTTCATGGCTGATAGGCCCATCTTTCATCTGTCTAGTCTTACCTGAAAAAATGGGGTTGGTTAACTGATACACAATAGTAACACTAGTACGATACTGAATTATATGAACTCTTCTAACAGGACTTCTAAAAAGAAATAACAACACACCTATTAAATTATATGAGACATTGAATGTTTTTATTGATCATGTACATTTTTACTTTATAATCCACAAGATGTGTAGGCTTCAAAACTCACTAGTCACATTCTGGAGTAGCTAGGGAAATAGTCGGATACGGTCACAATACTCATGTATTTGTTAAATTTAATTTAAAGGTGGCAAAAAATGTGGGTCTGGTCAAGTCACGGGTTTAGATAGGTTTGAGTCTAAATGGGTCGTCTTCTAGAAACACGGTTTAAACACGTCCGGGTCTATATGAGTTTTGGTTGGGTTTACAAGCCAATTTTAATTTTTTTTTTTCTTCAAGTAAGAAAGATGAAAAAGTGAAGAAAAAAGATATATGTTTGACCTGTTAGACCCGTCTAAACACAGTAGGTAATTGTTATATAATTGCATTTTTTATAATATTTAATGAAACTCAACTAAACTCACCTTTTACTAGAGATATTTAATTAAATTGTCCGATTAGCATCTTTAGAATGCATGAGACTAGAGTAATTTCACCGTTCTTCACCTTTTTGAAGATATTTACTCAAATTCACCACTAATTTAGTTTATAAAATCAGTCAAATGAAATATAAAAACCAAAAAACAAAATGTATGGTGTTTGGATTGGTTGGTAGTCACATATATAGCTGTCAGTGAAGCTTTAAAAAAACAGTACACGAACGGCTAAGTGAGTTGGTGGGGTTTGGTTTCGTTTGTATGGGTGTGTAGGGGTACAAGTACTTTACGCAACATTTCGATTCTCAATACACGATACTACAAGTCTACAACTAGCTAGTCAACACATTTCATCTTCATAGGACCATAGCATTTTGGTTTCTACTGACACCTTGTGCACGTGCACATGGTCACCCCACACACACATGCAAGTAACAACTCACACTAGTCTACTTTATATCACTTTCACACGTGTATTCCAATCGAACTTTTTAGTAACATGCATGTACTTATTTAACATATTACGACATCTTATATAGCTAGAGACCATTTTTCCAAAACTGTAGTGGTTGTTGTTACATGCATGTCCGTATACCAATATATGAATGAACATTGACACATAGATAATCTAGGGCGAGGATTGTAGGGTTTGATAGAGATAGATTTGACAAAACAAGCGAGAGTCGATGATATGGGGTGTACGCAACATAATTGACGTGGACCATCAAATAATCTTTGAAAACAATTATTGAAGAAGCTAATTATTAGACTTAAAAATCAAGCTCTTGGAGAACATGGAATTGAAAGCCCAACTAGACTACTAAAATGAACCCATAAAATGTGAAAGTGAAACTATAAAAATTAGTCCATCAAAGGTATAGCCGTAATGTGACAAATATATAGCAAAAGTGTAGAATGCAACAGGAAATTATTTTGGCACAACAACAAAATATATATGGATCATTACAAGATGAGTTTGAGTATCGAGTTCAAGATTAAGTTTAACACGTAGAAAGCAAAAGGAAATTATAGCAAATTATTATGTTGTGCATCAAGTTCAACAACTTTTTTTCCTACAATCTTCCACTACATGTGCAAATCAAGAACTCCTCATTGTTTGTTATTGAACCGTAAACCGTAAACAACCAACATTTGTAGATGATTCAATCAATCAATTAAGGTTTTGGCAATTAGATTAATGATGTGACTATTTACTAGATTTTGAATTGAGTGGTGCTTCTCGAGCACAAATCACTCATACCCAGCGATTGTTGGTTTTATAGACAAAATAATAATAGTCGTGTGTTAGGATCGAACTTGAGATCACGGGATTGCACACAATACGTATGAAGAGAAAATGTAATAATTATTTATAAAATGTTATAATTAATTATTAAACACAAAATAAATAATAATAATTAGTATTATTGATTAATGACTAATTAATTATTAAACGAAGATTAGGAAAGTAATACTAGACAAAACATGGAAACAAGAGAAGGTTCCGGAAACCCTCTTTGGGCTCCAAAACCGATCGGCAAGGGGGGTGAACCCACCTCCTTTGTGCCTTGAGCTCCAAGTCTTGTGTAGTATATAAGCAAACCCAAGATGAATGTTTTTCTCATAACTTGTACACACACATCTTGGTGTTTTCTCTCATTTTCTCTCCTTGGTCGATTCATCAAACGAAACCCCTAAGGGTTTTCGATTTTCTTGTATCTTAAAAGGTTTTGTGTTTATTACTTGCAAATAGTTTTCTTGAATTAGTACGTGTGTACAAGAACGTGAATCAAACATACTATTGTTTGATTCTTGGATTGAATTACAAAAAGGTAAGGGGTAATTCATATAATCCTTATAAACCCTAATTAGGGTTCTTGGTTCCGGAAGATTGCTTTGATTCTTGTTCGGGCTAGAATCACAAAGGTACGTTTACGATTTAAATAATTGATTAATTAATTACATGTTATTCGATCTATTATAATTGCTTCCGCTTATGCTCACTTTGGATTAAAGGAAGCATCATGACAATGGAACAAGAGGTTTGATGCTGAAATCAAAAAGTTTGGATTCACTCAAAATCTTGATGAGCCATGTGTGTATCACAAAGCTAGTGGGAGTGATAATGTAATTTTCCTAATTCTTTATGTTGATGACATATTAATCATGGGAAAAGACATTCCAAGTTTGCAAAAGGTTAAGGCATATCTTTGAAAGTGCTTTTCTATGAAAGATTTAGGAGAAGCTGCATACATTCTAGGAATCAAAATCTATAGAGATAGATCAAGGCGGTTAATTGGATTAAGTCAAAGTGCTTACATTGACAAAATATTGAAAAGATTCAATATGCAAAATTCCAAGAAAGGATATTTGCCGATGGAAGTAAAACATGGCTTATGTAATGAGTTTTGTGCTTCAACACCTGCTGAGGTGGCTTGCATGAGTAAAGTTCCTTATGCTTCGGCTGTAGGATCTATTATGTATGCGTTAAGTGCACAAGGCCAGATGTGGCGTTTGCTCAAAATATTACCAGTCAATTTCAACAGAATCCAGGTGATAAACATTGGATTGCTGTTAAGCATATTCTTAAGTATTTGAGGAATACAAAAGATATGTTTTTGGTATATGGTGGAAATCCAGCTGCAGAACTTTGTGTTACAGGTTTCTGCGATGCATCCTTTCAAAGTAATAAAGATGATTCGAAGTCTCAGACGGGTTATGTCTTTGTTATTAATGGAGGAGCTGTAGACTGGAGGAGCAAGAAGCATAGTACGATTGCGATGTCTGCAACAGAAGCTGAATACATTGCTGCTTCAGAAGCTGCTATGGAGGCTGTTTGGATTAGGAAATTCGTTTCTGGGCTTGATGTTATGCCTTCAATTGAATTACCTATTGATATGTATTGTGACAATTCTGCTGCAATCATATTTGCCAATGAACCTGGAGTCATGAGAGGCACCAGACATTTTCTACGGAAGTATCACTTTGTTCGTGAAAAGGTTAACGAAGGTGAAATAAATCTGCTGAAAGTTCACACAGATGATAACTTAGCTGATCCGTTCACTAAGGCTTTGGCGAAAGAGAAGCTTAATGAATTGGCCAATGGAATTGGACTTAAATTAGCTAGTAGTTTCATGCATAACTGTGATTAGTATTTGGATAAAGGATATTGTAAACAATTATTATTTTAGTGAAATAAAGTATGTTGGTATGTTTATTTCTGTTGTTAATTATTGTTGTCCTATTTTTGCATGTTTAAATCCATGAATAAGAGTTATTCTAAATTGTCCGTTGTCATTTAATAATATGGGAATATTATTAAATTAAGACAAATATGAAGTTGGTATAATATACTTAAAGTATATTGATGCGTAGTCATGCCATTTCAGACAATATTCGATGATACTGAATATAGGACTTATCCCAACTATATGATATTACTTTATGGATCTTGTCATTAAGTAAATCATAAGAAGTTATCCTTAGACTTGAGATACAAGATAACAGTCATGAATGTAGTACATTTTTGTGGAACAACTTAACGCTATACGTAACTGGTAGTCATAAGGGTTGTTTTCGGAAGTGTTACAAAGTTTGTGTGTTTTGCTTGTAATCAATAAAGAATTTGTTCATTCAAATTAATTTTTGGAGTTTAATACTGCTGGGCCCCTCGTAGGGTTGTCAAGGTGTTTGCGTGGCCACGCCCAAGGTCTTTCTTGAAGGATTCAAAAGATTTGGTAATCTTGTCAATTTCTAAAAACGAGAAACAGAATGGTTAATTAAGGGATGACCTAGATCCATATCCTTATTTAACACGGTATTAGAAACAAAGGGATAATAATAATGAGAAATCATTAAAAGGTTTTCCAGGAGCCTTACTCAAGTTGTACTAGAGGCATCGGCGTGTTGCAAGACGCTAACCGATGTGATCACACTATTATGATATGTTTAAGTGGGAGCTGTTGGTTTTATAGACAAAATAATAATAGTCGTGTGTTAGGATCGAACTTGAGATCACGGGATTGCACACAATACGTATGAAGAGAAAATGTAATAATTATTTATAAAATTTTATAATTAATTATTAAACACAAAATAAATAATAATAATTAGTATTATTGATTAATGACTAATTAATTATTAAACGAAGATTAGGAAAGTAATACTAGACAAAACATGGAAACAAGAGAAGGTTCCGGAAACCCTCTTTGGGCTCCAAAACCGATCGGCAAGGGGGGTGAACCCACCTCCTTTGTGCCTTGAGCTCCAAGTCTTGTGTAGTATATAAGCAAACACAAGATGGATGTTTTTCTCATAACTTGTACACACACATCTTGGTGTTTTCTCTCCTTTTCTCTCCTTGGTCGATTCATCAAACGAAACCCCTAAGGGTTTTCGATTTTCTTGTATCTTAAAAGGTTTTGTGTTTATTACTTGCAAATAGTTTTCTTGAATTAGTACGTGTGTACAAGAACGTGAATCAAACATACTATTGTTTGATTCTTGGATTGAATTACAAAAAGGTAAGGGGTAATTCATATAATCCTTATAAACCCTAATTAGGGTTCTTGGTTCCGGAAGATTGCTTTGATTCTTGTTCGGGCTAGAATCACACAGGTACGTTTACGATTTAAATAATTGATTAATTAATTACATGTTATTCGATCTATTATAATTGCTTCCGCTTATGCTCACTTTGATGTACTTGGTTTATTAATATGAATGTCATGATATAATAATTCCAACAACGATCACCAGTCCTATTATCATATTCATACCACGTGCTTACATCATAATCATACCCGATACTTACATCATAATCATACCCAGTTAACTCCAATACACATTTCCTACCCTGACTACACTATTAAACTTGCAACTCTATTCCGCTAATCACCTTTAACACGAAAGCAAGCTATCAAGCCACACACATGCTTCGAACACCTAAACACATGGCATACACATACTTTATTAACACATAATAAACTAGCATATATCATCATTTATAGCATGAACTACCATCAACGCATAACTATCCATCAATCGCAATAAAACATCTATAAAGATATAATCATAGTCAATTGACCATAACTCATGAACTTTACCAAAATCCCAATATCATTTTAAACTCTTAAACCTCATATCTTATCATCTTTTAAATCATAATCTCATACATGAAGACATACCCGATCATTCTCAATCATAACTCATACAAATACCACCAATTTCATTAGATGGTTAAATACATAGTTTGTCCACTTACCTTAATTGGGGAAATCATTCAAGAGCATCATAAAGCTCTTTATTCATTCAAACCTTCATAAGCCCTTTGTTCATTGTTTATTCTTTATGATTATCTCATGATTTTGGGGAGTTCTTCACTAATAAGACATCTTAGAGAAAAGCCATACACACACACACACATGTTGAAAAGTGGGTGAGCATGGTTCGATTTGGTTCGGTTTTTCGCTAAAATCGAAACACAGAACCGAAATATTCGGTTATCATAAAACCCAAAACCAAAACCGTTCGGTTTTTTCTTTTTTATTATCGGTTTCGGTTCGGTTTTTAGCGGTTTATATTTGGGTATTGCCAAATTATACCAACAAACTTGTTTTACGTAGAACATTGGTTATTATTCTTTAGTTTTTTTTGTCAATCTAAGCTTAATAATGTTTGTCTCATATTTTTACAATTACACAAATATAGATAAGATATGGGATAATCATAAAGCTCTTTTTTCATTCAAACCTTCAGAAGCCCCTTGTTCATTGTTTATTCTTTATGATTATCACATGATTTTGGGGAGTTCTTCACCAATAAGAAATCTTAGAGAAAAGCCATCACACACACATACACATGTTGAAAAGTGGGTGTGAGCATGGTTCGATTTGGTTCGGTTTTTGGCTAAAACAGAAACAGAACCAAAATATTCGGTTTTCATAAAACTCAAAACCGAAACCGTTCGGTTTGTTCTTTTTTATTATCGGTTTCGGTTCGGTTTTTAGCAGTTTATATTTGGGCGTCGCCAAATTATACCAACAAACTTGTTTTACGTAGAACATTGGTTATTATTCTTTAGTGTTTTTTTGTCAATCTAAGCTTAAACATTTTTCATGCCACCTAGGCCTATTCTTAAAAAAAGAAAATAAACATTTTTTGAACCTCTCCAAGATCTTATATCTTTTCATGCCACCTAGGCATTCCTTACTATGGTTTAAAAAATCTTGAACCTCTTCATAAGTGTTTGGACCTATTTTTAAACTTCCATAGTTGATGCTCTTAGATTACTATCAACTTTAATCTACTAGTGATAATGATTCTACAAAGTCTTAATTAGAAAGCACACATCCAAAACCACTCCATCTGTACTAGAATATGTTGGCACTCACTATATTTTAAAATTTGTCTAAGCTTTCAGAGGTTCTTTTTTTAAATCTCAAGTGATTGCAACGAACAAGGTCAACATCAAATGCAAGGATTTCGTGTGGGTAACCAAGGGCGTGTTATTGGAATACTTCCCCGAGCATAGCAACTACTTAACGAAAATGATCATCAGCTGAACAAGCAACCCAAGGTTTTTAAACAGTTCAATAAGTTTTCTAAAATCAAATGGATGTGTTCTAGTTGTAGAGCTCCGACTCGAAAAAGCACTGTATGAATTTTGTTAGTTTGGTCCATTCAGTTAAGTCATTAGAAAAGATTAAAAGCTTGGACTTTAGTTTTGATTGGAAGTGTAGTGATTGTAACCTTTTACTAGACTTGCATAAAGTCATACATTTATGTGAATTTGGTTGTGCCGGATCTGATGAAAAAACAGAGATTACTCGTTTAGCTGCTATGTTTTGGTTGATTTTTTTAACAGGAGCGAATCTTAGACGGAAAACTCTATAAATCTGTATATACCTGACTTGTTAAATATGAAAGTTTGCCGATTTTACTTTTACCAAGTGGTTTTATTTTATAATTCGCAACTCTTTCCATCCATACACCTTGAAGTTAAAGAGGGTTTGAATTGAATTCTTAATGATCCTTGTGACATTTGAGTAATTGACTTCAGAAGGTAAACATGAGACTTTAAAATACAAGTTTAACATACGTCAGAAGTTGTTATCATGTTCAGAAGTTGCTTCAAAAGATTTTGGATTGCTGCACACATGTGTGTTATTAATCGTGAGTGTGTTAGTTATATATATGTGTTTGTAAAAAAAAAGAGAAAAAGAAAGGGGGCATTTTAGTTACTTAACAAGGCACATAACGAAACTATTTAACTGGTGTTAGCTATAATGGGGCTCGAGGGACCAAACGGGCAACCATTTGGCAAAACAAGGACCACGTACGCCATTAAATCAAAATGGGGGACCAACTGTGAGAACGGGGTGGAGTTCATATTTCCTAGGGCAAATGACAAAAAAATGCATCGAACTTGACACTTTAAGTGATTGTGTGTAGCCTTTCTTATTGTGTGTATTGAACTTTCAAATTTCAATCATTGTGTGTATTTTGTGACCATTTTACCCTTACCTTTTTTAAATTTCAAAGGATAAAATTGTCATTTTACCATTTGGGAAAACCAAAGATCAAATCTTTTACACAAAAAAAAAAAAAAAAAAAAAAAAACATGTGAACTATTTAAGTTTCAATCAGTTACAGTAGTTCTTGCACTGAAATAGCTATTATATAATGTTCACAATCTCCACCAAATTCCATCTGATTTGCCTCGAGGTTATAATACTCTTTTAGAAGAAACTGATCCTTTATAACAGCAGATTATTGATGACCAAAGACCAAATGTTGGATAACTAGTAATAGAACTAAGTTTGGAGAACAAATGTTGGATAACTAGTAAAGAGAACTAAGTTTCGAGAACAAAATGACAATTTTACCTTTCGAAATTTGAAAAAAGTAAGGGTAAAATGGTCAAAAAGTACACACAATGATCAAAATTTTAAAGTTTAGTACACACAATAAGAAAAAAATGGTTGAGTACACACAATCACAAAAAATGTCAAGTTCGATTTTATTTATTTATTTATTTATTTTGTCATTTGCCCTATTTTCTAATATGACTAGACTAGTATAGGTAGGTCATCAAGCCCCCTAGTCTATTATAGTATGATCCCTGCTTATATCTAATCCAACTTTTCCTCTTCCATGATGACACATCCACATGTCCTTTGTATGAATCAAGTATTGCAAGTGAACCGGAATCAAAATCATGACTTGATTGTTCTCATTGGAGGAAATTCATTTGATGGTATGCCCCGTCTTTGTACATAATCTCACAGTAATGCCAAACTGGTCTTGTTGATGTTAGCTAAGTGAGTAAAGATATGAAGACTGGATTAGGTGTGGGATAAGGTGACAATGGTTTCTTGCAGGTCTAGACGAATATGTATGTACTATGTAGATAGTTTAAACTTAGTTGATAAAGGCAAGGGCCAATACTATATATTTTAGAAAGTACAAGGACAAAAAAGAAACCCCTAAGTCGGTTCATTGGTACTCCTTTAGGGGACATTTGGTACGACGGAATCGCAAAGAATGGAAAAGCAGTTGAGAATGGAATGACAGAGAAAGATAATAACTCAAAGAAACGAGAAGGGACTCCACTGCTTGGAAAATGTATGGAATGAATTGCCGGAATGGAACGAAGAGTTGATTCCTTTGTTTGATACGACCAAAGAATGAGACATCAATTCTATAGATATAAATTGACTTTTTTTTTTCTTTCGTTAACGAGTCACATAATCATTTATGCTAGTATGGTTTAACTTTATACCATATCAAAATATTTTTATCTAGAGCAAACACGACTAGTGTAACAAGATCGAGTACACTAATTTTGATGGATGTTGTCTTTTAAATTAAAACAAAAACCAAAAAAATACTATCACATATCACGTGTTTGTAAAATAGACTTCACAAACACTACAACATTACAAGTAGACGTTATAGCAAAGATATAATCCGAATCGTGGCTTGATCAAATAAAATGTTTGTCTAATAGCCCCTTTGTGCTAAGCTCGATTTACCAGCAGCCACAATAGTTTATATAATATGACACATGTCTTGGAACACGTTGAACTTCGTAAAGTTGGTTAGCATTGTAGACCTGCGTTCTCGATGACCCGAACAGGCGAACAACTTTACATGCCATGAAGTTGGAGTAATTTTGGATCCCGCACCTGTGAGTATGTGTTACCTTCATTTGCTTAAAAGTAACACCCCATTTGTGGTTGCATGATGAGCTTAGTTATCCTACTTTTGACACATAGGTTGCTGCATCACATATATAAACTCCTGCAATTGGTATTCTGCACATATTAACGTTAATCCAAATAAATGGTAACCACAAATTTTTTGAAAACCACCACATATTGGCTATGTTTGGCAAAGGGCTTTTAGGGGCATATCGAGTCTTGGACTTTTAAAATAAGCCGTATAAAATGAGTCTCATTTGTCACACAAGCTTATGGAGGCTTGCTTATAAAATAAGTCATAAGCCTCCATAAGCCCAAACCCATAGAAATGGGCATATAGGGGCTTATGGCTAGTTAAATTACTTAAATACCTTTCAAAATATGATGAGATATCACGTAAAAGCTGAAAATATATGTGAATTTAATTTGATGTATTTTTATACGATTTTCCATTAATAAGCTCTAGCTCTAACTAATTCACTAAAATGCTTTATAATAATATAATCTTCAGCTTTCGGCTTATAATATATGCCCGAGTCCTAGTCCAAGCCCATTGCGCCAAACATACCCATTGCATATAAGAAACCAATGATGCATAAATTAGCAAATAATCATGTGTAGATAATAAGTTAATTATGCAAGCTGTAACTGACAGAAAAGATGATCACCAACTCGCGGGTGAATCGAGAATATTTAGTTAAAGGAATATGAGGATCAACAACTCAACATCGAACACGAGAATCATAGACAGTAGAATGAACAAACGGAACACAAATTCACTACTCGCAAACTGATAAGTAATTAACTCCTTATATAATTTTACCAATGAAACTGGTGATATTATAAGTATAATAACGAAACCCTAGATTATAATAACAACCCAGTAGATCACCAGGTCGCAACAGACCAAATAAGTTAGGGTTTGATATAAGTATAGATTTGTGTAGACGAAGAAACTATGAAGAACACGAATTACCTTGTTTCTGAGTTATAACAAACATGGGAAAGTACTATTCTTTCCTTTCTTGGGTTTCCATTCCACCGCCCTTATATAGTATATAAAACGTAAACATAAACATACGGTTCATCATGTCCATAATTATTTTAACTTCAATGGATCGCTCAAGCGGCAAGCAAAAAAAACTCACCACCGGTAAACTTTTTATTATTCTTTTCTTGTCTTAAGTTATTATAATAGATGTTTGTAAAATAATAATAAAACCCACAATTTTTTTCTTTATAAAAAAAATACATGATGTTTAAATATCAATTATATTACAAGCAGTTTCACTATCATAACTATTGAAACATATTTTAAAAAATTTCATGATGTTTTGAAAAAGTGAGGTTATGAGCTTTTGATGATTTATGTGTAAAGTTTGTTGCTTTATTAGTTTTAATTGATGGGTTATGTTCATTAAGCTAAATTAGACAAGGGTTTGCAAAAAATATAAAATAAAAATCAATTTTTTAGCTATGGGTTTGATGATTTTAATGTAAAGTTTGTTGCTTTATTAGTTTTAGTGAATTGGGATTCATTGTTTTTGTCAATTGAGCTAAAATTTTTATTATTTTTTGCTATTGAAATTTCTATATTCAACTCTTAATTGAAAGAGTAGTTGTTAAAATTGGTTTTGGATATAAAACTAAGAAATTAGTAATTGACACATATTATGATTTTGATTTGTTACTAGACAAATATGGAGGAAAAACAACAATACAACAACATGAAACATCGACACTACATTTAGAAATCCAGGATTTATTTACAAAAGCATTGCGAAGTAGTAACCGTCACTTACAGGACGAAGTTGCCATTGTTAAACGTCTCGAAGGGGATCTAAGAAAGCATGGTGATTACATCTGGTATGTCATTTTATACGTCCTTTGGTATGAGGTTTTTCTCTCGAGAATTGATTTGACATTTGGTAATTATATTACAGCATTAATATCATGCGCGCATGTGAAATATTAAGATCGAAAGATCCAAATGTTTTCAAGAAAAGACGACCAAGAAGTATCGCACAGGTAAAGTATTGTTTTCACATCTTCGCTTTTGAATATGCTTAGTCTTTTTAATGTATGTTTTATTATTGTAGGCTATCATCGATAGTTTTCCGGAATCTGAGATTATTAAAGGACTCACCATACAGGACGTAGGCTTTTTAACTTTCAGGATAAACGGGGGCTGGATGGCTAGGGTAATTTTTTTTCCCTCTTCTCCAAAACTTTTTTAAAGCACATATTACATTTCTCACCTAGCTACACCTTTTTCTTTGCAGCACATTCATAAGATGCTACAAGATGGTATAGCCTTATGGGCACCAATAGCACGTGTTAAAACGGCTTTAGTTGACAGCCCAATATTGTATGATGTAGCTGATGTTCGATCTGGTTTCATCACAAACATGTACGTTCGTACGCTTGAGTATTGTGGAGTTCAAGTGGCCCGCAGGATGATTAATACAAAGGTGAAGTGCTATTTGTCCTTTGTTATATTATGTCGTTTTATATTATCTATATGTGTATCTATAAAATTACATATATAAGTTAGGCATATTTTACAGTCTGTAGATCATGTAAAAAGGTACGTTCCTGACAAACATGGGTATAAGTTGATTAGAAGTAAATTAAAACCGGGACATCCTCGTACCCTTGGGAAGGAAGAAGCATCATACAAACCACAGCTAAGCAATGTCCATGCTGATCTCGCAGCCTTATGGTACTTTACTTGCTCAGCTTATCAATACGCGTGTGCAGTTTCCTAAACATTTGCCATATTTGCCTGCTTGCAGTTTTATCAGTTATTTTATCAAGATACATTTAACAATATATGTAGGTGCGGAATTCACGAGCAAAAAGTAGATCTCATTGTATATGTGACCCCTGTACAGCAACGGGGGTACATTGAAAAGTGTTTTACCGTAAGTAACTTTTACACAACATAACTGATAACATGCTAAAAATAGTATTGGAAGAGAAACTGAATATCGATTCTTTTCCCAGGCTGCTAAAGAGTTTCCGTGTGAGGACCCCCCTATGATGACTTATATAGGATATCAACCCTCTATGCTTAATGAATCAGAAAAACATGATTTTTTGATGCAGTTTAAAGAGCATCGTAGAGTGACATCCATTGTGGAGCAAGGTAAATGTATTTTATTGCAAATATTATTCTGCTTCTTTTGATAAAGTTTTCAACACATTTGACCCGTTACTTTTTGACTTAAAATTATATCTTTTTCTTAACCTATTAGTGATAAAGCATGTCCCAAATCCATTTCTTTTCTAACAGGATTGGTTTTAGCTAGTTTTCACATTTTTTTCTTTTTTATCAGGCGATTGGAATGCTCGGCGGTATTCAGGTGAAGACATCCTTGAATGTGCGCTCAGGTAATAAAACTTTTTACCCTTGCTGTACTTTATTATTATCATTTATTAATAATATACAAGAAATGTTATTTTCCTATCAAATTGCTATCGTCAGATTTTTATTTACAATTTTTTTAATTGAATTCAAGAATGTAACACTAGCTAATTCCTTTGTTTCATAAAACAAGACACCCTACTCTCAAGTCGAGTCTCATACTTGTTCATATTATGTGCTTCACGTTGTGTTCTAAACAGGTATGCTTGCTTGAGAACACCTACCTATGTTGGTAGTACATTGACATTGAATCTTGACGAGATGCTCAATGAGGAGGTATCTTCTGATGTTCTTCCAGTACTAGTGAGAGTTTTGATATCGTAAATTGGATTTCTAATTAATTTGAAATCTTTGAATAGGGAAATACCTTTGTGTATCTACTAGTAGCTCGATCAGCTGTCGAGATTTCTCGCAGTAGAGACATGTTTAAGTCAAAGAAGGTAAGACTTCCCTTCTGTTTTAATGTTACAACTTTCTCATCTCGGGCCCAATCTTATTATTGTTTTCTTGTTCTTTGGCCCCAACAGGCATTAGTTGGGAGAGAACGGGACTTGGGATTACATCTTTTACAATTTTCTCAGGTAACACGATTTTGAATGAACTTTTACTACTTCTTTGAACATAAAAAAACCTTAGTTGAAGTTATGAAGCATAGTTCTGTGGAATTGAATGATTGTTTTTCTTTCTCTAGGTTACTCTAAAACGTTAAGAGTTTTCTTTAATATGCTCTTAAATGTATAATAAAGTTATCCATGTTAAGGGTGAGCAATAATACAAAACGAAATGTAGCGCACATTGGGATGTACCAGGATGTTAGGATAATTAGAAAATAATGAAACAAATAATTATAGTACCAATTAAAAAATCTAGTTTTGTTTCTAACTGGGCATATACATTGGGATGTATTCAGTAATAATTTACTTGCCTACACTAAGACATTACACAAATGTAGATGAAAAAAATGAAGTGAAAAAGTTTGGTTTATTTATATTAATATGAATATTTTTATTAATATTATTCTTTTAACAATCTAACTTTCTTTTCCAGTTCATCGAAGTGTCTTTTCGAACTTTGAAGCCCCATTTGGTGTGTGAGTACCTGTGGAGTTTGTCTAAGAACTTTACAAGTTACTGCCTCGAGGTATATTTACATAAGTATGCTTTTTCTCATACAGTGTTAATGTAGTTTTCACCTCCCCGATTTTAACATAATTCTGAATGTTTTTCTAGGTTAATGAGTTTGCTTTTGAGAAAGTAGATATTGAATTGAATTTCTGGCTCTCTTAAACCAACCAAGTTAATCTTGAAAAAGTTAATTTGATTTTTTAAAAGTTTCATTTTTTTGGCAGGTTGGATCTAGTGAGAGGAATTTTTTGCTGTGTAGGGCAGCTGGAGTTGTGATGGATAAATGCTTTGATCTTTTGGGGCTCATTCCGGTAAGGCCTTTCATCTTGTAGTTTTTTTCAGCTCAGTTTTTTGTTAGGGGTTTTCCCCTCGGATCTGGTTATGCAGGACTGTCGTTTGTTTGTTTTTTTCTTTTCTTTTTGTCTTTTTTTTTGAAAGGCGGTATTCAATATATATTTAAGTTTTTGGGTTTATGTTCTTTAATTTAAATTGGCTTTGGTTGATAACATTAAAACTCAATACCATACTAATGATTGAATCAGTTCATGTTTAAATAGTAAGTAAAGTAAAGTGTAAAATGGATTTTTCTTCAAAAACTAAGTCAAGTTTAAATAATTAACTCTAAGTATTGCATTAGTATAAAAAAGCAAAGTTAGTCACAATTCCACATTTTGTAACCTGTTTTAAACTTCTCTTTTTTTGTGTAGATATCCTCAAAACACCAAATATTGGAAGAGACTGCTAGACGGGATGCTATCAGGGATTTTTACATTTCTTTGCCTGATGTCAGGTACCGGGTTTGGTAGTCAAAAATAATTGATATTTCTTTGCTAACTTCATGCCGTTTAAGTAAAATATATGGTTGTTTGCATAATGATTAATTTTAAGGCTGGGTCATTATGTTCTTTACAAATTGTTACATGTATAAATAAAATTTAGATATTTATAAAATGTAACTATCTTATTAGTTTCTTTTTTTGTTTCCAAATGACGCTAACTGATTTTATTAGTTTTCTTAATCATCAATTTTAGAAGACTAGTTTTATGGGGTTCTTTGTTATATGAATGGCGCAAACTGGCTATAAAGCTCCACCGTTTTCATTTGTTATTTCTTCTTTATTTTTTATGCAAACTGGCCCACTGTTTACAAATTGAATAAATGTATTTTCATTAGACAAATATTATTGACACAATAATATGATTCACTTCATTCTCTTGGTGTTTTTCATGCTTAGTGTTTACTGTATACATAATTTTGTTGTCCTTGGTTAAATTTTGTTTTTAATCAGTGATGGCTGTTTGGTTTTCAACAGGCCAAATCCGACCTCTCGTTTCGAGATGGTTTCTATTTGTGTTGAAGTATCACATCCAAATTTTGAGAATGGGAATCTCTTTGGAGATATCATGTTATCTGATACGTACGGGTTACGAGCAGATGGCTGGTGTAAATTGGATAAGGAATTGTGCGGGCACATCTCTTATTTTTCTAATAACTGGTATAATTCCGAAGGGATCTCAAACCCATCTTTCCTACCCCTTGGCAGCCCATCCTCTTGCCATACCGTGCCATTCTCTTCTACCATTAAGATAGACATTTGTCTTTGGGTAACATCTCAGAAAAAAGATTCATGTTATCAGCTGTGTGTGTGCAATCGTCCGCTAGATCTGTCAAAATTCTGGAAGGGTGATCAAAGTATCAAGCGAGGCACTTTTTCTGTTGAAAGTGAGAATGGGGTTGTTAGAATCTTGTACGTTTGCTTAAAAGAGGCGGTTGACACTTCTTTTAAGTTATCGTATGAGCCGATCGATTGTCATCGTCCAAGAGTGCGTGGACGAATATTAGCATATTATGGCGGTGGCTATCTAGACGGCTGTGCAGGTTATGATAAAGAATTATACAAGGCGTTAGTATTTGAAATCGAATCAACTAAGTTAGAGAAATGTGATGCTCTTCCATTGAAGAAGTTCTCGATGGCTGTACCCACTAACGGCGTCCTTGTGTTCGATGCATCCCTTGAAGATGTTGTTTCTGGGGAAATGATTGTGAATGGGACTTACGAATTTCATGAGAAAGATGAAGGTAAAGACAGCAAGTGGATTATAAAAGGAAATACGTGTTGTTTCACTCTCACAGTTGATTGGATCCGTAGTGAAGGTTGCAGTTAAGGTAAGATGAAATCTGATAACATATTAACATTCAGCTTGCAACATCACACATTTGTATCCTAATAGCATATTTTCAACACTTATAACAGTAATCACGAGCACTATAAATTAACATGTAAGAGGGTGTTTGCATTTGCATTTGCATTTTGGTGAAGAATATATGAGTATTTAGTTTTCCGAACGCATTTGTTTATTCATATTTCTGTTCATAATGACCTTACCCTTACCCTATTTGCTCACATATATACATACACGTTGTCATCTAGGAGTCATGTACGGATGTTCCCATTTCCAGCCACCCTTAATTTATTGTTTGTTTGTTTTTGGTATTGTAGTTATGAAGATTGGGGAGTTGATGAGTTGATTGTGGAAGACTCTTGACAAGTTGCTGGTGATTAAACACACTACATAGGCCATCCCCTGTTCACTAGTGTTCAATATGGATGGCTAGGCTCTCTTTTGCAGGCGGATAATATAGTCTTAGGTAGTAGCTTAACCTATGTTAGTCAGAATTCTAGCAGTATTGTATGTGAATGTGTTGAAATCACTTGGATGTTTGGAGTCGTAAACTCTAGTTGTTGATATTTTGAACTTTGGTTAGTGGTGCTGATAATGTTAACTTGGATTGTTGTTGGTAATCTTTGAACATATACTCTTGTTTAAACGGAGCAGTTTAGACTCACGGTTAAATGAGTTAAGTTGATTAGTCTGTCCTTATCCTTTGCATTTGCATCACTAATTCTGTCTGTGGCTGTATTGGGTTAATCCCAATCTTACCCGAAGTCAAAGTCAACCAAGAAAGTCAAACGCAGGAAATAACTGCCATAGCAGTTACAAAAACAGTTATTTATCAAAGGGACACGACTGTTGGATCAAACGAACCAACACAACCATTCACTTGTACCCTTTCATTGTACCTTTTCAGTTAGTATAAATAGATTAGATTCTGTATGAATTCAGATATGACAAATTAATAAAAAGCATTTAGTTTTTAGCAAAGTTTCAATCTTTATATTTTATTTTAGTATATCGTTGATTAAAGATCCGTGAAATTGGGCCAACAATTGGCATCAGAGCCGAAATCATCATATACCAAGGTTTTTTTTCATCCCTGTTTTTTTGAATCAATACAAGTTTTGTCTCGGTAATTTTTTTTTTTTTTGCAAAACCATTCGAACAACAATAATCAAAAAATCATTTTATTGTGTTCTACAATAAAAGAGAATCCAACTCTTTTGTCACCACGGTAACAATCACAATAGTGATTAATTTTACCGGCATCAAAAGGTTCCTCTTTTATACCGAAACAGAACCAAACCCAGAACCATAATCATCAGGATTGGACTCGGTTAACACAACCGGTATCTAATCGATTCAAAAACAAAGAAAAAAAACCAAATACCAAATTCTAGATAACAAGAAACCCTTACGGTTTGTCATCAAAAAGGGCAAGCAAAATTTATTGATTCAAAAACAAGGAACAAACACACCTGTTCTTTCGAAGAATCAAATTTAGCACCCGTAATTGAATCATCACTTGATTCAATTGGTACACGGTTCAAAAATCCCAAATTGAACGAAAACCTAATTTCGCACCAGAGGGATTACAAGCGTTCGAGAAGAACACACCAACCGTGGAGAAGAAGTGGTTAACCAAGCCAAATACTCGGCGGTCAACCATCAAGAATCAGAAGCAGTTTTAGTCTCAAAGAAAAAAGGAGACGTTTTTATCTCAGAATATAAGATAGAAGAAAAAAGAGGCGCAAAGTATTATTAGGGCATCACAAGGAACAAAAGGCTACGGGGTTAATATCACCCCTCAGGTTTCAAATATTACAAAACCACACCATCTACTTTTATTTATAATTTATAAATTATATATAGGTTTGTTTTTAGAATAGTTTTTTTTAGTTTTAAGTTTCTTAAGTTTTTTTAAGATTTTCTTATTTGGTTTATGATAAGAAATAAGTTTTTTTTAAGATTTTCTTATTTGGTTTATGATAAGAAATAAGTTTTTTTTAAGATTTTCTTATTTGGTTTATGATAAGAAATAAGTTTTTTTAAGATTTTCTTATTTGGTTTATGATAAGAAACAAGTTTTTTCAAGTTTTTCTTATTAGGTTTATGGTAAGAAACGAGTTTTAAAGATTTTATTGGATTTAGGATAAAAATATATATAAAGTTTAAGGTTTATAAGTTTTAAAGATTTAAGTTTTTTTTTGTTTTTTTATAAAGTTTTAAAGGTTTAAAGGTTTTAAGATTTACATTATTAAGGTTGTTAAAAAATTATAAAGTTATTTTAAAAGTTTTATAAGAGTAGTATATTAGACTCAATACGTTTTCAAAAATTAATTATGGGAAAAGAAGAAGAATCTACTAGTTCGAACAACGGTACAACTAAGGGGATGGGATCGACACCCTATTTCCAATGCCCCTTGTTGACGGCAACAAACTATACGATATGGTCAATAAGAATGAAGATCATTTTACAAGCAAATGGTTTAGGGGAAATGATTGAGCCTACCGTTGAAACTAAAATCAATGATAAGCAAGACAAGACTGCGATAGCATACCTATTTCAAGGACTATCCGAAGAAATGACATTGCAAGTGGCAAATAGCAAAAGCGCAAAAGAAGTCTGGGATACATTAAAGATCAGAAATGTTGGAGTAGATCGAGTGCAAAAGGCAAAACTACAAACACTCAAATCAGAATTTGAGTTACTACAAATGGAGAAAGATGACACCATCGATTCATTCACCGCAAAGATGACAAGTATTATTTCAAAGATGACAAGTCTTGGATCAACACTTGATGAATCAACTCTCGTACGAAAATTGCTAAATTCTGTACCTGAAAGATTCATTCAAATTGTCGCATCCATAGAACAATACTCCGATCTAGATACAATGACTCTAGACGAAGCTATTGGTAGAATGAAAACCTACGAAGAAAGAATAAAAGTTAAGAAAGGAAGAGCATTAAATGATCAAGATAAACTATTGTTTACAAAACACAACGATAATGGTCGAAGACATCACAATGAAGCAACAAAAAAGCCTAGAGATTTCAGCAAAGTAAAATGTTATAATTGCAATGATTATGGACATTATGCCTCACATTGTCATAAAAGAGATCGAAGAAATCAAAGACAAGAAGAGACGAACCTCATCGAAGAAGATTTAGAACCAACCCTCTTATTGGCAATTTCAAACACTACTGAAGACCAAGTTACTAACAATAAGACAACTTATTGGAGTTAAAGATTTACGACAACGCGATTGTGATTAAGGGGGAGAATATTGGGTTAATCCCAATCTTACCCGAAGTCAAAGTCAACCAAGAAAGTCAAACGCAGGAAATAACTGCCATAGCAGTTACAAAAACAGTTATTTATCAAAGGGACACGACTGTTGGATCAAACGAACCAACACAACCATTCACTTGTACCCTTTCATTGTACCTTTTCAGTTAGTATAAATAGATTAGATTCTGTATGAATTCAGATATGACAAATTAATAAAAAGCATTTAGTTTTTAGCAAAGTTTCAATCTTTATATTTTATTTTAGTATATCGTTGATTAAAGATCCGTGAAATTGGGCCAACAGGCTGATTCATTTGGTGATAGCTACTCTAGCAGAAAGTCTTGAGTAAATGAATGAAGTAACTAAGGGCAATCTGAAATAATTCATCGTGACAATAACTAATCACTCAAAGGTAGTGTTACTACATTTATAGAACATCACGAGCATAACAGTGAATAAACATAAACGCAATATACATTTCGTCTGTAGGAGTTTAGGGTTATTTATTCATAACTACTTACCTACTTAAGTTTTAATAAGCATTTTGAATAATCAAACTCAAAGACATTTAATGAACATGTGTTTGGGAGTGTTTTTTAAGTGCTTATCTGCTTATTTAACAGACTTGAGTGTAACAATGTGGATAAGTTACCAAGTAAAGATCAAGGTAGTCGAGCTGAAGCTCTTGAAGAGTTTTCATGAGCGCTGGTCGAACCCTCTCTGGGGATAAATCAGAGCACCTAAGTTTCGTCAAAGAAAATTGCAAATATTTAAGAACTTAATAAACTCGATTTTAAGAAGTAAATGTTTGCTAAATTTTGATCCACTAACCCCAAACTATAAGTCCAATCACATATATATGGGTTAAAATTTACAGAAATACATTTGTAAGTAGATGGAACCAAGTGTCATAACATAACTTGGATGTGACGAAAAGATCCTTCCTTTCGATTCCTGCATCCATAGCTGCCTTAAGACCTTGCCCTACCTACAAATACAGTCGAAAGAAGCCATAACTAATATGAAGACGAATTACTAAATACTTTCGATTTCGGATGCATCCTCGTGTATTTTCATCATATATAATCGCCGTGCATACTGAGGTCGATCAACTAGTATAAAAAACTTATAGAAAAGTTTCACCTCATTTTCACCTAAATATATCATTTTCAACTATTCCCTAACTTATTTATGTATCCTACTAGACAAACCAAACCACTATCTATACTACCTTATAATGTATTTAGGACATCTATATTTAGAAGTCTTAAAATGTTTAAGACCAAAAACATTTCTTTAATAGGAAAGATGCATGTACACCATTTTAATGCACATAATTTTCAGACTTACAAGACAAGAAGCATAGTGTACACCACTTTAATGCACATATTAAAAAAAACACCACATTAATGATATTTAATGTAATCAATTAATTAATTGGTCAATAAATACTATTAATACAATTATTAAAACACCCCTTATATCACAAATACAAATTATCAAGCATATTGTACAACCAAATTAAACACAATTCCTACATTAAATGTCACTAATACAAATAATAAAACACATTATACAAATATTCAGGCATGAACGGGCAATGGGCTAAATGGGCTTGAGCCCGAACGACTGCGGGCCAAACAGGGTTGAGCCCGAATGGGCACGGCCTAAACGAAATTCTTGATATCCGTAAATTTATTATCAAAAAGAACATAATAAACTAAACTACATGATTCACCGAAAAATTTAATTTCAGGGTACCCGCCGCTGCAACGCGCGGGTACCCTGCTAGTAGTACAAAATAAACGAAAACTTGTATCATTTTTTTGATTGAATTATACTGTGAAATTCTAGATACAATTATGATTTAAATACCTCTTCATGAACACCATACTCCCATGCTGTATCAACATGTCGATAACCAGCCTGCAATTACAACATCAACAACTATAATTTCAACTACAACACATCATGTAGGTATGCAAATGACTATGTCTTTTATCAAGGATTCGAAGAACTCGAACTTAAACTTTTTTTAGTTCGACTTCAAAAGAAATTACGTGCAATACTCAATAACTCTTACGTAACATAATAACATATAACGGGGGCGGACCGAGGGGGTTCTAGTTTTCTAAACGGAGTAAAATTATGTCAAATATATCGATTTTTGTGAAATGTATGGTTTTTAATTTTGCAGTTACGTTTTTTGATATTTTTTATAAAATAATTTAAACATAAATTTTAAGGGCATGATCCATTTAAGAAAAATTGAAGTTTTTAAAGGAAAAAACACTGACACAAACATTCACGAAAGTCCTAAGACCTCTCAAAACCCACTCTAATTTCGTCGTTATGCGTCTTGTGTTTAGTCTTGCTACAATATGTGTCACCCAACTTTGGATTTCGATCTCACTACACATAACAGAACATGACACATGCTCATGCAAATTGTGTACCTTATATAAATAGACTAGGAGGGTTGTTCTCACTTTGCAAGCGGGTTTTATTGTTTTTTTTTAACGGAAAAATTTTATAAAAAGCTAGCAAGGAACTAGAAAAACAATTACAATGTATGTAACATTGGGTTTTGCAACCACAACGTCCAATTTTTTGAGAAGACTTTGCTTCTACTAGAACACCAATCAAAAACAGTAGAAACTATGTCATCAAACATGTTACTCATGTTCATCTTCACTAACCCAAAGATCTTATTATTCCGATACCTCAAAGTCACCCACAAAACCGTGTTGATAACAGCATCCAACAATTTCCTTCGGTTGAAACGAATGGTTAGCGAATCAACCCAAGAGAATATTTCCTCGATGTTACTGAACATAGGATGATACATATCTAACCATCTGAACACTCTATCCCAAATGCAAGACGCAACCTCACATGTCACAAAAGTATGAGATACATCTTCTATTTGATTACCACACGAAGGACATAATAAAGAGGGCACATCAATCCCTCCGAACTAGAATATTTACCTTTATGGGTACGAGGTTGTTCCATCTTGTAGCTATGTCTCCCGAGTTTAGTAAGATATTATCTATATGTTTCGTTGTGCAAGACATCGAGAAAACCCCGTCATTCGCCAATTGCCACTTTCATGCATCTTCGCGATTGTTCAACTCCAAGGATTGAAGCACATCTTGCATGTCTTGGAGTTTTTGACATGTACGACCCCTATTTGGAATGTTTCTGAGCCAACTCCATAACTATTGACCATTTTCCCATCTATCATTTATCGAACAATTTTTGTTAGACTCTAGCGCATATAGCCTAGGAAATTTCTCCTTTAATATCAAGTCACCCACCCATAATCTAGTGTTGAGACCATTCCCAATTGATTTTCTCATATTTGTGTATTCTACAATGTATTGGCCATGCATATGATCAATAGCTTTGACTATAGAACTCCACAACCCATTTCCTCTCAAAATACAACCTTGGTTTCCAAACCCGCCGTTAGGACCGTATATACTTGTGATTATGTTCTTCGAAATCCCTTTTGTATCCGTATGAAACCGCCACCTCCATTTTTGAATCAAAGCTAAGTTCAATGCTTTTAGACTTCCTATTCCAAGACCGCCTTTTTCTTTAGAGTTTAGCACCTTCTTCCATTGAACCCATGCTATTTTCTTTTTGTCTGTACCATCCCTTCCCCAAAAAAATTAGGCTCGGGAAGCTTCAATCCTCCTATTAACCGTCTCGGGCATCTTGAACATTTACATGAAGTACGTTCCAAGACACCCTAATATAGATTTTGTAAGCATTAGCCTGCCGCCTATAGACAAAAGCTTTACCTTCCTTGTTGCCTATTTATTTTGAACTTTCTGAATTATATCTTCCCAGTTGTTGCTACGATTCATGTTGTTTCCCACTGGCAATCCTAGATACTTGAAAGGAATATTCGCGGACGAGCATCCAGTGATACCAGACGTGTTTTCTATGTCTTGCATCGGCACACCAACTCCATATAATTTTGACTTAAACTAAGAAAAAACAATTAAGAATTACTATAAGAATTACTTATGGAGGTTTTATTGTTTTAACACACCATTGCTCTAAAACTTGGTATAAGAAAGGCATTGTTCGAACGAAACCAATTAGCTTATTTAGCTTCTTTAGTGAAGCGGAGGTAGGGAGGGGACCGGGTGAGCACGTGCCCTTCCTACAATACAAAAAAGGTATCTTCGTAAATTGATCTCTTAAAAAAATATCTTTTCAATAGAGTTTAAAATAGTTTTTTTTACTGGTGCGGTACTGAAAGAAAAATAGCTCCATAACTTCCATTACTGCATTAGTCCATCATTGATGAGTTGATGTGTAGAATTGTAATAATCTTCAACTTGTATGTCTTAAGATTGATTTATGTCTATTTTGTTGTCTCTTACTCTTTGATCAATTTATAAAAATGGGATTGGTCAATTTCAATGTGACTAAATTAGAGTAATTAAAAGTTACCTAATAATTTTGGGGGTTTGTCTAGTTCATGTTGAGCTTTTAATTTTGTTACAGTGTTTGATTGTTCAAATTTTGTTACTATGTTTGTTCATTTTTCTTTCGGATAACCCTTTGCTTTGTTTGATTGAAAATTGTTATACCACTTACACTATTTATAAATTCTAATGACACTCCTATTGAAAAGATATTTTTTTATAACCAAACATTAAAAAAAAAAAAAAAAAAAAAAAAAAAAAAAAAAAAAACCCTTATGTTAGGTCACCATTTCTTAACATAAACACATATAATTCTAGAGAGAGAAAGTAGTTTAGAGAGAGAGTGGAAGGAACTCTTGAAATGAAATGAAAGAGATGTAATTACTAGAGAACCAACACCCTCAAATGAGGGGATACGGGTATTTATAAGTGAGGACTAGGGCTTCTCTAAACTTTAACAATATTACAAAATAAGCCCTTAGACCTTTACCAAACATGTAAACTAAGTGACTCCTCCCAAACCAACCAGTCAACCGTGTGCAGCTGATAGGCCCACCTGGGAGAAAGTGCAAGTTATTATTGACCGTGGAAATATAGGGAAATCCCCGGGTCGTTAAATCCCAACGAGATTGAAATTGTATTTTGGAAAGATTAGGAGAATGAGTGGTACTGAGGACAGTAACAAAAATTGATTGAGGGATGATTATACTACTGATTGCTTGGTATTTAGATAATACGAAAATATATAAACAATAACAGAGATACAAGTAAAAGCACAAATAAGAAAATCAGATAACAGACAGAGACAAGTGGTATTTAACAAGTTACAAACTACAGGGGGTAAAAGTGAAACTTTTGAAAACTTAAAATTAAAAAGAAATTTAAAAATGAAATTAAAATTATAAAAGTGATTATTATAATATTTAAATATTATTTAATTAATAGAAATATTTTAAAAATCTAATTTAATTTAACTAAAATGACAAATATTACAAATTAACCTAAAAACTTACAAAAATAATTTCTAAATCTTAATTAGAACTTGAAGAAAGTATAAAAAATGAAAATAAATATTTTTGTCTTTTAATAAGTTTTCTATTAATTAAAAACTATTTAACTTAATTAATCTAATTAAACTATTTTAAATTACTATTATTACTAAATTACCTTAGAAAATTATGATAAAATTTATAAAACTATTTAACCATCACAGGAATCCTACAAAATTATAAAAACTACTAAAAATTATAGTTAAGGTTATTCCACTAATTAATTACCTATTAATTATTTTAAATCTAATTTAATTAAATTAAATAAGAAAATTGGAAAATGGACAGTGGAAATTATGAAACTATTTTCTAAAAGTCTTAACTACTTTATAAAACTTAGGAAAAATATAAAATTCTACTGTTGTTAATTAGAATTAAATAAAACTATTTAATTACTAATATTACCTATTTAATTATTTAAACAACTTTTAAATCTAATAAATAGTAAACTGCTTAGGAAAAATCTAAGAAAATTATTTTAACTACTTAAAGGTACTAGGAAATTAATAAAATTATAAAATTGGACAAGTGCTTATTAATAAGCTAAAATGAAAATTAAATAGATAATTTCTATTAAATAGAAGCTATCACTAAATTTAAAGTTGGTTTTTGTTTTTGACAGCTAATTATGTGATGAAAATAAGTAACTTTTGTGAAACAACTTTTTTCTTAGCTTAAAAATAAGCAGTATGCACCCCCTTTAAGTTACACAGTTGACTTCTGTTGACTGAGTAGGCAAATAAGCACACAAAACTGAATGTGGGGTCCACAATGATGGAAATGGGTACAAATAAGCTAAAGGAACTTGAATAAGCTAGAAACAACAAGTAATGATCACAAATAAGCTGTATGGAAAGAAATAAGCACTTTGCACAATGAAACTCAACTCAGAAATGGGACAATCTTATGGGTGGATTCCAGGTGGGGTCCACTGATGTATAGGTCAAACAAATGGTCAACTTTTAAACTCTGGTAGGAGGGGGGTTGAAACAATCAAAGATGAGCCACTGGGACCCACTGGGTTGGCCTACAACAGCTACCAAAGGTGGTGGTGTTGTGGTGGTCTACTGGTGCAGGGGATGTCTTCCTCCCTGCAGTTGTGTTTGGAGGTCTGTGGGACCCACACTAAAAATCACAAAATTATAACAAAGATGGGAACATAAATTTGAGCTGGTAGGCTACAATTAGGAATAAGTTTCAAGTCAATTAAGCAACCACTAAATTCTAAATAAATCCTTGAAGTTTTGTAAAAATCTGAGAGATGCAATTTTGACTTTTGATGAAACTTAGCTAGTTTGACTATTATGGATTTCTAACACTCACTACTGATTTAATAAGTTGATATAAGCTATAATTAACCTAAATTAAGCTAAAGCTACAACTTATAAGCTAAAGTGAGGGTCTGTGGACCTCAAATCCCTCACAGTTAACTGTGAAGGTACTTTAGACTAGTATTTTGACTTTCTGTGGTTTAGACCTAAATTTTTATGACTTAACAAAGTTACTATGATCTATTTAGACTAGTCTCAGCAACTAACATAAACAAAACCAACCTAGATCCCAGGGATACAACCTGAGCCAAACACTCCCTTAACTTAACTGTTTTATGATTTTTTTAGTAAATGGCTTACAGAGCTTATCCCACTGATCCACAATGACTTATTATGTTGTAAGAGATCTAAATAAGTACTTAGAAACAGAAAATTATGACAAGTAAACAAAATTACTACTTTAGACTATTTGACTGTTAAAACTATGATTCTTGGTTACTAATAATTCTAACGAACAAGTTAACTATTTTAAGCAATAAAATACTTAAACAATACCGAATAAGCACAATCAAAACAACTAAGCAATAATACAAGCTCACTACAGTAGAGAAAAAGAAATGGAATAGAAACCTTACAAATTGCTTTCCTGCTTAAAATCAAGAACCAAGGACAAAGAAACCTTTCCTAACATCCACCAATGGATTCTAACCCAGGACCATCCATAATATGCCCTGCTCCAACAATGATCACCATGAACCTTCCAGTTTGACTTTTGTTGACTTTTGTGGTATTTTTGAGTTTTTACTACTAAACTGCTTTTAATAGTTTCTAATAGCTTTTATAAGCTATCTAGGAGCTTAAGTGAGTTTATCAGTCCAATATATCACACAATAACAACAATTGAGCTTTTGAAATTTAAGAAATTGAAACTTAAATTGCATAAGATTGAACAGCCAAAGAAACTTGAAATTTATTACTTGGAAAGAGTTACAATACACTAAAGATGCTTAGAACACTGCTTAAAAGCTTAGGTTTACACTAGAAACTTGAAATTGCATTATACGACATACACTTATATAAAATAAACTAGATATATGACTCCTTTGCTTCTCTTCCTTTTATAAGCTCCAATTAGGGTTCAGGGACACCTTCTGAGCCTTTCCCACTTCAATCTTGACCCTCTAATCTTCTGAATTGATCATAGCCGTTTAAATGAAAATTGGCGCCAAAAGTCTTCCAAGTTAACTTGGGGCCAAAGGTCTACAATTAAGGATTTTTGGGAGTATGTGGAGGTGTCAGGGGACAATTGGGAAGGTTTTTAGGCAAGTTGGGGCTGTATGGAAGAAAACAGAGGATGGGGTGAGGTTTGGAGTGAAAAGGGGTGTGGTATGCATTAAATGCTGATGTGGTTTGGTTGTGAGGTGGAGGGGAGTAGGTTTGGTGAGCTGGAGGGTGAGGAGGTGGTGGTAAAACCACCTGGTTTTGGGTGAATCAGGAATGTAGGAGATGGTGCTATAGTGGTGAGTGGTTTGGCGGTATTGGGAGGGTCAAACGGGTCAACGCCCGTTTGTATTATAAAGGGGAGTGGGCTGAGCTTATTTTTGGGCCTAGGGAGTGTGGGCTGGATTGTGTATTGGATTTGGGTTAGTTTGGATTTGGGTAATAATATAAATAAGGGTCCGGTTGGTTTAGTGTAGTAAACAAGGACCAATTTTGTAATTATGACAAAATAGAGGGGCTGGTTTTGCAATTTCCCCAAAGTAGTTACAAGTGCTATTTTTGTCATTTATGAAAACCCAAGGATCAAAGATGTGATTTTTCCATTTTTCAAATACCAGGGACCTTTTCTGTCAATTCCACAAACTTCAGGGACCATTTATGAAAATTTGGATTTTTAAGGGACTGAAGATGTAATTTCTCAAAATGTTATCATAAGGACCAATTTTGTCATTTAAGAATAGTTCAAGGTTTATTTTATTAATTTCCCATTTTTAAAACCTTAAGGACTAATTTTGACATTTTTCAAACTTGAGGGACTAAAGTTGTCATTTTGTAATTTTTTAACTTTAAAGGACTATACTTGACAACTTATGTATCCCTAAGGACCTTTGATGATAATTTTCATGTTTTGATTTACCAGGGACTAGATTTGACAATTTTTTAAACTTGAGGGACTGAAACTGCCAATTATGCAAACTTTGTACGTTTTTCATTTGTTTTTGCATATTTTGCATTTGAAACATATTGTGACAACTGGAAAAATAGGGAGCCGTTTTATAAAACCCGCATTACATTGAAATTATAAATTTGGAATATTTGAAAGTTTATTGTGACGAGATATTTTACGAACGTTGGTACGTGATTTTAATCGTACGATATTTATGAGATTAGATTATTTATTTATGGTTTGGTTTGATTCGTTCGTGATGATTTATTTTGAGATTGTTATTTTGGCACTACTTTGACTCCGGCACTAGGTTGACCTAACAATTTTAATTATATTTTTATGGGTTTGGATATTATTATTATTTTGAAACGGGTTCGGTTGGAGAAAGTGGTTTGATTATTTAAGGTTTCGGGTTTGGCCCGTGTGTTTGCATTGGGCTACTTAGCCCACCTTACTCACCCTATTATTATTATTGTTTGATAAAAAGATTTTTTTTTTTTTTAAAATTACACTAAACCGTCCTTGTGGATCCGGTTATAGCACACAACCCACACCACACCCTCACCATTTCACCCTCTTCTCTCTCTCTCAAGTTACTCACCACCCAAACCCTAACACCCTTAGCCGTCGCCCCTTCAATCGGCAGCCACCATCTCACCGCCACTCCCACATCAACACCACCACCACAAATCGAATCTCCATCATCTAATCTACCCGATCTACTACCACACGCGCCCTAAAACTAAATTTTTCAACTCGTTTTATCACAAAAATCATCACCATCTTTATTGTTTTTGAAGTCTCTTCACGATTTGGTCTTGGAAATCAAAGGTAGGACGGGTTCGACCCGTATTTTGGTGAAAACGTGACCAAGGGTCACGGGTTTGATTATTTTCTTTCGGATCTATGGTTAAAAACATGAAATACTAGTGGGTTTTTGATAAAACATGATCGTAAATCGAGTTTGGTATCCGGGTTGTGTTTATTTTCGATGGGTCGAAGTGAACCCGAGAGCTTGTGCTCTCGGTTGGTATTAATCTCGGTTTTGGTTGTGGATTTGTGATGATTCTTGATCTTGGGCTCGAATTGGTGATGTTTGGTTATCATTTTGTGATGTTTGGTAATTTTTGGTTGTGTTTGGGTCGACCTTGTGGTCATTTGGTATTCGGCCGACACCCCATGGGGGGGGGGGCTGTTTGGGTTGAGTTGGCTCGAGATAGAGCAAGCCGAGACCTAATGGTCTCGGGTGGGACTTACGCACCTTGTTTCGGGTGTAATATTGACCCGGGTTGACTTGGTAAATCAACCCGTAATTGTTTATGTTCTCGGTTGTTATTCATACTTGCCAAAGTATTGATTTTGTTGTGGTTATTATTTTTGGGCCATGAGTTTATTATTTTTGAACTTGAAGTGGTATATTGGAGTACGAGTTATATTGGAGATGTGTTGTCGAATGTGGAACTTGGGGACCGATTGTGAGACGGTCATTAGATGACGGAGATAGGTTAGTCGGGTGCCATAGTCGGACCCTCATGTTGTAGCACGTGGATATGGGATTGTTTGGACGGAGTTGATTTATATTGTGATTTGATTATATTGTTTTGGACTTGGACTATGAGCCGAGGGTCATGACTCGGACATGTGACCAAATTCTATGACTCGATAAATATTTAAAAGTCGATATTAAAAATAATACTCGTTATAATATTATTAAGAATATAATCGTTTATAAACGTATATATAGACGTGTTAAACGTATATATATATATATATATATATATATATATATATATATATATATATATATATATATATATATATATATATATATATATATATATATATATATATAAATGCGTATATTAATAATAAAACGATCACGAGTAAACGTATAATAATAAAACGATAGTTATTATACTATGAAAATAGTGTAATAAATGTCGGGATATTATTATAAATAAAAATTATATAAATAATGGTGAAACATAAGTCGGGTAAATAATAATTAGAAATGTGATTTTATTTATAAATTAGAAACTTATCGAGTTATATGAATTGTGGGTCTTTAAAGTCCAAGTGGGCTTTATATTGTGACTTCGTGTTGTCACGGATATATGACGATTAATATAAACATTTTATATATCGAGTGACTCATTCTAGATCGAGTTATTTGACGATATAAAATGGGTATATTAATGGGCATCGTATCCCACGACGCCCATAGGATGTGGTATATATTTTAGGGTAATAAATTACTATATGTCTCGTGGAATTTGGCCGATTCGACGATATATATAGGGAATTCATTGGACTACGACATATACCAAATAGAAACTTACGTGCAATGTGCTTTAGGTTGGGTATAATTTTGGAACAATATATTACGTAAATAAGTATGGGAGATTATCAAATCGACGGATTTAATAAGCTTCGATAATTATTTAAATAATATGTTGGGCTAACATTAGACCTATAGTTGTCTTATTATTGTTCTTTGTTGAGGCTTTTTGGTTTGAGCTGTGTCGACCCTCCACCCGTATGGATACCAAACGTCGAATTTCGAATGAATATGAAATTAATTCGAGAAATGGATATTTTTGGAAAGTAAAATGGAATACGTTCGGGAATGGGAATATTTGATTTTGAGGAAATGATTTCTGAACGGGTTTGATATTGTTAGGAAGTGCCGAGTCTGTAGTCGCCGTTACGTGAGTTGCTTGAGATTACTTACGTCTTTCTTCTATCGTTTCTTTTGAGGATTTCTGGACTTGAGGTGAGTCATAGCCCCACTTTTACTCTTGAACTTTGTTTTCAATACTTGGGGTGAGAAACGTGCAAATGTTTTATGTGGACTATTATCGCTTTATTTATTTATTTCAAAACTTGCTATGCTTATGGAACTAGGTAGGATTAAGCGAGGCCTAGTCTCGAACTAGGTAAGCTATTGATTTGGTTATAGAGCGAGGCCTAGTCCCGAACTAGGTAAGCTATTGATTTGGTTATTGAGCGAGGCCTAGACTTGAGCTAGGTAAGCTACTGATTTGATTGTTGAGCGAGGCCTAGACATGAGCTAGGTAAGCTATTGGTTGGTTGTTGAGCGAGGCCTAGTCTCGAACTAGGTAAGCTATTGGATTGATTTAGGAGCGAGGCCTAGACTTGAGCTAGGTAAGCTATTGATTGGATTGATTTGAGCTATAGCGTGCACCTATAGGGTTGATTTGATTTGATTTGGTTGGATTATTGGTTGGATATTTTGGTTGGATGATTGAGGCCTAGTCTAGCTAGCAAGCGTTTTGCGTATATGTCCACTATATTGAATTATGAATCTAAACCTATGATCTCACCAGCGAAAGCTGACTTTTAGCACGTTTTCTCAGGTAATTAAGTGATGCTATGTGGATGCTTGGGATTGGAGGCTTGGCATTTGGCACCGGTTATGGATCTATATTTTCTAAAACTCTGATAACTATTGTGGACCTATATTTATTTTCTTTTGGGCCTGACTTTGGATGATTTTGGGATAATGTAAACTCTAAAACCCCGCGTGGTTGCATTTTATTTTGTTTACTTTATCTCGTTCTTTTATGTCTTGTGTTTGGATACCAATCCCCGTAGCACCCCGAAAGCTTGTTGAGTCTTCCGCTATACCAAATTTTGGGGGTGTTACAGATTGGTATCAGAGCCAAGGTTATAGAGAACTAGGTAAATAGACACCTAAACTATAACCGATTTTTATAGAAAACGATCCTCGACCATTGCCCGCCAGCCCGCCAAGCCGAAGCATCATTGTTTATTATTGAGGTATTATGAGATTATTGAGATGAATAGAGATTTGGGATTTCTTGAGATGATTTGAGGTTTTGAGGTTTATTGATTTAGTGATATGATGGCGTTTTGAGGAATTATGTGCGTTTTGAGGAATTATATGGCTTAATTGCTTTACGAATGGTTTTAGTAATGTGGTATTTTAAATCTTTCTTGATTATATACGATTTGGAATTATATGATGATTTTTGGATATGGTATTTTGGGTTCGCGGTTTAGTTGTTTTTGAAACACTTACACCTATCCTACGCCGTTGTCACAGACTATGGCCTCCCATACGCCTGATGTTGTTGAGGATATTCTTACTACACCGGTATTGCCAGCACAGTTCACCATGGCTCCTGATGACCCTTACCAGGTTGCCATGCATTCAGCTACTATGACACCGACAGGGACCCTCATCTTCTTTAGGGCTCCCTGGTACATCGAGGCAGCTTACTCTTCATCAGGCTTTGGCTCGTGTGGCCCCACGCTTTGCCCACCGAGCTACGGTACGTACGTCGGTACGCCCTACTTCACCACCTTTACAGATAGATGCTCACTCTCTTCTGTCTGAGGCGCCACCCGCATCATTGCGTCGTCGTCCTAGATCACCTACCCCTTCACCACATGGTTCACCTATTAGGAGACGACGATTGATGATGTACTCTTCCGATGAGGAGGAGGAGTACGAGGGTGAGGATGAGGCTGATGACTCTGAGCAGGAGGATGACCCTCAGGAGGATGAGATGCCTGATGATGAGGATGTGTTAGTACCACCAGCTCAGGCTGAGGAGCCTGATTCACCTGTACATCCGATTGAGCCTGATTCACCTGATCATCCGTTTTTGTTTGAGTTGCCACCTGGTAGTCCCGTTGAGTCGGATGCACCTTCTGAGGTTTCTGCTGAGCATGCAGAGTTAGGTGAGATTGGTAGGTTGTGGGCTCACATTACGGATCTTGGTGAGGGAGTTGCACGTATATCTGATCGACTTGAGAGGGTTATTGGAGAGTTCATAGCGGATCTGAGAGTTGATATGACTGTGGTTGTGGGCAGGACTACTGAGATGAGGAGAGTTTTGATAGAGGTTCATGAGCATATCGATAGTTTACAGCGAGGTTTTGTTACAGCTCGAGAGGCCGACCGCAAGCTATGGCAAAGGAATGCCGAGTTGGAGAAGGAGGTGGCTGACCTCAAGAGAGACCGAGACACCCATAGTGTGGAGTTGGGATCATTATGGAGGGATCTTGATGGCTTGAGGCAGGAGATGAGAAACCTCCACCAGCAGCGTGGCTAGACGTTCAGGCTATGTTATCTTGTTGCTTTCTTAACCGAGGAGTGTTCGGTTAGAAAAGCTAGTTATCTTATTTTGATGTATTTTCCGTTGATTACTCGTCTCGTTGGAACGATTGTTATCCTTGTGTTTTCGGTAGTTGGAACAATGTTGGATCTTTATTGTATGGTTGATGGTTATTATTTTATGGTATTATGTGGTTGTTGGATATTATGGAAATTGAGTTCCTATGCGCCTTATTGATGGCTTGTGGTGTATTGTTGATAGTCTTTCCATGACTTGGCTTCGTTGATTTAATTCTTGTTGAGCATATATAAGTTCTATCGGAGACTTATGAACTTGTATGATGTTTCAGATCAATGGCCACACGACGAAACCCTGTTAGAGCTACCAGAACTGGACCTGCAGCGACTACCCCTAGTCGCCGAGGACGCCGTCCAACTCGAAATGTTGAGACTCCTACTCCTGATAACCTGGACACTACTAACCGCAACAACAGGAATCAAAATGTTGATGTTCAGGAAGACAATGATCATGTTCCACTTAATGCACCTACTGTGGATCAAGCAATGATCAATCAACTTGTGGAGCAACGAGTTGCTGAGCTACTAGCTGAGTCAAATCATTCCAACAATTCTGCTGGAACATTTCCACCTGTTCGTGCTAATGGATGTCACTACAAGGAGTTTAAGATTTGTGGACCTATTGAGTTTGGTGGAACTGAAGGAGTGGTTTACTTGGTTAGGTGGATTGAGAAGACTGAGTCAGTATTTAATGTTAGTGGTTGTGCGGAGAATGCGAAGGTGAAGTTTGCTTCTTTTACTTTCAAGGATGAAGCTTTAACTTGGTGGAACAATTACCGTAACTCGGTTGGGAGTGATGTGGCTTATGCTATGACTTAGGAGCAATTTAAGTGTTTGCTGATTCAGACTTACTGCCCAAGGAATGAGATTAAGAAGTTGGAGATTGAGTTCTGGAACCATAAGGTGAAAGGCACCGATATGGCAACTTACAATCGCCGTTATCGAGAGTTAGCCTTACTTTGTCCCGATATGGTTAGGACTGAGACTCAAAGGATTGAGAGGTATACCGATGGGTTACCGGTAGCTACCAGGAATGATGTGATTTCTGCTAAGCCTGCAAGCATTCATGAGGCTATTACTATTGCTCAACAATTGATGGACTCGTTGGCATTGGAAGAAGCTGAGAAAGATAAGAATGGAAAGAGAAAGAGGGATGATCACTCTAAGGGTAATGACCGTCGAAACAAGCGACAAACAACTACTAGAGCTTATGCTATGGGAGATGGAGATAAGAAGAACTACAATGGGGATGCACCCAAGTGTAATCGATGTTATAAGCATCATTCTGGTCGATGTACTGTGATGTGCAAGAATTGCTCTAAGATGGGACACATAGCTAAGGATTGTAGAGCTCGACCACTTGCTATGGTACAAGCTACTCCTGAAACTATGAGCAAAGCAAATGTTACTTGCTATGGATGTGGAAAGAAAGGACATTATCGGAATGAGTGTAGGGAATCGTGGAACCGAGGAAATCAAGGATCGGGTAGTAATGGGTACAATAATGGAAACCGTGGAGCTGGAGGAAACCGTGGACGACAAGATAATGGGGACCAACGTGTGGAAGCTGGAGCTGCTCATGGGAGAGTGTATGCACTTGGGAACGAGAGAGGAGAAGATCCGAACGTTGTTACTGGTACGTTCCTTCTCAATAATCGTTATGCTTCCATACTATTTGATACTGGTGCCGATAAGAGTTTTGTGTCCACTAAGTTTGCACCCTTACTTGAGAAACCCCCGATGGCCTTAGGAATTGGTTATGATGTAGAGTTAGCTAATGGAAACGTAGAAAGGATTAAGACTATCATTCGCGGTTGCACGTTAAACTTTCTGAACCGTCCTTTCAACATAGATCTTCTACCCGTCACATTAGGAAGTTTTGATGTCATTATTGGTATGGATTGGTTGTCGAAGTATCGTGCTCATATAAATTGCGATGAGAAGATCGTGCGTGTGCCTTACGGCAAGGAGATTCTGAACATACCAGGAGATAGAAAGGATTTGAGAGGCCCATCTAGATTAGCGGTTATATCCTGCACTAAGTTGCCGAAACTAATGGAGAAAGGAAGTTACCTTTTCTTAGCCCAAATTTCTGAGAAAGGAGAGAAGGAGAAGAAGGAAAGGTGCATTGGAGATGTACCTATAGTTCGTGATTTTTCGGATGTGTTTCCCGATGATTTGCCGGGAATTCCGCCTACTAGACAAGTGGAATTTCAGATTGAGTTGATACCTGGTGCTGCACCTGTAGCACGAGCGCCTTATCGTCTTGCACCTACTGAATTGGAAGAGTTGTCAAGACAATTAGCGGAGTTAGCCGAAAAGGGATTCATAAGACCAAGTTCTTCACCTTGGGGAGCCCCGGTCTTATTTGTGAAGAAGAAGGATGGATCGTTTCGTATGTGTATTGATTATCGAGAGTTGAACAAGTTAACGGTGAAGAATAGATACCCGTTACCTAGGATCGACGATTTGTTCGATCAACTTCAAGGATCGAGCGTGTATTCGAAGATCGATTTGAGATCGGGATATCATCAGCTTCGAGTGCGCGAGGAAGATATTCCGAAAACGGCTTTCAAAACCCGTTACGGGCATTACGAGTTTCAGGTGATTTGGGATGGCAGAAAATGTTAGAAGCTCAAACGGAAGCGTTGAAAGCAGAAAATATTAGAAGCTCAAACGGAAGCGTTGAAAGCAGAAAATCGGTCTGCTGAGAATATATTTGGGATGGCAGAAAATGAGAAGGGATTTGTTAGACGTTCTGATGGAGTATTATGTTTTGGAGAGCGAAGTTGGGTACCATTGTATGGAGGAATTCGAGAGTTGATTATGCATGAGTCGCATAAGTCAAGATACTCTATTCATCCTGGGTCTGACAAGATGTACCAGGATTTGAAAAAGTTATATTGGTGGCCAAATATGAAGGCAGATATAGCGTTGTATGTTGGCAAGTGTTTGACTTGCTCTAAGGTTAAAGCCGAACATCAAAGACCGTCAGGATTGTTGATGCAGCCAGAACTCCCGGTTTGGAAATGGGAGCGGATTACGATGGACTTCATTACCAAATTACCAAAGACAGCTAGCGGTTGCGACGCCATATGGGTAATTGTGGATCGTTTGACTAAGTCTGCTCATTTCCTGGCGATTAGTGAAGATGATAGTGTGGATAAACTTGCGAGGTTGTATGTGAAGGAGATTGTTTCTCGTCATGGAGTTCCGATATCGATTATCTCGGATCGCGACAGCCGCTTCACATCAGCATTGTGGCGATCACTTCAAACCGCTTTGGGGACGAGACTTGATATGAGTACTGCATATCATCCCCAAACCGATGGTCAAAGTGAGAGAACTATTCAGACTTTGGAGGACATGCTTCGTGCATGCATCATAGACTTTGGTAAAGGCTGGGAGAAATATCTACCCCTTGCGGAGTTCTCCTACAACAATAGCTACCACACAAGTCTTAAGGCTGCACCATTTGAAGCTTTGTATGGTCGTAAATGTCGTTCACCTATTGGTTGGGCAGAAGTTGGAGATAGCCAACTGACAGGCCCTGAGCTCATCTTGGAAACTACTGAGAAGGTAACGCAAATTCGAGATCGGCTGCAAGCAGCTAGAGATAGGCAGAAAAGCTACGCCGATCAGAGGCGTAAACCCCTAGAATTCCAGGTTGGAGACAAAGTGATGTTGAAAGTCTCGCCTTGGAAGGGTGTGATACGTTTTGGGAAACGTGGGAAACTTAATCCCCGCTACATTGGACCATTTCTTATTTTGGAAAGAATTGGGCCCGTAGCGTATCGTTTGGAATTACCTATGGAACTGAGTAAAGTTCATGATGTGTTTCATGTTAGCAATCTGAAGAAATGCCTTTCAGAGGAAACACCAGTTATACCAATCAAGGATATTCGTGTGGATGAAAGTTTGAATTTTGTGGAAGAGTCGATTGAGATAATGGATAGAGAGATCAAACGACTCAAGAGGAGTCGTATACCGCTCATCAAAGTTCGTTGGAATTCGCGGCACGGACCGGAATTCACGTGGGAACGTGAGGATGAGTTTCGAAAGAGATATCCGAAGCTTTTCACTTCGTAGATGGGTTATTTCGAGAGAAACCCGGGACGGGTTCCTTCTGAGGCTGGGAGGATGTGACAACTGGCAAAATAGGGAGCCGTTTTATAAAACCCGCATTACATTGAAATTATAAATTTGGAATATTTGAAAGTTTATTGTGACGAGATATTTTACGAACGTTGGTACGTGATTTTAATCGTACGATATTTATGAGATTAGATTATTTATTTATGGTTTGGTTTGATTCGTTCGTGATGATTTATTTTGAGATTGTTATTTTGGCACTACTTTGACTCCGGCACTAGGTTGACCTAATAATTTTAATTATATTTTTATGGGTTCGGATATTATTATTATTTTGAAACGGGTTCGGTTGGAGAAAGTGGTTTGATTATTTAAGGTTTCGGGTTTGGCCCGTGTGTTTGCATTGGGCTACTTAGCCCACCTTACTCACCCTATTATTATTATTGTTTGATAAAAAGATTTTTTTTTTTTAAAATTACACTAAACCGTCCTTGTGGATCCGGTTATAGCACACAACCCACACCACACCCTCACCATTTCACCCTCTTCTCTCTCTCTCAAGTTACTCACCACCCAAACCCTAACACCCTTAGCCGCCGCCCCTTCAATCAGCAGCCACCATCTCACCGCCACTCCCACATCAACACCACCACCACAAATCGAATCTCCATCATCTAATCTACCCGATCTACTACCACACGCGCCCTAAAACTAAAATTTTCAACTCGTTTTATCACAAAAATCATCACCATCTTTATTGTTTTTGAAGTCTCTTCACGATTTGGTCTTGGAAATCAAAGGTAGGACGGGTTCGACCCGTATTTTGGTGAAAACGTGACCAAGGGTCACGGGTTTGATTATTTTCTTTCGGATCTATGGTTAAAAACATGAAATACTAGTGGGTTTTTGATAAAACATGATCGTAAATCGAGTTTGGTATCCGGGTTGTGTTTATTTTCGATGGGTCGAAGTGAACCCGAGAGCTTGTGCTCTCGGTTGGTATTAATCTCGGTTTTGGTTGTGGATTTGTGATGATTCTTGATCTTGGGCTCGAATTGGTGATGTTTGGTTATCATTTTGTGATGTTTGGTTATTTTTGGTTGTGTTTGGGTCGACCTTGTGGTCATTTGGTATTCGGCCGACACCCCATGGGGGGGGGGGGGGGGCTGTTTGGGTCGAGTTGGCTCGAGATAGAGCAAGCCGAGACCTAATGGTCTCGGGTGGGACTCACGCACCTTGTTTCGGGTGTAAAACTCTGATAACTATTGTGGACCTATATTTTCTAAAACTCTGATAACTATTGTGGACCTATATTAATTTTTTTTGGGCCTGACTTTGGATGATTTTGGTATAATGTAAACTCTAAAACCCCGCGTGGTTGCATTTTATTTTGTTTACTTTATCTCGTTCTTTTATGTCTTGTGTTTGGATACCAATCCCCGTAGCACCCCGAAAGCTTGTTGAGTCTTCCGATGTACCAAATTTTGGGGGTGTTACACATATAAAACACACTTTTAAGATATTTTAAGTATTATGATGCATATTTGAGTGTTTTTGTATGTTTTGGTAGTTCAGATTGGTATAAAATGATGAGTATTTAGACACTCATCAATCCCCCACACTAAACTATTGCTAGTCCCTAGCAATCTATTGAGAAAAAATTAATGAATTTTTACTCTTTACCAAAAGCCATCACTTCTGGAGTAGCCAGGTGTAAGAACTGTGGCACACCTGATAACCGTGTGATTTTGAGCAAACCACCAGCTGTCAACGGATTTGATTTGTCTTTACCAAAAGCCGTTTGCTTCTGGACTAGCCAACTCTTGATGGAATAGTCAACATCTTGGTGAGCTGATTACCAATTATGGTTTTTCCACGGCCTTTACCACAAGCCATAATCTTGCGGGCTAGCCAACTCATTCGCTTTATGGGATATGGGGAGTTGAGGAACCATACAATTTTGGGCAAATTGCAAGCCATCAACGGTTTTGAGATGTCTTTACCAAGAGCCGTTTGCTCCTGGACTAGCAATCCTTTTGTGGGTTAGACATGGAGGATTGATACCATTATTTGCATTTCTAAGTGTGAAAAAACTGGTAATTTTGATCAAATGGGGGTTCTTGATGGAACATGTGTTTTGCATTCGTGAGAATGCTCCCCCACACTTAGAACTGAATATTGCCCTCAATATTCAAAGTACTTGGTGTCCCACCAAGACTTAGAACGTAAGAAGGTAATATTATTAACCTTTTATTTTAGTCTATTTACATACAAACTCATTTTTTTTTTTTTTTTTTGAAAAAATATTTACATATGTACAACATGTGGTTCGTCTCCCCCACACTAGGGTGGTAGAAAGGGATGAGAAGACAGAAATATGGGTGAAAACCCATATTGCTACTGTTTTTTATTACCGAGTCGTTAGCTTGACTCGACCTCGAATTGAATTGTTCATGAGGTAGCTACTGTTTTTGATTACCGAGTCGCTAGCTTGACTCGACCCCGAATTAAAATTGTCCTTGGGGAAGCTACTGTTTTTGTTAACCGAGTCGCTAGCTTGACTCGACCCCGAATTTATTGGTCCATGGGGTAAGTTTGGAGATCCGGGACAACCATTGGTTGTATGTCCCCTCCAAAATAGTGTTTTAACCGATGACCATTTACTTTAAAATTGGGACCGTCGGGTTGCACTAACTCAACAGTTCCATATGGGTATACTTTTGTTATAGTAAATGGTCCAGACCAACGGGTTTTTAGTTTTCCCGAGAAAATTTTTAATCTTGAATTGAAAAGAAGAAATCTGTCACCAACGTTGAAAACGCGGTTCTTAATTTTAGAGTCATGTATCTTCTTAGTCTTTTCTTTATAGATTAAAGAATTTTCGTAAGCTTGATCACGTAATTCATTTAGTTCGTTTAGTTGAACTTTACGGTGATTACCCGCTGTTTGAAGGTCAAAATTTGCATGTTTTAAGGCCCAATAGGCCTTATGTTCTAATTCGATCGGAAGATGACATGCTTTCCCGTACACTAGCTTATATGGAGTACACCCGATGGGTGTTTTGTAAGCAGTGCGGAAAGCCCATAATGCATCGTCCAACTTATCAGACCAAGAGGCACTTGAGACCTCCACCTGCCCACTTGTTTGTGGGTGGTATGCTGTAGAAAGACGGTGAGTTACACCATATTTCAGCATCACTCTTGCAAATTGTTCATTACAGAAGTGAGTGCCACGATCACTGATAATGGCACGAGGAGTCCCGAATCTGGCAAATAGAGACTTTAAAAATTTAACGACTACTCGGGCATCATTGGTGGGTAAAGCTTTTGCTTCAACCCATTTTGACAGATAGTCGACAGCCACGAGTATGTATTTATTCCCACGTGAAGACGGGAATGGCCCCATAAAATCAATGCCCCACATATCAAATATTTCACAGACTTGGATGGCGTTTTGCGGCATCTCATTCTTTTTGGAAATATTCCCGTGACGCTGGCAAGCCTCACAGGTTTTAATAAGTTCATGGGCGTCTTTATAGATCGTGGGCCAAAAGAATCCTGAATCAAACACCTTTTTTGCGGTGTAGTTTGGGTTATGATGTCCCCCCGTGGGTCCATCATGACAAGCTTTAAGAATTTCCATGGCTTCTTGGCCATGGACACACCGTCGGATGACTTGATCCGCACATATTTTGAACAAGTAGGGGTCGTCCCAGAAGTAATGTTTTACATCTTTAAAGAATTTTCTTTTCTGTTGGGACGACATCCCTTTCACAACGAAATTTCCCGCACGGTAATTTGCAAAGTCGGCAAACCATGGGGTATTGGAATCATCCTGGGTAGAGATTAGATTTAGAGTCTCCAGAGGAAAAGTTTCATTAATTTCTTTTCTCTCGAGAATATCCTGATGAGGATTTTCTAACCGGGACAAGTGATCAGCTGCAAGGTTCTCTGCTCCTTTTTTTTTATCTCTTATGAGAATATCGAATTCCTGAAGGAGCAGGACCCAACGGAGCAGTCTTGGCTTTACGTCCTGTTTTGTGAACAGGTATTTCAGAGCCGAATGGTCCGTATACACCACGCTTTTGTTTAAGATTAAGTAAGACCGAAATTTTTCAAAGGCATATACCACAGCTAATAATTCTTTTTCTGTGGTGGTATAGTGTGTTTGAGCCTCATTCATGGTCTTACTTGCGTAGTGTATTGGCTGGAAATGTTTGGTTTTGCGTTGCCCTAGAACTGCACCAATAGCGAAATCGCTAGCATCGCACATAAGTTCGAAGGGTAAGTCCCAGTCGGGGGCAACAAGGATTGGTGCCTCGGTAAGCCTTTTCTTTAAAATAGAAAAAGCTTCGATGCACTCGGGGGAAAAGATAAAAGGAGCATCCTTTTCAAGAAGATGAGTCATGGGCCGGGCTATTTTGGAAAAATCCTGTATGAATCTCCGATAGAACCCGGCATGTCCGAGAAAACTCCTTATTCCTTTAACAGTGGTGGGATGAGGCAGTTTAGCAATAACATCAATTTTGGCCTTATCGACCTCAATCCCACTTTTTGAAATTTTATGGCCGAGGACAATGCCCTCCTTAACCATAAAATGGCTCTTCTCCCAGTTTAGACAAAGATTAGTGTTTTCACAACGTTGAAGCATTTTTTCTAAGTGGGAGAGGCATGAGTCGAAAGAATTCCCGATGACTGAGAAGTCATCCATAAATACCTCCATGGTTTTTCCGATCATGTCATGGAAAATAGCCATCATGCACCTTTGGAAAGTGCCCGGAGCATTGCATAACCCAAAAGGCATGCGGCGATAGGCAAATGTTCCGTAAGGGCATGTGAAGGTAGTCTTATCTTGATCCTGTGGATCAATGGGAATCTGGAAGTAACCCGAGAAGCCGTCGAGGAAGCAATAATACTCATTCCCCGCTAGTCTTTCGAGCATTTGATCCATGAAGGGCAGAGGAAAATGGTCTTTGCGGGTGGCTTCGTTAAGCTTTATGTAATCAATACATACTCGCCACACTGTAACCAAACGAGTTGGTATCAACTCGTTATCCTCATTTGTGATAACCGTAATGCCGCCCTTCTTTGGAATACAATGAATTGGGCTAACCCAAGGACTATCTGATATAGGGTAAATCAATCCCGCATCAAGAAGTTTGATAACTTCTGCTTTTATAACTTCATGGATTTTTGGATTTACCCTTCTTTGATGCTGCACGGCAGGTTTAAAGTCTTCTTCCATTAGGATTTTGTGTGTACAAAAATCCGGGTTAATACCCTTTATATCTGAAAGCTTCCAAGCAATTGCTTGCTTGTGGGACTTTAAAACCTTAAGCAGCGCGGTTTTCTCCTCATCCTTTAAGTCTTTTGCAATAATGACTGGTAACTTATCGTTACCTTCCAAGAATGCATATTCTAGATGAGGAGGTAAGTCCTTAAGTTCAACCTCGGGGAAATCATCATTTTTATCAACATATTTGACTTCCGCCTTATGAAGTTGTGGAGGTAGAACAGGAATGGGAGAAGGATCTTTGTTCAATAACTTCTCAAGGAGAAGCATATCCCTCTCCGGGTTAATCTCTTGGTTATCAATTCCTTCGGGAACTGAATCACTTTTGAGAAAGGCCTCTAATTCCTCAAGGACGAAATCACTTCCCTCAAACGGAGTGAGGGAAGGAGAAGAATTAGCGATTATGGGATCAGAAGAAGTAGTGGGATTGCCACTCGTAGATTTATCAGCGAATCCAAGGAATTCCTGAGCATACTCCTCGGATGCAATGTCAATGACATCAATTCGGTTGACCGATTCAGCATCATAATTCGAGGAGTATCTCGAGGTTTGATCAAGGTTGAACGTAATCGCTTCATTGCCAACTCGTAACGTGATTTCCTCATCGAAACCATCGATTAATGCACGTCCCGTTCTTAAGAATCCCCTCCTAAGAATGAGAGGAACTCTTGGATCTGCATCGAAATCAACAATGACAAAGTCTGCCGGAAAATGGAACTTTCCCACTCTCACAAATACGTCCTCGGCAATACCGAGGGGACGTGAAATTGAACGGTCTGCAAGCTCGAGAGTCATGCATGTGGGACTAAGTGCCTGAAGAGAGAGCTTTTTCCAAACTGAGTGAGGCATTAAGTTGATGCTTGCACCAAGATCAGCCAAGGCAAAACATTCAACCATCCCAGGGAAAATACATGGTATTAGGAATCTCCCGGGGTCTCCTAGCTTTTCGGGAAGCTGTTTCAACAGAACTGCAGAGCAGTTCTCATTGAGTGGAGTTCGTGCCATCTCAAACAGTTTTTCTTTATTGCTCAACAGGTTTTTTTACTGTCGATGCGAATTTGGGCATTAAAAGAAGAGCATCCGCGAAACTAATATCGAAGTGTAGTTCTTGAAAAATCTGAAAGAATTTTTCCATCTGATGATTAGCTTTTTCACGGAGCTTCTGGTCTTGCAATCGTGAGGGATATGGAATTGTTGGTTTTGGGTTGGCTTTTGGATTTTCAACAGGACCTTCGGTAGTTTCAAACATGACTCTTTTAGAGGGAGTCGGGACCGGGATAACTGGAGGAGGGATGTCATTGGTACCCCTGTTATTATTAGGAAGCACCGTATCCGTAGTATCCTCAGTTTCACATTCCTCTACAGGGATAGGAGAAGAGGTAGAGGGAGCTGTAGGTCCTTGGTAAGAAACTCCACTTCTTGTGGTGATCGCCTTTACATCGCCCCTCGGATTAGCGATCGTGTTGCTAGGTAAAGTAGTACCTGAGCCCGAGGGTCGATCATTTAAAGACTTCTGCAAATTAGATATTTGACTAACCAGCATTTTGTTCAGTTCTTCTTGGGATTTCATAAACTGTTTTAATAACTCATCATGTGATGGTCCAGTTGGAACAATGGCTTGATTTTGGTTTGGAAAATTTTGAGCCGGATTGTTCTGGAAATTCCCATGTTGCTGATTGTTATTACCCTGGAAGTGGTTTTGTTGTTGAAAATTACCCTGTGGGTAATTGTTCTGACCTTGATTTCGGTTATAATTCCCTTGGTTCTGATTTTGTTGAACCTAGTTTTGACCAGGGTTGAAATTCCCTTGGTTGTTATAACCTTGGTTCATTCGGTTCTGGTTCTGATTCTGGTTAAAGTTCTGGTTTCTGTTTTGACCATTTTGGTTCTGGGACTGATTAAACCCTGGTGGTCCGATGTAGTTATTAGATCGGTAGCTCAAAAGGTTTCGATCTCCTTGCGGTTGGTAAGAATTACCTCCCGTATTATAGGAACCTTGAGCTGCATACACGTTTTCATGAGCCGAGCCACCGGAGGCTGGGCACTCTGTGTAGGGATGTGGACCACCGCAAGTTTCACAACTTGGGTTAACAACTTTGACCTGATTAGGATTTGTCTGATGGATACGCAAAACTGCTGTAGACAAATCATCCAGCCTTTTAGCTAGGATTGATATTTCATTGCTTGCCGGAGTGTCTGACTTAAATGAGTCGTTCCTCTCAGCAGAGGAGTCCCAAAAATTATGATGGGCAGTCATATTTTCGATTAAGTCATAGCACTCTTCAGGAGTCCTTTTCATAAAGGTGCCCCCAGTAGCAGCATTGATGGTGTCACGATGACGGAGTGTCAAACCATTATAAAAGGTGTCAATAATGGTGACAAGAAGCATATTGTGATTAGGACATCGATCAATAGCAAGATTGTAGCGTTCCCATGCCTCAAATAAGGACTCTTCGGGAAGCTGTCTGAAATTGCTGATATCATTCCTGAGCTTTGTGACCATAGACGGTGGAAAGTATTTGGCCAGAAATTTAGTGATCATCTCATCAAAAGTGTGGATCGAATTCTTTGGAAGTCGATCGAACCATGAAGTCGCATGATGAGTGAGGGAATAGGGAAAAAGGTACAAACGTAGGCCGTCGTCGGTGACGCCATTTTGTTTCATGCTTTGGGTGACAGTTAAAAATTTGTCTAGATGTTTGTTAGCATCTTCACCCTGCAATCCATGGAACTGGCACGTATTCTGGATCTGTTGTATCATGTGGTGTTTTAATCCAAAATCCGTGGCTCCAATAGTGAGTGGTGCAATTGGTCCACCCCTCCCTTGCATGGTAGGTTGACACAGTTCCTCCATAGTTCGGGTGTCAGGAACTGGTTCATCCTTGGGAAGGAATGGGGGCTCGTCGTTCATTTTTATTGTGTGTTCTTCTTCAACAGTACGTAACTCGGGTACGTTTTTCTTCTTTTTATTCTTTGTTTGTGAACGAGTGCGCATGCACAAAAATTAGTTTTCAACACAAGATAGAGGCAAAACTACAGTGAACTTAAACCCAATAATCACAAATGAACAACTCCTTTAAAAAAAGTACACTATTCACAAGGATACAATGGTAAGTTTTTAATCTTAGGTTTGGGAACTTATTATGTTCACACCCCCAGTTGGTAGGTGTTCTGCCTTGGTTTGCGGTGGTAAACTTTTATGTAATTATATTCACAGTAAAATGTTTTTGGCTTTTCGTGTATGGGTGAAAAAACTTGGACAATATTTTTGGAACTGATTCGTTAACCGAAATCGTTCCTTTAAGATTACTGATGAGGCAAAAAATGATCCGTTTTTAGGGGGTCATTTAAGCCCGAATCCGAATTTATTTGATCAAATATTGCCCTAAATCGTTCCTTTTGTGATTTTAGGTACTTGGAGAGTGAATTCTGGAAAAGAAGCCATTTTGGACGTTTTTGGAGCATAAAAGTGAAGAAAACGGCAAAGTCTCAATTTTCCATGCTGGGAACAGTAGGTGACGGCGTCAAGAGTAATTCCCTGACGGCGTCAAACCTCAAGAATTAAAATCCGTAGTTCATGAAGGCGTCAAGAGTTTTCCTGACGGCGTCAAAACCCCAAGAATAAAAATCCGTAGTTGATGACGGCGTCACACACAGGGCGTTAAGAGTAATTTGTGTGACGGCCTAGGCCTTGACGGCGTCAGAAGTAGATCAAGGCCGTCCGAGGAAGTATTTGGCGGCGAGGTGACGGCGTCACAATGTTTGTCTTGACGCCGTCACCCCTATTTTCCTATATATAGTTTTCTAGTTTTTCACATAAAAAAAGGAGAAGTTTTGGAGAAACCCTAAAGACGATTTTGGTGCAACTTTTACAGGTTTTTCAAGGGTTCCAAACCCTTGATACCTTGCATTATAATTGAGATAAGTGTTCTTCTAATTCAATCAATATGTCTATGTGTTGGTTGTCTATATCTTGTTCTTGTCTCAATTCCATTATGCTAGGCTAGATCTCCTTTGTGCTTGCTTAGATCTAATGAAACCTAGATATTGATTATGTGTTGATTACTTGTTTATTCTTGTTCTTGGATGAATGATTTATATGTTAGGCTTAAGAAAACTGGCAGATCTCCAAATGGTAACATGCTTGAACGTCTTAAGAAACATGAACCGAGGCGTACTAGGTCTTTATTGGTTGTATTTAATGCATGAGCCACTGTTTACAATCCCTATAGTTGTGCTGGGCATGGTGTAGGAGGAGATAAGAGCTCATAGAATTGGGGAGTTATGTATGCCACCCCATGAATGGTATTAAGGAATACGATCCGTCATCCATGCAATTATAACAAGTAATTAACGTGTAAAAGATATCTAGGGAGTAGTGAAATCTAAGTAAACACATTTTCTCCAATTACTGCTCACAACCTTAGTTTAATTAGTTTATTTTCATTTTTTGTATTTTATTTTGATTACATCTTAGTTTTGGGTTAGTTGAATAGCAACTAATTCCGCCCACTCTTTCAAAACCCGAGATTTTACTTGCTTTCTAAAAAATATAAAAACACAAAAATAATCATCCCTCACCTTTAGAACTAGTAATTAGGCTTTCTAATCCTAGCGACACTATTCCTAAGCTGAACGATCAATCCCCCGGTACTTGTCACTATACTATACTACAACGATCAGGTACACTGCCTGGTGGGGGTTGTAAGCTTCTCGAGATCCCTCGAGAGGTAAAACCTGTTGCGATTCCCACGCATCAAGTTTTTGGCGCCGCAGCCCGGGGAATAGTTATTGTCTAGGTTAGGATTTCTTTTTATTAGGTCTACTTTCTAGATTCCTTTCTAGTAAGATTTTATTTTTATTTCTAGGTTTTCTTTAGTCTATCTTATTTCTTCGTGCTTTTGTTCGTAACTCTTTACCATCCGACATCATGGAAGGTGGTAACATCTTTGAACCCGTCATCCCACCACAACAAAACCCACCACTAGAACCCCTTAGGCCCCGAACCTTAGGAGAGTACTCCCGAGCTAGCCATCAAGGCTACCGAAACACCATTGAGCTCACCGGAGCCAATGTGACACCCTTGAGATCCGACACCATCCGGTTGGTGCAAAGCGGATGTGCATTCCATGGACTTCGTTCCGAAGATCCAAACCAACATCTTAAGAACTTTCTCAAAATCGTAGATTCCATAGACCTAGGTGTTGAAACTAGAGAGACTACCCGTTTACGCCTATTCCAATTCTCTCTACGGGATCAAGCTAGTCAATGGCTTGAGCGTTTACCCGCGGGATCCATCACCACATGGGATGATCTCACCACTCATTTCCTTGCTCAATTTTTCCCACTGGGGAGAACTACTAAGCTTAGGAATGACATCTTGATGTTCCAACAACATCAAAATGAATCTCTTTATGAAGCATGGACTCGTTTCAAGGACTTACTCCAAAAAGTCCCTCATCATGGCATAGATCTTTGGCTCCAAGTCCAAATTTTTTATGACCATATCGACATCTCCACGAGGCGAACCATTGACCAATCGGCCGGTGGTAAGCTACGTGATCTTAGTGCAGAACAATCATGGGAACTCATAGAAGATCTTGCTCTCTATGACAACAAAAGTTGGAATGATCCCCGTGACTTGAACAAAACGGTCAAGGCAATATCTTTGCCTTCGAACAATTCTAGCACTCCCGACCGTAGGATCATGGAACTTGAGGACCAAGTCAAGTTTCTCATGAAATCTTACGATGCTCCTAAGCCTTCAAGCCAAGTGAACAAAATCACTTCTTCATGCGAATTATGTAGTGGTCCCCATGACACTCGTGATTGTGTGGAACTCCCCGGAACAGCTTTTGCGGACTACGCATCCACGCGTACCGATGAAGCGGGAGATAAGTGGTACACTTTCAAGCCCGAGCCAAACCCTTATGGTGATTCATACAACCCCTCATGGAAAAATCACCCAAACCTTAGGTGGAAACAAAATCAACCCAATTCTTCTAGTCCGCCTAATCGTTACCAACCAAACGGTCCACCATCCAACCGTACTTTCAACAACAATCCTTCTAACAACTATGGTAGTACCGAAAATCTTGAAGGATTGATGTCAAAGTTCATGGCATCTCAAGAAGCTCGCATATCTAAGTTTGAAGCCGATTTCAAACAAAAGCAAAGCGAGATGACCACTAGAATTGATGCATTGTTGAAAGTTCTCAATGACCGAGAAATGGGAGCACTCCCGAGTGACACGGTCAAGAATCCGAAACTAACCGTTAATTCCATATCCTCAGTTTCGTCACCCACTTCGTGTCCACAATACTACTCGGTTAAATCAACGAGCACGTGTTTCAAACAAAACCAAGTTCCCCAAAAGGACCAATCAAATAAAACACCCACTATAGAGCCGGTCAAAAGCATTGTTGAAACACCTCTTACGCAAGACCTTGACGATGAATTCAAAGAGCTTCACCTTGAACACCCCATCATTGATGTCTTAGCGCGTGCTCCTTACTATAGTGCCCTCCTAGAAAAATATGAGAAGCATAAGCTAGGTAAAAATGGGACCGCCTTCGTTCAAAACAAGTTGCCTAAAAAGCTTGATGATCCGGGTATATTTGTTTTGCCTTGTAAGATAGGAAGATCCGAAGCTTTCGACACACTAGCCGATTTAGGGTCAAGCCTCAACTTGATTCCCTTATCTTTATTCACCGCTCTTAAGCTAGGAAAGTTAGAGGAAACGGAGGTATTGATAGGGCTAGCGGATGGGAGTATTGCACACCCGGTTGGAATGATTAAGGATGTAGTTGTTCACGTAGGAAGGTTAACTATATTAGCGGATTTTCACGTCCTAGACATGGTTAGTGACACTACATGCCCATTATTGGTAGGAAGAGGATTTTTAGCAACCGCTAGTGCCATGATAGATTGCAAGGAATCCAAGATAGCGGTAGGTGAAGGCGATACTTGGTCGGTGTATGATGTTAAGAAGCATAGTTATAATTGTGATGATGAACCAACACCGCATTGGGTAGAGATGAATAGGAGACCATCTAGATATGGGCCTTGGATAGAAAGGAACTTTATAGGACCTCAATGCCCATTTTATCTAGAAAAAGATTTTGTTGAAAAGACACATTCGGTAGAACAACTCATAGCTAGAGATGAAGAGCTAGACCCCTTTGAGGACCCGTTAGTCTTTAGGAAGATGATTGAGTTATTAAGCGTAATGCCCATCAACATAGAGAAGAATAAATGGAAAAGAGATGGAGACAAGTGTAAATGCAGGTGGGACAAGCCACCTAAAGAAGGTGACGGGTCATGGCATATTAGAATGACCTTGTATGATCCAGATGGAGAAAAATTTGAAAGGTCATACCACACTAAGGAAACCGATAGAAAGTTGAAACCTAAGTTTGATCCTAAAGATGTCCTCAACGAGGAACTCACCCGTATCACGTAGTAACCCATGACCTTGAGTATAGCTACAAGACTCGTAAATAAAGAAAAGCGCTTCTTGGGAGGCAACCCATGCTTTGTGTGATTTTATTTGTTTGATTGTTATTTGCTTCCGTATGCATGTTGTATTTTTATTGTTGGTTAATCATGTTTCTCAATTAAAATGTGGAAATACTTTACTTTGTTGTTTTGGCCTAGTCTTAACTCCACCTAGAAGTATTTTTGCAAGAGATAAGTGTAAGGGGAAACCCCAAATATGTTTTTAAGAAACAAACCGATCATGATTCTCCACAATATTAAATGAACATGTATATTCGTATTTGTTAGAGTCAAATGCTTGTATTGAGTCATAATGAAGTTTTGCAGGATTTTCCAGGAAGTAGGACCAAGTTTTTCCAGAAATTTTCCGGAAACTTAACACAAGAATTTCTGCAGGTCCATTCTGACGGCGTCAGGAGTTTACTCTTGACGGCGTCAGGAGTTAAAATCTGGAAATTTTACCGGTTTTGTTTTTCTAACGGAGTCTTATGGTTTTTGTGAATTATTAAGTTTTATAATCTCCAGGAAATCTGCAAACTTCATTCCACAAGCATTATATCTTACTTTGTTTTCTAGGATTTAGTAACTTATATAGGATGCCGCCGATTTTACGCGAGGTTGTCTTGTCTATTTTTGTCAGGATTTACAGGTTATGTTCGACAAGGAGATGATTTATATTCTGGAAGGGAAGCTTTGATTGTTCATTTTCTTGGAGGAAGATCTAACCTGGCCAACCTATAATCCATACCGAGCGAATCAGGGGAGTATTTGATTTCATTCTCTTTACTTTTTCACTTTTACATTCTTTACTTGAACATTGGGGACAATGTTCATCTTAAGTGTAAGGGGAGGGTAAAAAGATGATACCTTACATATGCACTTTCGCTTGAGTTTGTTTTGTTTGATGGTAGATGTGTAATAAAACTATGAGAAATACTTGTTAGTGCAATTTTAGCGCCAAATTTAAAATTTATTACAACATTTAGGAGTGAAACTTTAGCCATAGCAAGCGTCTCATGGATAGGAGATTGTATGACTAGCACATAACCGTATATTCAGAAAAATTTTCCACCCAAATATGTGAGGTTCGCCTTTAGATTTGATAGGAAAAGCATTCATTATTAGTGCTTATGAGTGTACCAGTAGCATTTAGATTCTAGAACTTGCGTTAGTGATGCATCCCGAGACCGCTAGTGAGACTACATTCGTGTGGTAGGATTTACTACATGATAAGAGGCATTAGGATTACCCTTGTGTTAAACCCGTATCATAATTACTTGACCATTTAAGTCATATTACTTGGCTAGTTAAGTCAACTAATTTTTCCCATACCCTTAGCGTTGTACTCATTTTTAGTACACGATACCCCTAGTACACCCCTCCGAGCCTATCTTTTCGTTTCTAACTTTAAGCATTTTACTTAAAGGAAGAATTTGTTACACCCCACTTAAATGTACACCCAAATCGCCTTAGCCTTCCGTGTATGCGCTCATTTTTAGTGCATTATTGTTATTTGTTAAACCCTAAGTTAACTTTCTAATTGATTACATGGTTGCTAAGTCGAGTCATATCTTTGTACATATTGTTTTGGGACGATTGGGACTCATGGGTAAGTACTTATTTTATGGAGTAATGGGGAAGAACATCGTTTATTACCCCCATATGTACGTTAATCTTAAAAGTGCTCCAAGTGTTTTGATTTTCTTAATTCGAGTCATTAGTTTAGTTAATTGTAAAGTATGTAAAGATTCAAGTGTAAGGGGAATTCTCATCCCCTATGATGTATTATTTTGGATGGTAGGGTAAGAGTGTATGCAAAAAAAAAAAAAAAAAAAAAACGGAAAAAATCAAGAAAAAGAAAAAAAAAATATAGAAAAAGGAAAAAGAGAAAAAACATACGGACTACCATCCCGTTTTTATTCTATGTTCATTTTATGTTTTTGTTATTTTTCATTTATTAGCATAAGTCGAGTCTAGTCTTGGCTTAGCAACGCCATATTGTACATGTAATTAACCAAGATTGTTAACTCGCCACCAGTAAAACTTCCTTTATCCAACAAAACTGTGTAATTCATATCCCTATACCTAACGTTACAACCCTTTAAAAGACCTCTTTGATAGTTTATCCTAGGTGCGTACGCCATGTGGTGGAGGTTTGATCCTTTCCCAAGCCTATGGTAATCTATTTTGCTATGACAGGTAGTGAGAGATATCTTCCGTTTTCATATTGTAATTTACACTTTATTACACCCGAGAGATGTGAGTATCTAAACACTATTTGTAAGGTGCTAGTGTATGACCTCCGTGCTTGTCTATTGGTCTTTAGTGGAACGATTATTTGTTGTAATTACTTTTATATTAGTGTTAAATGACCCCTAACTTGTCTTTTGAGTAGAATAAAAGCGCATTTGCTTGAGGACAAGCAAATCTCAAGTGTAAGGGTATATGATGAGGCGAAAAATGATCCGTTTTTAGGAGGTCATTTAAGCCCGAATCCAAATTTATTTGATCAAATATTGCCCTAAATCGTTCCTTTTGTGATTTTAGGTACTTGGAGAGTGAATTCTGGAAAAGAAGCCATTTTGGACGTTTTTGGAGCATAAAAGTGAAGAAAACGGCAAAGTCTCAATTTTTCATGCTGGGAACAGTAGGTGACGGCGTCAAGAGTAATTCCCTGACGGCGTCAAACCTCAAGAATTAAAATCCGTAGTTCATGAAGGCGTCAAGAGTTTTTCTGACGGCGTCAAAACCCCAAGAATAAAAATCCGTAGTTGATGACGGCGTCACACACAGGGCGTCAAGAGTAATATGTGTGACGGCCTAGGCCTTGACGGCGTCAGAAGTAGATCAAGGCCGTCCGAGGAAGTATTTGGCGGCGAGGTGACGGCGTCACAATGTTTGTCTTGACGCCGTCACCCCTATTTTCCTATATATAGTTTTCTAGTTTTTCACATAAAAAAAGGAGAAGTTTTGGAGAAACCCTAAAGACGATTTTGGTGCAACTTTTACAGGTTTTTCAAGGGTTCCAAACCCTTGATACCTTGCATTATAATTGAGATAAGTGTTCTTCTAATTCAATCAATATGTCTATGTGTTGGTTGTCTATATCTTGTTCTTGTCTCAATTCCATTATGCTAGGCTAGATCTCCTTTGTGCTTGCTTAGATCTAATGAAACCTAGATATTGATTATGTGTTGATTACTTGTTTATTCTTGTTCTTGGATGAATGATTTATATGTTAGGCTTAAGAAAACTGGCAGATCTCCAAATGGTAACATGCTTGAACGTCTTAAGAAACATGAACCGAGGCGTACTAGGTCTTTATTGGTTGTATTTAATGCATGAGCCACTGTTTACAATCCCTATAGTTGTGCTGGGCATGGTGTAGGAGGAGATAAGAGCTCATAGAATTGGGGAGTTATGTATGCCACCCCATGAATGGTATTAAGGAATACGATCCGTCATCCATGCAATTATAACAAGTAATTAACGTGTAAAAGATATCTAGGGAGTAGTGAAATCTAAGTAAACACATTTTCTCCAATTACTGCTCACAACCTTAGTTTAATTAGTTTATTTTCATTTTTTGTATTTTATTTTGATTACATCTTAGTTTTAGGTTAGTTGAATAGCAACTAATTCCGCCCACTCTTTCAAAACCCGAGATTTTACTTGCTTTCTAAAAAATATAAAAACACAAAAATAATCATCCCTCACCTTTAGAACTAGTAATTAGGCTTTCTAATCCTAGCGACACTATTCCTAAGCTGAACGATCAATCCCCCGGTACTTGTCACTATACTATACTACAACGATCAGGTACACTGCCTGGTGGGGGTTGTAAGCTTCTCGAGATCCCTCGAGAGGTAAAGCCTGTTGCGATTCCCACGCATCAATTACTCGCAGGCTAGCGGGAGGAAATAAATGGATCCCTCTTCAGTTCGCAATTTAATGTCAGAACTTACCTTATACCAGCTGTTTCAGGTTGTAATCTTAAAGACAACGAAGTAATTTAACTTCACAGTTTGTTTTGTTATTTATGATTTGTTTGGTGTTGTTAACACTTCAGGAGAAATGTTAATGAACTTTTTCAGATATGATTTTGAATTTCTTAAAAATTTACAAAGTGGTGATATTTGTACAGGAAGGGTTTTGAAAAACCACTAAACTTAAACCGTTTTGAAATACGCAACAACCTCCCCGGCAGCGGCGCCAAATTTTGACTCCTCCCAAACCAACCAGTCAACCGTGTGCAGCTGATAGGCCCACCTGGGAGAAAGTGCAAGTTATTATTGACCGTGGAAATATAGAGAAATCCCCGGGTCGTTAAATCCCAACGAGAATGAAATTGTATTTTGGAACGATTAGGAGAATGAGTGGTACTGAGGACAGTAACAAAAATTGATTGAGGGATGATTATACTACTGATTGCTTGGTATTTAGATAATATGAAAATATATAAACAATAACAGAGATACAAGTAAAAGCACAAATAAGAAATTCAGATAACAGACAGAGACAAGTGGTATTTAACAAGTTACAAACTACAGGGGGTAAAAGTGAAACTTTTAAAAACCTAAAATTAAAAAGAAATTTAAAAGTGAAATTAAAATTATAAAAGTGATTATTATAATATTTAAATATTATTTAATTAATAGAAATATTTTAAAAATCTAATTTAAATCTAATTTAATTTAACTAAAATGACAAATATTACAAATTAACTTAAAAACTTATAAAAATAATTTCTAAATCTTAATTAGAACTTGAAGAAAGTATAAAAAATGAAAATAAATATTTTTGTCTTTTTATAAGTTTTCTATTAATTAAAAACTATTTAACTTAATTAATCTAATTAAATTATTTTAAATTACTATTATTACTAAATTACCTTAGAAAATTATGATAAAATTTATAAAACTATTTAACCATCACAGGAATCCTACAAAATTATAAAAACTACTAAAAATTATATTTAAGGTTATTCCACTAATTAATTACCTATTAATTATTTTAAATCTAATTTAATTAAATTAAATAAGAAAATTGGAAAATGGACAGTGGAAATTATGAAACTATTTTATAAAAGTCTTAACTACTTTATAAAACTTAGGAAAAATATAAAATTCTACTGTTGTTAATTAGAATTAAAGAAAACTATTTAATTACTAGTATTACCTATTTAATTATTTAAACAACTTTTAAATCTAATAAATAGTAAACTGCTTAGAAAAAATCTAAGAAAATTATTTTAACTACTTAAAGGTACTAGGAAATTAATAAAATTATAAAATTGGACAAGTGCTTATTAATAAGCTGAAATGAAAATTAAATATATAATTTATATTAAATAGAAGCTATCACTAAATTTAAAGTTGGTTTATGTTTTTGACAGCTAATTATATGATGAAAATAAGTAACTTTTGTGAAACAACTTTTTTCTTAGCTTAAAAATAAGCAGTATGCACCCCCTTTAAGTTACACAGTTGACTTATGTTGACTGAGTAGGCAAATAAGCACACAGAACTGAATGTGGGGTCCACAATGATGGAAATGGGTACAAATAAGCTAAAGGAGCTTGAATAAGCTAGAAACAACAAGTAATGATCACAAATAAGCTGTATGGAAAGAAATAAGCATTTTGCACAATGAAACTCAACTCAGAAATGGGACAATCTTATGGGTGGATTCCAGGTGGGGTCCACTGATGTATAGGTCAAACAAATGGTCAAATTTTAAACTCTGGTAGGAGGGGGGTTGAAACAATCAAAGATGAGCCACTGGGACCCACTGGGTTGGCCTACAACAGCCACCAAAGGTGGTGGTGTTGTGGTGGTCTACTGGTGCAGGGGAGGTCTTCCTCCTTGCAGTTGTGTTTGGAGGTCTATGGGACCCACACTAAAAATCACAAAATTATAACAAAGATGGGAACTTAAGTTTGAGCTGGTAGGCTACAATTAGGAACAAGTTTCAAGTCAATTAAGCAACCACTAAATTCTAAATAAATCCTTGAAGTTTTGTAAAAATCTGAGAGATGCAATTTTGACTTTTGATGAAACTTAGCTAGTTTGACTATTATGGATTTCTAACACTCACTACTGATTTAATAAGTTGATATAAGCTATAATTAACCTAAATTAAGCTAAAGCTACAACTTATAAGCTAAAGTGAGGGTCTGTGGACCTCAAATCCCACACAGTTAACTGTGAGGGTACTTTAGACTAGTATTTTGACTTTCTGTGGTTTAGACCTAAATTTTTATGACTTAACAAAGTTACTATGATCTATTTAGACTAGTCTCAGCAACTAACATAAACAAAACCAACCTAGATCCCAGGGATACAACCTGAGCCAAACACTCCCTTAACTTAACTGTTTTATGATTTTTTTAGTAAATGGCTTACAGAGCTTATCCCACTGATCCACAATGACTTATTATGTTGTAAGAGATCTAAATAAGTACTTAGAAACAGAAAATTATGACAAGTAAACAAAATTACTACTTTAGACTATTTGACTGTTAAAACTATGATTCTTGGTTACTAATAATTCTAATGAAAAAGTTAACTATTTTAAGCAATAAAATACTTAAACAATACTGAATAAGCACAATCAAAACAACTAAGCAATAATACAAGCTCACTACAGTAGAGAAAAAGAAATGTAATAGAAACCTTACAAATTGCTTTCCTGTTTAAAATCAAGAACCAAGGACAAAGAAACCTTTCCTAACATCCACCAATGGATTCTAACCCAGGACCATCCATAATATGCCCTGCTCCAACAATGATCACCATGAACCTTCCAGTTTGACTTTTGTTAACTTTTGTGGTATTTTTGAGTTTTTACTACTAAACTGCTTTTAATAGTTTCTAATAGCTTTTATAAGCTATCTAGGAGCTTAAGTGAGTTTATCAGTCCAGCATATCACACAATAACAACAATTGAGCTTTTGAAATTTAAGAAATTGAAACTTAAATTGCATAAGATTGAACAGCCAAAGAAACTTGAAATTTATTACTTGGAAAGAGTTACAATACACTAAAGATGCTTAGAACACTGCTTAAAAGCTTAGGTTTACACTAGAAACTTGAAATTGCATTATACGACATACACTTATATAAAATAAACTAGATATATGAATCCTCTGCTTCTCTTCCTTTTATAAGCTCCAATTAGGGTTCAGGGATACCTTCTGAGCCTTTCCCACTTCAATCTTGACCCTCTAATCTTCTGAATTGATCATAGCCGTTTAAATGAAAATTGGCGCCAAAAGTCTTCCAAGTTAACTTGGGGCCAAAGGTCTACAATTAAGGATTTTTGGGAGTATGTGGAGGTGTCAGGGGACAATTGGGAAGGTTTTTAGGCAAGTTGGGGCTGTATGGAAGAAAATAGAGGATGGGGTGAGGTTTGGAGTGAAAAGGGGTGTGGTATGCATTAAATGCTGATGTGGTTTGGTTGTGAGGTGGAGGGGAGTAGGTTTGGTGAGCTGGAGGGTGAGGAGGTGGTGGTAAAACCACCTGGTTTTGGGTGAAGCAGGAATGTAGGAGATGGTGCTACAGTAGTGAGTGGTTTGGCGGTATTGGGAGGGTCAAACGGGTCAACGCCCGTTTGTATTATAAAGGGGAGTGGGCTGAGCTTATTTTTGGGCCTAGGGAGTGTGGGCTGGATTGTGTATTGGATTTGGATTAGTTTGGATTTGGGTAATAATATAAATAAGGGTCCGGTTGGTTTAGTGTAGTAAACAAGGACCAATTTTGTAATTATGACAAAATAGAGGGGCTGGTTTTGCAATTTCCCCAAAGTAGTTACAAGTGCTATTTTTGTCATTTATGAAAACCCAAGGATCAAAGATGTGATTTTTCCATTTTTCAAATACCAGGGACCTTTTCTGTCAATTCCACAAACTCCAGGGACCATTTATGAAAATTTGGATTTTTAAGGGGCTGAAGATGTAATTTCTCAAAATGTTATCATAAGGACCAATTTTGTCATTTAAGAATAGTTCAAGGTTTATTTTATTAATTTCCCATTTTTAAAACCTTAAGGACTAATTTTGACATTTTTCAAACTTGAGGGACTAAAGTTGTCATTTTGTAATTTTTTAACTTTAAAGGACTATACTTGACAACTTATGAATCCTTAAGGACCTTTGATGATAATTTTCATGTTTTGATTTACCAGGGACTAGATTTGACAATTTTTTAAACTAGAGGGACTGAAACTGCCAATTATGCAAACTTTGTACGTTTTTCATTTGTTTTTGCATATTTTGCATTTGAAACATATAAAACACACTTCTAAGATATTTTAAGTATTATGATGCATATTTGAGTGTTTTTGTATGTTTTGGCAGTTCAGATTGGTATAAAATGATGAGTATTTAGACACTCATCACTAAGCATAAAACTAATAAAAACATATTAAATTACTAACATACTAACATAATATTGCAACCTATTACAAAACTCAATGACCGACACTTGAATTAATAAAGTCTATTCCTAACAATCTCCCCCTAAGTGTTGGTCATCAAAGGTTGCCCGACGTCATCATCTTCTAAACTTTGACTTTGTAGTTGACGTCTTCAAAAATAGTTAGCAAAATCTTTCATCGTTCTTTGTACTTTGTTCTTTGTTGATATGGTGGTGATCATATTATGAAGTTGTCTGTCGTTCGTCACTTCTGATTCTGTGGTGGTTGTCCGCCATTCCAACATGCTCATACATCTTTAGACTTTGACTTTCAAAAGCACGAAGTTCCTTTACATACACTTTGATCTTTGGTCTTTATACTTTGTAGATTCTTCTTTTTGGCATAGAATCTTTCTTTGAACTTTGTGGTGCTTAAATCTTTGGGGGAGCTTTCATTGGCTTCAAGATGTATGCATGAGCATGCTGGAATCTACCATCATGGAGGTGATTTGTACCTGCAGGTAAACAGTTAGTAATAATCAACCGGTACTTACAGATAAGAAATTAGAGATCGTCAACAGCATAGTGTGAAGACTCCTTCTAATCCTTATCAAGGCCGTTCCCATGTCAGATACCCCCGAAGGAGCTTACGAGACCTACTAAGTAGCTCAATGACTGGGGGAGTCGCTGGGGATCACTCCACGACTGTAGACCGCTAAAGAACCACCGCGAACACTAAGCGTAACCCGTGTGGGGTTACCGAAGTGACCTGCTCTCAGGGCTATTTGATGTTGACCCTGGCAAGAATTTCCGTTCAATCATTGAGAAATACATTTGTAAATTCTCTCATAAACGTTCTCGGCAGATTGCTAAGATCTGCGTAGGACTCGATAATTTACAGCTGGTGTCCATTGATGTAGAACACCAGTTGTAGAAATACTAAGTGTTCCTAAGAGATCTTTGATGTATCTCATGGCTCTAGACTCGATAAGTGCACACTTAGGTTTCCTATGCGGAGACTAGGGAGGGGTCTCCTGCTTCAATATCAACCATCTCTAAGAGATAAGTCGATAGATTACACCGGTTCCCCGTGAGAATGAAACAAGCTCTTTTAAGAGAACTTGAGTGGTTAAGAAGGTTTAGTGCATTGCATCACTGGGTCCATGACGACTTTATCTTCAATACTGGTGTTGTCTTTGCAATAACCAGTAGCATACGAATTGAACCCGGTGTCTGCCCTAAGGTTGAACATATGGAGGGCTATTTCTTTTCACCCTTTTCTTTACTTTTCTTTTTAATTCTTCAACTCCTTCTTTCCCCTTTCATTCTTTTCTCCTTTTTTTCGTATCATACCTAAGGACTTCTAATTATAACTATTGGTGATGTCCTTGGGTAGATCCCTCTGGCTCTGGCGGATCATAGGACGGTTTTCCCTAACTTTAGTCACCTTATAACTCCATGACTATCCTACAATTGCCATGAAACCTTTGATTGAAAATCTCTCAAAGTGTTTGTGATTATCAAACATTTTGTTTAACACTTTGAGAGTTTTGTGTTTACTTATGAAGGGATCCCCCTTCACATGTGCTCATAAGTATTTAATAAATTTGCACATGCGGGAGGAGCAAGCACTTTTTGAATTGATCCACTTTCAGTGAACAAGACCGATTTGAGACACGCTTACATCACTAGTTGGACTAGCTTGAAGTTATTACCCGGCCTGGTCAAGTCCACATAAATTTTCTCGAAACGGTACATTTCTACTAAGACAAATCCTTTTCGAGACACGCTTACGTGGCTAGTTAAAGAGTTCCATTGTCAGCTTTTAGGTGACAACTAGCTCTAGTAACTAACTTGATGTTATTACCCGTCGAGGATAAGTCTTTTCGATTATAAACTTTTATATTTCGTCAATTCTTGGTTCAATCCTGAGTCTAGCTCGTATGAGATTTGACTTTAAGCAACTTAGAACTTTCATATTTTAATCACTTTCACTTTTCTCCCCCTCAAAAATAGCATATGAAATGTTGTTTTTGTTAAACTTTTGATTAACATATGCTTTTTGAGTCTTATGAGGAGATATCAACAAGAGCTTTTGTTTTTCAAAATGATGAGTTTTCAAGTGCTCCCCCTCAACAAGTGAATACTTACTGAGGTGAAATACTTGTCTTTTGAGCAGAATTATGAAAATCAGAAAATGTTTGATGAATTCAACTCAAAAGTAAGAAGCCTTCGCTCCTTATATTAGGATTGAGGCACTGAATCATACCTCAGGGTCCTTTCATTACAAGCATGGGTTGTACAATATTATATGTGCACAAACCAAAGTTATAGATGAAGAGAATTATGATGAAAGAACGATAATGTTATACCCAAGTGATCAGACTGGAGGAGTATCCGGACGGCGGTAAGTGAGAATATTCGGAATCAGTGCCCTTCCTCCAATCTGCGTATGTGCTCCCTGAAATTTAATTTTTGATCAATCCTATCCATGAACTTAAGTGCTTCCCTCACATCTCTACTTTTCCATCCCACGTTAATCCCACTGTCATGTTCCTTGAGCTTTTCATTCAGCTTAATTATGACGAACTTGTGATTCTGATCCCCGAACTTGTGAACCTCCTCGTATCTCATGAATCTATATACATCCCTATACAGGTAAACAACTCCAAAAGGTTTGTTGTTGAAGATGAAAGGTCTTAAATACGGGATGCCAGGAATTTGTTTTTGTGGAGCAGTAAAGTTGAGTGACGTTTGATAGCTTTCAACTCCTAATTGTGCATCCTCTACTCTTGCTTTGATGATGGTTTGGCGCATGAAGAGCATAATAGAGTTGATGATGTCATACTGAAGGCTGTCGGGCATATGCTGAAGTTTGCCTTGAACCTTAAGTAAGTACATATCTTCTATGTCATTGAGGTTCAACCGATGATAGTCTGCTTCACTGAATTTATACAACTTCTCATCGATTCGACGGACCACAATTTCGTCAAGAAAATTATATGTTAGGAATTACAAGATTTGAAGATTACAAAACCACGAGCAAGAATGAAGAAAGAAGAAACAAGAGGGACCTAAATATAAAATAGTTAGCTAGCTTGATTAGTAAGCTAGATTTTTATGTAAACCCTAGCCTCTCTATTATATAAAGGGAGGCAGGGCGTTGGTTATTAGTATCCATTCATAGCTAGTCTCTTCAATGAGAGTCTAGAAACGCATAGAGCGTAAGTAGTAGTTTAGTAGTAGTAGTAGTTTTTATATTTATAATAAAGAAAACCTTATTAGTAATGTTGATTATGTTTGATGTGCGTTTTATTAGTGCAAATTTTAAAATTTATAAACACGATTTATCCGATTATTTATTTAGCACATACGAGCAAGTATACTCGTCCGATGTAGTAAAGGTGGGTAAGTCGAGGTTGTCCCAAGGGATTTGATAGTTTTAGTAATAAGAAAAACGTTTGTTAAATAAGGGTTGTCAATCCAAATTTATGTAAATATCAATTTAAAAGAAACTCAATAAGAACTAAGCATATACTTGTGTATAATTTCTTGATTGGTAATTAGGAGTATCATGACAATTTAAGTATAAAGTTTGGTGTAAAACTTGTTATGATGCGCAACTAAAAATGAGTAGTTATACAATCTATGATGTATGACATGTTTTAACTACCACTAAGAATTCTATCACCTAAATGACTCCTTTCGGACATATCAAATGAGTATGACAATTCTATAATCACATGGTTGTTTTGAAAATCAATTCTTTTCTTATGAATTCCTACGAATCCTTTCGGTCTTTTTTCGTGATGAAATCTTCTCAAATCCATTTTAACAAGTAAATAAGATGGGTGTCAAGCATCATATTCCATACTAATTCGTGCACTAATGTTTTGGAATAAAAACAAGTTGAAACTCCTTTCGGACCTATTTTTCCAAAGATTTTTTTTTACCAACAAATTAAGCATGATTAGATGTTACTTCAACAAACTCATAAAATAGATATGTTTTCATGCATCACCTTTTTCATAAAAGAATACTCTGTAACCAATCACATCATACACACAAGTATATCACAAATTACTCCATAACAATCATATTAAAACACAAGTAAATAAGAAAACTTTCATTAAACTCAAAGTAACAATTGTTCATTATAAGTATCAAGGTGTACCTACCTTGAGAATTACAATAAATAAACTTGTGGAACTATAGCAACCACACTCCTCCAATTGTTCACTAACGTAAGTAAACAACTCCAAACTCGAACTAGGGCTTGAGACTCGAACTCAACACTTTCGGGACATTTTTCACAACACTTAGTAAACTTTCAGGCAATATAAGATGAACTAACAATATTTGGTGTAACACTTAGTTAGATATTTGATGGTACATGTAATCTAGACCCTAAGTAGTCATTATATAGCATAATAACACTTATCCTTCAAGTAAAAAACGTCCCTCTTGAGTTATTTTAGCAGAAATGATCAGCCACAAATGATTATGGGGAGTAAATTCGTCCATAAATGCAAGACTTGTAACAGCAGTCACCTCCATTCGATCGGTTTCTCTCCATCCGATCGGATGGCACTCCTTGAGAACACTCCAACCGAATTGGATGCGGGTTGCTGCCGATCGGTTGGACACTGTCTGGAAACTATTCTTTTGTCTTTTCTTTGTCGTTTTACGTTGCATGCATTGTCTTTCTTCGTGGCATGACTTTATTCATTAGAACTTGATATTTCCTTGATAAATATGTGTAGAAGACTTGTCTTTATCAAATCCTTTTGTCCATGCGTCGTTTCTTTCTTTCTTGATCTTCTTGAAACTCTCCAAATGTGCATGATCACTTCATTTCTTCATCTTTTAATCATTTTTACCTGCTTTTGGCTATATTTGCATGCATAAACACTTTTCCACGATTAAGTAACAAATATATACAAATATGACCAATTTCCATGCGTAAATCCAACAATAACGCGACTAAAAACGTGTTAATTTTGAGCGTTATCAAATCCCCCACACTTGAGCTTTGCTCGCCCTCGAGCAAAGTCTTAATCAAAAGAAAATTGATTTCAATGGCAATAATGCAAATATCTTATTTGAACTCAAACAAGTAAATAAAGAGCTTGATAACAATTCTACGCACCTTACGAAGATAATTTGAAATTCACTCATCACTCAATATGTGTCATGATTAATAGATCACTCATTGCTCAATCATGATTTATGTTTCTTACAATAAGCTTGTACAAGTATCAAAACAATGAAATAATTCATCAAAGAGGTCTTTTATTCTGGTTGTAACGTTTAGGCTAAGGGTAAATAAAACCTTCGTGCAAATATCTTATTTAATAATTACACTAAGTCAAAAAGGTAAGGATAAGGCATGAGAATATTTATGAAATTGGTTTTAAAGAAAAATAAAATCAAAGTCTAAGTCCCATTGTTGCTAATCACGAACAAACCACAAATCCCATAAATGATAATAGTTACAATCTTTCTCCTCTTCGAACTTTCACATGTCGATACATCGATTCACCATAAAAATATTCTTCATACTTAGCACATTGGCTAATAACATATCACATAACTTTCTTTATTCATAATAATATAGCACATTTGCTATAATTGTCACCTTATAGTTGCGATGACTTTTTTATATATATATATATATATATATATATATATATATATATATATATATATATATATATATATATATATCTCCCCCACACTTCGCATAAGCATTACCACAAAAATACAAATAAGAAATTGCGCACCTTCATCTATGTCGGAATGGCACACACAAAACAACAAAGTGTGTCTAAATCATAATCATAAAAAACAATTCAACATACCAAGCAACTAGCAACCCACCGTTTAGACTTTGACAAGGGTTAGGCTAAGGTTTAAAGTGTGTCTAAATCATAAACATGTTACCTATAGTGTAAGTCATATGTTGACTAGCACCAGAGTCAACAATCCAACCTATGTAGAGATTATAAGTGCTTATATTTGAATTGTGATTAAAGAATCTAGAAGAACAAAAGCTAACAACACAGTTCATACCTGCAACATTTGCAGGTACACAACCAGAACCAGAATTTTCAGTAATCAAAGCCATCAGCTTCTTATACTGATCATTAGTGAAAGAGTTAGATGAAACAGTAGGCTGAGCCTTATGACCTGAAACAGCATTATTGATAGCAGAAGTTTGAAAGTTATTAGGTCTCTTTTTGAAACCAACAGGGTATCCAACTAACTCAAAACACCTATCAGCAGTATGACCATTCATATTGCAATGAGTACAGACCAAGTTAGGCCTATTAAGTCTTCTATTTTGATTAGTGTTATTCATATTTTTGTTCAGAGACCACTCATTAGGTTTTTGGTTAATTTTAGATGCAAATGCAGAATATTTGTTTTTAGAACCAGAAGAAGATTGAGTACTCCTATGAGACTCATCCTTAGATAAAGTAGCAAAGGCACTTTTCACATCAGGAATTGGATCAGAGGTGAGAATAATGCTCCTGAGAGGAGCATAGACCTCATCCAATCCCATTAGAAACTGCATCAACTTTATAAGTTGATTATGTTTCTTATGTTTCTCAGAACCTTCACAAGTGCATTCAGGCAAATCCACAAGGGAGTCATATTGCCTCCACATTGCATTGAACTTAAGATAATATTCAGAGAGAGGTATGCCATTTTGAGTGAATGAATGAATCTTAAAATGCATATTGAAAATTATAGAACCATCTTCTTTACTATATGTTTCTTTTAGTTCATCCCACACATTTTTGGCATTATTAGAAAAAACTTGTCCCATAAACACATCTTGAGACACACATCCAAGAATCCAAGATAAAACCACAGAATTACATCTATCCCATTGTTCTTGCAAAAAACCAGTTTCAACAGGTCTATCAAGTGTTCCATTGATAAAACCAAGTTTATTTTTAGTATGAATAGCCAATTTTATAGCAGCTGACCAAACTTTATAGTTTTCAGTGCCTTCCAATTTAAAACTTATCAAAGGAATACCACTAGTATCACTACTATGCAAAAACAATGGGTCAAACTGATCCAGTTTGTTCAACCCTGAACCCCCTGCTTCTTCATCACCAACCACCAGGATGAAGAAACAAAAAAACAACAGAAAGAAAGCAAAACAAACTCCTTATAACACCAGCAACCACAAATATACCCCAACAACCAAACAACTCCTCACAAATAATCCCTTGAACCTACACTTCGTCTCATGCAATTACTATAAAACCTATAAAAACACCCTAAAGAAAGAGTGTGAGAGGTGTTACAAAAACGCAATTCCAAGCACAGATCGATCAAGCATATCAATAACAACCAATAAGCACAGCGGAATAGTACCAAGAACCTGAAAGAAACAAGAACTGATCAATATTATGAATTATTTTCAGAATCAAAAGATCACAAAAAATAATTGAGTCAATATTATCAATCAAATCAAGAACAATAACCACTCCTGAATTAGGGGTTGATACAGTAAACCCTAATTAAGATGATAGCACCAACCAATCACTAGATCAAACAAGATCCAGTGAAAAACCACTGATTAACACGTGTTAATCTCAACCAAATACCAAGAATCAAAAACCCCCAAATTTTAGAAACCCTAAAAATTGAGTTAATTCGATTAACCAACAATTGAATCCCAAACAACAAGATTCAACTAACCAGAATATGATTCACATCAAGATCTACACAGATCCAGTAACCGATTTGAAAAGCCCCAAAAATTTTGAAACCCTAATTTTTGAATTTTTTTAATCAATCGATCTTTGTATCAAAGCCAACCTGGCTCTGATACCATGTAGAAAAGTATACAAAGATCAATAAAAAACAGCTTGATTATGAATTCAACCAACCTCCCCACTTATTTTATTCACAACATCAGTCAATCACTTCAAATGTGATTATTGGTTTTGAGTTCAACAATTACACAGAAAGAAAGAATATCAAAACTACAATCGGTTCTCAACTTAGAGAGCAAAAATACACAGAGAGATAAGCAACTAACTAAAACCCTAATCTATAAGTCAACTTATATAGCTGCTCTCAAAGTACTTCCTTCAGTTGTCACAAGTAGTCCTCCATCTTTAGCTTTCCTGCATAACAAGTCCCTGCAAATACAAACACAAGAAAAAGACTACAAAACCAAATATACAATAATTACCACAAGGTCCCTGTACTTGACTATAAACAAGTCAAAGTCAACAAGGCTTAGATTAGCCTTTTGAACAGGTAGCCAAGGACGAGTTATTGGAATACTTCCCCGAGCACAACAACTACTTAACGAAAATGATCATCAGCTGAACAAGCAACCCAAGATTTTTAAACAGTTCAATAACTTTTCTAAAATCAAATGGATGTGTTCTAGTTGTAGAGCTCCGACTCGGAAAAGCACTGTATGAATTTTGTTAGTTTGGTCCATTCAGTTAAGGCATTAGAAAAGATTAAAAGCTTGGACTTTAGTTTTGATTGGAAGTGTAGTGATTGTAACCTTTTACTAGACTTGCATAAAGTCATACATTTGTGTGAATTTGGTTGTGCCGGATCTGATGAAAAAATAGAGATTACTCGTTTAGCTGCTATGTTTTGGTTGATTTTTTTAACAGGAGCGAATCTTAGACGGAAAACTCTATAAATCTGTATATACTTAACTTGTTAAATATGAAAGTTTGCCGATTTTACTTTTACCAAGTGGTTTTATTTTATAATTCGCAACTCTTTCCATCCATACATGTAGGACCTTAAATATCACAACTTTATCACAAATATAGAAGATTAGAAGAAGAAAGATGGTGACTTGGTGAGAGTATATGATTCGTATGAATAGAGATAGAGAGATGAAATATGAGAGCTTTTATTCAAAGAAAACACACACAATACACACACAAGCACACACCTCAAATGAGCCTTTGAGGTGTTTAAATAGTTCTAAACATGAGATACCCTATGGGCTTTCTATGGGCTTGGGCTTGGACTTGGTTACATGGTTGAATAACTAGGCTTATGAAACATAGCATATAACATAATAGCTTGCCAAGTCCAAGGCCCAATGACTAAACTATTACTAATCTTACCAAACGACACAAAGTTACAATATGAGAATGACCATCACTTCATAATACATATTTTTAATGCTAACAATCTCCCCCTAAGGGTTGGTCATTCGAATGATGCTCCACGTGAGTGGGTCTTCCGTGTTCTTTGTCTTTAACTTTGTGTGTCATTGTAGAATAGTCTTTAGTCTTCGTTCCTTCATGCTTTGTGATCTTTGATAACGGATTTTTCATCGTTCTTTGTTCCTTTATGATGTGGAGTTATCTGCCTTTTGTCACTTCTGTGTCTGTGGTGGTTGTTTGCCATTCCAACATGCTCATACATCTTTGGACTTTGATATTCATATGCACGTAGTTCCCTTTCTTTCACTTTGATCTTTAGTCTTTATACTTTGTAGATTCTTCTTTTTGGCGTAGAATCTTTCTCTGAACTTTGTGTTGTATAGATCTTTGAGGGAGCTTTCTTTAACTTCCAGATGTATGTATGAGCACGTGGAATCTGTCGCCATGGAGATGATGTGTACCTGTAGGTAAACAGTTAGCAATAAATCAACCGGTACTTACAGATAAGAATTAGAGATCGTCAACAGCATAGTGTGAAGACTCCTTCTAACCCTTACCAAGGCCGTTCCCATGTCAGATACTCTCGAGAGAGCTTACAAGACCTACTTAGTAGCTCAATGACTGGGTGAGTCGCTGGGGATCACTCCACGACTGTAGACCGTTTGAAACCACCGCGAACACTAAGCGTAACCCACAACGAATTACCGAAGTGACCTGCTGTCAGGGCTGTTTGATGTTGACCCTGGCAGGAATTTCCATTCAATCATTGAGAATCACAAAAGTGAATCCTCTCATAAATGTTCTGGCAGATTGCTAAGATCTGCGTAGGACTCTAAAGTTTACATCTGGCGTTCTTAATGTTGAACAACCAGTGTAGAAATATCATGTGTTCCTATGAGATCTTATGATGAATCTCGGGGCTCTAGACTCGATAAGTGCACATTTGGTTTCCTATGCGGAGATTAGGGAGAGGTCTCCTGCTTCAATATCAACCATCTCTAAGAGACAGGTCGATAGATTACACCGGTTCCCCGTGAGAATGAAACAAGCTCTTTTAAGAGAACTTGAGTGGTTAAGAAGGTTTAGTGCAGTGCGTCACTGGGTCCATGACGTCTTTGTCTTCAATACCGGTGTCACCTTAGTAACAACCAGTAGCATATGAGTTGAACCCGGTGTCTGCCCTAAGGTTGAACATTTGGAGGGCTATTTCTTTTCGCCCTTTATCATAACTTTTCTTTTTAATTCTTCAACCCCTTCTTTCTCCTTTCTCATTTTCTCCTTTTTTTCAATCATACCTAAGGACTTCTAATTCTAATCTATTGGAATTGTCCTTGGGTAGATCCCTCCGGCTCTGGCGGATCATAGGATGGTTTTTCCTAACCTTAGTCACCTTATAACTCCATGACTATCCTATCATTGCCATGAAACCATTTATTGAAAATCTCTCAAAGTGTTTATGATAATAAAACACATTTTGTTGACACTTCGAGAGTTTTGCATTTCTTGTGAAGGACTCCCCCTTCACATGTGCTCATGAATATTTTAGAAATTTGCACATGCGTGAGGAGTTTGCACTTTTTGAATTGATCCTCTTTCAGTGAACATGACCGATTCGAGACATGCTTACATCACTAGTTAGACTAGCTTGAAATTATTACCCGTCCTGGTCAAGTCCAAAGAAAGTCTCTCGATACGGTACATTCCACTCGGACAAGTCCTATTCGAGACACGCTTACATCACTAGTTAGACTAGCTTGAAATTATTACCCGTCCAGGACAAGTCTTTTCGATTACTGACATTTTAAGCTTCGTCAATTCATTGGTACATTCTGAGTCGAGCTCTTTTGAGATTCAGTCACAAGCTTTAAACATCTTTGATCACATTTTAATCATGTCTTCTCCCCCTCAAAAATAGCATTTCGTGATATTTTTGATATCAACAGATTAAGAAAAAGCTTTTGGAGAGAAAGACAGATTCTGCATGAATTTGGAACATTTTTCTTTTTGTACTCCCCCTTAATGATAGCATATTTAAAATCAATTTTAAGGGTTTTGAGGGAGTTTTCTTGAGCACTCATTTTTTGAGAGATTTTGAGAAATCTTTTGAACAATCTTGAAAAAGTGCTCAGGAATTTTGTTTTGAAAACGAGTTTATGCTTTGAAATCTTTTTTGTTTGTTTAGACTCGAACTTTTTGAAAAAGAGTTCGTCATTGAACGTACGAGTCCTTGATTTGAAATATAATCAGAAGTCATCATTGAACGTACGGGTTTCGTACTGAAGTATACGAAAGCCATTGTGAAGAAACTTTTGAGAAACGACATGTTTTAGAAAAACATTTAAAGAACTCCCGCTCAAGCATCTGTACATGACCGTATCATTGTTGAATGACATTTCTAGAAACGTACAGAATATTGATTTATACGAGAGACATGTCGTGAGAAGAATATTTTTGGATTTTTTGATTTTATATTGTTTTTGGATTTTTGAAAATTTTATATTTTTGTATTTTGTTTTTGTTGGTTTTTCAAATTTTGTATTTTGTTTTTGAAAAATATTTACAGCGAAGCGGTTTTGAAAACATTTTTCAAGAAGATTCGAGAAGACGTTGTAGCTCCTCAGGAGTTAGGCTTCGCATGCCAATTCGTCGAACTAAATAGTCAAACCGTTCTTTTGGAAGGGCTTTAGTAAAAAGATCGGCGAGTTGATAATCAGTCTTAACGAAAAATAATTCAACAGTACCCTCTTCCACGTGTTCTTTGATGAAATGGTAGCGGACTTTGATATGCTTGGTCTTAGAGTGATGTACGGGATTGCACGAGATGGCTATGGCACTTTTTGAGTCACAATACATAGGTATTCTGTCAAAAGTAAAGCCATAATCTGTGAGCTGTGTCCGCATCCAAAGAACTTGGGCACAACACGCAGATAGAGACACATACTCGGCTTCGGCGGTTGATAGCGCAGTACAATCCTGTTTCTTTGAAGACCAGCTTACAAGCTTTTCACCCAAAAATTGTGCTCCACCTGATGTGCTCTTTGCTGTTACTTGATCACCAGCATGGTCTGCATCTGAAAATGCTGTTAGATTAAACTCCGAATCCTTCGGATACCAAAGTCCCATGTTAATGGTGCTTCGTAGGTACCGAAAGATCCGTTTAACCTCTTTGAGGTGAAGTTCGGTAGGCTTTGCCTGAAACCGTGCTAATAAACAAACAGCAAATTGAATATCGGGTCGACTAGCAGTCAGGTACATGAGAGAACCGATCATGCTCCGATATTTCTTCGGATCAATGGGTTTCCCAGACAAATCAGCACCTATTTTTGGTGAAGTGACCATTGGTGTACCAACAGAATCACAATTTTCCATTCCATGTTTTTTCAAAATCTCTATAGTATATTTAGCTTGATTGATAAAAATACCACGAGGGGATTGATGTATTTGTAAACCAAGAAAGAATTTTAGTTCCCCCATCATGGACATTTCAAATTTGCTTTTCATGAGATTTTCAAAATGTTTTGAATGGTTAGGATTGGTTGATCCAAAAATAATGTCGTCCACGTAAATTTGAACGATCAAAATGTCATCTTTGAATTTTTTGATAAACAAGGTGTCATCAACCGTTCCTTTTGTGAAATTGTTTTTAAGCAAGAAAGATGATAGTTCGTCATACCACGCTCTTGGAGCTTGTTTTAAACCATAAATTGCTTTCTTAAGCTTGTAGACGTAGTCTGGATGATCTTTGTCGATGAATCCCTCTGGCTGACTCACATACACTTCTTCTTTCAGAGTTCCATTCAAGAAAGCTGTCTTAATGTCCATCTGATAGACTGTGATGTTTTTGTGAGCTGCATAGGCTAAGAAAATCCGGACAGCTTCAAGTCTAGCTACAGGCGCGAATGATTCTTCGAAATCTATCCCTTCTTCTTGTGGATATCCTTTAGCCACGAGACGAGCTTTGTTGCGAATTACAGTCATTTCCTCATCCAGTTTGTTCTTCCACAACCACTTGAGATCAAGAACACGTTTATCAAGTGGTCGTTCAACAAGTTCCCAACTGTCATGTAACAGGTATTGAAGAAATTCCTCCTGCATCGCTTCAATCCATGGGTTTTCTGCCATTGCTTCCCGAATGTTCTTAGGTACTTTGGTGCTTATTGAGCAAATGTAAATGCACAATTCGAGATCGGTGGCAAGTTGTCTCCTCGTCTGAACTGGCATTGAAGGATCACCAATAACATGTACTAACGGATGGTCTTTTGTCCATTGAAACGTAGAAGGGTACCTTTGGTTGAACGAATGTGTGTTAGATGGTTCTTGTAACCTCGAAGAAGATTCAGCAGAGTCTGATGCAAACGGGTTTTCAAATACTTCTTCTTCTTCTTCTAACGCAGCATCGTTTGAATTATTTGTTGGTTCTTCTTGAAAATTTGTGTTTTGGTTTTGCTCATCAACTCTTGGTATTTCAGTGTCAAGTACTGGAGTTGCTTGAGTAGATGTAGATGATGTTGATGTAGTTGGTGCTTCAGCTTCGATTGTGGTAGATGCATCTTGTGATGGTGGTGGTGGTTGATGGTTTTGAGCGGGTGCAGCGGAATGTTGATTAGATGCATTTGTCGAAGTTCCACCATAATATTCATCAAACATTAACTCGAAGAAGTTTTCCAGTTCTTGTTCTGAAGGTTTATCCGTGTTTGTTGACTGAGCTCCTTGAGGTACGAGTCCTGAACTGATGTGTCCAGAAGTCTGCTGGTTTGGTGCGGGTCCTAATCTGTTTTGATTAGAAGCCATCGGATTAAGCGCGGGTTCTAGAGCGTATCTCTCAGAAGCCATTTGTGAAATCTCGTCAAACTTCACATTCATCGTCTCCATTATCCTTTTATTTCTTCGATTATACACCCTGAATGCCCTCGAGTTTTCTGAATACCCAATGAAGATTCCAATATCACCCTTAGCTTTTAACTTCCCTAGATCTTCTCTGTCATTCGTCGGATAGCACAAAGCGCCAAACACGTGAAGGTAAGAGATGTCAGGTTTACGGTTGTTCACTAGCTCATATGGGGTTTTATTGAATCTCGGATGGACTAGGGATCGGTTTTGAGTAAAACAAGCAGTGGCTACAGCATCAGCCCATAAGAATAGTGGTGCACTAGAAAAAAATCAGCATTGTGCGAGCAGCTTCGACAAGAGTTCGATTTCTTCTTTCAACTACCCCATTCTGCTGTGGAGTTCTAACAACTGATGTTTGATGTGTAATTCCAACATCTTCGAGGTAAGTTCTTAACTCCTGATTTGTGAATTCTGTGCCATTATCTGTTCTTATAATCCTTACTGGAGCTTGAAGTAGAACTTGAATACGCTTCAGAAAGGTGATGATGATGCCTGGTGCTTCGTCTTTTGATCTCAAAAACTTTACCCAAGTATATCTTGAATAATCATCAACAATAACGAGAATATACTTCTTCCCATTAATGCTTTCAACTCTCATTGGGCCATATAAGTCCATGTGCAACAGATGTAACCTTGCTTCCGAACTAGGTACGGTTTTAGGTTTATATGATGCTCTTTTACTTTTTCCTTGTTCGCATGATGGACATAGGTGTTCCTTGGTGTATTTGAACTTAGGAAGTCCGGTGACGATGTTGTCTTTGGCTAACTTGTTGATGGTGTCGAAATTGAGATGGGATAAACGTCTATGCCACAGCCAGGACTTAGTTTCGGTTGCCCGTGTCATAAGACAAATTGGTGATGTAGAAGCCATTTGGTTGATGTCGATAGCATACAAATTTGTACCATGATTACCAGTTAAGAGATCATCACCAACCAAATTTCTAATAAAAACCGTGTTTCTCCTGAATGCAACTTCTAAATCTGCAACACAAAACTGCCCAACTGAAAACAAGTTGTGTCCCAACCCTTCGACATAGTAAACTCGAGTGATCAAAAAATTCTCAAACCGAAGATCTCCATAACCCTGAATAGCTGCTACATGATCATTTCCAAAGCGTACAGTTCCCATGAATTTCCAGACAAAATTGATCAGCAGCTTTAAATTCCCGGTCATGTGCTTGGAGCAACCCGAGTCGACGATCCAAAGACATATTTCGATAACCTGCCAAGAACAGAAGAGTTTGTATTTGGAAACCGTGTTGAATTTGGTTCCATGGGGTTAGGAGTAAAAGCAGAATCACACTCATGGACAGTTGCTTCTTGTTTAGCTTGAGTTATTTCTAATTTGCCGTCCTTAAGAGTGAACTCTCTACCCGTCGGAATCCACATACAAAACTTAAGATAGTTCCTAGGCATTCGACTAATAGTGGTAGTCCTAAATCGTGCAACTAATCGTTCTAAAGATCTGGATCTAGCACTAGGTCTTTTTGGAACATCCTTCTGTTCAGGCGTGACATTCACATTCTTAGAAACACATTCATCATGAGCATAATTAATTAAACATTTCTTGCATATTAAACAAACAGAGTCATTACATGCATTAGAAATAGTACTCTTGACATTACATTCAGATGAAACATGTCTCTTATTACAAAGCGATAAATTCCTAGGGTGTTCTTCTACTTCTTCAACTTTATTCTTGCTACTACTCTTAGAGACAGGCGAGACTCTATTGTTCCTTGTATTGCTCTTAGGCTTTAGTCTGCTGCTCCTAGAGGTGCTTTCTAATCCTGTAAAAGGTAAGGCACACGCGTTAGGATTTATATTGTTGTCCTTTTTAGCATCACTAGACTTTTTAGAAGTATCCTTTTTGCACTCATTTGTCTTAGAAGTGGAGGCAGACGCATTAGTGGGACTAATCCTAAAAAGGCCAGGTGCTAACACTTTAGGAGTTTCGACAACCGCTTTTCCTGTATCAACAATCTTTACATTTTCAATTTTCTTGGGGAAGGGTGTTGGAGTGACTGGTTTTGTCAAATCCTTTTTCTCATCGACTTTTGGAGCAAACCGTGAAATTGACATTTTTGGTTTTTGAACCGTGTTAGAAACATTTGGTTTCTCCGGAGTCAATGGTTTTGCAAACTTAGTTTCCTCACCCTTTCCTTTTTGACTTTCAAGCTGAGTCCTCAAAAGATCATTTTGCTCTTTCATTTTCTTTAAGGCACGCTCATACGACAATTTGTCATACTTGCATTCTTCCTTTTTCCGATCAAGTTGTTTAAAATATGACACATTTTCTTTTTCAAGCTTTATAAGAGCATTTTCATATTTTGAAACAATTTCGGAGGTCTCAGCTCTCAGTCTTTCATCGTCTTGAACAGAATATGTTTGTAAAATGATGGACATAATGTCAGTGGTCATAACAGCTTCGAAGAGAGAATCATTTAGGTTTTCCAAAACATTTATGTTTTCACGAGAATCATTAGCTTCGTTTACCAGGGATTTGTGGTCCTTGACAAAGTCGGCCGTTTCTTTTAAGAAAGCTTGTTCAAAATGGATTACCCTCGCACTGATGTTATTCAGTGGGATAGTAATTTCGTTTTCAAAAACTTTTTTCTGCTCAATATGAAAACTGGAATGCCAGTTGTTAATATTGATTGTAGTTTTAGAAGCAACGATGTTTTGAAGTTCTTGAATTCTCTTTTTAACGTCATCCAAAATTTCTCTAGCCTCACTTGTATTAAAAGTGTTGTTAGAAGAAATTTGTTCCATTTTTGAAAGAGATTTGGAAACAATTACTTTCTTAGAAAACATTTTTGCGAATGGTCGTTTTATGGAAAACACAGATGGTTCTTTTTGTGGAACAAAAGTAATTCCCGAAAGTTTGTTCAATTTGTTGTAATCAATGGGTTTCAAATCCTTTTGTTTCATTTTAGAAATGCTCTCTTCGACATGTTCTATCGTTTGCACAGAATCCCGAACGACGGGAGGATCATGTTTAGTGTAAATCACATTACCATTATACAAAACATTCTGTTCTTGCTGAGCTTTCTTGAGATTACTGGGGGTGTTGTTACCGAGAGCCACTTTATGTTTCGTATGGTAAACCGGATTAGTTTGATTTGAAATCATTTTCATTGTTTGACTTGACTGACCCGACTTAACCACCAATTCTTCTAAGTGAGCAATCATGTGTTCTGACTCTACGATTTCTGCCAAAAGTTTGTCTTCTTTCTTTGCAAAGTCCTTTTTCAGCTCGTCCCTCTCTTTTTCAAGATTGGTATAAGCTGATTTTTGTTTAGAAAGTTGGTTTTGTAAATCAGAAATTTCCGCATTTAAAGATTTTATCTTTTTGAAAGAATTAACATCAAGTGTGTCAAACTTGAGTTGCAATTGTTTTTCTCTTGAAACGGAATTTTGATAACCAGTTTCTAATTCAGACAATCTTTTGTTATGAAATTCAAAAGCTTTAACGTTTTCTTTGTAACTCTCAAGCTCAGCGGTCAATTTAACATTCGCGGCCTTAACATCGCGATTGACCTTTTTCACATTCTCAATTTCAATACAACAATTATTCAATAATGATTCAAACAAAGCACGTGTTTCCTCATCATTCTCAGCATGCTGTGAAACGAAGCCTCCATTATGATTCACATCTGGAGTTGCTGAAGGAGTATTGCTACTACTTGGCGTGTCCAGGTATGTATCATAAGTGGGTGCTAGCTTCTCAGAATGCTGTTCCTCATGAGGAGACATATCAAATATATCATTATTGTGACATGTGTTGAAGTTTGATACCTCAGATGGTGCATTGGTGTCATAAACAGGAAGTGTGTCAGAATCCGTGTCATACTTAGCTTCCTGAAGATTCGCCATGAATATGCAGTTCGCATCGATATCCTCTCTATCTTCCATGTCATCCATAAGAGCCATAAAATCATTCTCCTCTGCGTTCAACTGAAATCCTGCCTCTGCCTTTTGTGCCAACATCACTGCTTTCTGCAAGTACGCTGAGTCTCTTTTGTTCGGCTTAGTAGGACAGTTCCTTGCCATATGACCTACACCCTGGCAGTTGAAACACTTTACCGGATTACCCTGATTCATATTTCCCAAATTCCCAAATACAGGAGCTGCAACATTTCTATTCTGATTACCCATTGCCTGATTACCAACATTCTGACCCCTCTGATTTCCAACAAACTGACCCAACTGATTCATCTGATTTCCTGCATACTGACCTGCATTCTGCATATTCTGATTACCCATATTAATCCCAGTAGCATATCCCTGTTGGTTCCCATAAACTCCAACCAGTTGGCCTCCATTGCCCATATTGAAACTCGGCTGAGCAATCTGCTTGTTGCGAGTGTTCGATGAAATCCTTTGGTTGTTGTTAGTTGGTGTGGAATAACGTCCTTGGAATGCCTTTGTCAGAAAAGCAAACGCTTGAGTCAAGGCTGCAGTGGCTTCATCATTTTCAGTGAATTCTGGTTCTTGGAACTGTGGGTATTGTTGTTGTGGAATAACATGTTGTTGTTGCTGTGGGTAGAACTGTTGTTGGTAGACCGGTGTTGGTTGTTGAATGTATGATGGTTGCATGTAGTTGTGAATGGAAGATGATGATGGTTGTTGTGTGTTCACTGGTAGTGGTGTTGGTGTAGTAGCAATTAATGCGAGAGGATCATGATTCTTTGCCAATCTTTCTTTCCTTACTTCATTAGCCTCAGCTTGATTTTGCTTCAGAAAATCATAGAGTTGATCATAATTCACCTTATGTAAATCCTTTGTTTGATTGACAATTGTAACATAACGACCCCATTCTTCTGGAAGGTTATTGATGAATTTGATGTTTGTTGCAATTGTTCGAGGTGTCAACTTGTTTCTGATTAACTCATTCATCAAAGTGCAAAACCTTGTGTAGTAAGATTCAATCTGTTCACCTTTAGTGGATGTGAAATTTTCCCATTCAGTAAGAAGTTTGTTCTCAACATCCTGTTGTCCAATCTCTGTTCCATGACATATCCTCCTAACACGTTCCCACATATCATAAGCAGTTTCACAGCTGTCGACCGCAGCAAAGATCTCCCGTGGTAATCCAAGTTGGATTAAATGCATTGCCATATCATCTGCGGCGATCTGCTTCTTGTCTTCCTCTGTGTAATCTGCTTCTGTTTGTTCACGCACGAATGTTTGAGTAGGAGGTGTTGTATTTGGATTGCCTTCAATTTGAACTTGTCTTGGCTGGAATGGTCCTTTTTCAATTGATTGAATCATTAATTTACCATCAGGCTTTGTTTTGATGTAACGAAGCATGCGGCTTGTCCATGGGAGGTATCCACCTTTTTCAAGCATAGGAGGTCGGTTTTCCGCACCGGCTGCATGAATATCTTGCTGAGATGCCATTTGATGAAGTGTAGATGGATAAAGTTGATTCTTGGATCGTTCCAACGAAATAGGAGTAGAGTTTAGAGTGAGTTGATGCAAGTTTTTATGGTGAAAATTTTGACTGAAAACCTTAAAACCTCAATAACTTCTTCTCGGAGCGTTTTTAGGCCTCGAAACTTCGCCTAAATCGATAAATCATTTAGTGTGTCGTTCTCCTCTGTCTGACGGTCGTTTTGACAGCTGATTCGTCGAAAACGGAGTTACGGTTCAATAGTTATGGCCGTTTGAAGTTCAGTCGTCAAAAATCAACCAAAAGTTCTCGAAAATGTTGTATTCTCGATAATTCACCCAGGTTCTCGATAATTTTTCAAGATTTCGATAAATTCACCCAAGTTCTCGATAATTTTTCAAGATCTCGATAAAATCACCCAAGTTCTCGATAATTTTCCAAGATCTCGATAAAATCCAAGTTTTACGAAAATTTTTCAAGGTTCTCGATAATTTTCAGTTTCTCGATAATTGTTTCTCGATAATTTTCAGTTTCTCGATAATTGTTTGGACCAAGTTCTCGATAAGTTTCAGGTTTTCGAAAAAGTATCCAGGTTCTCGAAAATTTTCAGTTTCTCGAAACTTTTTCAAGTTCTCGAAATTTTCCAGTTTTCGAAAACCCAATTTCACAAGAAATTTCGAAATTATACAAGTTCGAAATTTAGCCCGAAAGTCGAAGTAATTTCTTTCTTATACAAGAGAGAAAATACCGAGTATCCAATTGTGAGCACGAACGGAGCCTTTTCTTGTGTTCTCGAAAACTTGTCAAAGTGAAATTTCGAAATTATGGAAGGATTTCGAAAATATGACAGTTTTAAGAATAAGCTTAAAGCACACCCAAATGACTTATGCAATCCAAGATTCTTGTACTTCTAGGCTAAAAAACACCAAAACTTGAAGAAAGTTCAAAACTTGATGATTTTTATGAAACTTTTGAAGATTTCAAAAACAAGTACAAAAACCCTAGTCGAATTTTTAAGCTTAAATCTTTAAAAAGATTGATACTTTCTTGTTAGATAAGGTTTATAACACTAGTTTGTAATCAAAAAAGTGTTAAAAACCAAGAAAAAACAAGAAAAGTAGAAATTTTTCTAAAAAATTCGTGTATAAAGCTTAAAAAAACGAAACCAACAAACCCCAACACTCCTAAATCATTGTTAGGCGATTGATACCACTTGTAGGACCTTAAATATCACAACTTTATCACAAATATAGAAGATTAGAAGAAGAAAGATGGTGACTTGGTGAGAGTATATGATTCGTATGAATAGAGATAGAGAGATGAAATATGAGAGCTTTTATTCAAAGAAAACACACACAATACACACACAAGCACACACCTCAAATGAGCCTTTGAGGTGTTTAAATAGTTCTAAACATGAGATGCCCTATGGGCTTTCTATGGGCTTGGGCTTGGACTTGGTTACATGGTTGAATAACTAGGCTTATGAAACATAGCATATAACATAATAGCTTGCCAAGTCCAAGGCCCAATGACTAAACTATTACTAATCTTACCAAACGACACAAAGTTACAATATGAGAATGACCATCACTTCATAATACATATTTTTAATGCTAACAATACACCTTGAAGTTAAAGAGGGTTTAAATTGAATTCTTAATGATCCTTGTGACATTTGAGTAATTGACTTCAGAAGGTAAACATGAGACTTTAAAATACAAGTTTAACATGCGTCAGAAGTTGTTATCATGTTCAGAAGTTGCTTCAAAAGATTTTGGATTGCTACACACATGTGTGTGTTATTAATCATGAGTGTGTTAGTTATATATATGTGTTTGTAAAAATTAAGAGAAAAAGAACGGGGCATTTTAGTTACTTAACAAGGCACATAACGAAACCATTTAACTGGTGTTAGCTATATAATGGGGCTCGAGGGACCAAACGGGTAACCATTTGGCAAAACAAGGACCACGTACGCTATTAAATCAAAACGGGGGACCAACTGTGAGAACGGGGCGGAGTTCAGGCACGATCAGTGTAATTTACCCATGTAAATATTTCCTAGGGCAAATGACAAAAAAATGCATCGAACTTCACACTTTAAGTGATGATGTGTAGCCAACTATTGTTTTTCTTATTGTGTGTATTGGACTTTCAAATTTTAATCATTGTGTGTATTTTGTGACCATTTTACCCTTACTTTTTTTAAATTTCAAAGAGTAAAATTGTCATTTTACCATTTGAGAAAACCAAAGATCAAATCTTTAAAAAAAAAAGAAAAAAGTCCAAAATAATTCGCTCCAAGGCGAGACTAGCAAGATTCATACTTTATTACAAGTTTTGAGATTGAATCCATAAATTTTTGCTTGATTGATGTTTTGTACAAACGTGCTTTTAAAAGTAACTCTTTTAAGACAAAATTCATAATCGTGATATGAAGGCTTAGAAAAGAGCCTTAAAGTCCAAAATAATGTTTGTCTCATATTTTTACAATTACACAAATATAGATAAGACATGGGATAATCATAAAGCTCTTTTTCCATTCAAACCTTCAGAAGCCCCTTGTTCATTGTTTATTCTTTATGATTATCCCATGATTTTGGGGATTTCTTCACCAATAAGAAATCTTAGAGAAAAGCCATCACACACACATACACATGTTGAAAAGTGGGTGTGAGCATGGTTCGATTTGGTTCGGTTTTTGGCTAAAACCGAAACAGAACCGAAATATTCGGTTTTCATAAAACCCAAAACCGAAACCGTTCGGTTTGTTCTTTTTTATTATCGGTTTCGGTTCGGTTTTTAGCAGTTTATATTTGGGCATCGCCAAATTATACCAACAAACTTGTTTTACGTAGAACATTGGTTATTATTCTTTAGCGTTTTTTGTCAATCTAAGCTTAAACATTTTTCATGCCACCTAGGCCTATTCTTAAAAAAAGAAAATAAACATTTTTTGAACTTCTCATAGATCCTATATCTTTTCATGCCACCTAGTGTTAAATATATGGATAAATATTAATATGTAAATGTCTAGTATCGAACCCGAGACCTCGGGATTGCACACTTTACAAACAAGAATAATGAATAATAAATATATATATGTTAAACGTATCGTATATATATATATTTATAAACACTTAATGGACTAAATGGTCGTTAGTTATTAACCGTATGGACTAACAATCATTAGTAACGAAAGATAAGGACTAGAATGTAACTTGGGAGTCAAGAAGGATCTAGAACACCCTTGTGGGTGCCTAGGCCGGTCGATCATGGTGAGGGGAAGCCCAACCCATGCTTGTCTTGTCCTCCAAGTTTACTCTAGTATATATACAAGGCCAAGGATTAGGGTTTCACATCTTTTGTGCACACACACAAACCCTAAATCTTTTCTCTCATTGTTTTCTTTTGTGGCCGATCGTCCAACCCCCCTCCTTAGGGATTTGGGTCGATTTTGGTTAAACCAAACTAAGTGGTTTTGTTTACTTGCATCAAACCTTTATTCGTTGGTAGTTTGTGTGTACAAGAACGAGGTAATTGCTTACTTTAGTAATTATCAAGGGATCGATTAACAAAACGGTAAGGGGTTAATCATTGATCCATATAAACCCTAATTAGGGTTCTTCATATTGTTAAAGACAATTGCTTTTGATTCTTGTTCGGGCTAGAATCACCACGGTACGTTCCTATTTAATTTATGTTAATCTCTTATGTGTTATCGATGTTCCTACGCTTCCGCATATGTGTTTACCTATTTTATGATTGTCATGATTCTCATATTCTAACAGTGGTATCACGAGCTTGCTAAAACATGTAATTGATTACATAAAACACATAAAAAATGAATTTTGATTGTTTTAGATACATGTTTTGGATCTAGGGTTTTGTTTTTTTTTAATTTTTTCGAAACCCTAACCCTAATTTTGGGGGGGGGGGGGTCGAATTATTCCATGAACCCTAATTAGGGTTTGTGGTTTTATTAATTAATTGGATTAGAAACCCTAGGTAGCCTACATGTTTATGTGTTATTTGGGCGTTTCCTTGACCTAATTGGTAATTGTTATGCTTTGATCCATGACGAAACATGCATGTTAGTCATGGGTTATTAATTGTTTATTAATTGTTAAGCTTTTCACATGTTTAGACAGATATAATATTGGGGAAGACCTCATAATTATTAAAATCAATTATATGCTATGTGGTATGTGATTAGCTTTGGCCTACGCAATTGACTTGTCAATGTATGTGGCTCACTTCCATTAAGAGGTGAAGGCCCTAGTTAATTATATACATATTATACCTAGAATTGATTTTATTAGGATCTTTTTTACAAGGTTTGCATGTGGCTAATTGTTTCACTTTATTATTATTAGTTGTTTGTTTTTCTTTGATTACTTGTTTTATTGTTTGATAGTTGGACTTGATGTAAGCAATAAAAGGGTTGTTTTTATAAAAGAAAATAATACGGACTGATAATGGTGAAACCCTAAGTGATAAAGTAAGAATCTTGCAAGGTCTTAAGTGCCGCTAGTGGTCCGATTCGCACGGTAATCAGCTCTCAGGCGAGACTAGCAAAATTCATACTTTATTACATGATTTTGAGATTGAATCCATAAACTTTTGCTTGATTGATGTTTTGTACAAATATGCTTTTAAAATTAAGTCTTTAAGACGATATTCATAACCGTGATTTGAAGGCTTAGAAAAGAGCCTTAGAGTCTGCCTTGGTTATCACAATCTTGAATATGTCTTAAACGAATTACTTTTAAAATCATAATTGTAGAAAGTCATCTTAGGGTTTATTAAACCTCAAGTAAAACTTTGTGTATTAATTTCATGAATTGGTAATAAAAAAAAAGGTTTTGAAAACTTATGTTATAAAGATGAGTGCATGCATCTTTATACGTGTTTTGATTTTCATATCAAAAATTTATACCCTAAAAAAATTTAAGTTACATGCCATCTAACTATAAGAAACACTTGGAGTTATTATTTAGTAAACGTGAGACGCAGGCTAAATTTTAATGACAAGGTAAATTTCCGAGTGTGCGTGAGACCACACATGGAGAATTTGCAGTTTCTAAGTTAGACGACTTAATTAAGTTGATGCGTGAGACCTAGAGCTTAAGGCATGAGAAGGGATAAAACATGCTTACATAACAAATTGATGAATCAATTTGATGTAAATCCCATAATGATCTAGGAATTGGAAAAGTGTTTGCCAATTATTGTTCGACAGATTACCATCTTTTATACTTTCACCACTAGCAGATCAACTGATGTGGTGGAATCTATGTAAAGTTGGATCCTAGATTTTCAAGAAAATATGTTGGTTATATGCATATATCCTTGGGTATTATATTTTCTTGGAAATAATAAATTATCGAAAATACTAAAATTGAATTTTGCAAATTCTTTAAATGTATTAACGCAACTCAAAAACGTAAACGTAAGTTATTCTTTTAATTGATCTACACCCGTTTCGGTTTTTGGTTAGAGTCAATATTTACAAAAAGAATAAATATAGTCTTCTTTCCATTAGGAGAAGTGTGAGACTTAAATCCTATTCCTTTTCATGAATGAGAAAGGTACAACAGGATGATTAGAATTGTCTAAACTCCAAATACATAACTCATAGCAAACTTTAATAGTAAGAGTATATGCACCTTATGAGTTATTAAATTAGAAGCTAGACTGATTACTGCAGAATGGTAAAAGACAAATTAGATCATTTTATCTAATTGTTTTGATTTGACCATTCAAAGATACTACATACAATTGTTGGAATGGTAAATCTATAAAGGAAGAAATTGCATGCCCTGTTTTTTTCTTCAAGTTAATAGTTTGGAATGTGATGAATCACATTTTTGTAGTAGATTACATCCTTTTATAACCTATATAATTGTTTGAATGGGTTTTTCTTAAAAGATGTAGGAAAGTAAACAAGTACACTATTTCCTATCACTGATTAATGAAACATTTACATTGTTGTCAAATTCAGTGGGAGTATTGTGTTTTTATTACTGAATAAGGGATTATTACTATATTCTCTAATTTAGTGGGAGTTACAAGACTTATTGTCTTGATTGTAACTTAGATTATCTTTTGAATATCTCAAGGTAATTACTTTCCAAATATAGACACTAATATTTTCAAGGATAGTCATGTACGTTTCCTTGATTGATTGAGTAAACTCTATATCTACTAAGTTATGTTAATGACACAAATCATATTGTTCACATTAACAAACGCGTGCGTGTTGTTTATATGATACATGGTGTTGTACCATGCACAAGTGGGAGAAATCTTCATTATGTGCAAAGTACAACACATAAGTATATGATTTAAAGGACTCTCTTAACTACAAAGTAAGAGATTATAATTCTAATTAGATTAATACATCTAATCTTAGAAACACTTGGTGTTAAAATTTAGTAAACGTGAGACGCAGACTAAATATTAACAACAAGATGAATTTCCATGTATGCGTGAGACCAACATTGATAATTTACAGTTTCTAAATTAGACATCTATTAGAACATTGTGTCAAAGAGCAATACTACTTCAGCTTTAATATTTATGTATTATTAGAATGACATAAATGCATGAAGTAATATAATACTACTTCAATAATTATGTATTCTTAGAATGACATAAATAAATAAAGTAGTGTGTTAACTTGAAAATATTATTGAAACCAAATGATGGTGTTCATGATTACATTAATTATACATGTTTATACTTTATTGTATAGTTATAAATATGAAGTCTTCTAAGTATTACAAGACTTATAATTAAGTAAGACGTTAGCTTGTTATGGTCTTTTAATTAAGACATATACAAGAAGTCATTGAGTTGATCAATGATTAATAACGGATAGTGGGAATATAACACGTTCATGTTTGAAGAAACATGAACATGAAGTGACTTGGTTAAAAGTACTTGTGTTATATAAAAAGCATGCAATTGGTTTGGAAATACTATTATACCATTAAGTTGACTTAGTTGGTAAATAGGTATACCAAAAGGAATATGGTTATCTTATATTGTTAGATCTTCTTACAATATTAATTCTAATTGAAATACCATATTTTATGGTATGTTCAGTTAGGGAAATCAAACTCTTGTTAGATTGTTTGATTAAAGATAACTATGACTTCTTTTCTTCCAAAAGTTATCAAGGTTAGAAATTGAGTATGACTTGAATATACTCAATTAGACTCCTAGAAGATTAATAAGACGTTATTGAATTATAAAATGTGATGAATCACATTAAGTCTTAAAATTGAAGTTCTAAATTTGTTAAGTTACTTATGTGAAGGTTATTAACAAAGAGCTATCAATGCGTATTTGTAAAGTCCTAAAAGAGAAAATTGGATTGTTGCTCTAATTGCTAAGTACTTATATTCTATATAATGCTAAAGGCAAGTGGGAGTATTTTATCTTGAAATGATAGAATTACAAGATACATAATCTTCTAAAACTACACTAGTTAAAATCATGATGAGGCTTAACATGTAAATGATAAACCTCAAAATGATGGAATTATCATTCATAGATCCACTTGGATATCTCAGATATTTAATTAATATGCTGATGATTATATGATGTAGTATTACCAAAATAATGAATTGGGTGAATTACTCATATTATGAATGTTAAAGATGCAGTTCATAAAGATATTCAAATTTAAAAATTTGGTTTATCTTAATTCTTAATAGTTAGAGAATGATGATGAGTTTATTCAAAGATAATGTAACCCTAGTGGTTTAAATCTTTGTGAAATAATCATATGGACAAAATTGTACACATATCTTAATGCATGTCTTATGACAAGATTATTAATCATACTTAAGCAATTAACTATGATTGAATACTCTTTCCTAAGCACATTAAAGATACAAAGATGGTAAATTGTCATATTTATATGAAATTTGACAATGAATATCAAAAACTTTTTCTTGAATAATTACTTGAGCGAGGACGATAAGTAATCAAAAAGGAGTTCAAGAAAATCTTTGGAAGTGTACAAAATGCAATAATCCATGAATGGATAAATGCATGCATCTAGGAGATTATTCTTTTGATAAATTATTAAATCTATGTTTAGGTTTATAATTAAAATAAGGAAATTTCTAAGTATTCCTGAAAGCTAGTGGGAGTATTATGTTTGATTTACTAAATCATATATGTTGTATAACATATAAGAGTAACATTCCATATAAGTAAAAGGTTAGACTTAATTTGGAATGAAACGTTACTTGAAAGATTTAGGAAATATAACATACAACCTTGAAACAAAAGTTTATTATTAAATAAACAAGTTCGGTAAATAAATTCTAAATAGAATATGATATATTATTTAGGATGACTAAATGGATATACATATTTGTAAAGATCAAACATGAATAAAATCTAAGTTTAACTGAAGGATTTTCATGTGCATTATATTATTGTTGTATCATGCTTAAGTGCTTAAATGATTTGACAATATTTGATATCCAATTAAAAGTTATTATATAACTTGTGTAATAGATATTCTAATGAAAAATGTTTGAAATTAGAATAATGATCCTCAAATTGGAATAGCTCCTAAACATTACACATTGGATATTAAGTTTACGGAAATTTTAAGAGCATATTGTGTTTAATATACAATGATGCTGGTTTAATTGAGATGACACTCAATAACTAGTCATGGTAGGATTTTATCCTTGTTAATGGCCATAAGAACTAGTTGTGCTTACTAAAAGCATAGTTGCATTATACATTAAAGAATTAGAATACTTTAAACTTTAAAAGGTTTGAAAGTTTGATTGTCATAAGTTGGTGATTGAGGATATCGCATTATTTAGCTATATCAAGATAGTTGGATATACACATACAAGAATTTAATTATTGAATTCTTGAAAGAAGTATTCTCAAAATTCAGATAGATCAAAGTTAGATGAAATTATGCCATGTCAACAAGTATGATTACTTGAAGCATAATTGTCTTCAAGTTATTACTTGAGACAAGATTCATTAACTAGAATTATCATGCATTGATCTATTTTGGTATTTGGATAAAGGACATTAAGCAATTATTATTTATAATGAATTAAAGTACTTAGTACGTTTGTTTTCATTAATAATAAATTGTGTCCTATATTTGCATGTTTAAATCCGTGAATAACTTATGTTATTCTAAATTGTCCGTTGTCGATTAATGATATGGGAATATCATTAAACTAAGACAAATCTGAGTATTGGTTAAGAATATACTTGAAAGTATATTGATGCGTTGACATACCAATTTCACATGATATTCGATGAATTGAATATTGGACTTATCCCAATAATATGATTTAATATTTAATGTGAGAATCATATTTAAAGTTATCCTCAGACTTGAGATACCAGATAAGTGTCATGGATGTAGTGCATTTTTGTGAAGCAATCTACCGCTCACCGTAACAGGGAGTCATAAGGGTTGTTTTCAGAAGTGTTGCAAAGTTCATGGGTTATTCTTGTAGTCAAGAGAGAATTTGTTCCTTCTGATTTGTTCAGAAGTTTAATATTGCTGGGCCCCTCGTAGGGTTGACAAAATGTTTGCGTGACCACGCCCAAAGTCTATCTGGAATACGTTCAGATGTTTTGGTAATTTTGTTAAATCATAAAGAGACGAGAAACAGAAATTTAATAAAGATCCTCACATCTTTATTAATGTGGTATTAGTAATGAAAGGATAATTATAATGATGAATCATTAAAGGTTTTTCAGGAAACCTAGCTCGGATTGAACTAGGGGCATTGGAGTGTTGCAAGACGCTAACCAATGTCATTTTACTATTAATAGATATCCAAGTGGGAGCTGTTAAATATATGGATAAATATTAATATGTAAATGTCTAGTATCGAACCCGAGACCTCGGGATTGCACACTTTACAAACAAGAATAATGAATAATAAATATATATATGTAAAACGTATCGTATATATATATTTATAAACACTTAATGGACTAAATGGTCGTTAGTTATTAACCGTATGGACTAACAATCATTAGTAACGAAAGATAAGGACTAGAATGTAACTTGGGAGTCAAGAAGGATCTAGAACACCCTTGTGGGTGCCTAGGCCGGTCGATCATGGTGAGGGGAAGCCCAACCCATGCTTGTCTTGTCCTCCAAGTTTACTCTAGTATATATACAAGGCCAAGGATTAGGGTTTCACATCTTTTGTGCACACACACAAACCCTAAATCTTTTCTCTCCTTGTTTTCTTTTGTGGCCGATCGTCCAACCCCCCTCCTTAGGGATTTGGGTCGATTTTGGTTAAACCAAACTAAGTGGTTTTGTTTACTTGCATCAAACCTTTATTCGTTGGTAGTTTGTGTGTACAAGAACGAGGTAATTACTTACTTTAGTAATTATCAAGGGATCGATTAACAAAACGGTAAGGGGTTAATCATTGATCCATATAAACCCTAATTAGGGTTCTTCATATTGTTAAAGACAATTGCTTTTGATTCTTGTTCGGGCTAGAATCACCACGGTACGTTCCTATTTAATTTATGTTAATCTCTTATGTGTTATAGATGTTCCTACGCTTCCGCATATGTGTTTACCTATTTTATGATTGTCATGATTCTCATATTCTAACACCTAGGCATTCCTTACTATGGTATAAAAAATCTTGGACCTCTTCATAAGTGTTTAGACCTATTTTTAAACTTCAATAGTTGATGCTCTTATTACTATCAACTTTAATCTACTAGTGATAATGATTCCACATTAAGTCTTAATTAGAAAGCACACATCCAAAACCACTCCATCTGTACTAGAATATGTTGGCACTCACTATATTTTAAAATTTGTCTATGCTTTCAGAGGTTCTTTTTTTAAATCTCAAGTGATTGCAACGAACAAGGTCAACATCAAATGCAAGGATTTCGTGTGGGTAACCAAGGGCGAGTTATTGGAATACTTCCCCGAGCATAGCAACTACTTAACGAAAATGATCATCAGCTGAACAAGCAAGTAGCAACCCAAGGTTTTTAAACAGTTCAATAAGTTTTCTAAAATCAAATGGATGTGTTCTAGTTGTAGAGCTCCGACTCGGAAAAGCATTGTATGAATTTGGTTAGTTTGGTCCATTCAGTTACGGCATTAAAAAAGATTAAAAGCTTGGATTTTAGTTTTGATTGAAAGTGTAGTGATTGTAACCTTTTACTAGACTTGCTTAAAGTCATACATTTATGTGAATTTGGTTGTGCCGGATCTGATGAAAGTAATAGAGATTACTCGATTAATTAACAGGAGCGAAACGTAGACGGAAAACTCTATAAATCTGTAGATACCTGAATATGAAAGTTTGCCGATTTTACTTTTACCAAGAGCTTTTATTTTATAATTCGCAACTCTTGAAGTTAAAGAGGGTTTAAATTGAATTCTAATCCAACTTTTCCACACATCCACATGTGACATGTCCTTTGCATGAATCAAGTATTGCAAGTGAACTGAAATAAAAATCGTGACTTGAATGTTCCTCTTGGAGGAAATTCATTAATTTGATGGTATTCAACGTCATTGTACATGATCTCACAGTAATGCCAAACTGGTCTTGTGGATGTGAGCTAAGTGAGTAAAGACATGAAGACTGCATTGGGTGTGGGGAGAAGGAGACAATGGTTGCTTGCAGGTCTAGACGAATGTGTATGTACTATGGCTATGTTTGGCGCAAACCTTTTTGGAGCTTTTTGGGGTGATGAGCGGTGAGAAATGAGCTTTTTTATTATTAGTGTCCGTTTGGCATGAGAGCTGTGAGCTTTGCTATTTTTTAGAAAAGCTCATTTCCCAATGCTTCTTTATGAAGCTGTGAGCTGTAGCTACTGCTCACAACTACTTTTGCCAAACATAGCCTATGTATACTATATATTTTAGAAAGTACAAGGAAAAAAAAAAACCCCCTAAGTCGGTTGATTGGGGTATATAAACAAAAACATAATATCATCTCCCTTATTTTACCTTTTGAAATTTGAAAAAAAGTAAGAGAACTAAGTTTGGAGAACAAATGTTGGATAACTAGTAAAGAGAACTAAGTTTCGAGAACAAAATGACAATTTTACCTTTCGAAATTTGAAAAAAGTAAAGGTAAAATGGTAAAAAAATACACACAATGATTAAATTTTTAAAGTTTAGTACACACAATAAGAAAAATAATGGTTGACATTACACAATCACAAAAAATGTCAATTTTTTTTTTATTTTATTTTTTTTATTTTTATTTTTTTTTTGTCATTTGCCCTATTTTCTAATATGACTAGACTAGTATAGGTAGGTCATCAAGCCCCCTAGTCTATTATAGTATGATCCCTGCTTATATCTAATCCAACTTTTCCTCTTCCATGATGACACATCCACATGTCCTTTGTATGAATCAAGTATTGCAAGTGAACGGGAATCAAGATCATGACTTGATTGTTCTCATTGGAGGAAATTAATTTGATGGTATGCCACGTCTTTGTACATAATCTCACATTAATGCCAAACAGGTCTTGTTGATGTTAGCTAAGTGAGTAAAGATATGAAGACTGGATTAGGTGTGGGGATAAGGAGACAATGGTTTCTTGCAGGTCTAGACGAATATGTATGTACTATGTAGATAGTTTAAACTTAGTTGATAAAAGCAAGGGCCAATACTATATATTATAGAAAGTACAAGGACAAAAAAGAAACCCCTAAGTCGGTTCATTGGTACTCCTTTAGGGGACATTTGGTATGACGGAATCGCAGAGAATAGAAAAGCAGTTGAGAATGGAATGACAGAGAAAGATAATAACTCAAAGAAACGAGAAGGGACTCCACTGTTTGGAAAATGTATGGAATGAATTGCCAGAATGGAACGAAGAGTTGATTCCTTTGTTTGATACGACCAAAGAGTGAGACATCAATTCTATAGATATAATTTGCCTTTTTTTTTCTTTCATTAACGAGTCACATAATCATTTATGCTAATATGGTTTAACTTCATACCATATCAAAATATTTTTATCTAGAGCAAACACGACTAGTGTAACAAGATCAAGTATACTAATTTTGATGGATGTTGTCTTATAAATTAAAACAAAAACCAAAAAATACTATCACATATCACGTGTTTGTAAAATAGACTTCACAAACACTACAACATTACAAGTAGATGTTATAGCAAAGATATAATCCGAATCGTGGCTTGATCAAATAAAATGTTTTTCTAATAACCCCTTTGTGCTAAGCTTGATTTACCAGCCGCCACAATAGTTTTTATAATATGACACATGTCTTGAAACACGTTGAACTTCCTAAAGTTGGTTAGCATTGTAGACCTGCGTTCTGGATGACCCGAACAGGCGAACAACTTTACATGCCATGAAGTTGGAGTAATTTTTGATCCCGCACCTGTGAGTATGTGTTACCTTCATTTGCTTAAAAGTAACACCCCATCTGTGGTTGTATGATGAGCTTAGTTATCCTACTTTTGACACATAGGTTGCTGCATCACATATATAGACTCATGCAATTGGTATTCTGCACATATTAATGTTAATCCAAATAAATGGTAACCACAATTTTTTTGAAAACCACCACATATTGGCTATGTTTTGCAAAGGGCTTCTAGGGGCATATCGGGGCTTGGACTTTTAAAATAAGCCGTATAAAATGAGTTTCGTTTGTCACACAAGCTTATGGAGGCTTGCTTATAAAATAAGTCATAAGCCTCCATAAGCCCAAACCCATAGAAATGGGCTTATAGGGGTTATAGCTAGTTAAATTACTTAAATACCTTTCAAAATATGATGAGATATCACATAAAAGCTAAAAATATATGTGAATTTAATTTGATGTATTTTTATACGATTTTCCATTAATAAGCTCTAGCTCTAACTAATTCGCTAAAATGCTTTATAATAATATAATCTTCAGCTTTTGGCTTATAATATATGACCCAGCCCTAGTCCAAGCCAATTGCGCCAAACATACCCATTGCATATAAGAAACCAGTGATGCATAAATTAGCAAATAATCATGTGTAGATAATAAGTTAATTATGCAAGCTGTAACTGACAGAAAAGATGATCACCAACTCGCGGGTGAATCGAAAATATTTAGTTAAAGGAATATGAGGATCAACAACTCAACATCGAACACGAGAATCATAGACAGTAGAATGAACAAACGGAACACAAATTCACTACTCGCAAACTGATAAGTAATTAACTCCTTATATAATTTTACCAATGAAACTGGTGATATTATAATTATAATAACGAAACCCTAGATTATAATAACAACCCAGTCGATCACCAGGTCACAACAGACCAAATAAGTTAGGGTTTGATATAAGTATAGATTTGTATAGACGAAGAAACTATGAAGAACACGAATTACCTTAGTTCTGGATTAATTCGACCTTCAAAAAAAACACAGAATCGATGATGACGATGATATAGTTTCTGAGTTATTGCAGCCCCCAAGAGGGTCGAGAAAAATATTTTAAAAAATTTCCTTTGATTGAATGACTAGGTATTCTTTTGAATCCCTGGAGAATGGCAACGATAGTGAATCCTTTGTTAATTTACATTCTCAGCCTTTCTTCACTTTTTTTTAAGGAACGAAAATACCTTGTTTCCATTCTTAGCGACTAACAAACATGGGAAAGTACTCTTCTTTCCTTTCTTGGGTTTCCATTCCACCGCCCTTATATAGTATATAAAACGTAAACATAAACATACGGTTCATCATCTCCTTATTTTAACTTCAATGGATCGCTCAAGCGGCAAGCAAAAAAAACTCACCACCTGTAAACTTTCTATTATTCTTTCTTTTCTTGTATAATAACCATTTAGTAGCAGTTTCACTATCATAACTATTGAAACATATTTTAAAAAATTTCATGATGTTTTGAAAAAGTGAGGTTATGAGCTTTTGATGATTTATGTGTAAAGTTTGTTGCTTTATTAGTTTTAATTGATGGGTTATGTTCATTAAGCTAAATTAGACAAGGGTTTGCAAAAAAATTAAAAAATAAATAAAATAAAAATCAATTTTTTAGCTATGGGTTTGATGATTTTAATGCAAAGTTTGTTGCTTTATTAGTTTTAGTGACTTGGGATTCATTGTTTTTGTCTATTGAGCTAAATTTTTATTATTTTTTGCTATTGAAATTTCTATATTCAACTCTTAATTGAAAGAGTAGTTGTTGAAATTGGTTTTGGATATAAAACTAAGAAATTAGTAATTGACACATATTATGATTTTGATTTGTTACTAGACAAATACGGAGGAAAAACAACAATACAACAACATGAAACATCGACACTACATTTAGAAATCCAGGATTTATTAACAAAAGCATTGCGAAGTAGTAACCGTCACTTTCAGGACGAAATTGCCATTGTTAAACGTCTCGAAGGGGATCTAAGAAAGCATGGTGATTACATCTGGTATGTCATTTTATACTTCCTTTGGTATGAGGTTTTTCTCTCGAGAATTGATTTGACATTTGGTAATTATATTACAGCATTAATATCATGCGCGCATGTGAAATATTAAGATCGAAAGATCCAAATATTTTCAAGAAAAGACGACCAAGAAGTATCGCACAGGTAAAGTATTGTTTTCACATCTTCGCTTTTGAATATGCTTAGTCTTTTTAATGTATGTTTTATTATTGTAGGCTATCATCGATAGTTTTCCGGAATCTGAGATTATTAAAGGACTCACCATACAGGACGTAGGCTTTTTAACTTTCAGGATAAACGGGGGCTGGATGGCTAGGGTAATTTTTTTCCCTCTTCTCCAAAACTTTTTTAAAGCGCATATTACATTTCTCACCTAGCTACACCTTTTTCTTTGCAGCACATTCATAAGATGCTACAAGATGGTATAGCCTTATGGGCACCAATAGCACGTGTCAAAACGGCTTTAGTTGACAGCCCAATATTGTATGATGCAGCTGATGTTCGATCTGGTTTCATCACAAACATGTACGTTCGTACACTTGAGTATTGTGGAGTTCAAGTGGCCGGCAGGATGATTAATACAAAGGTGAAGTGCTATTTGTTATATTATGTCATTTTGTATTATCTATATGTGTATCTATAAAATTACATATATAAGTTAGGCATATTTTACAGTCTGTAGATCATGTAAAAAGGTACGTTCCTGACAAACATGGGTATAAGTTGATTAGAAGTAAACTAAAACCGGGACATCCTCGTACCCTTGGAAAGGAAGAAGCATCATACAAACCACAGCTAAGCAATGTCCATGCTGATCTCGCAGCCTTATGGTACTTTACTTGCTCAGCTTATCAATACGCGTGTGCAGTTTCCTAAACATTTGCCATATTTGCCTTCTTGCAGTTTTATCAGTTATTTTATCAAGATATATTCTTTAATGTCTGCATATGTATGGCCCTTTTTAAACAGTGATACATTTAACAATATATGTAGGTGCGGAATTCACGAGCAAAAAGTAGATCTCATTGTATATGTGACCCCTGTACAGCAACGGGGGTACATTGAAAAGTGTTTTACCGTAAGTAACTTTTACACAACATAACTGATAACATGCTAAAAAGAGTATTGGAAGAGAAACTGAATATCGATTCTTTTCCCAGGCTGCTAAAGAGTTTCCGTGTGAGGACCCCCCTATGATGACTTATATAGGATATCAACCCTCTATGCTTAATGAATCAGAAAAACATGATTTTTTGATGCAGTTTAAAGAGCATCGTAGAGTGACATCAATTGTGGAGCAAGGTAAATGTATTTATTGCAAATATTATTCTGCTTCTTTTGATAAAGCTTTCAACACATTTGACCCGTTACTTTTTGACTTAAAATTATATCTTTTTCTTAACCTATTAGTGATAAAGCATGCATGTCCCAAATCCATTTCTTTTCTAACAGGATTGGTTTTAGCTAGTTTTCACATTTTTTTCTTTTTTATCAGGCGATTGGTATGCTCGGCGGTATTCAGGTGAAGACATCCTTGAATGTGCGCTCAGGTAATAAAACTTTTTACCCTTGCTGTACTTTATTATTATCATTTATCAATAATATACAAGAAATGTTATTTTCCTATCAAATTGCTATCGTCAGATTTTTATTTACAATTTTTTTAATTGAATTCAAGAATGTAACACTAGCTAATTCCTTTGTTTCATAAAACAAGACACCCTACTCTCAAGTCGAGTCTCATACTTGTTCATATTATGTGCTTCACGTTGTGTTCTAAACAGGTATGCTTGCTTGAGAACACCTACCTATGTTGGTAGTACATTGACATTGAATCTTGACGAGATGCTCAATGAGGAGGTATCTTCTGATGTTCTTCCAGTACTAGTGAGAGTTTTGATATCGTAAATTGGATTTCTAATTAATTTGAAATCTTTGAATAGGGAAATACCTTTGTGTATCTACTAGTAGCTCGATCAGCTGTCGAGATTTCTCGCAGTAGAGACATGTTTAAGTCAAAGAAGGTAAGACTTCCCTTCTGTTTTAATGTTACAACTTTCTCATCTCGGCCCCAATCTTATTATTTTTTTCTTGTTCTTTGGCCCCAACAGGCATTAGTTGGGAGAGAACGGGACTTGGGATTACATCTGTTACAATTTACCGAGGTAACACGATTTTGAATGAACTTTTACTACTTCTTTGAACATAAAAAATCCTTAGTTGAAGTTATGAAGCATAGTTCTGTGGAATTGAATGATTGTTTTTATTTCTCTAGGTTACTCTAAAACGTTAAGAGTTTTCTTTATTATGCTCTTAAATGTATAATAAAGTTATCCATGTTAAGGGTGAGCAATAATACAAAACGAAATGTAGCGGACATTGGGATGTACCAGGATGTTGGGATAATTAGAAAATAATGAAACAAATAATTATAGTACCAATTAAAAAATCTAGTTTTGTTTCTAACTGGGCATATACATTGGGATGTATTCGGTAATAATTTACTTGCCTACACTAAGACATTACACAAATGTAGATGAAAAAAATGAAGTGAAAAAGTTTGGTTTATTTATAGATTTTCCAAATTTTATTAATATGAATATTTATATTATATTATTCTTTTAACAATCTAACTTTCTTTTCCAGATCATCGAAGTGTCTTTTCGATTTTTGAAGCCCCATTTGGTGTGTGAGTACCTGTGGAGTTTGTCTAAGAACTTTACAAGTTACTGCCTCGAGGTATATTTACATAAGTATGCTTTTTCTCATATAGTGTTAATGTAGTTTTCACCTCCCCGATTTTAACATAATTCTGAAAGTTTTTCTAGGTTAATGAGTTTGCTTTTGAGAAAGTAGATATTGAATTGAATTTCTGGCTCTCTTAAACCAAGTTAATCTTGAAAAAGTTAATTTGATTTTTTAAAAGTTTCATTTTTTTGGCAGGTTGGGTCCAGTGAGAGGAATTTTTTGCTGTGTAGGGCAGCTGGAGTTGTGATGGATAAATGTTTTGATCTTTTGGGGCTCATTCCGGTAAGGCCTTTCATCTTGTAGTTTTTTTTCAGCTCAGTTTTTTGTTCGGGTTTTTCCCCTTGGATCTGGTTATGCAGGACTGTCGTTTGTTTGTTTTTTTCTTTTCTTTTTCTTTTTTTTTGAAAGGCGGTATTCAATATATATTTAAGTTTTTGAGTTTATGTTCTTTAATTTAAATTGGCTTGGTTGATAACATTAAAACTCAATACCATACTAATGATTGAATCAGTTCATGTTTAAATAGTTAGTAAAGTAAAGTGTAAAATGGATTTTTCTTCAAACACTAAGTCAAGTTTAAATAATTAACTCAAAGTATTGCATTAGTATAAAAAAGCAAAGTTAGTCACAATTCCACATTTTGTAACCTGTTTTAAACTTCTCTTTTTTGTGTAGATATCCTCAAAACACCAAATATTGGAAGAGACTGCTAGACGGGATGCTATCAGGGATTTTTACATTTCTTTGCCTGATGTCAGGTACCGGGTTTGGTAGTAAAAAATAATTGATATTTCTTTGTTAACTTCATGCCGTTTAAGTAAAATATATGGTTGTTTGCATAATGATTAATTTTAAGGCTGGGTCATTATGTTCTTTACAAATTGTTACATGTATAAATAAAAGTTAGATATTTATAAAATGTAACTATCTTATTAGTTTCTTTTTTTATTTCCAAATGACGCTAACTGATTTTATTAGTTTTCTAAATCCTCAGTTTTAGAAGACTAGTTTATGAGGTTCTTTGTTATATGAATGGCGCAAACTAGCTATAAAGCTCCACCGTTTTCATTTGTTATTTCTTCTTTATTTTTTATGCAAACTGGCCCACTGTTTACAAATTGAATAAATGTATTTTCATTAGACAAATATTATTGACACAATAATATGATTCACTTCATTCTCTTGGTGTTTTTCATGCATAGTGTTTACTGTATACATAATTTTGTTGTCCTTGGTTAAATTTTGTTTTTAATTAGTGATTGCTGTTTGGTTTTCAACAGGCCAAATCCGACCTCTCGTTTCGAGATGGTTTCTATGTGTGTTGAAGTATCACACCCAAAATTTGAGAATGGGAATCTCTTTGGAGATATCATGTTATCTGATACGTATGGGTTACGAGCAGATAGCTGGTGTAAATTGGATAAGGAATTGTGCGGGCACATCTCTTATTTTTCTAATTACTGGTATAATTCCGAAGGGATCTCCAACCCATCTTTCCTACCCCTTGGCAGCCCATCCTCTTGCCATACCGTGCCATTCTCTTCTACCATTAAGATAGGCATTTTACTATGGGTAACTTCGCAGAAAAAAGATTCTTGTTATCAGCTGTGTGCGTGCAATCGTCCGCTAGATCTGTCAAAATTCTGGAAGGGTGATCAAAGTATCAAGCGAGGCACTTTTTCTGTTGAAAGTGAGAATGGGGTTGTTAGAATCTTGTACGTTTGCTTAAAAGAGGCGGTTGACACTTCTTTTAAGTTATCGTATGAGCCGATCGATGGTCATCGTCCAAGAGTGCGTGGACGAATATTAGCATATTATGGCGGTGACTATCTAGATAGCTGCGTTGGTTATGATAAAGAATTATACAAGGCGTTAGTATTTGAAATCGAATCAACTAAGTTAGAGAAATGTGATGCTCTTGCATTGAAGAAGTTCTCGATGGCTGTACCCACTAACGGCGTCCTTGTGTTTGATGCATCCCTTGAAGATGTTGATTCTGGGGAAATCATTGTGAATGGAACGCACAAATTTCATGAGAAAGATGAAGGTAAAGACAGCAAGTGGATTATAATTGGAAAAACGTGTTGTTTCACTCTCACAGTGGATTGGATCCATGGTGAAGGTTGCAGTTAAGCTAAGATGAAATCTGATAACGCATTCTGCATGTTTTTTTTTGCAAATATGTTGTTTTTCATAACTAAAAGTGTACACAAGTTTTCCAAGCACAATTTTAGACTTTTAGTTCACTTATTCGCACATTTAGTTTTGATGCTGGCATTTCCTAATGCAATTTTTAAATACACAGATACTAGTTGCAGTCCCGTAATGTGAATTGTTGTTTGAGGGAATTCCCAGCATTTACAATGACCGACAGTAACCTATATTTCCAACACAATTGTATATGTTCTTGGTTATTTGGTAGTAGTTTGTACATAAGCAATAGCACTATTGTGTTGGAACATCTTTTATATGTTTGTAGTTAGTGTAACATTGACTATATTTTCTGGCGCACAATTGTATCATTTGGTTACTAGATGGTTGTTGGCCTGTAACCCAAGACACGTTTATTTTATAAAAAATATCAAAAAACATAACTAAAAAAATTAAAAACGATACATTTCACAAAAATCGATATATTTGACATAATTTTACTCCGTTCAGAAAACTAGAACCCCCTCGGTCCGCCCCCTTTATATGTTATTATGTTACGTAAGAGTTATATAAGCTTGTTATTGAGTATTGCACGTAATTTCTTTTGAAGTCGAACTAAAAAAAGCTTAAGTTCGAGTTCTTCGAATCCTCGATAAAAGACATAGTCATTTGCATACCTACATGATGTGTTGTAGTTGAAATTATAGTTGTTGATGTTGTAATTGCAGGCTGGTTATCGACATATTGATACAGCATGGGAGTATGGTGTTCATGAAGAGGTATTTAAATCATAATTGTATCTAGAATTTCACAGTATAATTCAATCAAAAAAATGATACAAGTTTTCGTTTATTTTGTACTATAGTGGTTTGGTTTGTCTAGTAGGATACATAAATATAACTTAGGGAATAGTTGAAAATGATATATTTAGGTGAAAATGAGGTGAAACTTTTCTATAAGTTTTTTATACTAGTTGATCGACCTCAGTATACACGGCGATTATATATGATGAAAATACACGAGGATGCATCCGAAATCGAAAGTATTTAGTAATTCGTCTTCATATTAGTTATGTTTATTCACTGTTATGCTCGTGATGTTCTATAAATGTAGTAACACTACCTTTGAGTGATTAGTTATTATCATGATGAATTATTTCAGATTGCCCTTAGTTACTTCATTCATTTACTCAAGACTTTCTGCTAGAGGCTATCACCAAATGAATCAGCCGCAGACAGAATTAGTGATGCAAATGCAAAGGATAAGGACAGACTAATCAACTTAACTCATTTAACCGTGAGTCTAAACTGCTCCGTTTAAACAAGAGTATATGTTCAAAGATTACCAACAACAATCCAAGTTAACATTATCAGCACCACTAACCAAAGTTCAAAATATCAACAACTAGAGTTTACGACTCCAACATCCAAGTGATTTCAACACATTCACATACAGACTAATACTGCTAGAATTCTGACTAACATAGGTTAAGCTACTACCTAAGACTATATTATCCGCTTGCAAAAGAGAGCCTAGCCATCCATATTGAACACTAGTGAACAGGGGATGGCCTATGTAGTGTGTTAATCACCACCAACTTGTCAAGAGTCTTCCACAATCAACTCATCAACTCCCCAATCTTCATAACTACAATACCAAAAACAAACAAACAAAAAATTAAGGGTGTCTGGAAATGGGAACATCCGTACATGACTCATAGATGACAACGTGTATGTATATATGAGAGCAAATAGGGTAAGGGTAAGGACATTATGGACAGAAATAAGAATAAACAAATGCGTTCGGAAAACTAAATAATCATATATTCTTCACCAAAATGCAAATGCAAACACCCTCTTACATGTTAATTTATAGTGCTCGTGATTACTGTTATAAGTGTTGAAAATATGCTATTAGGATACAAATGTGTGATGTTGCAAGCTGAATGTTAATATGTTATCAGATTTCATCTTACCTTAACTGCAACCTTCACTACGGATTCAATCAACTGTGAGAGTGAAACAACACGTATTTCCTTTTATAATCCACTTGCTGTCTTTACCTTCATCTTTCTCATGAAATTTGTGCGTCCCATTCACAATCATTTCCCCAGAATCAACATCTTCAAGGGATGCATCGAACACAAGGACGCCGTTAGTGGGTACAGCCATCGAGAACTTCTTCAATGCAAGAGCATCACATTTCTCTAACTTAGTTGAATCGATTTCAAATACTAGTGCCTTGTATAATTCTTTATCATAACCCGCACAGCCATCAAGATAGCCACCGCCATAATATGCTAATATTCGTCCACGCACTCTTGGGCGATGACCATCGATCGGCTCATACGATAACTTAAAAGAAGTGTCAACCGCATCTTTTAAGCAAACGTACAAGATTCTAACAACTCCATTCTCACTTTCAACAGAAAAAGTGCCTCGCTTGATACTTTGATCACCCTTCCAGAATTTTGACAGATCTAGCGGACGATCGCACGCACACAGCTGATAACATGAATCTTTTTTCTTAGAAGTTACCCATAGTAAAATGCCTATCTTAATGGTAGAAGAGAATGGCACGGTATGGCAAGAGGATGGGCTGCCAAGAGGTAGGAAAGATGGGTTGGAGATCCCTTCGGAATTATACCAGTTATTAGAAAAATAAGAGATGTGCCCGCACATTTCTTTATCCAATTTACACCAGCTATTTGCTCGTAACCCATACGTATCAGATATCATAATATCTCCAAAGAGATTCCCATTCTCAAAATTTGGATGTGATACTTCAACACAAATAGAAACCATCTCGATACGAGAGGTCAGATTTGGCCTGTTGAAAACCAAACAGCCATCACTAATTAAAAACAAAATTTAACCAAGGACAACAAAATTATGTATACAGTAAACACTAAGCATGAAAAACACCAAGAGAATGAAGTGAATCATATTATTGTGTCAATAATATTTGTCTAATGAAAATACATTTATTCAATTTGTAAACAGTGGGCCAGTTTGCATAAAAAATAAAGAAGAAATAACAAATGAAAACGGTGGAGCTTTATAGCCAGTTTGCGCCATTCATATAACAAAGAACACCCCATAAAACTAGTCTTCTAAAACTGATGATTAAGAAAACTAATAAAATCAGTTAGCATCACTTCGAAATATCTAAATTTTATTTATACATGTAACAATTTTTTTTTTTGGTGCAAAAGGTGAAATTTTTATATTAATCACTCCAAAGATTTACAGTATAACATATACATGTAACAATTTGTAAAGAACATAATGACCCAGCCTTAAAATTAATCATTATGCAAACAACTATATATTTTACTTAAATGGCATGAAGTTAGCAAAGAAATATCAATTATTTTTGACTACCAAACCCGGTACCTGACATCAGGCAAAGAAATGTAAAAATCCCTGATAGCATCCCGTCTAGCAGTCTCTTCCAATATTTCGTGTTTTGAGGATATCTACACAAAAAAGAGAAGTTTAAAACAGGTTACAAAATGTGGAATTGTGACTAACTTTGCTTATTTATACTAATGCAATACTTTGAGTTAATTATTTAAACTTGACTTAGTTTTGGAAGAAAAATCCATTTTACACTTTACTTTACTTACTATTTAAACATGAACTGATTCAATCACTAGTATGGTATTGAGTTTTAATGTTATCAACCAAGCCAATTTAAATTAAAGAACATAAACCCAAAAACTTAAATATATATTGAATACCGCCTTTCAAAAAAAAAAGAAAAAGAAATGAAAAAAACAAACAAACAACAGTCCTGCATAACCAGATCTGAGGGGAAAAACCGGAACAAAAAACCGACCTGAAAAAAAAAACTACAAGATGAAAGGCCTTACCGGAATGAGCCCCAAAAGATCAAAGCATTTATCCATCATAACTCCAGCTGCCCTACACAGCAAAAAATTCCTCTCACTGGACCCAACCTGCCAAAAAAATGAAACTTTAAAAAAATCAAATTAACTTTTTCAAGATTAACTTGGTTTAAGAGAGCCAGAAATTCAATTCAATATCTACTTTCTCAAAAGCAAACTCATTAACATAGAAAAACTTTCAGAATTATGTTAAAATCAGGGAAGTGAAAACTACATTAACACTGTATGAGAAAAAGCATACTTATGTAAATATATACCTCGAGGCAGTAACTTGTAAAGTTCTTAGACAAACTCCACAGGTACTCACACACCAAATGGGGGTTCAAAGTTCGAAAAGACACTTCGATGAACTGGAAAAGAAAGTTAGATTGTTAAAAGAATAATATAATATAAATATTCATATTAATAAAATTTGGAAAATCTATAAATAAACCAAACTTTTTCACTTCATTTTTTTCATCTACATTTGTGTAATGTCTTTAGTGTAGGCAAGTAAATTATTACTGAATACATCCCAATGTATATGCCCAGTTAGAAACAAAACTAGATTTTTTAATTGGTACTATAATTATTTGTTTCATTATTTTCTAATTATCCTAACATCCTGGTACATCCCAATGTGCGCTACATTTCGTTTTGTATTATTGCTCACCCTTAACTTGGATAACTTTATTATACATTTAAGATCATATTAAAGAAAACTCTTAACGTTTTAGAGTAACCTTGAGAAATAAAAACAATCATTCAATTCCACAGAACTATGCTTCATAACTTCAACTAAGGTTTTTTTATGTTCAAAGAAGTAGTAAAAGTTCATTCTAAATCGTGTTACCTCGCTAAATTGTAACAGATGTAATCCCAAGTCCCGTTCTCTCCCAACTAATGCCTGTTGGGGCCAAAGAACAAGAAAACAATAATAAGATTGGGGCCGAGATGAGAAAGTTGTAACATTAAAACAGAAGGGAAGTCTTACGTACCTTCTTTGACTTAAACATGTCTCTACTGCGAGAAATCTCGACAGCTGATCGAGCTACTAGTAGATACACAAAGGTATTTCCCTATTCAAAGATTTCAAATTAATTAGAAATCCAATTTATGATATCAAAACTCTCACTAGTACTGGAAGAACATCAGAAGATACCTCCTCATTGAGCATCTCGTCAAGATTCAATGTCAATGTACTACCAACATAGGTAGGTGTTCTCAAGCAAGCATACCTGTTTAGAGCACAACGTGAAGCACATAATATGAACAAGTATGAGACTCGACTTGAGAGTAGGGTGTCTTGTTTTATGAAACAAAGGAATTAGCTAGTGTTACATTCTTGAATTCAATTAAAAAAATTGTAAATAAAAATCTGACGATAGCAATTTGATAGGAAAATAACATTTCTAGCTTGTATATTATTCATAAATGATAATAATAAAGTACAGCAAGGGTAAAAAGTTTTATTACCTGAGTGCACATTCAAGGATGTCTTCACCTGAATACCGCCGAGCATACCCAACGGCTGATAAAAAAGAAAAAAATGTGAAAACTAGCTAAAACCAATCCTGTTAGAAAAGAAATGGATTTGGGACATGCTTTATCACTATAAGGTTAAGAAAAAGATATAATTTTAAGTCAAAAAGTAACGGGTCAAATGTGTTGAAAGCTTTATCAAAAGAAGCAGAATAATATTTGCAATAAAATACATTTACCTTGCTCCACAATGGATGTCACTCTAGGATGCTCTTTAAACTGCATCAAAAAATCATGTTTTTCTGATTCATTAAGCATAGAGGGTTGATATTCCATATAAGTTATCATAGGGGGGTCCTCACACGGAAACTCTTTAGCAGCCTGGGAAAAGAATCGATATTCAGTTTCTCTTCCAATACTATTTTTAGCATGTTATCAGTTATGTTGTGTAAAAGTTACTTACGGTAAAACACTTTTCAATGTACCCCCGTTGCTGTACAGGGGTCACATATACAATGAGATCTACTTTTTGCTCGTGAATTCCGCACCTACATATATTGTTAAATGTATCACTGTTTAAAAAGGGCCATACATATGCAGACATTAAAGAATATATCTTGATAAAATAACTGATAAAACTGCAAGCAGGCAAATATGGCAAATGTTTAGGAAACTGCACACGCGTATTGATAAGCTGAGCAAGTAAAGTACCATAAGGCTGCGAGATCAGCATGGACATTGCTTAGCTGTGGTTTGTATGATGCTTCTTCCTTCCCAAGGGTACGAGGATGTCCTGGTTTTAATTTACTTCTAATCAACTTATACCCATGTTTGTCAGGAACGTACCTTTTTACCTGATCTACAGACTGTAAAATATGCCTAACTTATATATGTAATTTTATAGATACACATATAGATAATATAAAACGACATAATATAACAAATAGCACTTCACCTTTGTATTAATCATCCTGCCGGCCACTTGAACTCCACAATACTCAAGTGTACGAACGTACATGTTTGTGATGAAACCAGATCGAACATCAGCTACATCATACAATATTGGGCTGTCAACTAAAGCCGTTTTGACACGTGCTATTGGTGCCCATAAGGCTATACCATCTTGTAGCATCTTATGAATGTGCTGCAAAGAAAAAGGTGTAGCTAGGTGAGAAATGTAATATGTGCTTTAAAAAAGTTTTGGAGAAGAGGGAAAAAAAATTACCCTAGCCATCCAGCCCCCGTTTATCCTGCAAGTTAAAAAGCCTACGTCCTGTATGGTGAGTCCTTTAATAATCTCAGATTCCGGAAAACTATCGATGATAGCCTACAATAATAAAACATACATTAAAAAGACTAAGCATATTCAAAAGCGAAGATGTGAAAACAATACTTTACCTGTGCGATACTTCTTGGTCGTCTTTTCTTGAAAACATTTGGATCTTTCGATCTTAATATTTCACATGCGCGCATGATATTAATGCTGTAATATAATTACCAAATGTCAAATCAATTCTCGAGAGAAAAACCTCATACCAAAGGAAGTATAAAATGACATACCAGATGTAATCACCATGCTTTCTTAGATCCCCTTCGAGACGTTTAACAATGGCAACTTCGTCCTGTAAGTGACGGTTACTACTTCGCAATGCTTTTGTAAATAAATCCTGGATTTCTAAATGTAGTGTCGATGTTTCATGTTGTTGTATTGTTGTTTTTCCTCCATATTTGTCTAGTAACAAATCAAAATCATAATATGTGTCAATTACTAATTTCTTAGTTTTATATCCAAAACCAATTTTAACAACTACTCTTTCAATTAAGAGTTGAATATAGAAATTTCAATAGCAAAAAATAATAAAAATTTTAGCTCAATTGACAAAAACAATGAATCCCAATTCACTAAAACTAATAAAGCAACAAACTTTACATTAAAATCATCAAACCCATAGCTAAAAAATTGATTTTTATTTTATATTTTTTGCAAACCCTTGTCTAATTTAGCTTAATGAACATAACCCATCAATTAAAACTAATAAAGCAACAAACTTTACACATAAATCATCAAAAGCTCATAACCTCACTTTTTCAAAACATCATGAAATTTTTTAAAATATGTTTCAATAGTTATGATAGTGAAACTGCTTGTAATATAATTGATATTTAAACATCATGTATTTTTTTTATAAAGAAAAAAATTGTGGGTTTTATTATTATTTTACAAACATCTATTATAATAACTTAAGACAAGAAAAGAATAATAAAAAGTTTACCGGTGGTGAGTTTTTTTTGCTTGCCGCTTGAGCGATCCATTGAAGTTAAAATAATTATGGACATGATGAACCGTATGTTTATGTTTACGTTTTATATACTATATAAGGGCGGTGGAATGGAAACCCAAGAAAGGAAAGAATAGTACTTTCCCATGTTTGTTATAACTCAGAAACTATATCATTGTCATCATCGATTCTGTGTTTTTTTGAACGCGTGGAATTAATCCAGAACTAAGGTAATTCGTGTTCTTCATAGTTTCTTCGTCTATACAAATCTATACTTATATCAAACCCTAACTTATTTGGTCTGTTGTGACCTGGTGATCGACTGGGTTGTTATTATAATCTAGGGTTTCGTTATTATACTTATAATATCATCAGTTTCATTGGTAAAATTATATATGGAGTTACTTATCAGTTTGAAAGTAGTGAATTTGTGTTCCGTTTGTTCATTCAACAGTCTATGATTCTCATGTTCTATGTTGAGTTGTTGATCCTCTTATTCCTTTAACTAAATATTCTTGATTCACCCGCGAGTTGGTGATCATCTTTTCTGTCAATTACAGGTTGCATAATTAACTTACTAGCAGGGTACCCGTGCGTTGCAGCGGCGGGTACCTGTAATTCATATTTTCGGCGAACAAATTTTTTATATTATTCTTTTGCGATGAAAATGAGTTGTAGATATGGCGAGAATCCTTTTTTGATGTCGTTGATGATATCTTATCTAAGGTCACTTTCAACATTTTTTTTTCTTTTTCTTATTTTGAAATCCGAACATAATATGAACTGTTACTTTTTCATAAGTTTGTACTATTTTCCAAAAAAATTTAGATTATCTAAAATTATTCGTGAATTGTCTTGAAAATTTTAGGAATGGAGTGTATAGCAGCTTGCCTTGGTTTGTACATTGTGTGGGGTGCTATAAAATTAAATTAACTACATGTGTTGACCAGTCAATATACATTGGTATTGATACATAAATTAATTGTACATCTAGCTTAATTAGTTGCATATGCTTAAAATCTTTATACAGGGAGGTCCATAATTTTTGTTGGGATAAGTTTAAACAAAAGCAAACTATTTATGTTAAAATAGTATTGTACCCACCGATGTTCTTGTGATTTATGAACGATAGTCATTTTATTATGGATATAGTTTAGCCTTTATAAAAAAAAAAAAAAAAAAAAAAAAAATTATAGATATAGTATAAGAGGTTGATAATGACTTCTAGTAGCATATGGTTAGGAGACGATGTGATAAAAAAAAATTCTATACTTTACAAGAATCTATACATCTTAAATATCTAATATGATTTTCTATTAAATGTTTGCATAGTATCAAATTTTATAAAGTGTTTGTACGTGTTAAGAAAATAATTTAAATATAAACATTCTTAAGTTTGTGAAGATTATTAGCACTATTAATTTGATAGAGACAATTTCCTTTATTAAAAAATTGATTACAAAGTGCTCATAAATATAAAAATCAATGTACATTATCACTCTTCTAAACATAAATCCCTGACACGTAAATGAAATGAGAACAGGAATTATATATAAAAGTAAATGTGCCAAAATGGGCAGATTGGAGGATTGGGTTGTTAGCCTATATTATTATGCATTATTGTGTATTGGGCTCAAGCCCGGTTCTAGAATCATCTATGTATCTCCATATATTGTACCGATATTCATGATGGAATGACAAGAAATTATTACCCTACTTATCCATTTACATGGTATCGGAGCGTGTCTGATCCTCAAACATAGGTGGCTACGTTGAGCCGCCTCCCCTAAACCATCGCGCCACACCTTCACCACACCAATAAAAATTCCATAATCGAAATCACAAGAAAACTGCTTCCGCCGCTATTCAATTGTGAAATTAATTACTCTATTGGTCTCATAAACATAGTTGTTTGCTTTTGATGACGTGATCTGTGTTTCTAATTGTCAGTATTATTAAACAAATCGTGCCCAAGCTTTCTTGTCTTTATTTGCTCAAGATAAATGTCTTCTCGAATTATATGTAAACAGGCATGTTTACTGCTTGATGTGGAAGTTACTTCAAATTGTCTTAAAAAAAAAGTTGTAGCTGTTTATGGTTTGTTTGTTAGTCGATTCTTCTTACGGCTTTATTACCAGTCGGCTAAAGTTGACCGTTGGTACAGTCTCTAAAGTCGATCGTTGGTATGGTTTACCAGTCGATTTAGCCGACCGTTGGTGCCAGTCGATTAAAGTCGACCGTTGGTAATTAGTTTCTTAAAAGCAGGTTCCCAGAGAACTTGCTTTGTAAACTTAAAGTATCATTTCTATATATTTACAGTCCATGCTTGTAATAAATAAACATGAAGACTTTGAACGAATCTTCCAAACGCATCATTGGCATTTAATTAGTGGGACGAGTAAGTACATCGATATGTTATGGTAGACTAGTTATGTAGTGGTTACTTTTGTGAAAACTTGGCTTTAAGTTTTCAATCCCACATCGAACAAAGAAAAGGCTTTCTGCTTGTTTATATACCATGGTGTAGATGACTTTGGCATGATTTGATGAGTACTATGTTATTTGGTGGTGACAACGTGTTTTGTTAGAGTATAAATATAACAAAATTATTCTACTAAAACACCCGGTCACCTATCGAGTATCTTGTATAAAATCTTATTTTTTATTTTTATTCTAATAAACATAATACCTACGGGGTTTTATCATTCTAACATTATGAAGATTATCTGGACTTATATAAGCACACATTCTTTGAGGGATTAATTCAAAATGTTTGGCCACAATAACTAATGCTCATTGATAGACCCATGATTTATGTTTGGCTCAACGCTGGATCAAAATTATATCTTCAATAGTCAAATATGGTGTATGTGATCACACTCGAGGACTTAATGAGTAACAAAAAGTCAAAATATGGATTTAAAGGTGTTTGTAAGTCAAACCAACCCGACCGATTATGTTGGTTCTAGTTGGGTGAGACTGACTCAATTGTCGATTCTATGATACATCAACCACTTGCTGGTGGTTTACGTCATCCAAACATAAAAATCTAATTAAATAGAACCGTGTTTTAAATGAGCCTAAAAAGTGAAAGGAGTTTAATTACCTATTCGTGTTTAACGTTTTGGAAAGCACACACTTTACTCCTTTGGAATGTTCAACGACTTCTTAACTTCTGCCGAAATAATTTGACAAAGCATCAAGATAAACACGTAGGAACATAGAAAAACACATATGTGTTGTAGATTAACATCAACAATTTAAGATTCAAAGTAAATAACCATATGTAAAAAACTACATGTTATGTTCTTGTCCCTTAGAACATCAACTAATAATGTTGGGCCTGTGAAGAACAAAAAATATGATGTGTTTAGACTTCATCATGTATCAGCAACACAATTAATTATAATTCTAAAACTTGTTCTTATCAAGCATATACCATTCATGCATTATAAACAATAATTTTCTAAAAACGAAAGTCGTATTTACCATATTTGTGTCAGGTGATCAGTTTACCACAAAATATACGTCTGTTGTCCTTATTCAAATACAAAATGATGTATCAAAACACTAATTTGTGAGTCTTATCTTGGATTACATGCTTACAATACCATTGATTTGAAGGGGTGTTTGATTTGTAAGGGTGTTTTGGTGATGCTGTTGCAAACATTGATTGTGATCTAATACATGTAATGATTTCCAAGGTTGTCATTGTACTAAAGATAAACATGTTGGTAGATGCAATCTGTACTAAAAAGAAAGCATAGTATGCCCAACAACATCTGAGAGAAACTGATATAAATTATAACCCAATTTGACCCAAATACTACGAAAACGATTTGTAGCTTCAACAAAAATCAAAGTAATGAAACCTTAGAAACTTTACTAAAGACTTAAAAAAAAAAAACTATTTCAAACATCAGAAGTAACAACTATGTTTAGAAGAATACCTTGATTATTTTTTCTTCTGTTGGGGCTCGTTTTTATAGGATTTGGAATCTTACTTCGAGCTCTAATCACAAAGTTGACTCATCTTTTGCACGCATGCATGTCATGTTGGTACTCATTTAGTTTTTTCACTTAGCCGCTGGACAAAGGACAAAAGCCAAATGGGTAAAAACTTGACCCACACACGTAACATGCATGTCAATCTTATGTAATGTTACTAACGTCTATAAGTTACCATGATCAACATGAGCAATAACATATATATTAAGAATGTTGTGCTTGTAAGCCATTAACCTGTGAAGCTCATCACTCGTGAACCTGTTAGATTAAAACACCAATTAACTTAAAAATCTATAGCGTGTATTTCTACGGTAACACCAAAAATAAACCACACATTGGATCAAGTGAAATTACCATTTTTTTTAGTTTCGCGTATCAGCAACAAAGCACGAGTATGCTCCAATAACTTTCTGGGAAGAGAAAGACGAAACAGCATAACATAATTGAACACCAAAAAAAAAAAAAAAAAAAAAAAAAGCTTACGGCACATTATATTTTAAAGTAATAGTTGAATTTAATCAATGTAATCATAACTGTATTTGAAATAAAAATGTTTCCTAAATTATATCTAAGTTCTCACTACCGTTCCAAAAACACAAGATTCAAATAACATCAAAGATTTTTTGAAATAGTGAAAAGCTTTTGTTAAAGGTTTGCATTGCATATGCCCAAATTTTAGGAATGTATATTTACATCATTTTTTTTTCATACATACAACATTTTGTATAAGCTATACAACACAGGATTGCAGAGATGATTAACAAAAGGTGTAAATATAAGAATTAATCATATGTTAGTTAATAAGACTGGTCATTAAGGGGCATTAATATGACATGCCCAAGGAGACCACCACCATGTGTGGTGGTCAATAACTTTACCAAACCAACCAAAAAGAAAGAAAAGAAGCTTTATGGTGATATTTCAATGGTTGGTTTGATTGTCACCACTATAGGTATTTAAAGATAGTTTTCTGATTGAAGTGAATATTGATGTGACGGTGTTTAGTTTGGTCATCATAAAATCCGGTCTAACAAACCAAAACTTAGAACTTACAAAATCACATAACTTAACCTTTCACGAACGGATATAATAAAGATAAAAATCACATCCAATCGCAATGTGAAAAACCTTAAATTATGCCGTCGAAACTTATCGTAACTAAATTATTGAATATAGCCGCTTAGTGTAGATTACACGGATCGAATTTGTGCTTGGCATTGACCAACACTAATACACAAGTATGGTATTTTATAATTTTCTTTTGACTCATGTACACAACTGAAATTGTATCATACAATGATAATTCACAAATTAAAGCAGCAACATCTACTGCTCTATTGCTAAGGTTGTATTAAGTAAGTGCTAAAAATAGCTGAACCGAAGGTATATATAACTGATAGGAACACACAAATAATACATCGCATTGGTCAATATTACAGTTGTAAAATTTTTCCGAGACCACCTATTTCAACAATGGTAGAATGAGTCGAATACGTAAAATCTTCCATGTTTAATTAGCAGGTTTCAAATGGTACGTAAGAAAAGCATATCAAATTTTAGTTGTAGTAGCAGCTGAAATTATCTACACCTTAAACCACAATTCAAATTAGCATACAGTCCTACTCCTAAAAAGATACGCAACACAGCTGAGTATGAAATCATCTTTCAACAAGATTTAAATGCCTTAACAACAAAGGAACATGATAGCCAGCGTTTGTGGTTACAGAATAACCATATTAGAAAGGGCTCAAAAGTGACAGAATAACCATATTACAGAATAACCTAAGAGGATGTTTAAAGGTGTGTTTTCAGATTGATCATTTCAGATTCAATCATCCAAAATCAGAATCAGATCATCGGTCGCTTTTATGTGTATTTAAAAATTGCCATTTAGGAAGAATATACGCTCATGCATGGATAACTCTAGACAACTTGCACCTCACGCCTCACAGATAAGAAGAAATAATGCACGCAACTAGTCATGTGTACAGCAGGTTTGTGAGAAAGTAAACTCACTCTCATAACGGCTCTTAACATTTGACTTGAGATTTTTTATAGAAAAACACAGGGAAAATGGTTCAAGCATACATGTACAGTGATCATTTTTTAGGGCAAACAGGTTTGAGTCCAAGCAGACCGAAGATCTGGAGGTCAGGTGTTCGATCCACCTTCACCGCATTTTATTTTTCATATATATATATTTTTATACAAATTCTCCATTTTATATATAACTTAAAGTAACATTTAAAAACAAGATGCGGGGATAGCTCAGTTGGGAGAGCGCTAGACCGAAGATCTAGTGTTTTATATATAACTTAAAGTAACATTTAAAAACAAGATGCGGGGATAGCTCAGTTGGGAGAGCGCTAGACCGAAGATCTAGTGGTCAGGTGTTCGATCCACCTTCACCGCATTTTATTTTTCATATATATATTTTTATACAAATTCTCCCTTTTATATATAACTTAAAGTAACATTTAAAAACAAGATGTGGGGATAGCTTAGTTGGGAGAGCGCTAGACCGAAGATCTAGTGGTTAGGTGTTCGATCCGCCTTCACCGCATTTTATTTTTCATATATATATTTTTATACAAATTCTCCATTTTATATATAACTTAAAGTAACATTTAAAAACAAGATGCGGGGATAGCTCAGTTGGGAGAGCGCTAGACCGAAGATCTAGTGGTCAGGTGTTCGATCCACCTTCACCGCATTTTATTTTTCATATATATATTTTTATACAAATTCTCCCTTTTATATATAACTTAAAGTAACATTTAAAAACAAGACGCGGGGATAGCTCAGTTGGGAGAGCGCTAGACCGAAGATCTAGTGGTCAGGTGTTCGATCCACCTTCACCGCATTTTATTTTTCATATATATATTTTTATACAAATTCTCCCTTTTATATATAACTTAAAGTAACATTTAAAAACAAGATGTGGGGATAGCTCAGTTGGGAGAGCGCTAGACCGAAGATCTAGTGGTTAGGTGTTCGATCCGCCCTCACCGCATTTTATTTTTCATATATATATTTTTATACAAATTCTCCATTTTATATATAACTTAAAGTAACATTTAAAAACAAGATGCGGGGATAGCTCAGTTGGGAGAGCGCTAGACCGAAGATCTAGTGGTCAGGTGTTCGATCCACCTTCACCGCATTTTATTTTTCATATGTATATTTTTATACAAATTCTCCCTTTTATATATAACTTAAAGTAACATTTAAAAACAAGACGCGGGGATAGCTCAGTTGGGAGAGCGCTAGACCGAAGATCTAGTGGTCAGGTGTGTTAGAGTTTAACAATCAAATACACATATTGCGGAAGCGTAGGATCAAGTATAACACATAAATATTAACCAAAACGTAAATAGTAAATGTACCCGATGCACTTCAAATAAACCTTGATTCTTGGACAATATAGATCAATGATAAACCCCTTACCGTTTTGTTTATCGATCTCTTGATAATTACTAAAGTAAGTAATTACCTCGTTCTTGTACACACAAACTCCAACGAATAAAGGTTGTTGCAAGTAAACAAATCACTAATGGTTTTGTAATGGAAAAATCGACCAAGAACCCTTGGAGGGGAGGTGGTACGATCGGCCACAAAAACAAGAGAAAGAAAACAAGTTTTAGGGTTAGAGTGTGTGCACAAAAGATGTGTAGGTTTAACCCCAAGGCCTTGTATATATACTATGTGATATCTTGGTGACCAAGCAAGGCTTGGGTCGACCCTTGTGTGGGCTTCGACCGGCCATAGGCTCCCAAAGGGGGTTCTAGAACCTCCTTGTCACCCAAGTTACACTCTAGTCCTTGTTTTTCTTATTTAACGATAGTTAGTCCATACGGTTAACAACTAACGACCGTTTAGTCCATTAAGTGACATAAATATATATATTTCATACATTTAATAAATATATAAATTTATTTACATTATTCTTGTTTGTAAAGTGTGCAATCCCGAGGTCTCGTGTTCGATCCTAGACATTTACCTATTAATGTTTATACGTAACATTTAACAGCTCCCACTCGTATATTCATTAATAGTAAAATGACATTGGTTAGCGTCTTGCAACACTCCAATGCCCCTAGTTCAAACCGAGCTAGGTTTCCTGGAAAAACCTTTAATGATTCATCATTATAATTATCCTTTCATTACTAATACCACATTAATAAAGATGTGAGTTTCTTTATTAAAATTCTGTTTCTCGTTTCTTAATGATTGAACAAAATTACCAAAACATCTGAATGTATTCCAGATTGACTTTGGGCATGGCCATGCAAACATTTTGTCAACCCTACGAGGGGCCCAGCAGTATTAAACTTCCGAACAAATCAGAAGGAATGAATTCTCTCTTGACTACAAGAATAACCCATGAACTTTGCAACACTTCTGAAAACAATCCTTATGACTCCCTGTTACGGTGAGCGGTAAATTGCTTCACAAAAATGCACTACATCCATGACACTTATCTGGTATCTCAAGTCTGAGGATAACTTTAAATATGATTCTCACATTAAATATTAAATCATATTGTTGGGATAAGTCCAATATTCAATTCATCGAATATTATGTGAAATTGGTATGACTACGCATCAATATACTTTCAAGTATATTCTAAAACCAATACTCAAATTTGTCTTAGTTTAATGATATTCCCATATCATTAATCGACAATGGACATTTAGAATAATTAATTATTCAAGGATCTTAAACATGCAAATATAGGATATATTATTAAGACAATGATAAATAAACATAAAACTTATTTTATTCCATTAAAATAATAATTGTACATTACATCCTTTATCCAAATACTAATCACAAATGGGCATGAAACTTTCAGCTAATCTAAGTCCTACACCTGCAGCATGCTTATAAAGCTTAGTGCCAGGTAGAGGCTTTGTTAATTGATCCGCCAAGTTATCATCTGTGTGAACTTTGAGCATTTCGATTTCGCCTATTTCGACTTGTTCTCGAACATAGTGATGCTTAATCGGGAAATGTCTGGTGCCTTTCATGATTCCAGGCTCATTGGCAAATGTGATTGCAGCAGAATTGTCACAATACATTTTAATAGGTCTTTGAATCGAAGGCATGACTCCAAGCCCTGAGACAAACTTCCTAATCCAAACAGCTTCCATTGCAGCTTCCGAAGCAGCTATATACTCACTTTCTGTAGCAGACATCGCTAGTACACTCTGCTTTCTGCTCCTCCAATCCACTGCTCCTCCATTAATGACAAAGACATAACCCGTCTGAGACTTCGTATCATCCTTATCACCTTTCCAAGAAGCATCGCAGTAACCTGTAACATCAAGTTCTGCCGATGGATTTCCCCCATAAACCAAAAACATATCCTTAGTTGCCCTAAGGTACTTAAGAATATTCTTAACAGCAGTCCAGTGAGCTACACCTGGATTTTGCTGATATCGACTGGTTAAATTCTGAGCAAACGCCACATCAGGCCTTGTGCTTTTTACCGTATACATTATAGATCCCACAGCCGAAGCATAAGGGACTCTTTTCATGCGTTGCACCTCTTCAGGTGTTGAAGCACAAACCTTGTTGCTCAAGCCATGTTGCTCTTGCATCGGCAAATATCCTTTCTTGGAATTTTGCATATTGAATCTCTTCAATATTTTATCAATGTAAGCACTTTGGCTTAATCCAATTAATCGCTGAGATCTATCTCTATATATCTTGATTCCCAGAATAAATGCAGCTTCCCCTAAATCTTTCATAGAAAAACAACTTCCAAGATATTCCTTAACCTTTTGTAAACTTGGAATGTCGTTCCCCATGATCAATATGTCATCGACATATAATATAAGGAAAATTACATTACTCCCACTAACTTTGTGATATACACATGGCTCATCAAGTTTTTTAGTGAATCCATACTTTTTAATCTCACCATCAAATCTCTTATTCCATTGTCGTGATGCTTGCTTTAATCCATAAATGGATCTTTTAAGCTTGCATACACGATTTGGAAATTCTGGATTTACATACCCCTCAGGCTGCGCCATATAGATGTCCTCATCTAGGCGACCATTTAAGAAGGCGGTTTTAACATCCATTTGCCAAATCTCATAGTCATAGTAAGCGGCTATGGCTATAAGAATCCTAATTGCCCTTATGTCAGCTACAGGAGAAAAGGTCTCCTCATAGTCAACACCAAAAGTTTGTGTATAGCCTTTAGCTACACAACGGGCCTTATAGGTGTGTACAACGCCATCCATGTCAGTCTTTTTCTTGTAGAGCCATTTACTCCCAACTAGTTTGGCACCCGGAGGTAGGTCTACTTCTTCCCAGACATCATTGTCTTCCATGGATTGCATTTCCCCATCCATAGCTTCTTTCCACTTGGCCTTTTCAGGACCATTCATGGCAGCTTTATAACTTGTAGGCTCATCAAGATCACCCAGTATATACTCATCACTCTCTACATTAAGACATAGACGAGTAGGAGCTTTTACTGGTCTTGTTGACCTACGAATGGGAATCACTTCAACTTCAGGTGGAGGACCTAGGCTTTCAGGTTCTACCGGAAGTTGGTTAGTGTTTTCAGAAGGTTCTACATCTTCTTGACCGTCTTCCAGATCATATACTCTCCCACTGAATTCTTGAGATATGAGCTCCCTTTCAAGGAAGTCTCCATACCTTGCAACAAATACTTTGTTTTCAGGTGGGTAATAAAAGTAGTATCCCATAGTTTCCTTAGGGTATCCTACGAAGATGCACTTCACAGATCTTTGTTGGAGTTTGTCTGCCGAGTCACGTTTAACATACGCCTCACAACCCCAGACCTTAAGATAAGACAGGTTAGGAGCTTTTCCAGTCCATACCTCATATGGTGTCTTATCAACCTTCTTTGTTGGAACCATATTTAGAATGCGAACCGCAGATTCTAAGGCATAATCCCAAAACGAGAAAGGAAGAGTTGTTAGATTAAACATAGATCGTATCATATCTTGCAATGTACGATTCCTTCTTTCAGATACACCATTTTGTTGTGGAGTATATGGAGAAGTAAGGTGCTGGACAATTCCCTCCTTTGCTAGATAATCTATGAACTCCTGACTCAGGTATTCACCACCTCTATCGGATCGAAGAGCTTTAATCTTCTTTCCAAGTTGCAACTCTACTTCTGCTTTAAACACTTTGAATGTTTCAAATACCTCATGTTTATGTTTAAGTAAATAAACATAACCATAACGGCTGTAATCATCCGTAAATGTTAAGAAGTAGCTAGCACCCCTCCTTGACACATGTCTAAGTGGTCCACACACATCTGTGTGAATAAGACCAAGTAGATCATTAGCCCTTTCAATCCTATTTTTAAAGGGTTTCTTAGTCATCTTCCCAGCAATGCAAGATTCGCATTTATCAAATGATTCATCATTGATCTTATTTAAAAGCCCATCATGTTGCAGCTTTTTCATGCGATTTTTGCCAATGTGAGCGAGTCGACAATGCCAAAGATAAGACGAATCCAGACCTTTCTTGATTCTCTTATTGTTGATGCTATACATTGAATTATTTTTAGCAAAAGCATTATCATTATCATTCATATCAATTTCAAATACACCATTCACAGCAATAGCATTAAAATAAAAAACATTATTTAAAGAAACTGAAATTCCATTGCTTGAAATAGTATGCTCAAAACCAAGGTTTAACAAACATGAAAATGAAATTACACCTCTAACAATTGACAGTGCATAATGACAATTATTTAAAGATAGTACTAGGCCCGAAGGCAACACTAAATTAAATACTCCTATAGCTTCAACTCCTGCATGCGCTCCGTTACCAACGTGCAAGAATTGTTGTCCATAGGCCAGATTTTTCTCAACTCTAAACCCCTGCATGGTATTGCAGATATGAATGCCACATCCAGTATCATATACCCATGAATTCAATTTAGGAGTAAGAGTGAATAATTCAATCATAAAGAACGCACCTGATGAGCTGGGGTTACCAGCATCATTCCCCTGCTTCTTGAGTCGCAAGTCATGAATGTAGAGAGGGCAATTGCGCTTCCAATGGCCCTTTTCATGACAATGGTGACAAGCCTGATCCTTCCTGTTTGGCGGATTCACCTTGTTCTGCTTAGGCTGATGTTGTTTCATCTTGGGTTCAGGTTGATAGGCCATGACCTGCTTGCCTTTGTTAACCTTCCCTTTGCCTTTGTTCACATGCGATTTCTTCTGGATTCTTCCCCCATGAATTGCCAACACTTGCGGGGTGGGATTCTTGACCTTGGCTGGTAGACCTTTCTCATAATCAACAAGCAATGCGAGTAATTCTGAGACTGTCTTCCCCGAGCAATGCATGTTGAAGTTCTGCACAAAACCAGCAAAATCCTTGTTAAGGGATCTGTTGATCAAGTGCACTTGCACATTCTCGGGGTAACCAAAACCAATTCTGTGAAGTTGATCAAAGGAGTCCTTCATCTCATCCACATAATCGGCTACTGGTTTACCATCACCATGCTTGCAGTTGTGTAGCTTGTCAAGTTCATCATACAATTCAACTGCAGGTGACTTCTCATAAGATTGCCTGAGGTTATCAAGCATATTCTTAGGAGACGCATACTCATACTTCTTTTGTAATTGAGCATTCATGCTAGTGAGCATTAGACAAGCAACCTCATTGTACTTAGCATTTGTCACCTTCCATTCTGCCTTTGCTTCAGGTGTTGCCGTAGCAACAGGTTCAGCAGGGCATTCCTGGGTCACATAATCCATCTTACCAGACGCCCTCAAGACAATTCTGAGCGAACGGTACCAGTCATTGAAATTCTTTCCTGTGAGTTTCTCTCTCTCAAGATGACTCTTGAAAGCATTAATCACAGTTTGGTTATCGGGTTGAGCCATATCTACAGATAAAGTTCAAATATTAGTATTTTCGATAATCAATATCTTCAAGAAAATAAAATACCCAAGGTTATATTCATATAACCAACTAATTTTCTTGAAAATCTAGGATCTATCTTTACATAGTTTCACCACACCAGTTGATCTGCTAGTGGTAAAAGTACAAAAGATAGTAATCTGTCGAACAATAATTGGCAAACAAGATTTCCAATTCCTAGATCATTATGGGATTTACTCAAATTGATTCATCAATTTGCCTTTGTAAGCATGTTTCATCCCATCTCATGCCTTAAGTTCTAGGTCTCACGCACAACTTAATTAAGTCGTCTACCTTAGAAACTGTAAAATTACAATTATGGTCTCACGCGTTAAAAGAATTTTACCTTGTTATAGTAATTTAGCCTAGGTCTCACGTTTACTAAATTAAAATTCCAAGTGTTTCTTATAGGTAGATGGCACGTAACTTAAATTTTAAGGGTATTAATTTTTGATATGTCAATCAAAATTATGCACAAAGATGCATGCACTCATCTTTATAACATAAGTTTTCATAAAACTTTTTATGTCCGATTCCTGAAATTAATACACAAAGTTTTACTTGAGGTTTATGCCAAAACCCTAAGATGACTTTCTACAACATATAATTTTAAAAGTAATTCGTTTAAGATATATTCAAGATTGTGATAACCAAGGCAGACTCTAAGGCTCTTTTCTAAGCCTTCAAATCACGGTTATGAATATCATCTTAAAAGACTTAGTTTTAAAAGTATATTTGCACAAAACATCATTCAAGCAAAAGTTTATGGATTCAATCTCAAAATAGTAATAAAGTTTGAATAATGCTAGTCTCGACTGGGAGCTGATTACCGTGCGAATCGGACCACGATTGTCATAAGACCATTGCAAGATTCTTACTTTATCACTTTAGGGTTTCACAATTATTAGTCCGTTTTAATTTTCTTTATGAAAACACCCTTTTATTGCTTACATCAAGTCCAACTAAAAACAATAAAACAAGTAGCAAAGAAAATCAAACAAACAATAATAATATAAGTGAAACAATTAGCCACATGCAAACCATATTAGAAAAGATCCTAATAAAATCAATTCTAGGTATAATAACGCATGTAATCAACTAAGGCCTTCACCTCTTAATGGAGGTGAGCCACATACATTGACGAATCAATTGCGTAGGCCAAAGCTAAAAACACACCACATAGCATATAAAATTGATTTTAATATATATTGGAGTCTTCCCCAATTTAAGATCTATCTAATCATGTGACAACAAAACAAGATCCATGACAAACATGCATGTAAGTCACGGATTAAAACCTAACAATTAGCAATTAGGTCACAAGATACGTTCAATTAACCGGTTAATGACCTAGGGTTTCTAGTGATTACTCATAATCAAGAAAACCACAAAACCCTAATTAGGGTTTCATGGGAAAATCGACCCCCCCCCCCAAAATTAGGGTTAGGGTTTCGAAATTTTTATAAAAAAATAGGAAAAACCCTAGATAAAAAAAAAACATGTATCTAGAACAATTAAAGATCCGGTTTTTATTACGTTTTAGTAATCAATTACATGTTATACATGGCTCGTGATGCCACTGTTAGAGTTTAACAATCAAATACACATATTGCGGAAGCGTAGGATCAAGTATAACACATAAATATTAACCAAAACGTAAATAGTAAATGTACCCGATGCACTTCAAATAAACCTTGATTCTTGGACAATATAGATCAATGATAAACCCCTTACCGTTTTGTTTATCGATCTCTTGATAATTACTAAAGTAAGTAATTACCTCGTTCTTGTACACACAAACTCCAACGAATAAAGGTTGTTGCAAGTAAACAAATCACTAATGGTTTTGTAATGGAAAAATCGACCAAGAACCCTTGGAGGGGAGGTGGTACGATCGGCCACAAAAACAAGAGAAAGAAAACAAGTTTTAGGGTTAGAGTGTGTGCACAAAAGATGTGTAGGTTTAACCCCAAGGCCTTGTATATATACTATGTGATATCTTGGTGACCAAGCAAGGCTTGGGTCGACCCTTGTGTGGGCTTCGACCGGCCATAGGCTCCCAAAGGGGGTTCTAGAACCTCCTTGTCACCCAAGTTACACTCTAGTCCTTGTTTTTCTTATTTAACGATAGTTAGTCCATACGGTTAACAACTAACGACCGTTTAGTCCATTAAGTGACATAAATATATATATTTCATACATTTAATAAATATATAAATTTATTTACATTATTCTTGTTTGTAAAGTGTGCAATCCCGAGGTCTCGTGTTCGATCCTAGACATTTACCTATTAATGTTTATACGTAACATTTAACAAGGTGTTCGATCCACCTTCACCGCATTTTATTTTTCATATATATATTTTTATACAAATTCTCCCTTTTATATATCAACAACGAAAACATCTAGAAATGTCTTCTCATTATCGTCATTGGATCCGTGAACAGAATCTGTATAGCGTTTCACGTTTAGCGTTTTTCTTAGCTTTTACGATATTACACTTTATAGTTACAACTACACGTATGTTACCAAGTACTTATACAGAACGAATAGGTAGAGCTAAGTATTTGTTTCAAAAAGTGACTGTTGTTAAAAAACTTAAGTTTATGCTTAGGCCCACTTATGTTTTATTAGCGCACTTTGAGCTATATGAAATAATAAACATAAATGTACATATAGCTCAAAGTGGGCTTAAGCGCTTGATAAAACATAAGTGGGTAAACATAAACATAAGCCCGTTAACAATTGGTACCTTACCTAGTTGAGTATAAAATAAACTAATCGCTAACGCCAAACTCTTCTTAGTGGGTGTTTGTTAAAGCTTATATGTCGTTCGGCTTATATTTCATAAGCCTCAACTCATCATGTTTTTCCTATAATAAATAAAAACATTAGGAAAAAAAATTATATTGTTTAATTTTAAAATATCACTCAACTGGTTTTAGGACAAGAAAGTGACGATAGGCAAGGTTACCTGTTTAGGAGCATTATCATAATTGGATCCATGAACAGAATCTGTATTCTTCATTGAAAGCGTGTCCAACATATAACTTAAAGTAACATTTAAAAACAAGATCCGGGGATAGCTCAGTTGGGAGAGTGTCATACCGAAGATTTGGTGGTCAGGTGTTCGATATAGGCAGTTGCTAACTTGCTATTATACTAAAAGAAACTATTATATCCAAACAGTATGATTGATAATGATTGTCATGAATTACCTTGAATATCAGAATCATGATATAGCATTTTCACCAGAGTAGTCTTCCCACATTCACCAGCAGCCGAAACAATGACAACCTTACTGACATCAAAAGTATCATCCACTCGAACCACTACTAGACATCTGTTCAAATTTCTTCCCATCCTTCTTAATGTGAGATAATAATTTTCCTATTCATGCTCACGTTAATTTTAATTCCTATACATGGCTTATTTACAGCAAAAAAGCACTGACTATGACCTCTTTATTCAATGCATTTGTTCTCTCGTACAGTTTTGAGCAAAAAAACCACAAAACTTTTACTGTAACAAAAAAAGACAGAAAAAAAATCTCTAAAAACTCATATCTACAAATAAGATGTAGAAATATATATATATATATATATAAAAAAAAAAAAAAAAAAAAAAAAAAAAACCTTTAAAACTTGATTAATAGTCATAGATCTATTAAATAGCTAAAAAAAATACCTCAAAATTTTGAGAAACCGAGCGTTTGTCTCGGTGGTCTTCTCGGTTGTGGTACGGTCCGGTCATGGTGAGATCCGGTGATGGAGGGTCCGTTGGTGGCGGGAGTTTTGGTGGTGGTGGTGACGGCGATGATGGAAGATGAGAATGTTTAGTGTGTGTGTGTTTTTTTTTAGTTATAGGATGCAGTATAGGTGTGTAATTTTCATTAATCACTTGTCCAAAAAATTAATTATAACTTAGCTTAAAGTATTATGTTACTAAATGTTTAATTAAGATTTAAAATATGCAAAAAGACAAAAAAAAATTGCAAAATACATGTCTCGCCCATTAGTACAAATTGCCCTATGTAAAATACGTTACACATACCTTACACACTTACACATACTTTACACATACATTCTCTATACATTCTAAATACATTCAAGATTCTATACTATAATACGGATGGCAGGTCTACGGGGCCTAGACCATATTATACACAACAGGGCTTCGGCCCAACACAACCTAAAAACCGGGCCCCGGGCCAATAAACAAATAAACCGGGCCCAGGCCCAATAAGCCTGACATGACTAAAGCCCAAGTCACGAGCATGACATAGTCCGGACATACAATGGACGCGGACCGTCTGAGCAACACTTCCAAAGTAAGCTTACAGATCGGCCTCCGGTCCGAGAGATGACTTGCGTCTACAATTATCGATTAAGCAGCGGATCCTTGCCCGACAAGGGTACCACACACCGGCCACGACAGAAATATGAGAAATACTAGGAACCCTAGTATTTCGACCACCTATAAAAGGTAGCCTTAGTACACACGCGAGGTATGACTTTCTTACTCATCCCAATACACGAATATTTCTCTAACAATATGAATACTTACTCTCACGCCAGAGCTTAATCATGGGGTCCGTCCCCACGGTAAGGCTAACGGTTTTCCTTTGTTTGTGCATGGAATACAACTAATTACTTGGATTAGTGCATAAATCACACAACGGATTCCACAATGGCGGCCCGCTCCTAACTAAGCCCGACTCTAACCCATCCACACTTTTTGCACTAACACTATCCGTGGAACATTCTCTTTGGCCACTGGTCTACTTTGATAATTTTCCCTATAAACAAACGGTTCCATTCTCCTTATTTTAACCTCACCAAGTTTTCAATCTCAAGCGCAAGTTAAAGAAAACTCACCACCGGTAAACTTTTTATTATTTTCTTGTCTTACGTATTGATTCATTGATTACTATATTATAATAGATGTTTGTAGAATAAAAATAAAACCCCACAATTTTGTTTAAAAAATCATCAGGCTGCGAATTAATCAATTTGAAGAAAATTAAAATTCTGTATTCGATTTGATTAATTATTTGGAACTGCTGTTTTTGGGTTGTTTTTATTTTTATTTTATAGATAGGTAACATATATAATAAGCTGTTTAAATATACCCATTAAATATGTTTTGTGTTTTTGTTTATATGATGTTTTTGATTTTGTTCTGTTACTTAGTTCAGAGTTGTAAAGTATAAAGATTCATTTGTAGTGTTTAATAAATTTAAATACGAGATTGTTTATTATGTTGAACATTAGAATATATACGAGGTTGTTGATTGTTAGTGTGAAAATGTCTTTTTGTTAATTTGTTACAAAATAAGTGGAATATGTTATAAACATTGAGCTGAGTATTTTCCTAAGAGGTGTTTTATTGCTTATTGGGTTATGAAAAAGCTGCTATTAACAAGCTTTTGAAAAGGCTAGTTGGTTAAGCTACTTATTAACAAGTAAGCAATTAAACACATGGAATAAGGTTTGCTGAAATTTCTCGCGGGGTAATATTCAGCTCTCTATAGACGATGTTCCCACTTATTTGTTTGGTATGGTGTATGTTATTTGTTTATACATCTTAATACGAGGTTGTCAATTGTATTTTGTTAAGCTGTTACTTTATTTGACATAACTGATAGTGGTGTGTTATATTGTTTAGAGATGTTAGTCAATTTGGTATAGACTTTTTTTTGATAGTTTTTGTATTTTGTTACAAATTAAGCCTTTTGATGATTTCTGTGTAAAGTTTGTTGCTTTACTAGTTTTATTAGTTTTAAAATTTGTTGATATGTGTTCTAGCTTGTTGCTTGTCTTGCCTCTTGTCTTATGATTGGTGTGCTGCTTTTTATGCTTTGTTTTTTATCCTATGTTCCTTGTTTGTTGGTTCCTTGCGTTTATGCTTTGTTTGCTTGTCTTTTCCATTTTGTCTTCTATATGCTTTTACTATCTTGTTCCTTGTTCCTTGCACTTATCTCTATTTTCTATCACTCGCACATTTACACTTGTTGGAGGTCTCATGGAAGCCGTCTCTCTACTCCCAGGTTTTTCTTGGAGTAGGGGTAGGATCTGTCTACATTCTATCTCCCCATACCTGACTCTCGCGGGATTGGGTATTGTTGTTGTTGTCATCGTCGTCGTCGTTGTTGTTATGTTTCTTAAGCTAAATTAGACAAGGGTTTTGCAAAATCTTAAATTTTTTTAGCTATGGTTTCATGATTTTAATGTAAAGTTTGTTGCTTTATATGTTTTAGTGAATTGGGATTCAATTCATGGGTTTTGTCTGTTGAGCTAAATAGCTATGGTTTCATGATTTTAATATAAAGTTTGTTGCTTTATATGTTTTAGTGAATTGGGATTCAATTCATGGGTTTTGTTTTTTGACCTAAATATTATAAGGGTATCCACTATAATGAAGCTATTAAAAGGTTTATAACAATTAATACATCACTAATTTACAAACCTTTTCATATTATAAACCTATTGCTACTATGGATAAACCTATTCAAAAAGCTTTTCATATCATAAAATACAATCAACATTTTAAAAAATAAAAATAAAAAAGAATTAAAAAATAGTTTAGACCTCTTCAAGATCTTAGACCTTTTTATTCCACCTAGGATTGAAATGGTTGCTCACTATGGTTCACAAATTTATATACCTCTTCAAAAAAGTTTAGACATATTCATAAACCACCATAGTGGATGCTCTAATTTTTAGCTATTTAAAACATGGATTTTCTATATTTACTCTTAATTGATGGAGGAGTAGTAGTTGAAATTGGCTTTGGATAAAAAAAATTAAGAAATTAGTAATTGAAACATATTGTGATTTTGGTTTGTTACTAGACAGATATTCTTCTACTTCAACAACAGTGCCTACAACAACAACAGACAAAGTAATAAAGGAATATGGAAGAGCTGTGGTAAGTTTAGAAATCGATTTTCTATTAAATGAAGCACTGCAAAAGAGTTGCCGCCCTCACTTAAAAGAAGAACTTTGCTACTATAAACGTCTCGAAGGGGATCTCAAAAAGTATGGTGACTACATTTGGTATGTAATTTTTAACTTTCTTTGGTATGACTTTTTTCTCGTGAGGAATGATTTGACATTTGGTAATTATTATAGCAAAAATATCTTGTGCGTGTGGGAATTATTAAGATCAGAAGATCCAAATCTTTTTAAGAAGCGAGGACCAATAAGTGTTGCAGAGGTAAAGTGTTTTTCTCATCATGGCTTTTGAATGTGCTCATTTTTTTTGTATGTATATATATATATATATATATATATATATATATATATATATATATATATATATATATATATATATATACCCTAAACCCTAAACCCTAAACCTATATATATATATATATATATATATATATATATATATATATATGTTTCGGTATGATATTCTATTATTTTAGGAGATCATGGGTAATTTTCCAAAATCTGATATGATAGAAGGACTCACCCTACTTGATGTTGGTTATTTAACCTTCAAGTTAAACGGGAACTGGATGGCTGAGGTATTTTTTTCTCTTCTTTTTCCAAACTTTTTCAAAACACATATTACAAATACCTAAAATTTTCTTCTCTACACCTTTTTCTTTGCAGAGGATTTGTAAGAATCTAAAAGATGGTATATCCACATGGGCACCAATATCACCTGCGAAAAGGGTAATAGTGGACTTTGCAACAGAGGATATAGATGCAAAAATGCATGCAGATGCTGTTCGATCCACATATATCAGAGATACGTTAGTTCGCATGCTTGAGTATTGTGGAGTTGAAGTGAGTGGTAGAATGCATAATGAACAGGTGAAGTAGCTATATGAATGTTTGTTATATTATATCTTTTCATATTATCTATATGTGTGTGTATGAAATTACATATTACATATATATAAGTTAGTTATATTTTGCAGTCTCTACATGTGGTAAAAGGATATTTTCCTGAAGAACAACAGAAGATTAGGAGTAGAAGAAAGTTGAAATCTCTTTTTGTTTTGAAGGAAGAAGCATTACGAAAAGCACAACCAAACAATGTTCATGAAGATCTCGCAGCTTTGTGGTACTTTACTTGCTCAGTTTATTAATACATGTGTGTAGTTTCCTAAACATATATGGCATGTTTGCAGTTTTATTAACTATTTATTAATTCATAATGATATATGTAGCTGTGGAATTTTATTAACTATTTTATCAATTTATAATGATATTGTTTAGTGATTGTTGCAGTTTTACTAACTATTTGAAAATGATATACTTAGGTGTGGAATTTACGTGCAAAAAGCAGAATGGATTGTATATGTGACTCCCACACGGCAGCGGGAGTACATTAAAAAGTGCTTCACTGTAAGTAACTTTACATCATAACTGCTAACATGTTAAAAAACAATATTCGAAGAGAAATTGAATACTGATTCTTTTCCGAGGCCGCTGAAGAGTTTTATAGAGATTTTGCGGCTGTTAGAGATTTTGCATATGAGGACCACCCTACAATGAGTTATCTAGGATATCAAACCTCTCGTAATGAACAACAAAAGTTGGCTTTATTGTGGGATGCATTTGAAAGTAATTATAGACCAATGTGTGATTTCCTTGTGCAAGAAGGTATATATGTTGTTCATTCATTCCATATTTTATATGTGAAAAAAATTGTGATTACCAAAGTTTATTTTATTGCAAATATCAGTCCACTTCCTTTGAGAAAGCAATCTAGCTTTCAACCCATTTGACCTGTTTCGTTTTGACTTGAAATTATATCTTTTTCTTAACATATAAGTGATAAATCATGTCCTAAATCCACATTTTTCATTTTATCAGGCATGGCTCTTGAGTATAGTGCTGAAGCAGTGTTCGAATGTGCTATAAAGTAAGATTTTCACGCTTCTATCTTAATTTTTACCCTTATTGTACTTTATTATTATTATCATTTATCATTTATCATTTATCATTTATCATTTATCAATGTGGTAAATGCTATTTTCCTATCGACTTGCTATAGTCAGATTTTTAGTTACAAATTTTTTTATATTGAATTCATTAAAGTAACACTAGCTTTGTTTCACAAAACGAGACACCCTACTTTCGAGTTGAGTCTCATACATATTCGTATTTAATGCTTTGCATTATGTTCTTAACAGGTATGCTTCATTGAAAAATCAAACATATTCTGACTCTACATTTAATGTTACAGACGCCAAGCTTTTTAGAGAGGTATTCATACGATGTTATTCCAATACTTTTGAGAGTTATTCTATTGTAATCTGAAATTCTCATTAATTTGAAATGTTTGAATAGGGAAATAAATTTGTCTATCTACTGAAGACAAAAGCTCTAATCCATTCAGTTCTCAAGAATTCTCGCAACAGAGACATGTTAAAGTCAAACAAGGTAAGACTTTCATTCTGTTTCAATTTTGTAACAACTTTCTCAACTCGGCCGTAATCTTATTATTGCTTTTTTGTTATTTGGCCCCAACAGACATTAGTTGGCAGAGAACGTGAGATGGGATTACATTTGCTACAATTTACTGAGGTAGGAAGGATATTTTAATGAACTTTTACTACTTCTTTGAACATATTAAAAAAATAATAATAAATAAACAAATAAATAAATAAATAAATAAACTTGGTTGAAGTTTTGAAGCATAGTTTTCTGGAATTGAATAGTTTGTTTTATTTCTCTACGTTACTCTAAAACATTATAGTTTCTTCTAATATGCTCTTAAATGTAGATGAAAAAAATGAAGTGAGAATTTATCATTATTATTATTATTTTAATAGATATTCCTTATCTTGTTAATATTAATATATAAGGGTTAATATAAAAATATTTTAATTAACATTCCAAAAAAGTTCGTCTAAGTTACTGAACTTTTATTTTGTTTACTGAAGATTTAGGAAGCATTTTTTAAGTGTTGATAGGAGTGACTTAATCGTATATTTTTGGATATGTTAAGTAATATAAATGTCATGTTTTTACAAGTTCAGTGTTGTTTATTAATATATTTTTTATAAGTTTAGTGACCTCAAATGTCATGTTTTATAAGTTTAATAACTTAAGTGAACAAAATGCAAATTAAGTAACTTAGGCGAAATTTTTTAGAAAGTTTAGTAACATATTTGTACATTAACCCTAATATATAAATTATATTATTGTTTTAATGATCTAACTTTTTTTTTCCAGATTGTCGAAGAGTCTTTTCTAACTTTCGTACCCCATTTGCTGTGTGAATACCTTTTCAATTTGTCTAAGAACTTTACCAGTTACATCCACGAGGTATATTCATACATATGCTTTTTGTCATACAACATTCAATGTAATTTTCGCTTCTCATAAACCAAGGTTAATGTTAAAAAAGTTAATCTCATTTCTAAAAAAGGCAAATGTGAAGACTTTTCTCCCGGTTTAGCATAATTCTAAAAGTTTTGCTAGGTTAATGGGTTTGCTTTTGAGAAAGCAGATCATTGATATATTGTCTTATCAATTTTTTTTTATTATTTTTTTCATACAATATTTGAATTGAATTCTGGTTCTCTTAGACCAAGTTAATTTTCAAAAAGTTAATTAGATTTTTTTAAAAGGCATGTGATTATTTTGGCAGGTTGAGCCTGGTTCTCTTAAACTAAGTTAATTTTCAAAACGTTCAATTTGATTTTTTAAAAGACATGTGATTATTTTGGCAGGTTCAGCCTAGTGAGACCGGAGTTTTGTTGTGTAAGGCAGCTGAAGTGGTGATGGAAAAAGGCTTTGATCTTTTGGGGATCACTCCGGTAGGCTTTCATCCAGTAGATTTTTTTAGCTTGGTTTTTCAGTAAGGCTTTTCTCTCGGATCCTGTTATGCAGGACTTCCTTTTTTTTGGGTGGGGTTTTTTTATGTGCGCGTGAGAAAGTCAGTATTCAAGATATATTTAATGGGTTTATGTTCTTTAATTTAAATTGGCTTGGTTGATAACATTAAAACTCAATACAATACCATTGAATTGAATCGGTTCAATTTTAAATTGTTCAAGTAAAGTATAAAAAGGATTTTCTTCAAAAACTAAGTCAAGTTTAAATAACTCTAAAAGTATCGCATTAATATAAAAAAGCAAAGTTAGTTACAATTCCACATTTTGTAACCAGTTTAAACTTCGCTTTTTTTTTTTTTTTTTTTTCCTTCTGTAGGAATCCTCAAAAGGCTTGCCATCATACTTGAAATAGCAAACCCGCAAACCTATGGCCATTCGAGATCATTACATTTCTTGCCCTATTTCAAGGTAACTACCGTTCGGATATCGAAGATAATTGATATTTTCTATGCTAACTTCATTTCATTTCATGCTATTTAAGTACAATATATGGTCGTTTGCATAATAATTTTTAAAATGATGTGTCATTATGTATTGTAATTGAAATTATATATATATATATATATATATATATATATATATATATATATATATATATATATATATATATATATATATATATATATATATATATATATATATATATATATATATAGGGAAGATATTAGCTACAATTTATTGTAGCTAATTTGCTACAATTTTAAGCTAAAAAATGTGGGTTCCTGATTTTTTTGTGGGTCCTGATTCTTTTCTGTGGGTCCCTGATTCTTTGTTAGTGTAATTTTTGTAAAGGATTGTAGCCAATTGGCTACAAAAATTGTAGCCAAGATATCCCCATATATATATATATATATATATATATATATATATATATATATATATATATATATATAAGGGATAATGGCCCGTTGCCCTGCGGCCTAGGCATTTTTAGCCCAATTTTGATATATTGTTGATTTATTCTAGGTTGCCCTGGGCAACAGGGCCGGATTTGAGCATGTGCGGGGTGATCAACCGCACAGGGCCTTCGATTTTATGAGGGCACAATTTTAGATGGGTTATTGTGATTATAGACACGGGTGCTTGTTTAATTTGATATCTAGCATTATATTGATAATAAGGTGTTTTAAAACCTAGGGCTCTTTGATACATATTATAAAATGGATGAAAATCCACTTGTTTTAATAAGTTATTTAAAGAACTAACATATGAAGAGGGTATGGCTCTGTTTCAGGTGAAGAAGATGATGACTTTAAGTCATCTACACTATACACCTTATAGTTTAAAATTTTTTACACTTTTGTCTAAAAGTTTTCAATTATATTTCCAAAGAGCATATAAAGTATTACAAAGCTAACAATTTTAGTCCAAGCTAAAGAAAAATATCTACAAAAGGTTTACTGTGTTTTTAAATTTTAAGATTATCATGTATATTGTAGAAAAAGTTCTCAGAGGTGATCCACTAATGTCAGTGTGACGAATTTAACTATGGAGTCTTCTAATGTTATTGAAGACTAAATCAAGGCAGTTTTTGCACTTTGGACTTTTAGCATACACATAAGATATTTGTGCATGTTTATAAAATTTACATTGTAATAATTGCACAGGGCCTCCAAAAACCACGGGACGGCCCTACTGGGAAACAAGCGTATAGCCAACCACATGATGACACATGTCCTCCAGTTGCACAAAAATTACAAAAGTTACCCAAAAAACAAAAAATTTCCCCAAAAAATTACACTTGTCATCATGCGGGTGGATATACGATTGTTGCCCAGGGTAACCGGGTTAAAACGGGAATATTTCAAAATCGGGTTAAATATGCCTAGACCCAGGGCAACCGGGCTATTTTAGTATTTATCCCTATATATAATCTAGATCAAATAAGAACAATTTTAAAGTTGTAAAGATAAGATCCAAGTTAAATCTGACAAGTGACACTCTCGTTAAAATAAAATTAATTTTTTTATTGAGTACAACTAAAATTGTTAAAGTTACGATGATTTTATTTTTTAAATTGACAAAACCAAGGTGATACACTTTGATTCGACATGTAATGTATCGGGTTAAGGTGATACACTTTGATTTGACATGTAAATTTATAGTTGTGTATCACTAATCAACACTCATATATCAGTTGGTTATTAGTTGCTAAAATGTTAATTCGTATTAATACTTTATTTTTTTTGTGTATTATTGCTAATATGGTTATTTATAAAATGGTTTTAGTGGTTTATTTAGACTAAATCTTATTTTTACAATTTTAAGTTTGATCTCACATTAACCTTATATATATACATTTTATTAGTTTTTTTAAAAAGATTTGAAAAGACTAGTTTCCCTGGTAAATTTTGTTGCTAAAAAACAAGTTTTATGGGGTTCTTTTTGTTATGAAATGACCAAACTGGATATAAAGCTATCCTTTAGTGTCTCCAAGCTCCACTATATTCATTTGTTATTTCTTCTTTTTTCATTGCAAACTTGAGTTGAAGGATAGTTTTATAAAGAATCGCTAAGATCACTGTTTACAAATTGAATGAATAGAAATATAGTTGTCGCGAAAGGTGGGGTTTATGTAAGATTAATAAATGTATTTTCATTAGCCAAATATTATGACACAATAATATGATTGTCACTTCATTCTCTCAGTTACATAATAATGCCTAGAGATTCATTTTTACTCTCTTAATCGGCATTTATAATCTGATTAACCAGTGTTTTTCATGCTTACTATCTAGTGTATACATATGATTGTTAGATTTTGTTTTTAATTTGTGATGGCTGTTTTTGTTTTCATCAGGCCAAATCTAACTTCTCGTTTCGAGCTGTTGTCTATGTTTGTCGAGGTCTCTGATATAAATTTTGAGAAGGGTAATCTATTCGGGAAAATCACAGTATCTGATAAGTATGGATTACGATCAGATGGGTGGTGCAACGTGGATAAGAACGGTTGCGGTCATGTTGCTTATTTTGACCATGACTGGCATGATTCCGTTGGAATCTACGACACTTCTTTCTTATCATTTGGGGATCCGGTCTCTCGCCATTCTGTGCCAGTTTCTTCTTCGATTGAGATAAGCATTAATCTATGGGTCACTTCCAAAAAAAAGGATGCATGTTATGAGCTTTGCAATGCCCAAAAAGAGATAGAGCCAGGTTTTTGGAGTGGAGGTATAGAGCAAAGTACTTTTTATGCTGAAGGCGAGGATGGGTCTGTAAGCATCTATTATGCTCTCTTAAAAGATGCGGTAGACACTTCTATGAGGTTAAAGTATGAGCCGACTGTTGGTGATCCAAAAGTATGTGGACACATACTTGCTTATTATGGCGGTGACGCTCTTGATAGTTGTGATGGTTTTGAAAAAGAGTCATACAAGGCCTTAGTATTTCATACCGAACCAGCTAAGTTATATGAAGGCGATCTTCGATTGAAGAAATCCACGTTGGCTGTACCCACCAACGGCATGCTCGTGATCGAAGCATTCCTTAAAGATGCTGATTCTGGAAAAGTTATTGTCAATGAAAAGCGCGAATACCATGCAAAACCTCAAGGAGGTGACAATGAGTGGCATATGTGGGGTGAAAATTGCCATTTCATTCTTAGAGTGGATTGGATCCGGCAACTAAGGTAAGATGAAATTTGATAACGCATTCTGCATTTATTTTTATTGTAGCGTTGCTTGAACACTCAAACCTGTTTGCCTTTTTCTTTTGCAACCACTTTTTCTTTCATAACAAAAAATGTGTACAAGTTTTCCAAGGAGGATTTTAGACTTTTACTACTAAAAATGTGTACAAGTTTTCCATGGAGGATTTTTTTTTAAATAATTACCTTCGCAATTATATAAGTGGCGCAGAATGTTTCATTTTATTGCTTTTCTTATGTTCTTTGCTGTGTATATGCAGATGTTCCATCTGATGCCAACTCAACAAGGAAGCTTTTACGTGTTGGACTCATTCTGCTTGGACTAGGCTTGATTAGAGGCTTATATTAAAATTCACAACATTCAGTTCTGTCAACTCGTTACTTGGCTATTACCCGTCCCCTTGTTTTGTTATGTCTTTCCGAAATTCTATGGTGCTTTTTGTTAACTGGTCTTGTGTTCTAGTATTTTAACTGAGCTGAAAGTAGAAAAATTGGTGGAACTGTTATCGAGCACTGACTCATTTACCTAGAATTGGTTGAATTTTTTATTTAACATATTGTGTTTTACATCTGTTGGTTATCGAGTGTGTATGGAAATGTATGATAATATGAAGAACTTAAAGAAGAAAGTACTGGGACAGTAGAAACTGAAGTGAAATGCTTTCTTGCTGATGATTACATTACAATGATTTCACATCAATATATAACTAAGCAAAGGTACTACTCAAAACATGAAACTGACAACTATTAAACTAAAATAAAAACTAATGAAAGCAAATATTAAAGACATAAGAGAACTATTACTGTAGTGGGTAGTAACACTGGTAAAATGCCCTTTATTGTGTCGGTTTCAATCCCATTGAATGACTCTCATCAGTTACCAAGTTGGTTCCGAACCGGGTTGACCCGCCCGAGTCCGGTTTACATTTCACGTTTTCCCCGTTAATCTGGGCCAAGCTCGGTTTCAATCACACCGAGTACATTTCGCATTTCAGTGAAACTTACTTGTGCCAAGGCTTTGGTGAATATGTCAGCTTGGCGTTTCATGTCATATTTTTCATTATCTTTTACATATCAAAAAGCCTTTAGTATAAATTTCATGTCATATTTTTGTTAAAAGATTTTGGAAAAGCTCATAATTGCATTGGTAAAAAAGTATTTCAAAGATTTTTTGAAATAGTGAAAAGCTTTTGTTAAAGGTTTGCATTGCATATGCCCAAATTTTGGGAATACATATTTACACCATTTTTTTTTCATACATACAACATTTTGTATAAGCTATACAACACAGGATTGCACAGATGATTGGAAAAACGTGTTGTTTCACTCTCACAGTCGATTGGATCCGTGGTGGTCACAGAAACAGCGGAATTCAACAGTTTTAGCATATGCCCTGCTTTCTTTTATGCCGATACATGTGAATCAAAACTGTGTGCCATTTTGCCAAAAGATTTATCAAGAATCTCATTGATCATATACATTAATTGCTGAATGTACTAAAGTTTTCTGCACGTTTTATCAATTTGACAGAAACAAATGTACATGTCTTCCTTTCATATTTGTGTCATGTCTTGAGGTTTCATACTTATTCTTTATCACAAATTGAATTAGCCATGAACATGTAACTAGAGAGAGCAAAGCCTAGAGTATATGATGCAATTAAACTCGGGTGAACCACAACAATTCACTTTCCACTCGCCTATAATCATTCATGCTAAAAGAACTACAGTACTCACAAATAGATAAAAAGATACTAAGTTTCGTATTACAGAAACAATTTAGCCAGGGGTATCCGAAAATGCAGTGCCTCTTCTTTAGAAAAGAGAGAAAAGTTTAAACCAATAGTACTTCTTGAATTATTGAAACATAGCAAGCTTACTTTCATAGGTAGTTATAAACAAAAACGACTAAAAAAAGATACAGCAGTTCTAAAAATAACAAATAAGTTGTTCTCCATCACTAGTGTTGGCCGGGCTGCTTCTTTGGCCTTAGCTGTAACCACAAAGGAAAAAACAATCAAAATAAGAACTTTAAAAAAAAATTGCTCATTTGCATTCATAATAAAACTGAGTGACTGATTACTTCATTGATGAGTGCTGGCCGGGCTGCTTCTTTGGCCTTAGCTGTAACCACAAAGGAAAAAACAATCAAAATAAGAACTTTAAAAAAAAATTGCTCATTTGCAGTCATAATAAAACTGAGTGACTGATTACTTGGTTGCTGTGGCCACACTTCTTCTTCCTGCAGTTTGTAGCCCTTGGGTGCAGACGAGCATAGCACCTAATAAAAAACAATTTTGTTACATACAAGGAAAAAAAAATAAAGTAAAGTAAAGTAACTCCTAATACCGTCTTCCACGGGTTATGGGTCCCAATACCGTCTTCCACGGTGTATGGGGGAGATTGAAATGTAGACAGCCTTACCCCTACCTAAGGTAGAGAGGCTGCTTCCGGTTCTACCAAAGGTAGAAAAGGACCTCCAATCAATGAAAACAATACACAAAATAAGCTCACATTTTGAATGACCTAAAAAGATGCAAACTACATATAGAATCCAAACAAGTTCTTCAAAAGCACAACATTGTTGTAAAAAAAGATAATATGCAATGAACAACAAGGTGAATCTGAATTCATTCATTGACATTATTTAGAGAAAGCAGGTCTGATCTACTCTACAAACTACAATTCTATTTCAGACGTTCCTCTTTCTGTTCCTCTGAAGCAAATGTTTTTAGTTTTTAAATCCAATCCAAGCATTCGCAATTGTTAGATGATAATTATATGTGTAGGCTCGAGGCCGTATGTTGGCTTAGGTCAGTTAGGGTTTATGAGGTTTGTATTCTAGAAATACTTTACTAATACAAGGTAAATAATCCAACCCAAACGTTATCCAAGCATAATAGTAAACATATTAAAAGACAAAGAAGAGAACAACTCACTTGCGACAAATTTTTTTGTCTTGCTTGTATTTCTTAGCCAAAGCCAAATTATAAGAGCCAATAAAGATAGACGGAAACCGGCTTCCTCCCCTCAGCCTTAAGACCAAATGAACAGTCGACTCTGAACAAACACAACAAAATTAGAAAAATACAACCCGAATCCAACCCGAATATACCATCATATCTATGCGTCTCTGCGCAAATATGTATGTCGATCAAGCAATTGTAGCAAAACAATTTCAGTAATAAGGATAAAAACATAATATACTCTACAATAAAAACTGAACTGGTTCATGGTTAATGTTTGATTTGATGTTAGTATAAATTAAACAACCACAATTAGCAAAAAAAAAACCTAAATTAACTAATACAAATCAAAATCACAACATAGCAATTTTTATATAACAAATTGATGTTGAAAAAAACTGAAACCTCTTTTTAAAATTAATTAACTACGTTACAAGTTTACTACATATATACTCATATATAATATAATAAAAGTTAATAATCAGTTAAAAAAAAGTATGTAAACCTTTCTGGATGTTGTAATCGGAAAGAGTACGGCCATCTTCAAGCTGTTTTCCTGCAAAAATCAACCTCTGCTGGTCCGGAGGAATACCTTCTTTGTCCTGAATCTTGGCCTTAACATTGTCGATGGTGTCTGATGACTCAACCTCAAGGGTTATGGTCTTCCCTGTCAAAGTTTTTACAAATATCTGCATATCTTTCTCAATGGTAAGTTAAAGGTTAATTGCATGGGATATATCCGAGTGAGAGGTTTTTATAGTATTATCAATCCTTGGGCTTTACGTATTGTCAATGCATGCTTGGGCTTTACGTATTAATTGACCGACTTTATTATTGTCACCGATATTCTAGGTTATGTACAATAATGTCAATTAGGAGCGATTATGTCCTTGGTTCTACTATTTTTGTGATATTTTTGGGTTTATTATTGCATGATTGTTTGACGTGGCTAGCTTTAGATCATTCGCCATCTTAGAGCATGTGGTAAGCTCACCTTAGGTTAAAACTTAACGCCATGTCACGTCAGCGCCACATCAGCTTTTACCTTTTAACTTTAACTCTTGACTTTCCACCACGGTAGCATAACTCACCTATAACTCACATTAACTCACCTCCACCTTAATTATTTTCAATTTCAACCCCAAATTTTAACGAATACGTTATTTATTTAAAACATAACATTAATTCAAACACAATATTACATTAAGAAATTAAAAAAAAAAAAAAAAAAACGCTACTAGAAAAAAGTACGAAATAAATAAAACACAACATCATATAATTATTCATTCTTGACGAGGAGGCAACCCAAGTTTCTTGGCGATTCGTTTCTTTTCCATTTTAACGAACTCCACATAATGTGGATCTTTGCAGGTAGTGTTGAGAGAATTGAAGATTTTGGAAATTGGAATTTAAGTTGGTTTGTTGAGTTTCGTTCCAATATTGCATGGCTTGATGTTGTATGTAAGCTTCTTGACTCGACAAACCGAATTCATTTGGGTTACCCCAAATCGGTGTTGACGAACCCTCGTTTGGATTTGAGGAAGAACCCGCGTATGGGTTATTCAACCTACCACCGAGAAGATTCATAAACGAGTCTTGGTTGTTGTTGCCACCCGACATTATTTTTTTTAGCTAATAGAAGTGTATTCTAGATGAAAAGAGTAGTGAAAGCATGAAAAAATATTGTGTGGGTGAATTGGTATTTATAGTTGTATTAAAATGGGTTTGGAAAAGTTATTTTATTTTATTTTATTTTATTTTATTTTTATTTTATTTTCACATTATAGCCGTTTGTAAACGGATAGAAATATAGGGGTCTAATTTGATTTTTTATTATTTATTTATTTATTTTTTAATCCAACGGTTATATATCCGTTGGTGGAGGGGCGGTTTTGTAATTTTTTTTACTTTGTTTGCATGTTAACGCACGTCAAGGGTTTACCTTTGCCCTTTAACGCACCCCTTTAACGTGGGTGGAGGTAAGGTAACGCACCCCCAAATGGTTATGCGTTAAAAGTTAACTCGGGTCTTAAGTTACTTTACCGCAAAATCTTAATGTTTTTTAAACAAAAAACCACGTTTTAATTTTTTTAACTTCGCTATGTTTATAATTTTACTAGCTTATAGACCCGTGGAATCCACTGGATTTTAGAGCGTTTTTTATTACAAAAAGTAAGTATGTGAATAAAGTAAGAAAGAACAATGAAAGTAAACGATATGAAATTTTCTTGTAACGGAATAATAAGTTATAAGTGACTGAAAGTATAAAATAAAATGCTTGTAAATATCTTTGTAATAAATGTTATGTGCCTCTTGATCTCCAATATGTTTGTCTTGAGAAACAAATGTATGTGGTGACCATTCTAACACTTCAACAAAATGTCCATTACGTAAATACCTAATAAGTATAAAAACAATGTAAGTAAAATAAGTATAAGTTTAGCTAATAAGTATAAACATTACGTGAATACCTAAGAAGTTTTAGCTCAGTTTAAAGCTTGGGATTTATAATAAGTATAAATAAGTAAAATGCCACGAAACATGTAATATGTATAATATACATACCTATTGACTGTTTGATCATAGACCTTGAAAAACTTCTTTATATACCACATGTATCATCTTTTCTGACTTTGATGGTCTTAAAGAGCAACCGCATGCGGTCAACATCAAACATTTGAGTAATCCATATTCATTTTGTGAACACCTTAATGTTTAGCGGAAAATGTTTATCATACGGAGTAAATTTCAATCTTAGTATAATCACCCTCTTTTCAAAGTGTGTTACATTTATTATCATTCTTACCAATTTAACAATTTGAAGTCTTATTTTATTACATAATCTGTAGGACTTATTAATATTTCTTAACAACATTATGTAGATATATTAAGCAATGACGGCCAAAACTATAAAGATGATGTTCCTAATAGTATGATTATGATGGTTCAAAATATTGATTACACTCATTTTATTATAATATATAGAATATAAAGATAATAACATTTTCACCGGTTCATGACACACTATAACGTAGTGTTTGGTACGTTGTAATCAAAGGGTGAATGGAAAGGATGATTACGTTGGAATAATAAAATGTTGTTTGCTTACATATATGAAATGTAATAGTTCATTACAAGGAATGACTCATTACAACAAAATCATTCCTTAGGCCCCCTTGCTTTTTTTTCATTACATCCGTAATGAAATCAAAATTACATAAAACTCCATCAATAACTGACTATATTAAATAAACTTTCTATCATTAATGAGGGCATTTTAGTCTTTCTATTATGATTATATTACGTCTTATCAAACAAACCAAACATGATTAATAATTGAAATGAATAATTACATTACACTATTTATTCCATTACGTCGTTTATTCCATTCATTTGATATTTCATTTCGTCCTACCAAACGTACCCTAAGAAATATTATGAAACAAAAACAGTCTGTTATCAGCAAAAGCACAAATTTGTGTTTATATATAGGATGTTTGACCTTATATAGGATATGACGTTGTCAACATTTCAAAACTAAAGCATTGCATTGAATATTAAGATAAAACAAAAATTACGGCAAACAATATGAGTAAGGAGTCGTACCCACATATCCTAATGATGAACATCTTAACTTCATGTAAAACGATAACATTCAAAACGTGATCAATTAAATTTCTACAAATTAAGAGGTTATCTGCTCAACCCATCGATCAAATAAACTTAATTGTATACTAACCTTGAAACTATAAAAATATAAAAAGCTTGAAAAAAACTTAATATCACAAATATATGTTTCTGCCAGAAGAGTCTCGAATCGAACTTCATGATCTTTCTGACCTTCTTGAAGATGTACCATATAAGATTCAAAATAACTTGATAGCTCAACTAATAGGTACTGCAGGATTCATTAAGGGTGAAAAGAATATATGTATTTAAAATAACTTGATAGCTCAACTAATATGCACCCTTGTCCAACTTGTATATGTATTTGTACCACATATGTCTAGCCTGAAAAGAAGCTGATGTAAGCTCAAACGACCATTCAAGTTTTTCCGTCCATTAAACAACCTGAGATAATATAACAAAATATTGTTTTAGCAATAGCATGTAGATCTTAAGAGAGCTATCAAAGTTTAAAAGCTTACATTGGGAAGAAGATATGCATATATCATTCCAATGATCCATATATAACGATCAAGCCCAGATCTCAAATGCCACGTACTCTTGTAATTGAGGGAGATCCTGTTTGCCAGGATCTCAAATGCCACTTTTGTAAAAAGGTACTATTAGAGGTACTAAGCAAAACATGTCAAATGGAAACACTGAGCATCATTGAGTACAATGTTCAGTTAAACAATAACCATGTGGTGTCATTTTAGTTTATCCATGTGACTAAAGAATGGCAAGGACCATGGTGTTAGGTTAAACAATGCTAGTAAAGGAAGCAAACAAAGCCTTGTTAACAATAGACTTTGTGTAACTATATCTACCTTTTCTTTGTGATTGCAGGCGTTAACAAACGATTATCAAGGTTTAAAACTTTGGTAATATTGAAAGATTAAAAATGAAGTTTTTAAGTAAAAAAAATATATATATAATAAAATAATAAAAAAATGAAACAATAAACATCTTAACAAAGCAAGCAACATAGAAAAATGGTTTGTGACTCCACAAAATTAAATTTTAGTTAAAAAAAAAAGAAAGAAAGAGCAAAGCTTTGGGTTAGTCTAGCAGTAAGTAGCAACATCTTCTATTTCTGATGACTCGAAAAGATTGCAGGTAATCGTTTTTCGCGAAATTGCATTTAAACATATCACTTATATCTATAACCTTCATGTTGTTCATCTTATCCTTTTGTTTTCCTTGATCCATTATCTGAAATTTCGAAGCAAATCAACACTGGGGATACCTATTCAATTAATCGACGATGTATATAGCATAAAAAATAAAAAACAAACATATCAGAATAATGACCTTGCTCTTCTCCTTTCCACCATCGGATTTTGCAGGCTTTGATGATGGTGGGGGAGCTTTCTCGTTTGACGCCTGCAAAACAATGTCTCCCTTTATGTAACAAACTCGACAATTTCATTAGCTTGTAAAAAATTGACAACCTCATGGACAACTTCCAACCCACATTACCAGGCTCGACCCGTTTCCCTTTTAGTAAAAGTGGTACTATGACTTGTTTTATTTTTTTTCCAACTCGTGTCAAACTAAATTAAGGAACTTCGTATCAGACATTTATGCATAATCTATAGTTAAATCGAAGCGAGTTAACAAAATTGTATTAACATACAAATACAAAACCATTAATAAAAATTTAAGTAAAACATGATTAGATACAAATCAACCTTATTATATTAACCTGGATGTATGTAAATACAAAAATTGGACACAGACCAAAAATTCCAAAGGGCTAAGACTAAACCGTTTAACCTCAACCCAAATCAACCAATTCTACAAAAGAAAGGAGGCTGCCCAATGTCAATCAGGAGGTCACAACGTAAAAGACTAACCTTATAACTAAATTACAGTCACAATTCTTTTCTTACTCAATTGCTCAATTGAATAAAAGGTATATTACAGTTGCGAGAGATGTGATTTTTTTTTCTATTGTATTACCTGATTATTTTGCCTCACCAATATATCCTTCTGGAATCCGAACAACAGCACCAGTTGGTCGAATTATGCCCGAGAGTAAGGAACTTGTGAGAAATGAGTGACAATAAGCCATACGTATCACAAATTGTAAAATATATAGAGAAATACATAGATGTTATAAGTAGTTTCTTATTTGCCACATCAATTAGTTTTTGCACAAACTTAATAATTTAGACGAACAATTTTCGAATCAGCCAATAGCCCAATACTGCAGTATTTAAAGTAATCCCCATGGACATCCTCTCGATTTCATAATTTTATATTGTAGGAGTTAAACAAATAATTCTTATATGCGTGACTTTGATTAATTGATCGTTTAGTAGGCAACAAAAACAATTATAAGAGTGATACCAGTTTTTAATAGTTGCACATATCATCATCTAAACTCATATAAGCTACACCACTACCCACTAAATCACAATACTTCACACCCGTGTCCTAATAAACAAAGATTATTAAAATTGGGAATTATCAATTAATTCGAAGAATATGGATAAGCAAACAGAGAAAGGATTCAAAGGACCAGGATATACAGATTAGCAACCATGTACAAAGTTGTATAATATGAACTAACCTTAATAAGAGAATTCGGTAGCAACCATGTATAAAGTTGTATAATATGAACTAACCTTAATAAGAGAATTATTCAACTTTCGGTAGCAAAGGTTATTGGGTTACCATCCTGTACACACCTGCTACTTGCAAATTTAATGTCTTTTGTATAATGTACCCTATGACCAACTAAGGAATAATGTAAGGATTGAAGAAAACTCAACAAAATTTTAACTTTGCAGCCCAGAGAAGGGATTCAAAAGACCAGGACTACTGCGATCTGTTTGTCAAAATACTCCTCTTATGCTCAACATTGGAACTTTTGTCAAATAACAGCCTTCAAGCAAGCTTTTTTCTATAAAATAAGGTGATATTAGTTATTTGTAATTCATAAAATAACCTTCAATTTGTAATTCATAAAATAATCAGGTAATACAAATTGAAATAACCTTCAATTTGTTATTCATAAAATAAGATGATATTAGTTATTTGTAATTTACTTATAAAATTAAACAAACAGATCTCTATTACACTAACTACCCGTTTAGACCCAATAAGTATCCACCCATCTTGTCACTTCTAGTTAATATCATACCTTCTCGAGTGAATAAATCCTTGACGATACTAAAGAACCAACTTTTAATATTTAAAACCTTTTCGAATAAACGAATCTCCAAAGCATCCCGACTCAACATAATTCACTCATATAAAATATACCACTTGAAGAGCTTTGTAAACATCACTTCAACTGAATAACTCCTTGCCCTACATTAAAATCGACAAAACTCAATTAGCCAATAAAATCAATTCTTTAAGGACATACAATCAAGACTAAAAACCAAGATGTTAGCACCTAAGTTTGTAAAAAAAATTGAAATCCTAAAAAAGGAGGCCTAATCCTAACGATCAGGAACATACACGGATACAAAATTAAAAGGCGAATGCCTAATCCCACAACTTTGCCCATTCAACATCTAATATGAGCAACAACATATAATGACAATAAGTGAACTCAACAAACTAAAAACCAAAATAAATGTAATTGATAATCAGATTGTTGCAGAAAAGAGAAGGGTTCTTCATCTCATCTGCAAATTAAAGGTTGAACCCTACGATAAAATACAACTTCAAAGCTTAGATCTTTTTAATGACCAATGTTTAAATCTTGAATATTCTATAATTTCTTATGCAAATCTTAACAATTAAAATATACAAAAGCTTTTTAATTTCCGATAATGGCTTTGAAGGTTAAACCAAACCAAACCAAAACATTTTGAAGCTTCTAAAAAAAAAAACATTTCAAAGCTTAGATCTTTGACTCAAAGTTTTCAACCTCGAACCCTTTTTTTGATTCCAACAACAAATCATAGTAGTTAGAGCAAATCAAAACTTTTAAAGTTTAAAATTTTAACCTAAAGCTTTCAAGGTTATTTTTTTTTTTAATTAAAAACTGATACAAAACATAGCAATTAAACACTTGTACAAATAACCCTATCATACTAACAATTTAAAAAACATTTCTTGAACTTCAAATCAATGAAAATTACACCAAAAACTGTTTTTCATTTATTTTTTGCCAAAGAGTTCATGATGCACGAAACATGCATCTTACAGATTTTAAATTTCCAACACAACATCAACATTCATAAATCAATAAAGCTCCAACATTTACGCTACATCATTTCAGGACCAGTAACGGGCTCATGCTCAAGTGACAGTGCACTTCCTAGTTCGAAAGGCATTTTCATCATATCCTGATCACCATACACCTAATGCATAAAATAGAACTTAATTACATAACTCTAAGGAGTTATTCTAATAAGTATACCAAACAACGTCAGCCTCTAATAGTAGTTTTAATATGAACACCCAAACAACATGTATAAATCATTACTCTAAGAAGCAATCCCAAACAGCCCTTTATATACCTTAATAACGTATGCCAAATAGTCCTTAAAGTTAACAGGTTTGGTGAAGTTGGCACATCTGAGTCTCGGGAAGATCCAACCCCTCAAGTTAGTGTCAATCTCAAATGAAGAGAACTCAATTTGCCCCTGTACAAATAGCAAAGTGGATAACCCATCTATTAGAAGTAAGCATTGGTTCCTTAACATGAGCAAAGATTACCTCCAAACTATGCCTTACATAATTATCATAAAAGTTATAAATTTAACTTACCCTGCAGTAATATAAATCAACCAAAGATATTTTGACAACCAGAATCAGGAATCCTAAAACAGTAAGACACAACCTGCAAAAAAAAAAACAAAAACAAAAACAAAAACAACAGCCATATGAACAACATGATTTAAAAAATAAATTATTCCCCTACTTTTTGATGGTGGGCTGAAAAACACCATAAAATTAAACATGTATTATCAGTAAATCCCTAAAATTTATATTTTAAATTGACTTAAAACCAACAAAATTGATTTGAAAAACAATAAAACATCAAATTGATCTTACCTCCCTGGCAATTTTATCGAATGGCAGCAATATATTTACTGGCACCGCTGCAAGTTCTTAGGGTTGAAGATAAAGAAGAAGTCGTGTGATTTGAATTCAAACAAATAAAGAGGAAGTCAACATAGAATTTCAATTAACAAATCGTATCTTTTTTTGGAGATGATTGTTTGAACGATTATTTGATTGATTGTATGAGCATTGAATGTGTTAATTCATTACCAAAAATAAAAGCATTGAATGTCAGTAAGCGTTTTTGACAACATGTATCTTTTATATAATAAAAGAATTACATCATTTCGAAGTGTTTTTGAAAATCTCTTCTCATTAAAAAAAATTGGACCAATAGCAAAGCTCGATTTTGCCACGTAGGCAAAATCGAGCAACGTGATTGGTCAATAAAATGTCAAAATTAAATTGATTTTGGTCAAATTTAATAAATTTGGTGGAGAAATTTGGTTAAGAAAAAAAATGCATAAAAATATAGGTGTCAAATTTATGAAAACAAAAACTTAAAAAAAGATGAAGTAATTAATAAAACTTTAGTAATTGAATTTTAAATAATTTATACAGAGTAAAGTGTAAATTTACAATTTTTCATGTTTTTTAATAATTTTATAAAAAACACAAATAACCCTTTACACTTTATACCCCCTATACCTTATAATATTAACTTTATTTAAAATTATAAGAGTATTAGTATTAGTTTTTAGACTTTTATCCATTAAAATTACAAAATTTGGTAAATATGCGAATTAGTTTTAATATGCGTTAAATATTTTTTTTAAACTAATGTTGGTTTTAAACTTTCATCCATTAGAATATTTTTTTAAATAAAGACTAATGTTACTATTTAAAAGTCTAATTTATGCGTACACGGGTTTGAAATACAGCTAAATTATTAGTAACGGGAATATAAATATCAAATGATAAGCACGATATTGTGATATGAAAATAAATATACGTGATTCTACTTATAACAGCGACTCATAAAATTGTTATTTAAAATTTGTATATAGATATCCATAAAAACATTTTAAAAACTTTATAAACCATATTTTAACTTTATCAACACTCATTATGTGCTACTAAATTCACACATTTTGTACAGCAATGATATAAATAGTTAAAGTTAAACAACAAAATCAACATCAACCTCAACATGTCTATTAGTTAAAAACGTTATACAAAGCTAATTATTAAAAAAAAAAAAAAAAAAAAAAAAAAAAAAAAAAAAAAAAACATGGGTTAGATATTCATTGTTTAATATAAAAAGTGTTTTCCCTAAATTATATATAAAAAAGAATGCACGTATCACAATACTTATTTGATAACAATCACCTCCCAAAAAAAAACATAAAAAAATAAAAAATAAAAACATAAAAAAAAAACGTAGGTGATAACCTAACTTTATTCATTGACGTGATGTTTTATCAAAAAAGTAAATAAATAAATAAATAAAAATAAAAAAACCGTAATAGTTGGCCGTTGTAAACGAATTAAAGTATGTATATGAGAATTATTCAGCAAAAATATATAGTTTTAATCAGGTTATTACGTTATTATACTGCGATAATGTTATCGAGTTGGTAATCACGAATGTGAGATACAACCATTATTCTATACTTATGATTTATGTGTAAACCTCTTTTTGCTTCTGAATAGAATCCGAAAAAGAGCTCAACAGAACTTTGGCTTATGCCTTATCTAGCTGATAGTATTTAGTAACTTTTTTTTATGGTTTAACTTTTTTGTTGTACACACCAACTTTTAGTAACTCTTTTTTTATGTTTTATTGAAAACTTCTACACTTAATATTTGTGTTTTTACTATAAACACACTAAGCTATAATAGAATTAGTTGTCAGTTCATGGGTTTTTCACTAAACATCTAAAAAAAGCTTATAGCTTTATCATACACTTATTGTGTTATGGTAATTGAATAACACAATAAGCACCTTTAATAAGCATAACCAAACACCCCTTTAGCTCTAATATGAAGTTTTCTTATTTGATGTTATGACTAACTTTGTTGTTATCATCACTATAATGCAACATGTTAATGGTTTTTGCAGTTTTATTATCTTATCGCACACACTAAAGTGTAATGCAATTTGTTGTGTGCGTTTTTAGAGGAGGATTAAGTATCAATACATGATTGTCGTGGAAGGATTTTCTACGCCTGCTCAAGGTATGAATGTATAATTTAGTTGAGTTGCTACTTTAGATAATACATGAATGTATTTTAATGTACCAAAGATATGTTTTAGTGCCTATATGGGGAATTTTATGGTAGGAATTCTTTTCGGAGTGTAATTTGTCTTTGAATGAGTTAATGAAACTTAGCAGGTGTTTGCTGTCATTGATAACACTATGAGTGTCAACCAAAGGTCTAAAATATGGGTTTCTTTTACCTTGATGATTTAGGTCAATTGTGAATAAAGTTGCATTAAAGTGAAAGGTCGGTAACGATTCAAACAATCTTATAAGACTTGCGAATATACTTTTTGTCATTTTTTCTACCCATTGGCCATTACATCTTTTTTCGTTTCTCTTTATGTAATAAATAAGCTATAGTGTAAGCTTCCATGTTAATTTGGTAATTTTATGATCAAACAGGAGAAGTAAATAACACAAACTTATGAAAATACAATTTTCCAAACAAAAAGGTACATTATTAAAAATGATATGATGGTTATTCATAATTAAGGAAATGAATTAATCTTCAAAGCTATCTAAATATACAACATATTTTAACGAAAATATAAGTAAAAGAAATACCAAAATTACAAAACACATCGTAAATTGATAGAACGGGTTTACAAAACTAAAAGCATATATCACTAACATCTCATGCAAGTCAAGTATCATCATGTGATTTTGCTTGAATAATAATCTATAATTTTTAATCCAAAAGCGTTCTTCTAAAATAATAGGTAGGTTATAACATATACATATGATTTTTATTTTTATTTTTAGTCCACCAAGTAAAACCATTTGAAACATGTTAAGTGGTTCATTTCTTAATCGATAATAATACATAATTAAAATGAAATTTCTTAATCTATAACTAGTTGAAGATAGAATGGCAATGAATTTATGAAGAGTGTATTTTTACGGAATGAAGCAAAAACATACATGCATAGACTTGTTGTACGCAATAAATCTTCGTCCAATCACATTCGAGACACATCAGCGAATTTATTACAAAGGGTGCTTCATTGAGTTGTAAAATATTATGGTTTATTAGTATAGATAGATTTGAACAGTAAAAGGCTTTTATGATGTCCTTGTAGTTGTAAAATTAATAGGCGTTGACGCATTGTATTAGTTTATGATTGAGTAAGTTTTATGATTATCCTATTGTCAACACATAATCACGTCGCATGCTTTCTATCTCTTTTCATCAGTAAATGTACACAAAGGTTGAGTATGTTGTCTACAAGTACATTCGTGTGTGGTCAGAGACAGCGAGGTGTGTGAAAAAAATTATAAAAAAAAATAATAATAAAAAATCCTCTTGTCGTTCTTAAGAGGTGTTTCTTTAATCTTATATGTGGCTTATGAGCTAAGTCTTAATTTTCCTGCTTTTTTGAAGTTTATGGGCTTATGGAAGTTTATTATACCATAATAAACTTATATAAGCCGACAAAGTCTCAAAATAAGCCAGGAAATTGGGGCTTACTAAACATAAGCCGAAACACATATAAGCCAGATAAGCTTAAACAAACACCCGGCCCCTTAGTGTGTATAAATAAACCTTTAGAGCATACGGTACGTTGCCTATCTACACACGTTATTCGTTAACATTGCTGCGTTAAACCTTACCGTGGCTCTGCGTTATGGCCACGTTAACGTGGTGTGTTAATAAATTAACGCAGCGTTAAGCTGCGTATCTGAATAAAAAAAAAATCACTTTGGCCCCTTGGAAATAGTTATGTTATGTGAATTTCAAAAACCAAAAAATACAAAACACCCCCTTTGATTTAAAATTCAAATCATTATTCAAATCGCTATGTCTCAGATGATTCCTTTTCTTAATTTGTAGTTTCATTTAGATGTTTAATGTATTTTCATTTAATCGTACTTTTTATGTTTAATGTAATTCATGTTTAATGTATTTCTTGTTTTTAAGTTTAATGTTTAATGTGATTTGTGTTTTATGAATGTTTATATTAGTTATTAAATGAAATATTAGTTTTAGTTTATGGTTGAATTTGAAAATATTTGAGTTAAAGTTGAGTTAAGGTGAGTTATTGTAACATGTGTTTTTTTGTGAGTTAAGATGAAAAGGTTAAAGGTGATGTGGCGCTGACGTGGCACTGAGTTATGGTATAACTCACGGTTACAATACCCTATGCTCTTACAAATCAAATGATTTTTTACAAAACTTTGATGCCTGTCAAATGCCAAACTGATATCTTAAGAAAAGAAACACGCATTACCAATGATATTACATCATTTTGCAACTTCAAAAACGCATGAAGTGGCGCAGATATCACACTGGATCCAAATGGCTCTAGTTCAAAAATGACCCAAATAGAAAATCTTTTATATAATAAAACAAAACTCCTTGTGGGGACTTTTGCATTTCAAAAAAATCAAATCATACCTTATTAAGTAATAATTTAATTGTTAGTAATTTTTTCCCAAAATATATTGAATAACAAAAGCTTAAATACTTCCAAATTTAACCATTTTTTGAGAGAACTGCAAAATACATCCCTGTGGTTTACAGGTTTTGTCATCTTACATCCATATCAGAAACTTTTGGCAAGATACATCTCCCGTTAGGCAAATGTTTGCCACTATACATCCCTCATTTACAATGAGGACTAACGGTGCAATTTTTTTCTCCGTTATCTCTTAACGAGACAGAAAATATTACACCGTTAGCCCTCGTTAGCCAAACGTTTGCACCGTTAGTCCTCATTTTGAGTTTTTTTCCCTTTTTTACGTTTTATCCGTTTTTTTGTCAATTTTTTCTGTTTTTTTACGTTTTATCTGTTTTTTTACGTTTTTATCCGTTTTTTCAGTTTTTTTCCCATTTTTGTACGTTTTATCAGTTTTTAACGTTTTTATCCGATTTTTGTACATTTAATCCGTTTCTTGTCAGTTTTTATACGTTTTATCAGTTTTTTTGCGTATTTATCCGTTTTTTGTACGTTTTATCCATTTTTTGTCAGTTTTTTTTCCCATTTTTGTATATATTATCAGTTTGTTTACGTTTTTATCCGTTTTTTGTACATTTAATCCGTTTTTTTGTCAGTTTTTTTCATTTTTTTACACGTTTTATCAGTTTTTTTTTACGTTTTCATCCGTTTTTTTACGTTTTATCCGTTTTTGTCAGTTTTTTCCCCTTTTTTGTACGTTTTATCAGTTTTCTTACGTTTTAACCATTTTTTGTACGTTTTATCTGCTTTTTGTCAGTTTTTTCTCTTTTTTGTACGTTTTATCAGTTTTTTTTTTTACGTTTTTACCTATTTTTTGTACATTTAATCCTGTTTTTGTCATTTTTTCCCCTTTTTTTTATACGTTTTATAGGGTTTTTTACGTTTTTATCCGTTTTTTGTATGTTTCATCCGTTTTTTGTCAGTTTTCCATTTTTTGTACGTTTTATCAGTTTTATTTACGTTTTTATTCGTTTTTTGTACGTTTCATCTTTTTTTTTTTACCGTTTTATCCAATTTTTATACGTTTCATCCATTTTTGTCAGTTTTTTCATTTTTTTTTATGTTTTATCGGTTTTTTACGTTTAATTCATTTTTGTACGTTTTATCCATTTTTATCAGTTTTTTCCATTTTTTACGTGTTATCGATTTTTCCCTTTTTTGTATTTTATCGGTTTTTTACTAATAAAAAATGGATAAAACGTACAAAAAATAAATTAAACGTAAAAAACCGATAAAACAAAAAAAGGAGAAAAACTGACAAAAAATGGGTAAAAGATACAAAAAAACAGATAAAACTTACAAAAAATGGATATAACGGATAAAACGTACAAAAAATAGATAAAACATAAAAAATGGCAAAAACAGATAAAATGTAAAAAACGGATAAAAACGTACCAAAAACAGATAAATTTTTTTTTAAAAAAATGGAAAAACGGATAAAATGTAAAAAAAAGGATAAAAACGTAAAAAAAACCCGATATAACGTACAAAAAGTGGATAGAAATGCAAAAAAAGTATAAAACGTACAAAAAACAAATAAAACCGTAAAAAAGCAGATACAACGTACAAAAAACGGATAAAAATGTAAAAAAACTGATAAAAGATACAAACATTGGGAAAAATTGACAAAAAAAACGGATAAAACGTACAAAAAACGGATATAAACGTAAAAAAACTGATAAAACATAAAAAACAGGAGACAGAAAATGGATTAAATGTACAAAAAACGGATAAAAAGTAAAAAAAAAAAAAAAAAATAAAAAAAAATAAAAAAAACGTGATAAAACGTACAAAAAAGGGAAAAAAGTTGACCAAAAATGGATAAAACGTACATAAACAGATAAAAACGTAAAAAACTGATAAAACATAAAAAAAACCTGATAAAGCGTACAAAAAACGGATAAAAACATAAGAAAACTGATAAAACGTACAAAAGAGAGGGAAAAACTGACAAAAAACGGATAAAACGTACAAAAAACGGATAAAAATGTAAAAAAAACTGATTAAACGTATAAAAAACGGAAAAAACTGACAAAAAACGGATAAGAACGTAAAAAAACTGATAAAATGTACAAAAAGGGAAAAAATGAAAAAAAACGGTTAAAAAGTACAAAAACTTATAAAAACGTAAAAAAACTGATAAAACATATAAAAAACAGAAAAAAGTGACAAGAAACGGATTAAATGTACAAAAAATGGAGTGAAACGTAAAAAACTGATAAAACGTACAAAAAAGGGAAAAAACTGAGCAAAAACGGATAAAACGTAAAAAAACTGAAAAAACGTATAAAAACGGAAAAAAATTTGACTAAAAATGGATAAAACATAAAAAACGGAAAAAAAGACTCAAAATGAGGACTAACGGTGCAAACATTTGGCTAACGAAGGCTAACGGTGTAATATTTTATGTCTCGTTAAGAGATAATGGAGAAAATAATTGCACCGTTAGTCCTCATTGTAAACGAAGGATGTATAATGGCAAACGTTTGCCTAACGGGGATGTATCTTGCCAAAAGTTTCTGATTGTGATGTAAGATGACAAAATCTGTAAATAACAGGAATGAATTTTGCAGTTCTCTCCGATTTTTTTTTTATAAAAAATCGAATTTGATTTGCAATCAGTGAAAAAATCTTAAAAGATATATGTGTCAAAAGCTAAAAAAAAGAAAACTTAAAAATGGCGGAGTACAGTTTTCAAAGTTTTGAGCTAAAACTTAAAATTCAGTATCATAATAACCTAAATATCCTAAAATCCCAAAATTCACGAAGTCCTCCTCAATCAATCAAACTCAACCTCTTATCATTCATCCACACACAATCTGCACACATAAACTACATTCCCAAAACCATAAATTAAAAAATTTCAAATCTCTGAAGAAATCTACTATTTAAAGTCAATTACGTCTGGTTCTTATGAGTGATTGGTATTGTTCATCCTTTTCTTTGATTACTCAAGTTACAAATTGTGGTGTGTTTACTTTTCGAAAAATATTTTCATAATCAATGCAAGACTTCCTTTTAATTGAGAATAAGACTTAAGTTATTGGTAATTCTAATGGTCAAAATTGATCATGTTTCAAAGTAAGGATTTTATCTCTCTTTAACGTATAAAGTTCGATCTTACAAGTAGTTTTAAGATTTGAGTTTGGTGTTAGATTGATTGTATTATAATTTATTGCGAAATTTAATTCGGGAATTAAAATACTATAAATGTTGGAAAGTGTTTGTATGACTTTTAAAGTCAGATCTTATACTTGGACTTAAGTTTCAAGGATATGATCTTGCAATCTATGTATTTTTAATATATCAAATAATTTGATAGGAACTGTTGGTGTGTTTTGATACAGCATAGTGATTAAGTTTCGTGAGGATATTTTTGATCCATGATTGTATATTAGATGTTCACTTTTAATTTTTAAATAATTTTGAAGTTCAAAAGCTAGCTCTGAAATCTCCATTCTGCAACTCTAAAATGTTTCAATTTTGTCTAAAATATTTGGTTTATTCCGAGCAATGCAACAAGTAGTTTCACTCAAAAGTCAAAACAAAACCAATTTCATAAATTTTGAAGTGAGGAAGCAACTCATGTGACACTCAAAAGTCAAGCATACCAATTCTTTAGCAAAATTTCTTAATGTTTTATTCTGTTTGATATGTTTCTTTTTCTTTTTTATTTTATCTTTGTTTTCTTTCTTGCTTGATTTTTGAATGGTTATATGCTTACGGCTCCATATTGGAGGAACATGGATAGCGAGATCTATTATATCTATTTAGATCTTTCTTTGGCTCATTAAAAGATGTTTAGCTCCTTTTACAATGGGTAATCTCTCTTGAGATTTTAATGCATTTTATAAGTTATTACGTGATCTTTCATGTTACTTACAAGAAGGTAATGGCAATTGTAATGCATTTTATTTAATATGGGCTCTTTGTTGTAGTAACCTTTGACTCTGAGTCAATTCCTTTAGAGCCCTTTTCACCAATTGTTATAGTTTTTAAGGGGTTCAGGGTGCAGTGGTGGTGAGACCAAGGAGCCAAGGAGGGATGTTTGTATTGAACAGTGGGCAAGCATAAGAACAAATGAACAATACCGTAAAATATAACAAAATTTTAAACCTTTTGTCATCCTTCTTACACTACTTAATCTTTGTTGTCAGATGTTTTGGCGAGACCAAGGAGGGATGTTTGTATTGACACCAACTGTAATACCTGAAATTCTAAAAGCATGTAAAATGACCAAAATACCTCTATATCTAAAAATCTTAATAATTACTTGTAAAATACCAAGTAATTCCTAATAACCTTGTAATTCACAAAATATGATCTATGTAACTTAAGAAATTATACAAATGACATTCCCTTGTTTCTAAAGATACAATCACACGTTTATATATATATATATATATATATATATATATATATATATATATATATATATATATATATATATATATATAGAGTGAGGATCACGTGCGGATGTTTTGTTTTAGTGCGGACGTGCGGATAGATCTAGGCCGTCCAATCCAGATCTGATCTTGACTTTTTGTAAAAAAGTCAAGATCTACGCAACTATCACGATACCAAATCACCATTCAAACGATTTTTTTAATTTTTTTCCTTTTGAGCGATCCTTAATATTGTTATCTTCTTTCATTTTTTTATTTTTTCAGATTTTTCTGAGAGACTTTTTGTTTTTTGATTATTAGTGCTACCGTGATATTAACCATATTATGAGTTCTACCGTGATATTAACAATATTATGAATCTGATTTTGACTTTTTTTTATTACGATAGTAAAAAAGTTTATGTGATATCAGAATCTGATCTTAATCTTGACTTTTTTTATTACGATAGTAAAAAAGTTTATGTGAAAGCATGATAGTTACGGCGATATTAACAATTTTTATTAAGAAAAAGTTTTTACGATATTAAAAAAGTTATTGTGATATTAAATTTTTTATTAAAAAAAAAGTTTTCAGAATCTGATTTTGACTTTTTTACAAAAGTCAAGATCTGATCAAGATTTGATCTTCAGATCTTGACTTTTGTAAGATTCTGATATCACAATACCTTTAACGATGAAAACGATTTTTTTTTTGAAAATTTTTTCAGCGATTCTTAATTATTTGTTGTTCTCTTTATTTTTTTAATTTTTTCAGATTTTTTTGAATTTTTTTCAGAAAAAAAAGCTAATACGATAGTAACGATCATAAAAAAAGACGGAATATTTACGATATTGCCACTCCGCCTTTTTCAGATGGTTGACTAGATGGAGGGCTGAGATTCGTCCGTACCATCCGCACTAAAAGACAAAAACGTACCTGATCCTCACCCTATATATATATATATATATATATATATATATATATATATATATATATATATATATATATATATATATATAAGGTCCGAAATTTATTTATAAATTGTACATAACATAATTTAAGATTTATATAAGTATTTTTGGGATAAGTAGAGTTGGGTTTGGACTCTTTCTAGGGCCTTATCTCTTGACCGATCCCCTCCCCTCTCCTTTTCAATATATTCGGTCTTGTACACCCTTGTTTTTATGATATAACAAGTAAAGATTCACGTGAAATTGAGTTAGTATTCACATTTGCGTGTAGACAATTCACATGTGTACGTTCATGAGACTTGCTTATTGTACATATAATCAAAACCTTTGTTACGTAGTATTCACACAAAATTCATCTTAGATATTCGAGTCGTCCAAGATATCGACTTGATATTAATCTTAACGAGTTGGGCTCCGGTCCACCGCGTTGCGGCGGGACGTCATTTTATCCGCAATCTTTTTTTAGCAAGGGGAGGTACCGATTGTGTGCTTGTGTACTGGTATGAGCAATTCAAAAAGTGATACGGGTAAATCATATACAACTTGAAATCGTCAATTCTTATTTCATCTTCTTAAACATAATTGCAACTAAGCAAGTGAATTTTATCTTGCAAGTTACTGAGATAATTTAAGCGAATCAAGTAAGTAAACAAAGTCCCAAAAGAAAGCAAAAAGCTAGGATCAGAATAGTTGCAAGGATAGAAAGATAGATATAATAGGCTAGCAATGCTTGCAACCAACTCTTTCTTTGCCATCTGCAAACCAGTCCTGTAAAAATTGTTCAGTTAACCAACAATTAAGAAATATTGTGCACTAATCTTGGGATTGAAGGTTGCAGTTGAGGTAAGATGAAATCTGATAACGCATTATGCATTTTTTTTTGCAAAAATGTTGTTTTTCATAATTAAAAGTGTACACAAGTTTTCCAAGCACGATTTTAGACTTTTAGTTCACTTATTCGCACATTTAGTTTTGATGCTGGCATTTCCTAATGCAATTTTTAAATACACAGATACTAGTTGCAGTCCCGTAATGTGAATTCTTGTTTGAGGGAATTCCCAGCATTTACAATGACCGACAGTATGTAGAACGCAAAAACCTATATTTCCAACACAATTGTATATGTTCTTGGTTATTTGGTAGTAGTTTGTACATAAGCAATAGCACCTTTGTGTTGGAACATCTTTCATATGTTCGTTAGTGTACCACTGACTATTTTTGGCGCACAACTGTATCATTTGGTTACTAGAGGGTTGTTGGCCTGTAATGCTGACGGTTTAGAAGAATGTGCAGGTTTAGTCCCTGCATATTATAAAAACAATGAATTTGAAAATATAACTCATATTTCCAACACTATTGTTAAATATTATAACCAAGGTTGCAACAATCGTGAATGAGCAGTCGACCATCCTGTAGCTTGTAATTGGTGTAGGCGGGATTAATCGGTGATAAATCGGATTGGCATTTTTGGTAAATTTTGGGTATTTATGCCAAGTGTTGTGTATTTCTGGTGAATTTTATGTATTTTCGGCAAGATTTTTTTATTTTTTTTATTATTTTTTTATTTTTTTATTTTTATAAAAATCAAATTGTAATAAATTTAAACATTTACTATAAGTGATCAAAATAAGTTTACGGTGAGTTTGGGTATTTCCGGCAAGATTTGTTGGTTTTCTGCAAGTTTGACCGTCGTTATCACCGTTGACCACGGTTGACCTATTGGTTTGACCCAGTTACATAAATAGGCAAGGTTGACGGCCCTGTAGCGCCTAGGCGGCGATTAATTGGCCTTGTGGACTTTTTTGCAATACTGAATATAACACTACCGTTTTACTTTTATAGTTTTTTCTTGTCATGTTTTTGTCTAAAACTATTAAAAATTTTGATCTTACAAAATGGTAAGGGTGTTGTTGCACTTTTAACTTAAATGTAATGAAGAACAATTTGCAATAAGAATACTAGAAGCTTCATAAATAAACATAAGTATAAATTAGTTGCAGCTTGTCTCAGAGATCGTGTTATTATTTAGTTTTGTGAAGCTTTAATCATATACAAAATTATCTCTTTTGCAATTATATGGAACCAATGGATGGTTAAGCTCTAGTTCAAAATGTTGATATGATGATCATGGTTTTGTTTGGCGTTGTTATAAGCTCTAATTTATTGGTGGTCATAGGTTTGTTAACATTGTTAGTGGTTGTAGTCTCATAAGTTTGATTTGTCATTTTTATAATATGTTCGGTTTAAAGCACAAATTAGGTGTTTGTCTTTTGCCGATATAACGGATATAGATGTGAGGTTCTCTCACATCCTATGTGCTTAAACGCATTTTTAGACTAATATATTTACTAGATGTAAAAAACTTTAAAAAAATAAATAAATAAATAAATAAAATAAAATTGGGCAGAATGTTTCATTTGATTGCTTTTCTTATGTTCTTCTTTAGTTGTGTACCATTTGATGCCTACTCAACAAGGAAGCTTTTACGTACAGATATAGCTGTCACTTACAAAAACAGTACACTTTTTATTGACAAAGGTTACACAACATCAACTCATTAAATATGCATGTTGTATTTCTACTTATTTATTCTCTATGCAAATGCATACAATTCTAAAACATGTCCATAGTGGGGTTTGGTTTTGTTTGTTTGGATGTGTAGGGGTATATAGACTTTATGCAACATTACATGAGTTGAGATAAATATACATTTTTTTTTTTTTTTTTTTTGTCATAGATCAAATAAATCAATCATACTATTCATTTTTTTAACAAGATTAATAAAAAACTATTTCAACCTTTTTTTTTAAACAATGTATCGTGCAAACGATAAATCTTCAAGCTATAAAAAATACAACATCACGACGAGAATTAAATTATATCTCTATTATGCACGTCTCTATACTTTTTCAAAAATTCCGCTCAGAAAAAGTAGGACATGCGAGGAAGGCATTGGCGAGGACATGATGTCGTCGTTCATTCGTTCGCTTGGGTATTCTTTCATGTGAATGCATGCATGGTTCTTTTCTGTCGACATTAATAAATAACACAAGCTGTACGTGTTTCTTCATTATATATTCCACTCCACCTCTCAAAACCAATCGAGTACATCCAATGGATCTTGATGATCTTAAATAGATACATTAAAGAGTTAGCAAATGGAGGAGCCACACGTGATTGGGAGGATGTTTTTGAGACGAAAAGCACGAGCAGTAATAGGGAGGTGAAGATGAAGTTCAACAAGAGAGACTCAGATATATTGCAATGGTGAAGATAGAGACATGGAAACGAAAAGTGGCAACTGGTGGGAGCCAGACTTAATTATTTCGAGATGAAGTTCGAGCAGATCATGTGTGGAGAAATGTATAACGTTTTGAGAAACAGAACCGCTTATGAATATAATCGCAACTGTTACAATATATTAACCACTTCATTAACCATTACAAGTTCACCGAAAACTTGTAAAAATTGTACTGTAATAAAAACCTTAAATTATATCGATCCGTCAAAACTTATCGTTACTAAATTAATGAATATAGCCGCTTCGTGTAGATTACACGGATCGAATTTGTGCTTGGCATTGACCAACACTAATACACAAGTATGGTATTTTAAATTTTCTTTTGACTCATGTACACAACTGAAATTGTATCATACAATGACTAATTCACAAAGCAGCAACATCTACTACTCTATTGTTAAGGTAGTATTAAGTAAGTGCTAAAAAGAGTTGAGCCGAAAGTATAACTGATAGGAACGCACAAATAATACATCGCATTGGTCAATATTACAGTTGTAAAAATGTTTTTTTTTTTTTTTTTTTCTTCCGAGACCACCTGTTTCAACAATGGTAGAATGAGTCGAACACGTAAAAGCTTCCTTGTTTAGCAGGCTTCAAATGGAACATAAGAAAAGCATATCAAATTTTAGTTGTACGTAGTAGCAGCTGAAATTATCTACACCTTAAACCACAATTCAAATTAGCATACAGTCCTAAAAAGATATGCAACACTGCTGAGCATGAAATCATCTTACAACAAGATTTAAATGCCTTAAACAACAAAGGAACATGATAGCCAGCGTTTGTGGTTACAGTATAACCATATTAGAAAGGGCTCAAAAGTGACAAACAAATCAAGATTGTGCATAACAGGCCTAAGAGGATGTTTAAAGGTGTGCTTTCAGATTGATCATTTCGGATTCAATGATCCAAAATCAGAATCAGATCATCGGTTGCTTTTATGTGTATTTAAAAATTGCCATTTAGGAAGAATATACGCTCATGCATGGATAACTCTAGACAACTTGCACCTCACGCCTCACAGATAAGAAGAAATAATGCACGCAACTAGTCATGTGTACAGCAGGTTTGTGAGAAAGTAAACTCACTCTCATAACGGCTCTTAACATTTGACTTGAGATTTTTTATAGAAAAACACAGGGAAAACGGTTCAAGCATACATGTACAGTGATCATTTTTTAGGGCAAACAGGTTTGAGTCCAAGCAGACCGAAGATCTGGAGGTCAGGTGTTCGATCCACCTTCACCGCATTTTATTTTTCATATATATATATTTTTATACAAATTCTCCATTTTATATATAACTTAAAGTAACATTTAAAAACAAGATGTGGGGATAGCTCAGTTGGGAGGGCGCTAGACCGAAGATCTAGTGGTCAGGTGTTCGATCCACCTTCACCGCATTTTATTTTTCATATATATATTCTTATACAAATTCTCCCTTTTATATATAACTTAAAGTAATATTAAAAATAAGATGCGGGGATAGCTCAGTTGGGAGAGCGCTAGACCGAAGATCTAGTGGTCAGGTGTTCGATCCACCTTCACCGCATTTTATTTTTCATATATATATTCTTATACAAATTCTCCCTTTTATATATAACTTAAAGTAATATTAAAAATAAGATGCGGGGATAGCTCAGTTGGGAGAGCGCTAGACCGAAAATCTAGTGGTCAGGTGTTCGATCCACCTTCACCGCATTTTATTTTTCATATATATATATATATATTATATATTTATATATTTATACAAATTCTCCCATTTATATTTTTCATATTCTCCCATTTATATATAACTTGAAGTAACATTTAAATACAAGATGCGGGGATAGCTCAGTTGGGAGAGCGCTAGACCGAAGATCTAGTGGTCAGGTGTTCGATCCACCTTCACGGCATTTTATTTTTCATATATATATATTTTTATACAAATTCTCCATTTTATATATAACTTAAAGTAACATTTAAAAACAAGATGCGGGGATAGCTCAGTTGGGAGAGCGCTAGACCGAAGATCTAGTGGTCAGGTGTTCGATCCACCTTCACCGCAACTTATTTTTTAGTGTTTTGTTTGTTTGTGCTTGTTCGGCTTTATATATGGGCTGACCTATTGGGCTTGGGTCCAGCTAGTGTAAACTTATAATTTTAATTTTCAAGAATTACGGTTTTATTAAAAATCTTACTATATTATAAAGGAGGAATGCCTTCTAATTTTAGCAAGCTTAATTTTAAGCCTTACAAATTAATAAGATTAAAGTACAAGTGATGAAATATAATTAGACATTTACAAGTTAATAAGCTTAAAGTACACACCAATTTTCCCCTCATTTAATTCTAACATACCATTAATACTAACATCAAATATAATAAATAAAATATTATGTACATTAAATACAATTAATTAACCGGTCAATAAATACAATTAATGCACTTATTAAAATACCTCTTACATAAGAAATACAAATTATCAAGCATATTGTACAACCAACTTAAACACAATTCCTGCATTAAATGTCACTAATACAAATAATAAAGCACATTATAAAAATATTCAAGTCCGAACGGGTAACGGGTCAAATGGGCTCGAGCCCGAACGGGCATGGGCCAAACGGGCTCGAGCCTGAACGGACACGAGCCAACGGGCTCGAGCCCGAACGGACACGAGCTAAACGAAATTTTGATATCCGTAAATTTATTGTCAAAAAAAACATAATAAACTAAAATTACACGATTCACCGGAAAATTTTAATTTAGGGTACCCGCCGCTGCAACGCGCGGGTACCCTGCTAGTAATTAAATAAAATGTTCACGAAATATGAAGTATCAACTATGGCTGTGTAAGGTTCATTTATATCATGTTACAACTGAGCTATCCCCGCAATACGTTTATTAATTTTAACTTTTTTATAAGCTTTCTTTTCATTTAAAATTTCCAGCATTAATGAAAACAGATTTTGGACACGTAAAATATTAAAGAGTATATTACGGGTGTTTGTGTAAGCTTATTTACAGAGTACGTTAGCTTGTATAGGGAAAAAAAAGCGCATTTTAATATAAAGAATAAGCTCATTAGAAGTGTGTGTTTAAGCTTATTTAGAAAGCTAAGTAGTGTTTTGTTAAGCTTATGTGCTTGACTTTATATAGGTTTTCATAAACTAGGCTAGATCCATACTAATCCTAGCCTATTACTATGAAGAAAGGTAAGCATGCCAGACTAGATCCTTAAAATAGGTAAAAGAAAATGACTTATTTACCCGTTGTTTTAACCTGGTTCGAGAGACTTTAAATCCCATTTCAAAACCTTTTGTTCATGTTTTATATTCAACATTTTCTAAACACTCGGAACTGTGCTCATCCCAACTTCAATTCTAACAGTAGATGCATGTCTAAATACTAGCTCCGACAGTCGATGAATCAAATGTTAGCACCACCAGGTGCACCTTCTATTGGTCAAGTTAAAAACGATGTGCCAAAACGAAAGTCGATGAATCCTCCAATGATAGTTCCATGGAGTTGAAGACCCCGGCCTACATCGGGTTTAAGACTTCAAATGCTTACGCCCGGATGCCGGCCAGTAATTAGTCTTCTTAAAAGCGTTTACTAGAGAGCTTGCTTTGTAAACTTAAAGTATCATTTCTATATATTTACGGTCCATGCTTGTAAGAAACAAACATGAAGCTAGACTTTTAATGAGTCTTACAAACACATCATTGGCATTTAATTAGTGGGACGAGTAACTACATCGATATGTTATGGTAGACTAGTTATGTAGTGGTTACTTTTGTGAAAACTTGGCTTTAAGTTTTCAATCCAACATCGAACAAAGAAAAGGCTTTCTGCTTGTTTATATACTGTGGTGTAGATGACTTTGGCATGATTAGATGAGTGCTATATTATTCGGTGGTGACAACGTGTTTTGTTAGAGTATAAATATAACAAAATTATTCTACTAAAACACCCGGTCACCAATCGAGTATCTTGTATATAATTTTATTTTTTGACATTTAAATAACTTTTTTCATTTAGAGAGTATTTGTTTAAATTGCTAATAAATAAAATAAAATAAAATAACATAAAATAAAATAAAAAGAATCATTTAGAGAGTTTATTAGTTTAAATAGTAAAAATAACCTCATTTAAGGTGTTTATGTTAGCTCATGTAAAGAGCTTATATAGCAAAAATAAGCTCACTTAAGTGTTTTTGTAAGCTTATAAGCTTGAAATTATGAGCTTATTTCATCTAGGCTTCTTTATAAGGATTGTAAAATTCTTATTGAGCGTGTCCACAAACGAAAAAGTGATTGGAAAAATAAGTCGTTATCTTTCGCGGGGAGGTTGCAGCTCGTGAAATCAGTTTTGTTCTCTATGCATTTGTATTGGGCGTTGGTGTTCATCCTTCCTACAGGTATTATTTATGACATTGAGCAGCTCATGAATGGTTTCTTATGGTGTCAAGGTGATATGAAACGTGGGAAAGTAAAAGTCGCTTGGAATGATGTGTGTATGCCCATTTCTGAAGGTGGTTTAGGGGTGCGAAAAATTGAATCTTTTAACATTGCTTTAATGTCTAGCCATATATGGAAGCTCATAACACACAAAGAATCCATGTGGGTTAAATGGATATATGCGTACAAACTCAAACATCGTAGCTTTTGGGATATTCCATTGTTGTCTAATGCAAGTTGGGGTTGGCGCAAGCTGCTCCAAATTCGTAACATGGTTCGACCTCATGTTTGGTACAAGCTAGGGAATGGAAGCAAAGCTTCTGTGTGGTTTGACAATTGGGATGAATTGTGTCCGTTGATAAATCGGGTAACTCATAGGGCTGTGAGTAACGCTGGTTTCGATAAACAAGAAATGGTGGCTGATGTTGTGCGTGAGGGTGCATGGACTTGGCCTATAACCTAGTACAATTCGTATCCTACCCTGAACCAACTCACTCTTCCTAATTTAATACACGACAAACCGGATTCCCTCATGTGGAAATATGATGGCGTGTGCTATGACTTTTCTGTTAAGCATGCTTGGCATGTTATACGTGATCGTGGAGTGGAAGTAGATTGGGTATATCTTGTATGGTCAAAGTACGCCATTCCAAGGCATACGACGCATTTGTGGCTTGTGATGCAAAAGTGACTGCTTACCCATGATAGGATGAGGCAATGGCACGTTGGAAGTGATGTTGATTTAGCTACTCTTCGTTGCTCATTATGCAAAACCCAACCCGACTCGCATGAGCACCTCTTCTTTGAGTGCCCGTTTTCGTTGCAAGTATGGAACTTGGTGATGGACGAGGCTGGCATGACTGGTATTTCTCCGAAATGGATTGATATTGTTGCTTGGCTTCTTCCCATCTCTAAACAAAATAAGGTTGCAACTATAGTTGGTTAGTTAATTGTGGCAGCTTCTTCATACTTTGTGTGGCAGGAACGCAATAACCGAATCCATGGGAAGGGTACTAGGAATCCTGATGTTGTTGCTCGAGTTATTCTTGACATGGTCCGGCTCAAATTGACTTCTATTCATTTCAAGAAGAAAGTTTGTGTGGAGAAGATGAAGAGAACTTGGAAGATTGCAAATGTTCATGTCGAAATAGGCTGGTTTGCTTGTCATAGAAGCTGGGCGTGTTTTAATGTGTATCTCTAGTTTAGCCTCGTTTCTTGTTTGTTTGGCTGTTATATCTTGAGGTTGTTCAAAACATAATGTTCTTGGTTAGGGTGGCTCATTACCATCCTCTTTGTACCAAACATATTTTTTATCTTAATATATTCACCGGGTATTAACCCTTTACCCAAAAAGAAATTATGAGCTTATTTAGGGGTTTAATATGCACCTTTCTTAAGCTTATTATAAAGCCACTAAGCATATTTAACATTTTGGTTACACACATAAGCACGTTCAAACAACTTGCTTATTTACTTATATTCATAAGCTAATTCTAGAATTATAACGCTTGGAATGAGGCCACCAACTTTTTTTGCCAAAACCTATGCCTCGTATGTTATATCTTCTTTGTAATGGCCTATATCGAGGGGGTGCTTAAAGTTTTATGAGATTGGGGCCTTTTTATTATGTACACTAAATGATCAAAGGTAGGGTTCGAGAGGAGCCCATTTTACTAAGACCTACAACATACCCACGTAAACGAAATGAGAACAGGAATTATATATAAAAGTAAATGTGCCAAAATGGGCAGATTGGAGGATTGGGTTGTTAGCCTGTATTATTATGCATTAGTGTGTATTGGGCTCAAGCTCGGTTCTAGAATCATCTATGTATCTCCATATATTGTACCGATATTCATGATGGAATTACAAGAAATTATTACCCTACTTATCCATTTACATGGTATCGGAAACTGCCTTCCCTAAACCACCGCGCCACACCTTCACCACACCAATAAAAATATGTGGGAAGTGTGTCAAGTAGGAATTATTTATAGGTTATTTTGTGGGTTAAAAAGTTTTTTGTTTTTTTTTTTGTATTTTTTTTTTATCAAATTCACTTTCAAATGGTATTATTACCATTACCAAACGTTCCCTTTCTTCTCCAAGGCTCCAACGTTTGAATTTTGGCCAAAAGAAAAGTGAGAATGGCATCGGCTGGCAAATACGACGCGGGAAGCTTTGGCTCGACTCTTGTAGTCGTGTGCCGTTCTTCAAGTTGGGCTGGTGGGTTTGGCGCCGCCACCAATGGCTTGACGATACCCCAAGCTCTAAAGAACGGTTCTCAAAACAAGTCATAAAATATACTAACTGCTAACTAAACAAAACTTGTGACAACAAAAATTGGGGATCATGTTCATTTCATAAAAATCGAGATTTCTAACATAAAGTTACACTATGGGGCAAAAATCCATGTGGTTCCCGAAAACTCCCTTAAGTCCATCTGATTTTAGATGCTAACGAACTTGAATATTCTACGTAGCTTTATAATTTGAGAACTATCAGTCGAATTTAGCTTTATAGTTTGAGAACTATCAGTGGAATTTATATATAGTATTCATGCAATTGGTTAGTTTAGCAGTCTTAATACTCGTTTATGTTGGTGTGGATGTAGCAAGACCAGCTTGTTGTTTGTACTTTGTTGCGTGAGTAAAAAGAGTAATGCAGTCTTGTAATAGATGAAACAGTATGTGAAAGAATAAATTGTAACTTTTGTCAAGATTTTATTGTATTACTATCCAGTCTAATGAAAAAAAGTAGAGTAGTTAATAAAATTAAATGAATGAAATGCAGTTGAACAAAGAATTGAATGTACGAACCTACAACGTGAAACATAAATGAAAATGAAACGCATCTAAAGTATCCAAGGTGAAATTTTTAAAAGAATTTAATGGATAGTCATGCTCACAAATAGTATGAAGTTTTGATAATGTTGCCTGCGTATGAGGTGTTTGTTTAAGCTTATTTTAATGTTTTTAAAGTCTACTTTATTTTGGCTTATTCTAAAACCTATGAGCGTATATAAGTTTCTTAAGTTATAACTAGAAGGGTACCCGCGCGTTGCGGCGGCGGGTACCTTGTAACTAAATATTTTGTGAGCAAAATATTTCGATTACATGTTTTTCGTGATAATGACTTTATGTAGACGTGCGCGCGGTTCGCTTTGAGTTGGTTTTTAGCTAAAACCAAAACCGAACCGAAATGCGATTTGGTAGAAGCTGGGGTGTGGAGGGTGGTAAGGTGCGGATATGAAAGTTTGTTTTTTAATGATTTAGTAAATTGTTTGATGTGTTAGATTTATAGATAATGGTTAAAGACAATTAATTTTATACATGGTACAAGTTTATGAATTTAAGACAATTAATTTTTCAAATGTTACTTTTGTATGTGTGTATGTAACAAGTTATTGAAATTTCTTTTTATAGTGATGTTTTCAGTATTAAAAATTTTAAGACTTCCTTATTTAGAAAACCTAAATAATGTTATATAAGTCATATATGTAAGCTAGAAAAAATGAGCTTATTAAATATAAATCAAACTTATATAAGCTTGTAAGCTCCAAAATAAGTTGAACAACGGACATGCCATCTTTTGAGAAGTTGTTAAGTCATTATCAATATTTAGAAAGAAAAATGTGAGGTCGTGAGAGAGAAAGAAAACAACAAACATGGAAAAGAAAGATAACGTGTGAGTCGAGAAAGAAAGAAATTAATCACAAGTTGTGTATAGTACTACTCTAGTGTACCTCATAAGTCATGAAAAAGAACATTTCTCAAAATCTTTCAAACACGCTAGAGTTTGGTTTAAAAAAAAAAAAAAAAAAAAAAAAAAAATCATCGTGTATTAGTCGTCTAAAAAATTTAAAAAGAAAATAAATAAATAAATAATGGTAATATTGCCAAGTCTTGATTACACTTTTCATCCAATGATAATCACACTACATAGTGACCCATGTGCTCTACTAGCGAAAAATAGGCGAAAATCCACAAGTGAGGTATCAGGTTCAATACAGGGCGTCGCATGTACACTTGATCGTATCTTTTGTCTCAAAACCACGAACAGGTAGCTGCTAAAGAATATGCTTAGTGAAGAGATGCTACCTCTTTTTTTATGGATGAAACAAAATGTGAGGAATTAAAGTGAACATAAATGATTTGAGGGACATGCAAGTGAACATTAGTTTTGAATGAAACACTTCAAATGAACTAATGTATATGTGAAGTTATGAACTAGCATCACAATACAGATATTATTAATTAAGGTGATTAGCAAACTATCTTGATTACTCTTTACAGGCAATGTTAATCACACGTAATGCCCCCGTGGCTTATCTGGCGCTAACGGGGGAATCTACAAGTGAGGTATTAGATACAGTACGGGGCATCGCGTTTACCCTTTTTCCTAATCTCACATGCTTTAAGCTTTAGAAAAACCAAACACTTGACCCAATCAAACAAGTTCAAATACTAATGTACATACACCACTCGTTTAGATTTGATTTTTTGTTTATTAAGAAATTCTTAAATTGGACTCAATTCATTAACATATTGACCGCTAACTTGTTCCAAATTTCAAACAAGTATGACTGAAATAACGCAAATAAACCATATATCATACAAACTTCGAAACTTTCTCATATCGAGGGGAATATGTATCATACTCGACTAATCAAGTCAACAAATAATCCTTCATTTTAGGTATCTACCATATAATTAAGTTTCATACCTGATACCTCAATTATGACATCTTCATTTATTTTCAACTCATATTTTAGTTTTTCGCATTCCAATTCCGAACTAGTACTTGCGTTTTGCAAAGACTTATGGTAAAGAAGATTAAATGTTGTGACTTTGTAAGTTACCCAATCTATTTATCAAATATTTATATAATAGAGCAAGTATTTTCGCATGTGTTATAGGTCTAAATAGCACTACTCTTAATAAATTACCAGTCATAAAGCAAAAAGTAGATCTGATAGACATAAATTTGGCGATGTAAATGAGAACACCTAACTATTCATTACTCATGAGGACAAACATTGAATTATGGTTGAAGTAGAAGTATGATAGGTAAGGAAGACTAGTCTTGAATATTTAAGGCATTTCAATTTACTCAAATTTAAAAGTACATGTCAACCGAAAACTCCAAAGTTGACACACTTCATCAACTCTTTGCAAAAATTTTATAAAAACTACAAAGAAGTTAACATGGAGAGACTTTTGCTATTGTTTTTCTCCAAACACTTGATGTTACTCAAGTTAGTTTTAAAAACGTTTTTATCTTCAATAGTAAAAAGCTTCATAATTAATGACTGATGTTAAGAAGAAAAAAAAGTCATTTTCAAACTCTCCTATAGAGATCCTCTAAGTAAACTTTGAAAGCAACACGATTTTATTTTCATTCAAACAAGTCACACTTATTTCCATTTATAATCCACTTGCTGTCTTTACCTTCATCTTTTTCATGAAATTCGTGCATCCCATTCACAATTATTTCCCCATAATCAACATCTTCAAGGGATGCATTGAACACAAGGACGCTGTTAGTGTGTACAGCCAACGCGAACTTCTCCAATGCAAGATCATCACATTTCTAGGGATGGCACCCGTGGGCAATGGGCACGGGTACCTCTAACCCGTCACCCGCCCACGTAGTTTTTTTCTCACCCATCACCCACCCGTCACCCACCAATGGGTACTAATTTCTACCCATGCCCTTGCCCGCGGGCATTTGTTGCCCATGGGTTAGTGTTACGCAACAAAATTACAAAACGATAAGATGAAAACTAACTGTGAAACTGCGTAATAAAACACCAATCAATTTACCAAATACAACTTTGATATTTGATCTTTCATACCCTCTTTTTAGTCTTGAAACTCAAACAAACTTTTAGGTTCATGTGTTTTTTTGAAACTTGGTAGCAACTTTTAAATGTATGCCTGCAACATCATAAATATTTTAATTAGTATAATTATTTTTAACATGGGTTTATGAGTACACCTACGGGTATTTTGATGGGTATACCCGTGAGTATTTTAAATGGGTGTCATGGGTTTACCCGCGATGGGTATGCCTCACCCGTCACCCACCCACCACCTACTGATGGGTAAAGATTTTCACCCACGACCCACCCGTGGGTGAAAATTGATGCATTTACCCACCCATTTATGGCGGGTACCCACGGGTTGTGGGTTTTTTCTCGCCCATTGCCATCCCTACACATTTCTCTAACTTAGTTGATTCGATTTCAAATACTAACGCCTTGTATAATTCTTTATCATAACCAACGCAACTATCTAGATAGTCACCGCCATAATATGCTAATATTCGTCCACGCACTCTTGGACGATGACCATCGATCGGCTCATACGATAGCTTAAAAAAAGTGTCAACCGCCTCTTTTAAGCAAACGTACAAGATTCTAACAACCCCATTCTCGCCTTCAACAGAAAAAGTGCTTCGCTTGATACTTTGATCACCCTTCCAGAATTTTGACAGATCTAGCGGATGGTTGCACACACACAGCTGATAACAAGAATCTTTTTTCTTTTAAGTTACCCATAGACAAATGCCTATCTTAATGGTAGAAGAGAATGGCACGGTATGGCAAGAGGATGGGCTGCCAAGGGGTAGGAAAGATGGGTTGGAGATCCCTTCGGAATTATACCAGTTATTAGAAAAATAAGAGATGTGCCCGCACAATTCCTTATCCAATTTACACCAGCTATCTGCTCGTAACTCATACGTATCAGATAACATGATATCTCCAAAGAGATTCCCATTCTCAAAATTTGGGTGTGATACTTCAACACACATAGAAACCATCTCAAAACGAGAGGTCGGATTTAGCCTGTTGAAAACCAAACAGCCATCACTAATTAAAAACAAAATTTAACCAAGGACAACAAAATTATGTATGCAGTTAACACTAAGCATGAAAAACACCGAGAGAATGAAGTGACATATTATTGTGTCAATAATATTTGTCTAATGAAAATACATTTATTCAATTTGTAAACAGTGATCTTAGCCAGTTTGCATAAAAAATAAAGAAGAAATAACAAATGAAAACGGTGGAGCTTTGAGTCACTAAAAGATAGCTTTATAGCTAGTTTGCGCCATTCATATAACAAGAACCCCATAAAACTAGTCTTCTAAAACTGATGATTAAGAAACTAAGAAAATCAGTTAGCATCATTTCGAAACAAAAAAAGAAACTAATAAGACAGTTACATTTTATAAATACCTAAATTTTATTTATACATGTAACAATTTGTAAAGATTACATAATGACCCAGCCTTAAAATTAATCATTATGCAAACAACCATATATTTTACTACTTAAACGGCATGAAAATGGATTAATTAATCTTACGTAAACCTCACCTACGTACCATAAAGAATCGGATACAATGCTAATACAAACTAAGTAGTATAAATGTATAATTTGTGGAAAATAAGACAATTATTCAAGCATACAAAGTTGTAGCATAAAGAACTAGATTTACCTGTGGATTTTTTTTTTTCCAAGATCACCTATTTCAATGTTAATACAAACTAAGTAGTATAATTTGTGTGTCGTAAAGTAAGAGCAGAAATATAAACATAGTTAAGGTTGTGGTTAAATCCATTTCCGAGGGTTCTTTTGTTTTGAGGTAACTGTGTGATGTGTGTTTTCTGCAAAGAGGTGAGAAGATAGTGTGGGTGTGTGGAAGATAAGTATAACTGTGTGGGGAGATGTGGGGTAATTATAGTGCTTTCGAGTTTGTTCGTAAGTTAAAATTAATAAATGTAGAAGGTAGTGTGAGACACATAATAGAATTGAATAAAAACTTAGTTGACATACGTTTCGTCAGTTTTAGCTCGGCCCCTCTACCGCTATTTGCTTGTCTAGTCAGTTTGACCTTATTAATTACTGCTTCCTGTTTTTTTGTTAAAAATAATGTCAATTGTGTTTCAAAATATAAAAAGTGTCAAGAATATACAATGGTAGTGATATTCTACAATATTTGTACTAACTACGTACTAACTAATTATGATAATACAATGTACTAAGAGGAGAGGGAGTGGGTGAGTGAAGCCTGCGGGGAGGGTGGAACCCCGCACGGGAACACCGCCGCCTCGCGGGGAACCCCGCACGGGGAGGCAAATTTCGGGAAAATTTCACGCATGCGGGGAGGAGGAAAAGAGACGTTGGGTGAGTGAAGGAATTTAAAAAAGAAAAAAAAGTGAGTGAAGGGTGAGTGAAGGTGCCGCCTCCAAAAATGAAGTGAGTGAAGCGTGAGTGAAGGAAAAAGTGGGAGATGATGTGGCGCAAGGTGATTGGTTGTGAGTGAGTGAAGGGGAGAGGAGTGAACTTGAATATTCTACGTAGATTTATACTTTGAGAGCTATTAGTGAATTAATTTATAGTTTTGATGCAATTGGTTAGTTTAGTCTTAATAGACATTTGTGTTGGTGTCAATGTAAGCAAGACCAGTCTGTTGTTTGTACTAGAAAAACTAAGCTTAATTATTAAATATTAATCAAAATTATATAGGCTTGTAAGGAGAAAAATAAGTTGAGCAATGGATGTACCTTGTTTTGAGAAGTTGTTAAGTCGTTATCAATAACTTGAATGAAAAATGTGAGGTCGTGAGCATAAAAAATCAAAAGACGTTAGCAAGTGCAAAAAACAAAACATTATAATATATAACTATGTAAAAATATTGCAACAAATATGTTTATTTAGCGCTTTAGTTGTACACGGCGCTCATCCGCGTCATTATAATCATCTAAAAGTGAATCTAAAGTATTTATACAGAAATTAATAAGGGGAGACAGATCATTTTTATAACAATTAGTATTCCTACATGGACTTTATGACTATATAAGATGGGCTAAACAAACAATATTAGTTACACTTTACAACATTGGGTTTTTTACATAATACCTATGTACAATTTTTAGGGCTTTGTGGGTGGGCCATGGCCCACCTAACCCCCCACATAGCTCCGCCACTGGTCGTGAGAAAGAAAGAAAACAACAAACATGGAAAAGAAAGATAACGTGTGAGTCGAACAGAGAGGAGGAGAATAATCATAAGTGGTGTATGTAGATATCATAGGGAATCTCGAAAGTTATATTATTAGATTCAACTATAACTAGCGCGTTATAACATATTAAATAAAAAAAACACAGACGAAACCCTAACTCCTAAACGGGTCAAAACAACTGGGCCGAGTCAATAGGCATTTATTATCTAACATCCGCCGCTTTTAAACTCACAATGCTGCATTGGTTAATATTAGAAGTTTGTCAAACAGAAAATATCATTTCACTTTATCTAACATCCACTCCTATCACCGGCTCTTCTTCCTTATCATTTCACTTTACATATTCTTTTTTTCTCTCCTAACAAACAACATCTTTAAATCCAAGAAATAATATACAAATGGATGCATAACGTGAAAGCGAATTTTGTACCTAATTTCGGGTGTAAAAATACGAATGAGATTAACAAAACTTGTATTTTGTGGGCAACATTATTTGCTCATAACTAATTAGTGTGAGTATGAGAAATGATTTTGATGGATTAAAGAAATTGTCGATGTGAGTCTCAATATAAGAAACTTCATTAAATACTTGGGTAGTTGAAACTAATGCCAAAGATCGGTATGTCATGTCTAAGATTGGTATGTCATGTACATAGGTGTGATGAAATTTTGAAGTTTTGAAAAATACATTTGTGTAAAAGAATTTGAGGGTGACAACACCGTACTATAAAAATTGATTGTCTGAAACCTATGGGGTGCAATATTTAATTTTAACTCCTAACCACCATATTCAATGAAAACTGATGCTAGTTACGTATTACTGATTTCAAAATAAAGAAAGTTTGTACTACTTGATATTACAGGTGGGGGTGTAAACGAGTCCAATCAAGCCGGATTTTGGTAGAGTTCGACTCGACTCAACATCGTTATGTTCCGCTAAAGCTCGACCAGATTGCTCGATGAACCTTCTTGAGGAAAGATCAAGCTTGGCTCCAGAAAATTTAAATTCAGCTCGACTTATTTGTAATGATATGTTTTTTGAACCAACTAAAATTAAAATATAAGACAAAATAAATTCGGCTTGAGCTCGGCTCGAAAAGCTCAACACATGTTTAACTATATATTTAATCTTGATGAATACATATACATAATATATATTTAAAAGTGTTAAAAGCTCGACAATAACTCGAGTTGAGCCTATATGAACTCTAGCTCGCCTCGATAAATATTTCGAGCTCATTTTGTTATCTTGAGCTAGAATCAAGACCCGATAAAGCTCAACTCGATCGAGCTCGAGTTGAGTTTGGGCTCAAGTTACTCAATAAAAAAATTGACTCGTTTACACACCTAATTACAGGCAATGATAATCACACGTAGTGGCCACCTGCAGGCTTATTCGAGTGCTAACGAGTGATCCACAAGTGAGGGACATGGCATCATGTTCACCCATATTCTAATATCGCATTCTTCAAGCCTAAGAAAAGCCAAACACTTGACCCAATCAAATAACTTCAAATACTAAAGGATATATAACTTCAAATACTAAATGATATACACCAAACGTTGTTTATACTTGATAAGATTATATTGTTATATGAAGGATTGAAACGCCTCAAAAAAATTATTTTTATCTAATTTTTAAAAAACTTTAATCTTATACGCTGTATAGAGGGTGAACCATGTACGTTGTATAGACATTGTGATGTAGTTTGCTACATTTTTCGAAAAAGAAATTGACATGGTTAAATAAATTGTGAATTGTTTTTGTTATTTGATGTGTGAGATTTGTGTGAATGAAACAATATGTGTTAGTGAATATTTATAGGGATCTTTTTTTTTTTTTTTTTTTTTTTTTTTTTTTTTTTGAATCAATGCATGTACGCTCCAAACATTAACTCCTAAACGGTAACTTTTTTCTTGTTTTTCTCCCCACCGAATCGGTGAGAAATACCGATTATGGCACCGCTGTGGACATGCCGATTAGGTGGCAGCCCATCTTGCCGATCGGCAAGCTTTGCTGAAGCCCATTTGCCAAAAGGTTGCCACTACCCTAAGAGTTCACTTGTCTATTACACATAAAATATGGCAAGTAACTCTATTTCAAGTTTCCAATCCTCAAAGCCAATTTCCATGACCGTACCTTGTCCACATAAACCTACAAAACGTTCATCAACTCTGCTTAGTAAGTAATTGGAAATAACAAGCTATTTTATATAATTCGATCGTCTTTAGTTCTTACACTTCTTATTACTAGTCCATATGACTAGACCAAACCATCACTTGCATACATAGCACTCTAAACATTTCATAAACTAAAAACAATTAGAACCATAACTTGTTATAAAAATCAAACTAGCCTAACAATTTACCTTAGCTATTTATAACTAACTAGCCTAATTCAAATATTGGTCCAAGCTTACTAATTTTGGTTCAAAACCCATTTACCAAAAATCCCTAATTTGACCCCTATGAACCCTAACTTTAATCTTGCAAAATTAACATAAATTAGGCATCATATCTTGTGAGGATTTTATCTAGGAACACAACTCTTGAAATGGAACACCAATTTACCAAGAAGGCAAGAATTGGTCTTTAAGAAAAATTTTGTTTTCCCTTTTTTGTTCCTAATTTACGTCCCACACACCCCGCACCGCCAAAATAGAGTGTTGTGGAATATTTTGAATAGGGATAATTCTAAAAGTAGTCCTAAAATCGAATTTTGCTCCACACCTAAGCTAAGAATTCTGAAAATTTCAATTGTGGTCATGTGCGACTGTGCGACTCCAATAATATTGTGACATGTTGCATGAAAAATTTTTGTCTCTTCCACCCACATGCTTTTTGTCAAGCCACATGTCACAATATTATTGGAGTCGCACAGTAGCACAGGTCGCACATGACCAAAATAGAAATTTTATTCTTGATTTATGTGTGGAGCAAAATTCGATTTTAGACTACTTTTGGAATGATCCCTTTTGAATATTTGTCTTATAAATATCTTGACAAAGTTTGTATAATTTGCACTTTTAGTCCCTCTAGTTTTATTTCTATGATTTTGACCACTTGCGACTCTTTATAACCATTTTACTTGCAATATGACTTTTCGCTTAAACTGATTGACTAACATATAATACTACCTCCGTCCCTAAATAAATGTCCAGTTTGACTTTTCAAAGTCAAACAGGTTCAACTTTGACCTTAACTATTTTTGTGTGTGTTATATAATATTTGATGCACAATATATTAATGGATTGAGTTTTGAGTGTAGTTTTCAATGGTATAATTTTTTATCATATATTATATAACACATAAAAAATATTTATGGTCAAAGTTGAACCAGTTTGACTTTGAAAAGTCAAACTGGACATTTATTTAGGGACGGAGGGAGTAATAGGTTTTTATGCACATAAATATTATAATCAAACTAATACAAGGGTATTTTAATAATAAAATACCTCAATGGGTTTCGGGTGTAGCAAATCCCCCACCCTTTCCTTAATAAGATTTTGTCTCGGAATCTATTTTCTTAAAACTTGTGACCCTTCGCAATACTTATCTCACTTCCTTTACCATTTTAACTTATAATACTCATTGCTTATTCTTACTTTCGAAACAACTTACTTGGTCTCATAATCTTAATCACATCATTCCATAGTCACTTCTCTAAATCATTTTTATTTCACATTTGGTTTCCACCAACGTTCGTCTCTTTCTCTTGACATCATAATTCTAATATCACATTGTACTATAGACAATCTTCCATTTCACTAATTTTCAACTAAAATAACATGTTTTCTAACACTTATCACAAAGAATTCAAACAAGAAAACTTGTTGCATAATTTAATTCTTTACCTTTGACTTTATATAAGTCAAACTTTAAATACTACTATTCACAATATATATTTATCTGCTACTCCTTCCGTCTCAATTTATTTCTCAATTTTTGACCTTTTTAGTCTTTCTTTTTTGAATTTGACTCTAAATTTTTTTGTTTGTGTTATATAATATTTGATAAAAATTATACCTAATAAAAATACATTTAAAACCAAATCTATTCATATATTATGCATCAATTATTGTATAACACAAAAGATAATATTTATTTTCAAAGTTGTAAAAAAAAGACTTCAAAAGTCAAAAGTGGACAATTAAATTGGGACGGAGGGAGTCTATGACTTGAAGTCCATTTCGGTCATTTAGCATCCACCTTTATATCGTAGATATTTTTAAGAAATTATTAACTTGGACTCTAACATATTGACAGCTAACTTCTTCCAAATTTCAAACAAGTATGACTGAAATAACGCTAATAAAACATACATCATACTCATAGTACTCGTGTAATACTACTCAAGTGGTCATCACTTGAATTAATGGTATATTTACTAAACCTACAGATTTATGATCAGGTCTCACACAAGTTATTAGACAAATAAGATGCCCAATATTCTTTGAGTATTCAAAATGGGCAACACCTTTACCTCTATTTTAAATAGATTAAAAAAGATGTCGTTGGAGTTCTAGCTAGGCCGGAATCCCCCACATTGAACCTCTCAAGAATATTGTCCTTATAGTGTTTTTAACTTCAAAACAAATCCATCTAGTTTCATATGATCTTAGTTTCAAGAACCATATCGAACAATCAATGTAGTTCATGTCAAATCTTGACTCCAACATTTCATTAGTGGATTTGTTCATCTTGTTATCACTTCGAGTGATAAGTATACCATCTATGTATAAACATACAATTACATATATACCAGTGATTTATTTTCTCACATACATCCATTAATTTTGAATCCACGTTCTGACATGACGTGGTAGAAAATTTGGATGTCATTGTTTGGGAGCTTTTTCTAAGCCATATAATGACTTAACAAGCCTACAAACATTGCTCTCTTGTCTAGGAGCCATGAAACCCTCAGGTTGGTTCATGTAGATTTCTTCTTCTAAATCCCTGTTTAGAAATGCCATTCTCTTATACATTTTGGTAAACTTCCAGATTTCTTAAAGCAGCAATAGCAAGTACCCTCCTAATAGAGGTTATTCGTGTAACTGACGAATATGTATCAAAGTAAGCTAGACCTTCTCGTTGTCTAAACCCTTTGATTACCAATCTTGCTTTTTTACTTATCAATGGTTCCATACCTTTGTGGTTGTTAAGTATAAACCATTTGTAGCCTAGTGGTTTACCACCAGGAGGTAAAACCATGAGCTATAATGTATCATTTTTGTAAAATAGAATCTATTTCACATTTGATGGCTTCTTTCCATTGAGGCCATCCTGAGGAAGTTACCGTTTCTTTGTAAGAAGTAGGTTCATAAAAGAAACAAAACTAGGTCCAAACGATTTCTCGTTTCTTGCCCGTTTGCTTCTTTTTAGTTAACCTTATTCTTCCAGGTTGATCTTGTCTCACATCATGGAAATCATAATCAATCTCTTGTTGTCTCTTATCAGAACAACATTATCATCTTGATGTCTCTCATCATGAAGGACATCATCATTTAGTTGCCTCTCATCCTGGACAACTGTATCATCTAGTCTAGATGAACATCCATTTTCCTCGGATAAATAAGGAAACACTGTTTCAAACAATGAAAGTTTTCCTTGATTTCATTATCGTATTTTGTACATATTCAGATTTTCTAAATCATATACAAATAAATGATAATCACTACTGTAATGAGCATATCACAAAATATGCAATCCACAGTTTTAGGTCCAATATTTTGAACCTTCGGTGTCGGGACAGATAGACACCCCCCACATTCGTAAGTACTTATAGGATGGGTTTCTTACCATCCATAGTTCATAGAACTATCATTTTTTCCTTACAAGGGATCTTATCTAAAAGATAAGTAGCCGATAGAATCGCTTTCCCCCACATGCCATGGCTTAAACCAGGACTTTAACCACATGGCATAACCATATCTTTCAAGGCAAGGTTCTTATCATTCAACAATTCTGTTGAGGCATATAAGGAGCAATAAATTTGTGTCTTATTCCAATGTTTAGTACATACATTTGGAAATGGAGACACATATTCACCTCCAATATCACTTTGAACCGCCTTGTGTTCGATAATAAGTTGATTCTCAACTTATTTGTATAGATCAATCTTGTCTATATCCTTACTCTCAAGTAAGTATAAGTAGCAATATTTTGTACTACCATCAAAAATTACGATGAAGTACCTAATTGCTACCTTGGTAGGTATCAATTCCAAATCACATAAAACTATGTGAATCAAGGGTTCGGCTAATTTCCGTTCAACCGAGTGAAAAGACAATCTTGTCAATTTGGCTTCAACATAATTTTCACTTTTGTAATCCATATTCGTTTATTTAAATAAATAATGTATTGAGTTAAAATTAACATGTTCGAGTTGGCCATGATATACATTTAAAGAATCAACTAAGCTGAATTTATACTCATTTAGTTAAAACAACCATTAAAAAAAATAGATTCAACTTAGACATTTAATGAAGGGTATAACTCGTACCGACCAAAATTTTGTTCAATGTTAACTCAATTTTATTTGATTAAAATAAAAAGAAAAATAAACAGAAAGCCAAATTTATTAAGTAACCATCCAGACACAAGATTCTTATGAATCTCTGGCACATACAACGTGTTGGTTTACTTAAGCTCTTTTCCACATGTGAATTTCAACATCACATTTCTTTTACCCTTGCTATTAGCAGTTGTAGAGTTGCCCATAAATTGCATCTCTCCATTTTCTGCTGCTTTGAAAGAGTTAACCAAACTCTTATTATCATACTCATGACATGATGCCCAAGTGTTAATCCACCATTATCTAAGGTCGGATCCCGCCTTGGCAACAATTTCCATGTCATTCAGGCCATTTAACCCATAGTTATGGCACATAAAATATGAATGCTTTAAAGCATCTACCGTACATATAACTCGAGTATCGGTCTCCCTTTCATCAAGTTTGGGAGCAGATCCTTTAGATGTCACTCGTGACATTCTAAATATTCTGTTAATACAAGATTCCGTTATTAGTATAAAACTAAACTTGGAACAATTAACAACTTGCAATATCACAAAGTGTTTCTTAACAAAATAGATTACATCAAATTTTGTTTAAAACACTATTGTTTTGTAAGATCCATTATACAAAACCGCTTTTAAAGAAGTATTTCAATTAAAATAATTAAACAATATCGCATATTACATAATGTTTTTAAATAAAACAAATTGGTAATATGATTTTATCAATCTTCTTTAAGAATATCTTAATAGATATGTATCACATGGTCTAATTCTACAATGAAACTCGACAAGGTTTCAACATAGATTTACCCTTCCAAAGAAACTCAACATGGTTTCTATAGATCTACTTTTAAATGTATTAAGTTTCAAGAACTATATTTAGTTTATAATTAAACTCAACCTGGTTTAAATAAGCTAAATAATTCAAAGAAACTTTTCCACCAAAATATGATAATAGCTTGTATATTATCAGATTTTGTTTCAAACAAACTCATCTTGGTTTCAATAAACATGTTCTAGTAATCTAATAAAATAACAACTTGTATTTTATGAGATTTCTTTCAAAGAAACTCCACTTGGTTTCAATGAATCTGATTTCATCATGATTTACAACCATGTTAGTAATCGGCGCACCAATTACATTCACAATAATTAACAAGGGTCACAAATTATGTTACCATCACTCAACTTGCGAATATTAAAACACAACAACTGTTAAAACAATATGGTATCTAATAAACTCGACATGGTTTATATAAACTTGTACCAAATTCGATTCAAAGAAACACAATCTTGGTTTCAATAAATCAAGATTCAAACAAACACAATCTTGGTTTCAATAAATCAAGATTCAAACAATAACATACGTAACAAACAAAAAAAATCAGCTTGAAAAGAAACTCATCATGGTTTCAATAAAACTGATTCAATAAACTGTTTTAAAATCGTTTATCTATCTGTTATACCAACTCTGTTAATTAAAATAATCCGATTTTAATAAAAGTGTTTTAATTCTGTTACACAGAATCTGTTTTAAGACTGTAGGGAAACGGCTACACTTTTATTAATAAAATCTAAATTACAATAAATAAATTAACAGTATATAAATAACAGAAATTTAAATACATGCAGAATGTAAGTAGATAAACGATAATTAAATAAAACAATAAACTAATAAAAAGACTTACTAGATCACCAATGGAGATTAGCAACGAAGCACTAAAAAGCCGAGGCACGTGTTAGACACGCTTCCCTTAAAACAGATTCGTCGTCTGTTTCCCAGGGTACAACAGCCAAAACAGTAGGTTGTACTGTCGGACTTAACTAAACTGCCTGGAATTTCATCTTAAGAGATGCGTATTCCTTATGTTGGAAATCAATAATACTAATTGATTTGATGTGTGTCAAACCTATGGAATTAGGGCGTCTATTTATACACAATAGACTCCACCCTAGTTTACTCTTCCTACCGATGTGGGATAGAAAATAAACTATTTTTCCACTTTAGTCATGGTACCGAATGACTAACTTTGAGACTCGATATCTCATTCACATCAACTCTATTTTGGACACATAAAGGCTCATTGCGGAGCTCTCTTCGAGGAGAACGCAAACCTACAAACTATTACTTATATATATGACACATACATATAAATAATTGTGTCCAAAGTTGGTCAAAAGTCACTTTTGCCAACCAATTTTCCAACACTTAAAACTTGTGACCCTTCGCAATACTTATCTCACTTCCTTTACCATTTTAACTTATAATACTCATTGCTTATTCTTACTTTCGAAACAACTTACTTGGTCTCATAATCTTAATCACATCATTCCATAGTCGCTTCTCTAAATCATTTTTATTTCACATTTGGTTTCCACCAACGTTCGTCTCTTTCTCATGACATCATAATTCTAATATCACATTGTACTATAGACAATCTTCCATTTCACTAATTTTCAACTAAAATAACATGTTTTCTAACACTTATCACAAAGAATTCAAACAAGAAAACTTGTTGCATAATTTAATTCTTTACCTTTGACTTTATATAAGTCAAACTTTAAATACTACTATTCACAATATATATTTATCTGCTACTCCTTCCGTCTCAATTTATTTCTCAATTTTTGACCTTTTTAGTCTTTCTTTTTTGAATTTGACTCTAAATTTTTTTGTTTGTGTATATAATATTTGATAAAAATTATACCCAATAAAAATACATTTAAAACCAAATCTATTCATATATTATGCATCAATTATTATATAATACAAAAGATAATATTTATTGTCAAAGTTGTAAAAAAAAGACTTCAAAAGTCAAAAGTGGACAATTAAATTGGGACGGAGGGAGTCTATGACTTGAAGTCCATTTCGGTCATTTAGCATCCACCTTTATATCATAGATATTTTTAAGAAATTATTAACTTGGACTCTAACATATTGAAAGCTAACTTCTTCCAAATTTCAAACAAGTATGACTGAAATAACGCTAATAAACCATACATCATACTCACTTGGCAAAGTTTCTCATATCACGGGGAATATCTGTCATGCTCGACTAATCAAGTCAACACATAATCCTTCATTTTAGGTAAGTTTCACACCTGATACCTTAATTATGACATCTTTATTTATTTCAACTCATATTTAACTTATTTTAGTTTTTCACATTCCAATTCCGAACTTGTACTTGTGTTTTGCAAAGACTTATGGTAAAGAAGATAAAATGTTGTGACTTTTTAAGTTACTCAATTTATTTATCAAATATTTATATAAGAGAGCATGTATTTTGGCATTTGTTATAGGTCTAAATAGCACTACTCTTAATAAATTATCAATCATAAAGCAAAAAAAATAAATCCATTAAACATATAAATCTTGCAATGTAAATGAGAATACCTAACTATTCATTATTCATGAGGACAAACATTTAATTCTCCTATAGAGATATTCTAAGAAAACTTTGAAAGCAACACTATTTTATTTTCATTCTAACAAGTCACACTTATTTCTAAGTGACTGTATTTTATTGTAATTTTATTAATCATTTGTATGTTATTTGTTAATCGTATATAATAAAACGCATTTCCAAAAATATTATCCGTTCTTAGAAACACCAGGCTTTCATTTATGAAAATGAATATAGTTTGAAGCTCTTACAAATAAATATGAAGAAAATTATAATTTAACTTTGTAACTAAAGATGGCCAACTAAGTAGTAAGTACTCTTATAGACTCCTACTGTATTTAGCATGCATGTGTAGACATGGTTATCAAGCATGAAATTTTTATGTTTAATCAATTTATTATGTGACAACTCTACATACATCATAGTACACTAAAGCATATTGCCCTATCCCTCGTCATCATATAGCACTAGTCTCTTCAATAATGACATGCTACGAGTTGTCTTTGTCGAGCTCTAAGATCATTTTTAATACATTGTCATGGTTGTGCTTTTTGTTGCCACCTTCGCATGCAAGACGTGATATACACTATTACATGACCGCGGTCATTGATCAAACGAGGAAGGACTCGGTAAGTTTTAATGTTTTATTTTCGACCGAGTCTTGTGGTTTTTTTCCCCACTTTTGTGTGTGAATTCATGTTTTGGTGGGGTATATATGTGTTTTGGTGGGTTATTTTTGTGGTGATTACGGTCGTCTTATTACACTCAGTTGGTAGTGAATTTGGTTGTAGAGAAAGAAAAACGAGTTGACGTTAATGTGTTAGTGATGACCGCGGTCATGTATACTCCTTATTACACTTGGTCCAACACCAGTCACTGTTGTCCCACTTTTCTCTGGATCGATTTATGAATTGCAAAGTAATATGAATAAGTAAATCTAAAATTTCATTAACCATTGTAAAGTTACATGTAATTACATATATATAAGGTTTCAACCATTGTGTTGAACCATTGTGACTTTTCATAGAATGGTTGTGACCATTCGATCTAGCCCTAACCATTGTGATCATTCGGTTTGGCCTTAGTCCAACCGAATTAACTATAAGTTAGTTATTAAGTTTCTACTTAACATAATTGGTCCTTCTAACTTCTAACTAACTAAACATTAATACTAATATGCAATGAAGAAGATTATATCGGGTCACATTCTCCTCCTTAATCTTCATCGTTGCTTCTTGTTAAATCTTGAACTCCGAGCATCTGTCGCATTGTCATGAACTTCAATCTTGGTAGAGCCTTTGTTAGTATATCTGCTCTTTGTAGTTCTCCTCTGACATGTTCTATGTTGATGTGTTCATTCTCTACGCATTCTCGAATGAAATGGTATCGAATATCTATGTGTTTACTTCTTCCATGAAATACTGGGTTCTTCACTAATGCTATTGCTGAAACGTTATCGATCTTCAACGTTATCTTTTGTTCTTCATTTCCAGTTAATTCACTGAGTAATCTTTTCAACCATAGTGCTTGACATGCTGCTACTGTAGCCGCCATAAATTCTTATTCACATGATGATAGTGCCACTGTCGGTTGTTTCTGAGTGCTCCATGTAATGGGTGACTCTCCAAAATAAAATACTACGCCTGTAGTTCCTTTTCCTTGATCAGTGTTAATTCCATAGCTACTATCACTATATCCTGTAATCTTGCAGCCGCCTTCTTTCTTGTAAATTATGCCATGCTCTCTTGTTCCTTTGATGTATCGGATTACTTGTTTTACTGCTTTCAGGTGATGGTCTTTTGGTTCTTGCATCCATCTGCTGAGTAGTCCGACTGAATAACTAAGATCTGGTCTTGTATGTAGTAAGTACCTGAGACTTCCAATTAAGCTTCTGTAATAAGTTGCGTCAACTGATTCTCCATCTTCCGCCTTGACCAACTTAGTACCGGGATCCATTGGTATCTTCGTATCATTACTATCTTCCATGTTTGTTTCCTTCAAGATCTTGTTAATATAACCTGTTTGCTTGATTGTAATTTCTCCTCCTGTCTGTGTAACTTCTATCCCAAGGTAATAAGCTAACAATCCTAAGTCGCTCATTTCAAATTTTTCTTCCATCTGGGATTTAAATAATTCTACTTCTTTCTTTGGAGTGCCCGTAATTATTAAATCATCTACATAAACTCCAACGATAATTGTTGAGTTCTTGGTTCTCCTTGTATATACTGCTTGTTCGAGGTTACACTTCTTGAAATCTAATGACTTTAAGGTTTGATCAAGCTTCACATTCCAAGCTCTCGGTGCTTGTCTTAATCCATATAAAGCTTTAATAAGCTTGTACACTTTTCCTGATTCTCCTGGTTGTACGAATCCTTCTGGTTGTGTAACGTAGACTTCTTCTTTTAAATCTCCATGTAGAAATGCTGATTTTACGTCTAAGTGATGAACTTGCCAACCATGATATGCTGCTAAGGCTAATATTAAACGAACTGTTTCTATCCTAGCAACTGGGGCAAATACTTCATCGAAGTCTATTCCTTGTTCTTGTACGTATCCTTTTGCTACTAACCGTGCTTTGTATTTGATAATATTCCCATGTGCATCTCTTTTGGTTTTAAATACCCATTTGAGTCCAATTGCCTTTTGAATTTCTGGCAATGTAGTAAGAATCCATGTGTTGTTCTTGTTTATTGAATCCAATTCAATCTTCATGGCCTCAATCCATTTATGATCTTTTGATGCTTCCTTGTAGTTACGAGGTTCTTCTTCTATGAAGAGTAAACTAGGTGCTTCAACGACACTAGCTTTTTCGTAGATTGCTTTCAAATCCTTTAATCCTCTAACTGGTGTATGATCAATTCTTCCAGAGCTTCCTAACGAGCTTCTAAGTGAACTAATAGTAGTTTCTATTTCACTTTCTGAGTTAGGTTCGTAACTATATGTTGGTGGTGTGAATGGTGAGTCTGGTTGAGAGGGGGAGTTTGGTTCTGATGATGAATCTGCTTCTGATGTTGGATCTGGTAAAGGATCCGGTATTGGAAATACATCATCATTTCCTATGTTGACGGGTATTTGGTTTGCATTGTCAACTTCCTCTACTACAAAACTAGTCCAAAAGGTGTCTTGTGTACTTGTATCCTCTCCATTCTTGTCTATTGGATCATATAACCTACATGCTTTTGATCCTTCCTCTACTCCTAAATAGATCATTGGTATGCTTCTATCATCCAGCTTCTTTAAATGAGGTGTTGTTATCTTAGCATAAGCTGTGCATCCAAATATCCTTAGGTTTTCTAGGTTTGGTTTCCTACTGTAGAGTGCCTCATATGGAGTTTTATCTACTAGGGCTCTTGTAGGTACCCTATTTAGTATGTAAATAGCGTGTTTCACTGCTTCCGCCCAAAAAGTTAAAGGTAACTTCATGGCTTTCATCATACTTCTAGTGGTTGATAACACTGTCCTATTTCTTCTCTCCACTACTCCATTCTGTTGTGGTGAGTATGGTGCTGTCAATTGTCTAGCTATCCCATTATCCTTACAGTATTGTGTGAATTCATTTGATGTAAATTCACCACCTCTATCTGTTCTAAACATCCTTATTTTCAATCTCAATTCCATTTCTACCTTATGCTTAAATTCCTTGAATGTACTAAAGGCTTGGTCTTTTGAAGTAAGAAAGTAAGCCCACATAAAACGTGTACAATCGTCTACTAACAAGAATATAAGTTTCTTGCCTGAGTGTGTTGCTGGACTTATAGGACCGCAAAGGTCTCCAAATATTAAATCCAACGGGTTCTTTGATCTGAATTTAGCTTGGTTTGGAAATAGTGTTCTACTATGCTTTCCCAATAAACATGCATCGCAAATCTGTCCTACATGATTTATTCTAGGTAATCCATCTACTAGACCCTTTCTAGTCATCTTGTTGATATCGTCAAAGTTTAGATGACCTAATCTAGCATGCCATAACCATGCTTGGTTATCTATATTTGCTAATAGACATATAGGTGAGTCTATTCGTAGTTTAATACTGTAAAGTCTGTTCTTAGATCTTTCTACTTTCATCAACAACCTTCTGCTCTTGTCATACAAAGTCAATTTATTCCCATCCATTATAACTTTACAACCTATTTCTGTAAGTTGTCCTAGACTTAGTATGTTGCTCTTAAGGTTCGGTATATAATATACATCCGTTACTACCTTTTGTTCTTGGTTTATACAACCTAATAATATAGAGCCTTTTCCCTTTATTTCTACATACGACCCATCTCCAAAACGTACTCGTCCTGTTATCTTTTCATCTATATCCTTAAAATGAGTTTTGGTTCCTGTCATATGGTTACCCGCACCGTTATCTAAATACCATACGCTTTCATCCTTTGAAGCATATTTTCCTGGTTGAATTTGGACTTCATTCAACAGTACTTCTTCATATTTGGTTTCATGTACGGTCATTAATAGTGATGGTTCTTCATCTTCTAAGATAAGGTTTGAATGTTCCTGAGCTGTTGTGTTTGATCTACATTTGTTCATGAAATGTCCAAGTTTATTGCACTTGTAACATCTTACGGTACTCAAATCCTTCTTATTTGTATTCTTATTTGGGTTTCCCTTATAGTTTGAGTTTCCTTCATGTGAGTTATTTCTATGTCTGTTTTTTCGCCAGTTTTTCTTTGAATAATTTTGTCTACCTCCGCGTTTAATAAATTTCTTTCCTCTATCTGAGTGTTCACCCTGTGTGAATAGTAAATTATCCTGGCTTTCAACTTGATTTCCCTTACGGAGTTTTATTCTTTCCTCAAATGCCTTGAGTTTTCCAGTGATCTCATCTAGGGTAATATCATCTAGATCACTAGTCTGTTCTATGGATGCTACTATCTGAATGAATCTATCTGGTGTGGAATCTAATAGTTTTCTAACTACGAGTGATTCATCCAATGTTTTGCCTAGTTCTTTTGCCTTAGTAACATAACCATTTAACTTATCTGAAAATGCATCCACGGTTTCATCATCCTTCATCTGAAGGGCATTAAATCCTATCATTAAAGATTGCAACTTTGCTTGTTGCACTTTCTCTTCTCCTACGTGTCTCCTTTTTAGTGAATCCCATAATTCTTTTGCCTTTTTACAACTTGCTACTTGTAAAATTACATCTTCTGATAACGCTTGATATAGAAGGGCAATAGTTGACTTATCCTTCTTATCATCTATTTCTACGCCTGCCTTAGGTTCTATTGTATCCCATAAACCATGTGCTTCTAATATAACTTTAATTTGTATAGCCCATACCGTATAATTTGTGTTTTTCAACTTAGGGCATTGGTATTGTGCAATAGGTGTTATGGGTTTTAATGTAGTTGTTGCGTTTGTGTCATCGCCCATATTGAAAGTGTTAATGATCTTCACTTTCTAATCCAATGAGAATTTCTAACCTTTTGTGGTATACTTAATACTACGGGAACAATAATAGTTTTCGGAAATCCTAGTAATAATACGAGTATCTATAATATGAAATGTAACGAAATTCAAAAGGTTTGAATTTTGTTTTGTGACCTCGTTGTGATAATTCACGGATTTGAATTTCCTTGTGTGTTCCCTTGTTTTTTTTTGCTTCGTTGTCTTTGGTTCAATTCGACTTTGATCTCCAACCCAAAATAATTCGGACTGAATTTTTTTCTTTCTTGTCTTCTGCTTCGGACCAGAAATAACAACCAAGTTTCTGTCTTTTTCTTTGTGTCGAATTGGTGCTGTCGAACCAAAAATTTCAGAAGTTCGATTAGATCAACGAAAACAAACACCACTTTACACGTTCTATGTTACCACGCCTTGGTAACTCTTGAAACAAATCAATCTCTTTGCTTGTTCCTTTTTCTTCTTTGCAGCGAAAAACAAAACAAAGTTTCTGGTTTTTCTGTTTTGTTGCTGCGTACGTTGTTGTTGTTGTTGTGTTAAACTCGACACAACAAAAGTCTCCACACACTTATCTCCAATATCTTCAATTCCTACGTATACGTTTTCTTTCACAACAACGTTTTTGCTTTGTGTTAATCTCCAACTAGTTGTCTCTTGTTCTACACAAAGTCTCCTCTTTTCTTCCTCGACACCAATACGCTTGATGTTGGCGTTTGCAATTCCTTACGTAAACTAGATCGTGCACTATCTTTTCTACGCATTTCTTATTCAATTTTCTTATGTTTTCTTTGGAAGAATAGAAAGAAAACAGATTTGTCTCTCTCGCTCAAGAAGAAAGTCGAGTTGTCCTTCTCCTTTTCCTGCGTTTTTGCTTGGCTTCGGTTTCTGAATATATTGATGATGTTTGCAGAATTTCTGTTTTTGTTTCGGTGTATTGAATCCTTGCTCTTGATGCCAATTGTTGTCCCACTTTTCTCTGGATCGATTTATGAATTGCAAAGTAATATGAATAAGTAAATCTAAAATTTCATTAACCATTGTAAAGTTACATGTAATTACATATATATAAGGTTTCAACCATTGTGTTGAACCATTGTGACTTTTCATAGAATGGTTGTGACCATTCGATCTAGCCCTAACCATTGTGACCATTCGGTTTGGCCTTAGTCCAACCGAATTAACTATAAGTTAGTTATTAAGTTTCTACTTAACATAATTGGTCCTTCTAACTTCTAACTAACTAAACATTAATACTAATATGCAATGAAGAAGATTATATCGGGTCACATTCATTCCAATCGATCAATACAATATTCAGTTTATATTATCATTCTTGGTGTCCTTTTATGTTACAAGTTTCTGTTCCAAACACCATTGTTCATCCAGAACGAATTCAGCAAGTTACATAATAGAAAGAAACCTGTGAAGTACGAAGCAAGGGTCTAACAATTGGCATCAGAGCAAGAGTTTAATCGATCCAGGGAAGAACGTGTGCAAGTGGCCATCGATTGAGAAGCAAGAATAGACAGCGAATGGTTTCTGTATAACCTTGTGTATAGCGACCAGAGGAAAGAGGGAATCAAACAACGATCAAATCAAGAGTATAAAGACGGTTACCATCCAAACCCAGTGGTTAACCAAAGAAGAGAAAGAAACGATTACACCAGCCATCTGGTGGTTAACCACAGAAGATGAAGCAGTCACAGAAAAAGACATGGCTGATCTTAGGGAAGATATGACGACATCAAAGGAACCAACAAGCGAGAGGGCTGTTTGTTTGTGATAAAAAAAAACAACCAGAATATGATTGGGAAGATCAGTTGTTGCAGTTAGTGGTATGAAAAAACGCAGAAAGCAGCGAAGAGGAAGAAAGAATAGGACCAATAGGCTGTTTGAAATTGAAAAGGTTTGATTTGATTGGTGTAAGTAGAAAGAAATCATAACCTTTGTGGTATAGTAAGCAAGAATCCAAAACCTCCGTGGTACAATCCTTCGTGGAACAAACCTTAGTGGTACAAATCCTTCGTGGAACAAACCTTAGTGGTACAAATCCTTCGTGGAACAAACCTTCGTGGTGCAGTCCTTCGTGGAACAAACCTTCGTGGTAAAACCTGTGTGGTACGATCAAGTAAGCAAAAGGAAAACCTGTGTGGTACAAGCAAGAAAGGCTAAAGGACGTCAAAGAAGAAAGAAAGAGAGAAAGGAAGAAAGCATGGCGAATGAAGTCAAGTAAAGAAGCCTCGATTTGCGTCTATAACATTAGGGGGTGAATGTTGGACCATAATGTTATAGAAGCAAAAAAGTTAGGGTAGTTTAGTGTAATTATTATGTATTCTGTAAAGTTTCGACCCATTGTATTGGGCTGGGTCACAAGAAAGAAACGGTTATTTGTAGGGTTACAACGTTTAGAATAGGTCGTGACTTTTAGGAATCGACATGTCTCTTATGAAGGCACCGATTCAGTATGTATATATAGAATAGGATTCTGTAATCAACATTCAACCCACACGTTTATAATAGATCAGTTATAAAGGGTTCATCTCATCATTTTTTTGTTTCTGTTATTTATTCTTGTTATGATGATATTCGATCCTGGATGTGGAATGCAAGACCTGTGTAATAGTCACTTGATCTGCCATTTATCTTTTTAATGTCGTACTTTATTTATAATTTTTTGTTCTTTTTTACTTGTACGTTGTCACCTTACGACTCTTTAATTTAAAAGGGATATTTACACCATTTATTTTATACATTAGAAGCCACATTAGAAGAATTAGGAACCGAAGACGACTCAACCCCTACCTCTTTAGCCTCCTTCCAATCATCACCCAAAGGTGCAGTGTGGTTCTTGGACTACAAGATGCCGAATCAGCCATATCTTGGAAAAATTTCTTACTTGAATTTGATGACCCCTATTTGATTAATTCGCATCATCTTTCTCAATCGTATTAAGTGCTTCAAAAGGATTATTTGAGCTTGTCTCTATTTTCTATTTTAGAATTCTTTTTCGTACCAATTGAACTAGCACCATTGTTTTTAGAGACGACTTGGTAAATTTTTTTCTTAGGCTTAAATTGAATCTTACATACCACATTAGTACCACGAGAAGTCTGTCTTGGAGGCTGTTTGAAACCATCATTTGTGATCTTTATAGTTTAAAAATGCTACAAAATTAATAAGCATGTAAAAACCTTAAATTATTTCATTCAAAACTTATTGTTACTAAATTGATGTATATAGCCGCTTATAGTATAGATTTCACGGATCGTTTTTGGGATTGACCAATACTCATGTACACAACTAACTGAAATTGTATCACACAATGACAAAGCAACAACATCTACTGCTTAGAAAGTATCAAATAAGTGCGGAAACGAGTCGAGCAGACACTCTTACCGATCATGTCTCCCCCGTTAGGATCTCCCTCAAAGCTCTCAATACGAGCCACCAAATACCATTCTTTGATCGCATAACAGCCAAATCCCACCCCTCATACGTACATGAACAATATTGGTGAATATATATTTTGTGCATATATTGGATTTCAATTCTTGTTTTTAGTGGTTTTTATTGTTTTACACAACAAACAACTTAGGGTTGTACAGTTTATCCAAACAATGACATATAAACAGAAAGATTGTGTATTTGTTGAGAATATATTAGGCTGTTTATATAGTCAGACAACAATGTACATAGGTAAATGAAAACAATATAAGCAACAACATATTACCTGCTTACAAAATATTCATGATCTCAGAGGCTACACAAGATGTAAGATCTTTATTAGAACAAATTTAGAGTATTTATAAACTGATAGCTAGACCTTAACTAAACAAACAAAGTAATACCAAAACTATGGTCCCAAATAGTCGCCACCAATTTTAGCCTCCATCATATCAACCTACGGACACATATAACTTGGATAGGGAACCAACCAATTCTCGGTAACTTTCTGAGTATCCTGTCAACGTAGCACCTTTTAAAACCCTGATCGTGTTCATAAGTTCCCTATCTCAAAAAAGCTTCCCATTAAACACGCCAACCGCATAATCACCCGGGACAATTTATCAAACTCTTTCATGACACCTTCCCTAATCACGTGTTAACAAATCAAATATTACAGATGTAAGAATGGTTTTTTCTCCAAGCCCACCTATTTCAACGGTAGAAATGTTTTTTGTTTGTGTATCGTACAAATAATGCATCGGCATTGATAGCATCGTGGGTATTAAATTCATCTATCCATATACTAAGGGGTTTAGCGAGTCTATACGGGAAATTTTGACCTCACAAAAGGTTCTTTCAAGAGTTTTTTACATATTCCGAAAACACATACATAGTTTCTAAATCATAACTACTTAAAAGAAACTCATAAATCTTTTTCAATTCTTCTAGCCACGCCCATGCCTGCCACCATGGACTAGTGGCCTACCAACCCTGCCACCACGCCTACCACCACGGCCAAAACCAACTCGGCATAACAAGGTGAACAGTTAATGTAAACCGACGCCGTTGAGTTGTTTCTTGCATTCGTCGAAAGTAGATTGTTGCAGTGTGCCGGTCTCTTTTGTTGTTTAAGAAGTGTTGACCTTGAACTGGGAGTTAGCAGTATGATGCCACCCATTCACCAAATTGTAAGCTCGAAAGTGTCCCTTCCTATTTTTTTATTCATGCTATAATATCTTATTTGTTCAAAACGTCACCGTATTGATTGATCTATAATATCTATTTAATAACCCTAAAATATATAATATATATTTAATTAACATTGCAGGATATTGTTGGGCATTTGTTACGGTTGCATCCATTGAATCAATATATCATATCACAAACAATACCCCTTTCAAGAAACTCAATACTCAGCACATCATAGACTGCTATAATGAGTACAAAGAGGGCTCTACTTGGGGACATGTAGGAAGGGCCATCAAATATATCACAGATCACAACGGCGGTGATTTATACAGCGAAGAGGACTATCCTCGCAATCACAAGGACGAGAGGCGTCGTTGTGCAGCTCAAGAGAAAACACCATCTGCACACATTGACAAGAATGGGCTTAGGCCATGATACATAAATAATACAAACGGGCCTCTACAAATGTACGACTAATACTTCCTGTAAGGTAAAGATAGTATTTTACAAGGTAAAAGAAAAGTGTTACATAGATTGGTTCAATTTGAATTAGAGACTAATCTAAAAAAACATGGTCCATATGGTGTGCCTAGCGTCCTTAAAACTGTAAAATTTACACATACTCTTTTGAGAAGCTACTCTATAGTTTTTTGAGGTTTTACATATATGATTGTGTTTGTGAACCAAAAAAAAGAATGTTAATTAAAAACATATCGGCTTAAAACCCTCTTAAAAATCAGGCCTGAACTTCTATTAGTAAAATGCAATTGCGTGATAAAAGACAAAATGCTTCTTAAGAAATTGTTCCAGATAGGCAAGGCTCAAGCTTGCTATGATTGGCGAGTCATGGTGCTTGGTGGTGCTGTTGAATCAAAGGCAAATTCGTCTATGACAATTGCGTGAACTCAGATTCAATACATTTACTATGTACCAAATATACAATGCTAATAGAAACGAAGTAGTATAATTTGTGGAAAACAAAACAAGCATACGTACAAAGTTGTAGCATAAAGAATCAGGTAGATTTTCCTTTATTATTTTTTCCAAGATCACCTATTTCAACAACTATAGAAAGGTTGTTTTCGTGTGTGTCGTAAAGTAAGAGCAGAAATATAAACATAGTAAAGGTTGAGGTTAAGGTCATCTCTGAGGGGTCTTTTGTTTCAGGTTGGTTGGTTAGTTTTAGAGGTAACTATTAAGAGTGTGTTTTGTGTGAAGGGAAATTGAGTTGAAAATGGTGATGGTTTGTGAAAGATAAATGTAGGGAAATATGGGGTGGACGAAAATGAATGAGTGACTACTTATTAGCTTTATCTCTACCTCAATAATAAATATGGGGTAGATGGAAATGAATGAGGGTTCTTAATTATCATTGTTTTGAAATGAGAAAACAAAGACAAAAATGGCGTGAGACAAGAGAGGAAATTAAGAAGCAAAAGTGATTGTGTTGTCATTTTGTGTACTATTATAATAGATGTCACAAGTAATACTAAGAGCAGTGGATATCGTGGAGTCGTGCGGCTCGTGCCGTCTTTTAAAAGTGATGCCACTTCAGTAAAACACAGAACGGCATCAGAAAACCTTTGGCACCATATTTTGTACCGTTACCATTGCCACCAAAAAATGGGTGTTCGTTCTCCATTTTTTTTCATTTACATAAAATAAAATATACATGATATTAACTAAAACTAGAAGGGTACCCCGCGCAATGCGGCGTCGGGTACCGGGTGACTGTTTGTTGCGAGCAAATATTTTTTATTTTAAACATTTCTTATTTAGTATTGTCTCAAATATTTTAAAACGTAGAAGATATATGTTTTTTAAAAATATAACATTTAAATTATTGATAATGTAATGCGTGTTTAGAAGCTGAGATGAAACTGTGTTAGTTTGTGAGTTAATTTGTAGGATTTATATATATAAAAAATGCATTAAATGATAGTTAATTGGGCTGTTATATCACATTGATTAAATTGATTATTGCAAGTTAATGAGGTTAATAAATATTAATGACTCCTACAATTAAAGAGATTAAAATTCATAATATAACTTAACTCATATTCATATATATGTGTTAGTTTGAAATCCTTCCAATTAAAGAAATATTTTTGGTCTTATTTTATTTAAGACTTCCTTTTAAGGAATGGCCTAAATGCATTATAATGTAGTTAAGATAAACTTCATTAAATAAAGAAAACACACATTACATTAATTAAAAAAAAAAAAAAAGTTACATAAAAATAAAAACCTAGCACATAAAATCTTTATCACTCGCATCTCCTCGGCAATCTTTTGAGATTCGTATAAAGTAACTCTTGCGAGTGACTTTTATTCGATAACATCCATCTTTACCTTGCGGTCTAACTCGTAATGTTGTTGCATCATTTCTTGAAACATTGTCGGGTTTGAACTGGAACTAGCGGTCGAGTTTGACAAATGTTGACCCTTAGAAATCCGGTACATGCCGTCTGGCCGTGGCAACGCGTCTAGTCCAAAATGCTCGGGTTCCTCCTGAGTAACCCGAAGACGATTTCGCCTAGCCAATGTTGATTCTGGATTTTTCCACTTGTGCTTGTCTTTCAAAAAGCTCCAAGCGCTCATGTGTTTAAAGTCTAAACTCGTCATCGTTTTATACAACGTATGCACCCTCACTATAAAATCTTTATCACTCTCCCCACTCATAACACTTGTTTCATTTACTAACGAATTCCACTTGGTAACCTCTTTATTCATTGGAGTCCACTTTTCCGTCAATATGTTCTTGGTATGAATAGTCCAATTGTGTCTCTCAGCTTCCATATTGTATACGTTGAGAACTCTAGACCAAAAAGTTTCCTTTGATTGACCCGTACCTCTTTTTGGATCCTAGGATATTTGAATGAAACACTCTGCCAAAAGTAACTCCCCGTCTTGGGTCCGCATGTTACGAGGTCGAGTACCAACTAGCGTAGCTTGCATTTTGGTGGTTTTCTTCGTCTTTCCCTTGGTCTTCGTCTTCGACTTTGTCTTTTTCGACGTCGGGGTCGGGAACACCTCTTCTTCATCTTCGTATTCGTCTGCGTCTTCGTCTTTGTCTCGTAGATGGAATAATGCATGGTTGGAATTTGGTTGGGAAGCGGTGCACTGGTTTAGTTATTGAGGTTGTTGTTGAGAAAGTTGATTATATTGTTGTCTAAATAGCATTTGTTCTTCGGGATTCAAGTATGGGTTTGTTGGGAAGTAAGGAAATTGATTGTATGGATTCGAAGACGAGCCCGGATTGTTGGCAGGATTTGAAGATGAGCCCGTCATTTGGTTCGACGGGTCGTTTAGCGTGTTTTTAATCCATGGTGAGTTAGGATTCATTTTGATTGGAAAAAAATTGAGAAAAGTAGATAGTAGTATGTTATAAAATATATTGGAAGTGTGTGAAGTAGGATGATTTATAGGTTATTTTTTGGGTTAAAAAGTTTTTTTTTTGTTCAAATTCACTTCCAACCAAACGTTCCCTTTCTTCTCCAAGACTCCAACGTTCGAATTTTGGCCAGGAAAAAAAAACAAAAAAACAAAAACAAAACAAAAAAAAACAAAAAAAAAAACAAAAAAAGCAAAAAAACAAAAAAAACAAAAAAAAAACAAAATACAAAAAACAAAACAAAAACAAAAATGTGTGAATGGCGTCGGCTGGCAAATACGGCGCGAGTAGCTTTGGCGCAACTCGTGTAGTCGTGCGCCATTCTCCAAGTTGGGCTGGTGGGTTTGGAGCCACCAATGGCCGACGATACCCTAAGCTCTAAAGAACGGTTCTCAAACCAAGTCATAAAATATACTAACTGCTAACTAAACAAAACATGTGACAAAAAAATTGGGGACCATGTTCGTTTCGTAAAAATCGAGATTTCTAACATAAAGTTTCACTTTGGGGCAAAAATCCATGTGGTTCCGAAAACTCCCTTAAGTCCTTCTCTGATTTTAGGTGCTAACGAACTTGAATATTCTACGTAGCTTTATAATTTGAGAACTATCAGTCGAATTAAGCTTAATAGTTTGAGAACTATCAGTGGAATTTAGGCCGCTAGCAGTGGGACGGAAAAAAACGTTCGACCAAGACGTTCGATCGATATTAACATCGATCGTTCCCAATGTGGGAAATCGATCGCCGGTCCAACAAATGCAATATCGATATTCCACAAAGTTTGCAAACACAAATTACCACTTTTTGAAAATGAAAGTAACCGTTCGGTGCTAAAAAAAAAAAAAAAAAAAAAAAAAAAAAAAAAAAAAAAATAAATTTTCAGAAAACATTACGACTTTTCATCCTATAAATACCCACATCAACCTCACTTTCAAACGCACAAAGAAGCCTTCGCGACGTGCTACAAAGGCGAAAGGCAAAGCCAAAGCCAAAGAACCCGAACCGGCCAAAAGAATTGAACCATGGTCTAGCAGAGAAGAGGTCGTTCTTTGTAAAGCTTTCATCTTTGTTTCTGAAAATGCAAAAAAAGGAAACACTATGAATCGGCACAAATTTTGGGAGAAAGTGGTATCCTACTTTTGGAAAGAAACTGGTTCATGAGTGGGCTAATAGCGGATTTGTGGAAATCAAGACCGACAAAGAAGGAAAAAGGTAAAGAGCGTGATGAGTCGTGGAAACAAATCAAGGAACGAGAGCTAGCGATCAAACAAAAAAAATTGGAATATACAGAAAATCTCTTGCAATGCCAGGAGGAACAAAAGGAACTCTTGAGAACTACCAAACGAGATCAAGAATTGATTTTTTACAACTCGGCTATCGACTCAAATTTGCCCGAACGACAACGAGAGGAACTTATGCGAATGAAAGCGGAAATCAAGGAATGCCACAACCTAAATTACTAGTTTTTAAATAAGTGTTCGCGTGTTTAATTTTTAGTTGTTTAAGTTTTTTTTAATGTTTTTATTTCGTATCGTATCGTTTATGTAATGTTTTTACGTTTTATTAATAAAATGTGTGTTTATGTTAAAAAAAAGTTTTTTCTTTAAAAAAAATGATGCAATATGGGTTGCCACTGTGATGAGAGAGATGAATATGGATTGAAGAGAGAGAAAGCTAAGGTGGCAGCCGGAAAGATGATGCAATATGGGTTGCCACTGTGAGAAGCCTTATATATAGTTTTGATGCAATTGGTTACTCTTAATAGTCATTTGAGTTGGTGTCGATGTAAGCAAGACTAGCTTGTTGCTTGTACTTTGTTGCGTGAGTAAGAAGAGTAATGCAGTCTTTTATAGATGAAACAATAAGTGAAAGAATAAAAGATAACTTTTGTAAAGATTTTATTATATTACTATCTAGTCCTGTCTAATGAAACAAAGTAGACGAAGATATGTAAACAGTAGGAAATGAAATATTTATTTAATATGTTTTTCTTTTACTATTATAATAACTTTTACTATATTTTAATTTTAACACAACTTTTACTATATTTTAATTTTAACACCTTTTAGTTGCAGAAGTCTGGTTTTGGACGTAAAGAGTATTACCTTACTACTATAATTTTTTACTACACCTGGAAATCAGTTTGCTTCATTTTGTGTCAAAATCGAGTTTTTATTAATAGTATATAATTCAGATTTTCCCTTTCACTTTTACCTCTTAACTTTTATAGTTTACACTAGTCCTACTAAATACACCAAAAAAAAGTTAACATTGATAATTGTGAACTTTTTGTTCATTTTAATTATTAATTTAGACATCAAATTTATTTACAACCCTTTTATACGCTTTATTTTTTACTTTTACTAGTAATTTGTTTCATAGCTTTTTAACTTCTGAAATTTTTGTTCATTGTCATATCTGGTAACTTGAGATGAGGTAATATACTAATATCAATTTTGTGTTGCTATATTTTTACATAAATATGTTACTCGTGCATTGCAATGATGGTTACATTGTAATCAAAACTTTAGTGAATAATATTATTTGATCATATATTTTTTGTGATAATAACTTTATGCATGACGAAAATTTTAAGGAATAAATTTATCACCCAGTATTTTACATAAATATGGTAGAGTACCCGTGTATCACGATGAAATAACTATACAAAAAAGATAGTTAGTAGTATTACGAACTTGTGACGATTCTACTACTTTTTAAATGACTACAAAACAAGTGTAAGCCACATGTGACGATTCATCTATCTATAGATATGCATTTTTTTATGCTTTCGACAATTTTTTTTTCTTTCAAATTTTCCGCTCAGAAAAATCACATGTGATTTGTAATAATCACATGTGATTTGTAATAATCACATATGATTTTTACAAATCATATATGATTTTTCTGGGCAGTAATTTAAAAATAAAATAAAATAAAATAAAAATCTTCAAAATTATATAGAAATGTATATCTATAGAAATATAATTTAATTCTCGTCCCAATTGTATGATTTTTTCGCATAACGATTTGTGAGATATTTATTTTTTTTAAAAATGATGAAAGTTTATTTATTATTATTATTATTATTATTATTATTATTATTATTATTATTTTGTTTTGACAAAAAAAAAATGAATGGTTATTAGATCTATGACAAATATAAGACTTATATTGAACATTTGCCATTTGCCATGATATAATAGGTAAAGAATAAATATATAACTAGATAAGTAAATTATAAAATAACAAATAACAAACGATGATATATACTATAACTGGGTCAGCTTCATTAGAGAAGCTAGTAATTTCCCTTCTAGCTTATTCCCACCCATGTTCAATAATTCTATGTAACGTACACGACCCAATGTTCTTGGAATCCCACCGGAAAAATTATTATTTTCCAAGTTTAAGTATTTCAAACTCCTCTTTTCCCAGCACTCAGGAATGACACCTGACAAACTGTTATTTCCTAAATTAAGCATTGCCCCTTTCACACCATCTGAACACAATAAATGATGTAAGGATCCCACAAATAAATTATTTGATAGGTCCAAAAAGACTGGAAATGAACTATTTGAGATATCAGGTAATTTCCCCCCAAACCTGTTAGAGCTTAAGTCGAGTGTGTAAAGTGAAGGGATACCAGGCAGATTTAACGTATCTTGCATCTGATTTTTTGACATATCCAAATACACCAGATAGGGGAATGACATCCAAAACGACTCAGGGATGGGTGAAGAAATGTTTGTGTTGCTTATGTCCAATTCCCATAACTCCCTTTGCTATAAAAGCCATGATGGAAATTGAGGCGCTAAACTCCAAGAGTTCAAATTTAATATCTGCAACTGGAAAGGGGGAATCCAGTTTGCAAGGCGCGGTCTTAGGATTAAGTTGTTTCCTTCTCCATACTGATATTTCAAGTGCACTAGTTTGACAAAGTGGGTTTCTGTCACGACACCTCTTAGATAATTGGAATAAAATGCTAATTCTTCCAACTTTGAAAGTTGACCAAGGCTATTAGAAAGGCTGCCATTTAATTGGTTATCTGAAACAAACAACTTTTTCAACAATGACAATCGTCCAATCAACTCAGGAAGGCTGCCATTTAGTTGGTTAAATGAAAGAGCTAAAACCTCCAACACTGATAATCTTCCAATCGAGAATGGAATAGGACCAAAAATTTGGTTATAACGAAGATCCAGGTGCTTCATATGCATGAGTTGTCCAAGTTGATTCGGTAGATGACCAGAAAGTCCCGATTCGGATATGGATAATGACTCCAAATGAGGTGATTTGCATTCAAGAAAACTTTCAAGAAGAGATGTTAAACTAATGTTTTGAAAATTGTTTTCTGACAAATGAATATCTCTCAAATTACAAAAGTTACCCAATGATTTAGGTAATATGTTGGTGAGTTGATTCCCTGACAGGTCAAGGCTAAGAAGGGAAGTCAAGTTGTGAAGGGAATCAAGAGCTATACTCGATATATCACAGTTACTAATATCTAACGAAATTAGATTGCTACCAATACTAGACAACTCTTTCAATACTAATGAAGAATTCATGAAAGTATTCCAAGAGACGTGAAGCCACTTAAGAGAAGTCAAGTTAAGGAAGCTATGAGCACTACTACTAGGAATAAGGCTATTAAAATGACACCCACTTAAATCCAAAGAAACAAGACTAGTTATACTAAATATCCATCGTGGCACGAGACTATTAGTAAATTGGTTTCGAGAAAGATCAAGCAACAAAAGGGATGTGATATTAAGTGTAGGAACATGGGGATGTGCATCCAATAGAATACTGTAACTAAGATGTAGTTCGGCCAAAGAAGGGAGAGTGTTGATCACCTGAAACCAGTCCATTGCTTTGCTGAGGTCTACGTTACTCATATCCAGGTGGTGCAACAAACGAAGATTTGACACCCACTCCATATTCATCACGCTAGTAGTTCTTTCAAACCAACTATTATCTTGAAAACTTCCTAGACAAAGGGTGTGCAATTCGCAAAGATTCCCCAATTGAGGAGGGATAATTCCACTAAAATTGGAACTCGAGAGGTTAAGATACCTCAAGTTTCCAAGAGAACCAATGAATTCAGGAACTTGGATTGATCCAAAATCATTGCAGCTCAAGTCCAAATGCTTGAGTTGCTTGAGGCCCAACAAGGATGGACTTAATTCCCCTTTCAACTGTTGCTTTGAGGCTTCTTCACGTTCTTTGTCTGTGTCGAAGTCACCACAATGACCATTAAGCCCAGGGAGATGAATGTGATGAACATGACCAGTCATGTTATCACAAATAATCCCCACCCATTTGCAGCACTCGTTCTTCTCATCAACCCAAGAAGAAAGTCGGTCACCTTCGTCAATTAGACGGTGTTTGAACCGGAGTAGTGATTGCCTCTCTTCTTTGATGCATAATACATCATCAAAGTTTTGAATAGATAAGCATGAATGAAACAAGACCACAACAAAAAGTAAGCACAAGTGGAAAGAAGAAAAATGAGAAAATGAAAAAGCACTCATGTTTGGTTGATCACAAAGAGAATAACACACACTCGTTTTTTAGTTTACAATAATGCGAGGTATGCAGGAGTTCAATTTAAACTCAAATTTTTACGAGTGACGGGTTGCTTTCAGTTCCGCGTAACGACTGGGTTCAAGTTTGGAAAATAATAGCATGGTCCCTAACTTAAATTTCGTGGCAATTTACAAACTGAATTATGTGGACACAAAAGAGTAACATCTGGGCTGGAGATAATTTTGTTACAAGAGAAAATGACCCGAGTCCAAATAAACTAAAAAAAACAAAATTTCATCAACTTGTAGAATAAGTTGAAAATCAGTTTATGTGGTTTAAATGAAATCACTGTTGGAAAACATAATCCATTAACTTTTTTTTTCAAGGCTGCATGTTTTCATTGGTCTGCAATTCGCACCAACATCACAGAAACATAGCAGTTATATTTTAGTTAGTTAAATTCGGTTATACATGAAGGGACACAATGGTTGAATTAAACCATCACACCTGTTGATTCATTCGAACCAACACAACCCTTCAATGACACTGATTAGATTAGTATAAATATGTAGATTTCTGTAACATTATTAGTAACCCATTCATACTTTATAAAATCAGATTATGGGTTCACCCAATCTTTCCTTGTTTCACTTATATCGATTCTTATTTTTATATGATGATTATCATGTGTTGTTAAGATCATTTCGATCCTGGAAATCCTCCCAAATAACCTGTTTAATAATCACAGCATCAGATATTTGGGGGCATCAAAATCTTAAATTCATTTACATTGAGATAGAAATTTTTGCTTCAGACATGAAGCTTTGCTGAAAATTTTTGAGGATGAGGAAGGAGTTGTACTTTTTTTTGGAGAGAGATGTACTTTAGAGTCACTCACGTGACAAAAGGAGATCCTGTACCGTCAACTTTTGAAAGGGTGGTTTGGAGTTGATTGAGCGGGTCTAAAAAGGAGGAGTCGGAGGAGAAGTAGAAGAAGTTGATTAGAGAGCAATTACAGGTGGTTATTAAAGATGTTAAGTCAACTTTTGGTTTACCGGTTGATGAATTATGACAATGATGATGCCTTGTGATTGGAATTATGGTTTTTGATATGAACTTGTTGCAATTTCGGAAATATGTGATTGTATACTTTCTACGTTTAGTTACGAACTTGGTATTGGTCATTTGAAATTAAAAGTAGCAAGTTTCATGATGTGATTGTTTCGGTTTAACAATAGTGATAATTTGTTGAGTATGTTTTCTGCAAATATATTGGTTCCCTGGGGCTTAAAATTTTGGGGCCCTCGAAAAAAGGAGATCCTGTATCGTCGAGCTTTCTGCACATGTTCAAAAGCAAATCTAACCCACTCATATCGCAAAATTAAGTACCTAAACTTTCATTCTATATGACTCATTTTATTGTAGGTAAGTATTGTAGGTAAAAAAATTTTAACCCTTTGGAGATATACACAACGATAATCATTGGTATACTGTAAAGTAACTTCATGGCCTAACACCCAAACCTTATGGCACCTCCAAACTGAATTGAGACTAGGAGTGTTTATCAGTTCGGTTATCACGTTTCTCGGTTTATTCGATTCGGGTTGTCGGGTTAGATTTTTTTGAGGCAAAACAGAATCTGAACCAAATTCAAAATGAATCAAACCGAATTTAAATTCGGTTAGGTTTTCAGGTTGATTCGAAAAACTCAAAATACATAATATATAATATAATTTTTTTTAATTATATAGATTTTTAGCATCTAATGTAGTATTTAATTATAAACTTAAACAATATATTTAATTTATAATATATATAGTTTTTTAATTATATAGATTTTTAGCATCAAATGTATTTAAGTAGTACTCGAAATACATAGTTTCATGGGTTGCTTTCAGTTTGCCATAATGACTGGGTCATATTTGGAAAATGAAACACATGGAAAATAAGTAGCATAGTCCCTACGTAACTTTCGTGACAATTTACAAACTAATTTATATGAACCCAAGTAGGATATTTTTTGAACAAATGAGTAACAATCTTACATTTATTTCGAGCTCTTTTTTTTCTTCTTCTATGTATGTTACAATAGAAAATGACATGAGTCCAACTAAACTAAAAAAACAAAATTTCGTTAACTTGTAGAATAAGTTGAAAATCATCTTATGTGGTTTAAATAAAGTCAATGCATCAATAATATATTACACTTATTGCCAACTCAAAGTCAATCATCCACACAATATATGTAGATAGTCTTCACTAGTTTACAGAAAGGTTACAAGTTGTCGAAATTAATTTGGGGGAGCAGTAGTAATGGCAATGGTAAAACTATAATAGGGCGAGTACTAATACGCGTGTTGGTGGTTTGAGGCCTTTTCCCCTCATATCGGTCCTCACAACCAAACTTAACCCACAAAGCTAGAATCAGAAAAGAAATATGATTTAGACGTAGGGATCTGAAATACCCTCAATTATGTGTTGGATATAGGTTGATTCAAACAATGTAGTTTGATTTCCCCAAAAAACTTGCTAAAAGTTCTTGATTCAAAATCAGTTGTTTTAATAACATGTATCTTAATATTAAGATCATGATTCCAACTTGTTTTAAATGACACAACCAAACACCCAAACCTAAACTAGATACCCATAGATGCAGTTAGGGAAGCAAAATCACAAAGTTTCAATCCTAAAACCTTTCTTGTACCTTCTTTTGTTTTAAGGAGCCGAAAGAAAAATCCTAAATGATATTTCTGAAAACCACAAGGCCAACTGCTCAAGCATTCAAATCTTTCAACAAAACATATCTTCCGAAACTGGCTATGATCTTTGACTGCAATATACATCAAGACAGCGAAAAAGATCTTCTAAAGCTACGACTTGAGGACAAGATCATGACCTTTGGATTGGTTTTTTCTTGACAACACCCTCGAGCACATCATTAGCCAACACGTGCTCCAAGGTTGAAGGGTCAACATCACCGCCTAACTGGAAGGAGACCGAGAAATCACCAGGTGGACCAAGATTTTGTGTGTGCATCTCAAACACCATGCCGTGGGCATGAACCTTTTTCTCCCCGGTGTGTCTTACTCCTTGGATTGCAATGGTCCCATCAGACTGAATATCACATTTGAACGCTGCAGTACACAAAAAATATTTAAAATAATAATAATAATAATATCTATTAGCCGATTGATATATATTTTGAACTTCGAGTTCGTAGAAAATGATGTAAAGTCACAGTTTTGAGTATTCGACAAAATATGATTTTACTTTAATGCTTATTTTGGGCAGATATGGGTGAGCAACCCGTAAGCTTATAAGCTTATCCAAACACTAAAATGAGCTTACTTTGGCAACATAATATACGGGCCAGAAACTTAAGCTAAAACGAAACACCCCCTTGAATATTACAAGACTAAAAACTATAATATACGGGCCAGAAACTTAAGATTAAAGGTTTAAATGTGAATCTAAGTTGTCATATATGCAAGTCTGTATAAGATGGTTATAAATAGCGCGAGGCGTGGCGTGGCGGCATGACCAAGCCTCACACCTTAACGGCCAAGGCCAAGCTTTTGCGTTTATAAGGCGTGGCATAAGGCGGCATAACGCGTGGCGTGGCGGCATGACCAAGCCTCACGCCTTTGCGTGCCTTTTAGAATATAATACTACACCATAACTCATAATAGTTCAGATTTTATATAGTGGTATTAGGATACATGGAAGTGCATTTAAAAACTGAAAAAATGTGACTTTTACAGTTATCCCAAAAATCAGTTTACAGTATATTTTGGCTGTCTATATTCCGAAACTCACAACCAAAATCACTTTTTATCTAAATACTAAAACTGATTATTTATTTTATTAGGAAAAAGTATGATAATAGTGTGGTACTTACTCTCGTCCTTCTTAACACCTGGGAGAGCAACACGAAACAGAAAACCCTCGTCAGATTCCGAAATGTCAATTGACCCGATAAGCAGTCCTATAGTTTTTGCAGCACTCCCGGACACCGCTACTCCATGTTTGGCGACAGCTAAAATGGCTTGCAATTCTTTCTCAGTGGTTTGAGGTAGAAAGATCATAGCTGGCTGATTCTTTAGAGGGATGTTGACATCATTCTGTTGTGCCATATCGGAATCAAAATGATTTGGAGGTGGGCCTGAGTACGGGACACAGTTGATAGGAGTTACAGCAATCGCAGGTTGATCGTCCCAATTCGCATGAGATCTGAAATTCACAATGGAAACCTGGTTAGAACAATGAAGACTTTAAACAGACCTAGGTCAATCAAATTCTGTTCTGTTAATAAAAAGTAAATTAAACAGGTCAAACAGCAGAAAATTATCCAAAATGTATGCAAATGTATAGAAAAGTTTAGATTACTACATATCAATTAGTTCAGATTAATCATATTGAACACGTTAATCATATAAAAAACTTATTAAAGAAGTGAGTGTGTCAGCCCAACTCGACTCAAACCTCTTTCATCTCATGCTTAACATTTTTCAACTCTTAGTCACATTACCCAACCAGCCCATCACTGATATTCAAAAACCAATACTACAAACTAGTAACTAAATGATCCCTTACAAGACTTAAGTTTTTATTATGCATTGCAGATTAATACCCTTCTGGAAGTAATTCTCAAACCAGTGGGCCTTTCTAAAATAAATTCTCAAACCAGTGGTTCAAGAAACTCAGTTAGTACCTGTTAGTCTAATTCTATGAACAATCGAATATAAAGTATACTAAGGTTTTATTTATAATCAATCATTAGATTTTTACAGAGTTGGGTTTTATGGTATTTATAACCCATGAACCGACACAACTAAACAACACAACGGTTCACTAAACTAACATAACGTTTCTATAACTAACATAACCGAATAAACGGTTACTAACTTTGTTCTTGTCATTCTAGGACCCTATACTTTATACATATACATAAACGACTCTAAATACTTGACTTTCATGTTTGACCTTCATGGATTAGATAAATTAGTATCCAATACTCCTCCCTAATTTATTAATCCATGTCTTCGATATCTTCAAGCTCCATCATCTTTATCTTTGAACTTTGGCTTGTTACCACTTTCTTTGTCTTGATCTTCAACACGAACTTTGTCTTGAACTTTCCTTTTGGTTTGACTTCTTTCTTCCTTGTCTTTAATTTCATCTCGATCATCTTTGTCTCCTTTGTCACTATCTTCCTTCATTTGTATCATTTCATAATCTTGCATCTCCAATAATCTGTTTCTTTTAGTACTTGTATTACGATCTTCTGGTTCAACTTTCTTATTGCTTGACTTGATGTCTTTCTTAATTTGGATTTCCTTCTGAAATCTTGATGGCGTCTCATGATGCTTCTTGCATTCGCCCTTGTCAATACTTGGTTCTTCTTCTAGATGTTTCTCATCTAAAATAACTTCATGGTTCTCTTTCTCAAACAGTTCTCTTACTGTCTTTAACTCTTTCATCTCTTTGCTTGTGCAATCTCTCAACTTCTTGAGGTTCTCTAACTCTATCTGCATTTGTTTCTCAAATGCCATTTCTCTATTTCTTATTTTCGTCTCAAACTCTTGTTTTTCCATCTCTAACCCTTGAAGCATTTCAAACTTCCAAAACTCTAATTTACTCTTCAAATCAATTTCTATCTCTGACCGCATATCTTCTAACTTTTCCTTTTGAATTTCATCCTTCTCAATGACAATTCCTATCCTTCTTGGTTCGTCCTTTATCTCTTTTTCATCTTTACTAGTAACCATCAATAGTGCTGGTTCGTCATCTTCGAACACAAGGTTTGCTTTTTCTTCTCTACGGTTTGGTTTTGGACAATTTGCAGCAAAGTGTCCTCATGACAATTATAGCACTCTATTTCTCTAAAGTCTCTCCTATGGTAGTTTTGATCTCCATGGTTTCTCTTGTTTCTATCATAACTATCTCCATTCTTGCTATCTCTTGCGAATCTTCCTTGGCCTCTTCCTCGTGTTTGATTACCACCTCCTCGTCTATCATTTCCATAGTTGCGTTCATAATTTCTGTTATTCCCTTGACATGTGAATAACAACTTCTCACTATTATCTTCCTCACTTCCTTTTCTAAACTTAAGCCTTTCTTCATAAGTCTTAAGTTTTCCAATAATCTCCTCTAATTTTATTTTCTTAAAATCAACAACCATTTCAATGGTTGCTACTACTGGTACAAACTTATCTGGCACTGCATTAAGTAATTTTCGTACTTTTGTTTGTTCATCAAACGTCAATCCACATGTAGCAGCCTTTGTAATAATACTCATCAACTTTCCAGCGAATGTATCTATTGATTCATCTTCTTTCATCACAAGTCTCTCAAATTCTGATTTGAGTTGTTGCGAGTGCGCTTGTTGTACATCTTCTGTCCCAATAAATCTAGCCTTTAGTGAATCCCAAATTTCTTTCGCTGTTTCACATCCCGCAACTTGCATTTGCAAATCCTCTGGTAACCCTTGAAATAGGTATGCTGACGCCGAACTATCCTTCTTTACATCAATCTCTTTTGATGTACTTACTCCTTCTACTAAATCCCATACTCCATTTGCCAATAATATCTTTTTCATTCTTAATGCCCATAATGTATAATTCGTATTGTTTAAAACTGGGCATTGATATGATGGTAACGATGTGGTGAAAATAACTCTGTTTTTGTTTTTATCTCCCGTCATATCTTTCGATTTAATTTTCCTCTACAACCAATATACTTCTAATAATAGTCGACCTTAAATTCTTCTTTCTAACCACAATAATAATATTCAACTTCTAAACCAATATAATCTTAATAATTATAAACTTTCCGCCTAATAATGGTCGAACTTAAAACTTTCTGCCTAATCACAATAATTTTCAAGCAATTCTAAACGTTTTCTAATACGAATTGTAATAAGAAAATTTATTCTACTAATAGAAAAAATAAGTATTTGAAGGAATAATGAAACCTGTTACTTGGGCTTTTTTCTTGGGCTCCTTTTCCAAAAAAAATAACACGACCTCTTATTATTCCCAAGCAAAACTGCTCCTACCTATCCCCAAATAAACGCAGCTATTTTGTTCCCAAAAAGACACGCTTCTTCTTTATCCTAATTATCTGTTGCAATCGATGGTGGTTCTTTTCCTTGTTTCTTTTCCGATGACGGCGGCGGTTATTTCTTTCTTCTCCGGCAAACAATACGGCGGCTGTTTCTTCTTTGCACAATCGGTATGTCTTTCTTTCTCTTTATCTGATTCGATCTTTACTTGAACAAATCGTGTCTATCACTTGATTGATTCCTGTGAATCAATCTCTTCACTGTCTTTCTCTTCTTAATTGATTCTCTGAATCAATTTCTTCTTTTCGCTCTTCTGGAACGATTCCCTGAATTGTTGGTACTTCTTCTCTGTCTCTGGTTCCCTGAACCTTTTGGTTTTCTTCTCTAAAACGATTCCCTGAATCGTTGTCTTTCTTTTCTATCTCTGGTTCCCTGAACCTTTTGGCTCTGATGCCACTGTTAGTCTAATTCTATGAACAATCGAATATAAAGTATACTAAGGTTTTATTTATAATCAATCATTAGTTTTTTACAGAGTTGGGTTTTATGGTATTTATAACCCATGAACCGACACAACTAAACAACACAACGGTTCACTAAACTAACATAACGTTTCTATAACTAACATAACCGAATAAACGGTTACTAACTTTGTTCTTGTCATTCTAGGACCCTATACTTTATACATATACATAAACGACTCTAAATACTTGACTTTCACGTTGAATATAAGACCACCTGTTAATCTCATACCTATGTGACAAACAAAATATGATTCAGACGTAGGGTTGTTGGGTCCTGAACAACTCTCGCATAAGGGTCAGATGTGGGGTGATTCAGACGAGTGAGGTTCAGGTAATTTCAGGTACCAAAAAAAAAATAAATAAATAAATAAAATGTTGTCCAGCACTCGGCGTTTATATATAGCATTATACAAAATGCGTAACATATATATCTGGCTTCCCTGTTGTGAGCTTGTGATTGTGTTCATATTTCCTTTTGTGTAACTGAAGACTAACACATTATTGTTTTGACTGTCACATAGGTATGAAATAGATCCTAAAAGCGAAGGGATGGAGACAGGGTAGGTGTGGAATGGGGAAACCAGGGAGAGTGCGGCTATGGGAGGTGAATATACGCTCCATTACCATTCCTATATCTAATTACTTTCAATCAATGAACTCCGTATACATATTAGACTCTATACACATCTTGTCACACAGACGCACATACATACATAGACAAAGAGAGAGACAAAGAAAACGGGAACAGGGATCGTGACACTTAATTATAAACCACATCTTTAAAAGGAAAACAAAAAGCCTAAAAGACTCCTTAAAAAGCAAAGATATGTTAACAAATAAGAAGAATTATGAATGAATGAATAAATGAAATACATTACCTCTTTTGAGATCAAAAGAGTCAAAAGAGATGATACCACATGTGTCACCTCTTTCGCCAATTGAATTAAATGGCAAGTCTCGAGAAGGAAAATTACCAAGGCTCGATAAAAATGTAAAAAACTTAGGAAACGAGTGGTCTTAATATACACGTAAGAAAGAGCCGAACTTTAGTTACTAGACGATGTGGGACAAAAAAATGATACTAATCAATAGGCATATACAGATCTCTTGAGAAACTCACTACCCTGGTACTTCTAATCACAAAGATAGGGTCACATAGGGGCACTTATATCAAACCCACAGTCAGATTCTCGTATTAGCTGAGCCCGAAAGATGATAACAGTAAAAAAGTGAAAATGAACTCGAGATTTTAGATCTCTGTTTTGAGTTTATACGAAGCTAAGAAACAGTAGTGCAACAGCGTTTCTTCTTATTTGAACTCTATATGAACCTCTTTGCATTGATTGAAAGTAATTATTTAAAATTTGTGACTTCGGGGCTCAACACTAGGAATATTTCCATCCTTGTCCCCTTAAAGAACCACCTATATAGAAATAATATAACATACAATGACCGTAACGAATTTGTAATATATTAGAAACAAAAACACTTCCTACGCTACAAATGATGAATCCGCTTCAGTATGCATGATCAAAATACCTTTTATCTATATCTATATCTATACTACTATATAATGTATTTGAGACTATTCTATAATTAGAAAGACTTAAAATTCAGACTTTTTATTTCTTATTATGGAAGGATTTCAAAATTAATTGGTTAGGAAGCAAGTTGGTTAGGAAGTTGGTTATGAAGTTTGTTAGGAAGTAGGTTGGTTATTCAAACTAAAATTATTTGGCTTAACTACATCTGTCATATCTACTTATATAGCATAAAGACAACTAACTGTGTAACCAAATAACGCAAAATATAGTCACAGGTACCCGCCGCCGCATTGCGCGGGTACCGTTCTAGCTAGTATATCTAACTATCTTATAAAACATTTAGGCCTACTAAATATAAAAATACTTAAAATTACGCATTACAATCATCAAAGCTACATGTACAACTAATTTAAACACACTAATGGCATTAAACTTAAAATGGTAATTTAAACACACTAATGGCATTAAATATCTTAAAATTAAGTAATACAACTAACAAAGCAATATTTACAAGTAAATTAAACACAATTTTGAAACATTAAATATCTCTTAAACTTAATTTCCTAACATTAAACACATTAAATATCAAAAGTCTTAAAATTAAGACATAGAACATATAAAGCACTGTACAAATCAATTAAACACACATATAAAAAAACTTAAAATTTAGAATAAAACATTAAACACTAATTAATATTATTTTTAAAGCACCCCTATAATAAAAAATACATGTTATAATACACATTGTACAAACAAATAAAACACACAAAGCTTTATACAATTTACATGCTACTAAGTTGAAGGTACATATGATTTTGAAAACCGGACTGGACCAACGGGTTCAACTCGACCAGACCAACGGGCTCAACCGGACCGGACCAACGAGTTCAACCGGAACCTGAAGTCGCCATTGGTTCGGCTAGCCAATAAAAGCCGTTCAAAAACGAAACGGAGAATGACCCGTCGGATTCGGTAAAAATGGGTGAATTGGGTCGGATTGGGATCATGTTTTTCTCCGGTTAATGAGTTCGCCATTGTTATTTTGTTGGCGTCTAAACTTTAATCACAGGGTACCCGCCGCTGCAACGCGCGGGTACCCTGCTAGTCTATTATTAAGTATGAAGAATTCAATATGTATTGTCAATTTTAAGCACATTTTGAACAAATAAATGAAACACGGATTGACAGATGCAATATCTTAATTAGTTAAGTCAAAATTAATTCAAGAAACCATCTTTAACATAAAATAAAAGATACGCACTAACCCAAAACTAATAAGGATCATAAAAACTGAAAAAGGCCTAATTTCTTTTCACCTTTGAAAGAAGACTGGTAACTGCACCAATTAATTACTTGACGGATCATTCGTTTGTGTTTGATTATTTCCTGCACCAATTAATTACTAGTTTCTTCACTAATTAGAGAATGAAGATATTATAACTCATTAAAAACAATTTAACGGATTACAATAAGATGGCAGGCAAACGAGCAACAAGTTGCGCCGCAACCCCCTTTTGGATGGCAAAACCAATCCTATTAAAAATGAAGTTTTGATTCTTGAGGGTCGAAAAATTACTTTGCACAACCCGTTGAACTCTAGACAAAAACTTCTCTGCTTCCGGAGCTAGAAAACCAAATGTATCAAAAGCAAAAGGGATAAACACGTGTTGATTCTCAAAGCACGCTTTCTCGTGTTTAGCCACCTTGCTCGATTCAGCTTTCAACGCAGCTTGTCCTGCAACAAAACCCAGTGTCCCTGAGCCCAACAAGAGGGGACACTCCAGAAAGGTCTACACAAGCATGTTTCGCCCCAGTGACATGATTTTGCTTATTTAACGGATCATTCATTTGTGTTTAATGGTTAACCGCACCAATTAATTACTGAAAATTAATTAGGGTTTTGTTTTGTTGTGGTTTTGGGAATTTGGGTATTTTTTTATTTTCAGCGTCAGTCAAGGAGAAATAAAATCAAGTGAGGTCTTACCCATTGAAACCCGCGTCGACCCGGCCGGGTTAACCGGTTCGATCGGTTCCAGCCAAAAAAATTGGTAAAAAAATCCGGGTTTCTAAAACCGGGTTAACCGGTTAGACCCGCCGGGTTTTGAATGACCCGGGTCAACTTGGTTCTCGAAACCCAACCGGGTTTCGTTTTTTCAAAATTTTTAATAAAAAATAATAAATTAAAAATCGGGTTGACCATCCATGTGATGATTGATCAATTTTATTTTTATTATTGACAATAATTGTAACACCCCCAATTCATGATGCAGCGGAATTCAACTTGGGTGTTACTCGACGGCACAACAGTCATAATAATAGAAAACGATCTCTAACCGAGTCGCTTTAAAAAGAGTTATCATTCGAATTTATTCAAATATATCAGAGTTTACATAGTTAGGTCCCAAAAAGGTTCCATATTTCAAAATACATCAATATAAAGTCTTTTGATGTTTTATCGAATGACAAAGTAGTTTATAGCCTTCTTCCTTTAGTACGTGCCCTTCCGCTCCATTCTTGATTATCATGGACCTGAAATACATGCTTAAGAGGTCAACACAAAGGTTGAGTGATATTCATAGAGTTTATTTAATGGTTGAACACAATATGTTGGTAGTATGAGTTAATTAGACTCATACTTATGTTGGAAAACAAAACAGTTATTATTATATACTAAGCTCATGCAACCAATACGTTAACGGGTACCAATATCAATCGGCGGTTTTGTTGCCCCGGTAAGTACTTTGCCGTCATACTTAATGTTTCAAATATAGTGCATTCGTTTGAACTAATCTGCTCAAACAAATGGGATTCGTCAATCCCAATAGGCCTATTCACAATACTCGCGCTCACTAATACTAGTGATTAAATGGTTCATGATATGGGGCCTAGGATTGGCAAGAAAGGTACTTAGTAATAATAAAACAATCAGGCAGCATACAGTTTCAAAGCATTGTGTTCGGTTTAAAATAGCATGTATTCCCCCCAAGGGTTTGTAAAACATTGAAGTAATGTAAAGTGGGGCTATGAACTCACCTTAAGTAAGATAGCAAGTAATGAAGTTAATGGTTGGATCGTGAAGGTTTCTACAAGCAACCTATAATAGAATGTTGCGACTTAGGATTGGAGTAAAGAATATGAAGAAGTGCCTATATATATATATATATATATATATATATATATATATATATATATATATATATCTTGCAATTAGTCCATGATGTGGTACGATGTATAGTGTAAGTCTTTGAAAAGAAATGATTCATGAAACATGTATAGTTTATATATCGTTTACTACCGTTCGGGCCGACATAATTCAGAAGTCATGTTAATAAACGTTCGAGGAGCCAGGACACTTTAATTCGTAAATCCACAACTCATATCGACGGCTTACATAATGAACTCCTCACATGAGGCTCCCTACTATTGTAGTAGTTGATGAAATATATATATATATATATATATATATATATATATATATATATATATATATATATATATATATATATATATATATAAGTTTTGATCCGAAAAGTTACATGTCCAATATTTGAATAAAATTAGGAAAGTTTATTTTTACATGAAGATTGTTATTAGGGTAAGTTTCTTATAACTTGTATGACCATTTCTTGTAATATCTCATGGTTCTTTTAGATGAAGTAGATCCAAATTGTATGTTCAAGTTATCGCCAACTTTTAGCTCATGTTTTCGCCTAAGTAAGTTTATATGGTCATTTAGTCATGGCCTTACCATGACCTTTGGTCATTGTACCAGGGTCTTGAGACTCAACCTTGGCTCTAGTCATGGTTGTGGTCTTGATTCTAGGTCATAAGACCTCTTGTTCTTTTTAAAACATAACCATTATATAGTGACTTATATATATGTAAATAGCTGTTAAGAAACTGAGAAAAATCTCATTCATTATTGGTTTTCTGGAGACGTGCCCCTGAGTTTTTGAAGAAAACGTGATTCCAGACAACTTTCATGTTTTAACTTTTTCATGAAACGGAACAGAAATGCCTCTTTTTGCGTGTTTTATATTCTGTCACAAAAACTATTTTGGCAGTTTTGCCGCAAAGTTTTGGTAACTTCAAATGGTCATAACTTTTGACTCATATACTCGTTTTAGGTAGTTCAAATTGCTATGGTTTCCTTGTTAGGTCCTCTACTACAATATGTAATGATCCAATATCATAATTTTACCATTTTGATCAGATTACACCAATAAAGTCACTATTTTACTTGTTTAAATAACTTAACTTAACAATCATATACAATAACTTGTTTTACTCATTTTTATACATCATGGACATGATCACAAGACATAATATAGCATGAATGATATGTAAATAACATGATTATGATATTTAACAAGAAGCATGTTAGGGTTTGGCTTACGACTTTTGGCTTTCAAATAAGAAAGGAAGTTAACATGTAAGGTAAGGACTTTGATAGACTTTAGCTTCAACCTACTTCACTTCATGCAATCTTTCTACTCTTGTATTCTTGAAAGAGAGATGATGAAAGTTGAGGTGACTTGAGTGGATTCAAACTCAAGAGAAATCACCAAAGTTTATGAGGTTTGGAAGAGTTTTGATTACCTAAAACCAAACTAGGGTTTCTATCTTTGAAGTTGCTCTTGAATCTTGCTTGAAACTAGAAGAATTTAGCTAAGTGTGGAGTGTTTGTGTGTGGAATGGTGGATGGCAAACAAAGGGGAGGGGGGGCTTTTATAGTGCTTTGAGGATGTTACAAAATGAGACTAGTCAACACTTTCATGACAAGTTATACACATGTACATCATCCAAGACAACTTAGCTTAGGATCAAGCCACACCAAGGGTGACTCCCCCCCCCCATTGGCGGTTCACAAGGGCTAGGGGGGTGAGGTGTGCTTTGCTTGATAATATCCTAAGTATTGGATGAGTTTTGACTCCGGGAAATGCCAACCGTAAATGATTAAGCCTCAAAACGTAAAACCGGGTGTCGTAAAAATGTGGAACTCGAAAGTATGGTTAAACATGTCAATATGTTCCATAATAAAATATAAAATGAGTGGTAGGTTCCATTGGGGTGTTAAAACCCTGCTAAAACTGGAAACACGGGTCTAAAACGCGTAATACGTAAAATGTACGAATATTGTGTAAAATTGAGAAAAGTAAAATGTTACTTTTCTAATAGGATAAAAATGATTTAAAATGACTTATAATATCTAGACTGGGCTCAGTCTAGTGTCGGTTGGTATTAAATGTCTTTTAGACATAAAACCGTAAGCCTAAAAATCAAGGAATGACTTATAAAATCAAGGAATGATTTTTGGTCAAAGGAGGAGGGAAAAATATGTTGACTTATTCCAAAAATGTGAAAACTCAAATCGTCTTAGAAACGCGGTGCAGGTATAGGCTAAGGTTACGGCTGAGTAAAAACGCTTAAAATGAAAATTCTTGTTTTTCACGGCCGAGGTTTATTTGGTCATGTTTTTCTCAGTCATGATTTATTCTCAAATAAATCATGAGTGTATCAAACATTTTTCTGATACGGGGAAAATTAACGCGGTCGTGTTTTGTTGTGCGTAGAATTTTTGAATGACGTTTTACCCTAAAACGTGTAATTCCTTAATAACTTTCGCGAAAATGATCTGATGAATGTCAAACTTTTAATTTGCCATGGAAATGATTTATCACTCGAGGCCAAGAAACAAAAAATCAAATTTCGGGAAAATAAATAGTAAAAATGAATAGTGAAAATGAATAGTGAAATTTCCCGGGAATAGTAATTAACCTGAAATTGCGAATTGTTACAGTCTCCACCCCATATGAGAGCTCCATCCCGGAGATCAATTTGCGTTAGGAGTAGAAGCTTCGTTGGTAAAAAGATGTGGGTATTTCTTACGTATCTGGTCCTCTCGTTCCCATGTGTATTCAAGACCACGTCGTGAGTTCCAACGAACTTTGACAATCGGAATACGGCTTTGCTTGAGTTGTTTTACCTCTCGGTCCATGATTTCTACGGGTTCCTCGATAAATTGAAGATCGTCATTGAGTTGAATTTCATCGAGTGGAATAACGAGTGATTCATCTGACAAGCATTTCTTTAGGTTAGATACATGGAAAGTGGGGTGTACACTACTGAGTTCTGATGGAAGCTCAAGTCTGTACGCCACAGGGCCAACCCTGGCTAGGATTTTGAATGGTCTGATGTATCTTGGGTTTAGTTTTCCTCGTTTACCGAATCGTATCAAGCCTTTCCAAGGCGATACCTTTAGCATAACCCTATCTCCGACTTGGAATTCTAGGGGTCTGCGTCGTGTGTCGGCATAACTTTTCTGTTGATCTCTTGCGGTTTGAAGTCGACTTCTGATTTGTACAATCTTATCTGTTGTTTCTCGAATGAGTTCTGGTCCAGTGAGTTGAACTTCTCCTACTTCAGCCCAACAAGCAGGTGAACGACACTTTTGACCGTAAAGTGCTTCAAATGGAGCTGCTTTAATACTTGCATGATAGCTGTTGTTGTAGGAAAATTCGACTAATGGTAGATGAGTATCCCATCCTTTTCCAAAGTCTATTATACAAGCTCGATGCATGTCTTCAAGTGTTTGAATGGTTCGTTCACTCTGACCATCAGTCTGAGGATGATACGCTGTACTCATGTCTAGATTTGTTCCAAAGGCGTCCTGGAGTGACTGCCAGAAATTGGAAGTAAATCTACCATCTCGGTCAGATATGATGGATATCGGTGCACCATGTCTTGAGACTATTTCTTTGACGTACAGTCGAGTAAGCTGTTCCATTTTGTAAGTCTCTTTGATTGGTATAAAGTGTGCGGATTTTGTGAGACGATCAACTATGACCCAGATGGAGTCATAACCGCTTGATGTCTTTGGGAGCTTGGTAATGAAGTCCATAGTAATTCTTTCCCATTTCCACATAGGAATCTCTGGTTGTTGCAATGGACCGGATGGTTTTTGATGTTCGGCTTTTACTTTGGAGCATGTAAGACATTTGCTAACGTATGTTGCAATATCGGCTTTCATGTTTGGCCACCAATAGAGTAGTTTAAGATCATGATACATCTTATCAGATCCTGGATGTATGGAGTATTTAGACTTGTGAGATTCATGCATGATCAAGTCTCGTAGGCCACCATAAAGTGGTAACCAACTTCGACCTTGGAAGCATAGAGTTCCATCTGAACGGGTTTCGAATTTCTTCTGTATCATGCCATCCAACTTTTCCTTTTGGATGTCTTCTTGTTTCACCGCCTCTGCTTGAGCGTGAAGGATTTGAGTAGGAAAGTTTGAATTTATGGTTAAAACTAAGGCTCGAACTCGTAGTGGTTTAACCCGTTCCTTTCGGCTCAGGGCGTCGGCTACTACGTTTGCCTTTCCTGGGTGGTAACGAATGTCGCAGTCATAATCACTTAGTAATTCCAACCAACGACGTTGTCTCATGTTTAGTTCTTTTTGGTTCAAAATGTGTTGTAGACTTTTATGATCGGTGTACACAGTACATCTAGTACCGTATAGATAGTGTCTCTAGATTTTTAGTGCAAAGACTACAGCTCCTAACTCTAAGTCATGAGTGGTGTAATTTTCTTCATGAACCTTGAGTTGTCTTGAAGCATAAGCCATGACCTTATCACGTTGCATCAACACGGCACCTAAACCTTGGTGCGATGCATCACAATAGACTACAAAATCTTCGATCCCATCTGGCAATGCTAGGATAGGAGCACTACAAAGTTTCTATTTAAGGGTTTGGAAAGCTTTTTCTTCATCTTCATCCCACACGTATTTCTTGTTTTTCTGAGTTAGCTTGGTCAAAGATTTTGCTATTGAGGAAAATCCTTCAATAAACCTTCGGTAATACCCGGCTAGACCGAGAAATTGACGAATTTCCGTAGGTGTGGTAGGTGTTGGCCAATCTTTGATAGCTTCAATCTTAGCGGGATCGACATGTAAACCAGTCTTGTCAATCACATGCCCAAGGAATTGTACTGATTGAATCCAAAATTCACATTTGGAAAACTTTGCATACAATTTCTCTTCCTTGAGTAGTCCTAAAATTGTTCTCAGGTGTTCTTTGTGTTCCTCTTCGTTTTTGGAATATATGAGAATGTCGTCTATGAATACGATCACGAATTTGTCCAAATATGGCTTACACACTCGATTCATGAGATCCATGAATACTGCCGGTGCATTAGTTAACCCAAATGGCATCACTTGGAATTCATGGTGACCATATCGTGTCCTAAAGGCTGTTTTTGGAATGTCTTCATCACGAACTCTAACTTGATGGTAACCTGACCGTAGGTCAATTTTTGAGTAATAGGTTGAACCTTGTAATTGATCGAATAAATCATCAATTCTTGGTAGTGGGTATCGGTTCTTTATGGTTAATTTGTTTAGTTCACGATAGTCGATACACATTCGTAATGACCCATCTTTCTTTTTCACGAATAAAACTGGAGCTCCCCAAGGTGAGGAACTGGGTCAAATAAGTCCCTTGTCCGAAAGTTCTTGTAATTGATTTGATAGCTCTTGCATCTCTGACGGTGCTAGCCGGTAGGGTGCGCGGGCAACTGGTGTCGCTCCTGGTATTAAATCAATTCTGAATTCTATTTGACGATTTGGCGGTAGTCCGGGTAAATCTTCCGGAAAGACTTCAGGAAACTCACGGGCAATAGGAACATCTTCGAGACGTTTTTCATCGGATTTCTTTTTGGTTACGTAGGCTAAGAAAGCATAACATCCTTTCTCAATGTACTTCATGGTTTTGATACATGAGATGATGTTTATTCGAGTTCCACTTTGATCACCATGGATGATCAAAGTTTCATTGTCACATGGAATGTGCACAACTCTTTCACCACAAATGATGTTAGCTTGATGTTTAGACAACCAATCCATGCCAATGACAACATCAAAACTTCCGAGTTCGATTGGCATAAGATTGATGTTAAAGGGGTGGTCTAATAGATTAAGGGTACAGTTTGGGATTACGGGATTAGTATTCACTAAGTCACCGGTAGCTAGTTCAATACTATAACTAGTGGTTAAAGTGATTGATGGAATATCAAGTAAAGGCATAATTCTAGTAGATATAAAGCTCATATCAGCACCATAATCGAATAAGACTTTAACCGGAATGTTATTGAGTAAGAACGTACCGGTAACCACGTTCGGGTCTTGGTGTGGTTCTCCATTTCCCATGACATAGGCTCTACCGCGAGCACCTCCACCTTGTGGTCCTTGGTTTTGAGGACAGTTGTTCTTGAAGTGTCCCTTTTCACCACACCCAAAACATGTAACTATTGGCTGAGTGTTAGCCCCAGTAGCTACACCCTTGCCTCTACAATCCTTGGCAAGATGTTCGGGCTTTAGACACTTGTTGCACTTGGCCGGGCAGGGACCTGCATGATGGTAGTTGCACTTGGTACACTGTGGTAGAGTACCAACGTATTTACCTCTGGCTGATGCAGCAACATAAGCCGTCGCGGCTTCTTGTCTTTTGTTCTGCTGATTGTGATGGTTGTTGTTTCGGGTTTGATTGTTGTTGTTGTTGTTGTTACTTCCACGGTTACCATCCTACGGTCGTTTGTTGTTGTTGTTCCTATTGTTATTGTTGTTACGGTAGTTGGAGTTGTTGGTGTTATTGGTATTGTTGGCGTTGTTGGTGTTGTTGGTGTTGTTTTGCTTTCGGGTTTCTGTTGTACGCACCACTTGATCCATGAGGTTGCGAGACATCCGTATAGCTTCATCAAGTTCCTTGGGATTTGCTGAAGTTACATTCCCTTGTATACTTGATGGAAGTCCCCAGATATACCGTTCCAACAATTTCTCTTTTGTGGAAACCATTGTTGGACACAGTATCCTCAATTCTTGGAATCGACGGTTGTAAGTTATGATGTCATTTCCCCTAACAGAATGATCCCAGAATTCTACCTCTAACTTCTGCATTTCTTTGCGGGGGCAGTACTCTTTGATCATCATTTTCTTCAAATTATCCCAAGAAATCTTATAAGCATTTTCAATGCCCATTGGTTGAGATATTGAATTCCACCATGATAATGCCTCATTCAACAGTGTACTTGTGGCATACTGAACTTTATCACTCTCAATACATTTACTGACCAAAAATACCGACTCCGCTTTTTCAAACCAGCGGGTCAAACCTACAGCTCCTTCAGTACCCTTAAATTTTATGGATTCGCATTTCAAATAGGAAATGAATGAGCAACCCTTAGGTACTGAAGCAACATTTGTCACTGGAGGGATAGTTGGGCTTGGTCCTCCAATGTTAAGGCTGGAAATTCAAGCAGCTTTTGCAGCTATAGCAACTTCTGCAGCAGTGGCGGCTTCAGCGGCTGCTGCTGCAGCATCTTCAACGGCTGCTGCAGCACCAGCAGCTGTGGCGGCTTCGGCAGCTGCTGCAGCTACGGCTGCTCATTCCGTTGTGAGTGCTGCGTTGACATTGTCCTTAACTAGTTTGCGAATAGTAGCTTGAGTCATTGCTGGTGGTGTCTTCTTCTTTGGCGCCATGATTCTATTGTTCAAAAGATACGTCGTAATTAGAGAGTTGTGAAATGAGCACAATTTTTGATAAGAATGATATGATAATAATGTTGAAACTTAAAAGCATAACACATGATAGTATATAAAACAAGAGTTTTATTCATATAACGTTGATTGATTTACAAAATCGAAACCTATTACGAGCTTCTTCAAAATTTACTAACTGATACTTTCAGTTTAGTAATTACAACGTTGTACAAAAGATAACTAGTACTATAACACTAGTCTAACATCGATTGGAAGGTTGTTGTAGTCCGGATGGATTATTATTTCCGTATGTTGCTAACACATCCACACTTTCATTGGGGCGGTATTCTTTGACATCCTTCTGGTATAGCCTTTGTTGTATGGCACACATTTGAGATTGCATTCCATACATCTCATTCCTGAGTTGATACCGGTCAAAGTTAACAACATCCAATCAGATTTCTGCGGTATTTAGGCGGTTAAGTAGTCTGTGAATTTGTGCTGCATCTTGTTCTTGGGCTCTCTCAACCAATGTAAGTCTATCCTTGACGTCATCCAAGCCGGTCAAGGGATTCAAGACTATGTCCCCAACATGAGTCAAGTCTCTCTTCACATAGCTCATGTCAAGTTTAAACCAATAGAGGTCTTCTCGTGCGTTCATGGCATCTATTTTGGCAGAATTTACCTTGGATATATAGTCATTCATTTGACTTGCCATGCTTTGAACTTTGAGTTGAGTTAGGTTGAGGGCTTGTTTCAAAGAGTATATTTCGTATTGAGCAGAGTTCACGAACATAGGTGTAGATGTAGATGTTCCGCCGACTTCGTAAGTAGACTTTGGAACTTGAGCTGGAGTGGTACGATTTGATTCGGATGAGTTTGGTGAAATAGGAGGTGGTGATGTTAATGGTGATAGTTGTTGCACCACCATTTGTTCCTCTACTTCCTCAATGTCATCGATGCCTTCAATGTCAATATCCATTTCAGGATCTTCTTCGTAATCATCGATGTTTATGTCCATATCCATTTCAGGATCTTCGTCCGAATCTTCTTCATTGTCATCGACTAGATCCTCGTAAGGTTCTTCCTCGTCGTCGTAGTCAAGTGCTTCAAAGTAAGGATCATTGGGTCCGGGAAGAATTGGTAAATACTCGGGCATAGCTGGAAGATGATTGGGAGATGGAGGTACAGACATGATGTCTACAAAGAGTATTATGTCGTCAAAATAAATCAAATGTTTATGGAAAATGCTCAAACTATGGCAATGTGTATATAACAATATACAAATATGTTCATGTAGCATAATATGTGTAATAAGTCCATAATCTTCTGGAGGATGGAAGGCACGAAGAGCGGAAGGCTATAAAAATGTTTTTGTTTGTAATTGTAGTTATAGTTTAGGTCTCACTTAGACCCGTTTCTCTATAACCATGGCTCTGATACCAATCTGTAACACCCCCAATTCATGATGCAGCGGAATTCAACTTGGGTGTTACTCGACGGCACAACAGTCATAATAATAGAAAACGATCTCTAACCGAGTCGCTTTAAAAAGAGTTATCATTCGAATTTATTCAAATATATCAGAGTTTACATAGTTAGGTCCCAAAAAGGTTCCATGTTTCAAAATACATCAATATAAAGTCTTTTGATGTTTTATCGAATGACAAAGTAGTTTATAGCCTTCTTCCTTTAGTACGTGCCCTTCCGCTCCATTCTTGATTATCATGGACCTGAAATACATGCTTAAGAGGCCAACACCAAGGTTGAGTGATATTCATAGAGTTTGTTTAATGGTTGAACACAATATGTTGGTAGTATGAGTTAATTAGACTCATACTTATGTTGGAAAACAAAACAGTTATTATTATATACTAAGCTCATGCAACCAATACGTTAACGGGTACCAATATCAATCGGCGGTTTTGTTGCCCCGGTAAGTACTTTGCCGTCATACTTAATGTTTCAAATATAGTGCATTCGTTTGAACTAATCTGCTCAAACAAATGGGATTCGTCAATCCCAATAGGCCTATTCACAATACTCGCGCTCACTAATACTAGTGATTAAATGGTTCATGATATGGGGCCTAGGATTGGCAAGGAAGGTACTTAGTAATAATAAAACAATCAGGCAGCATACAATTTCAAAGCATTGTGTTCGGTTTAAAATAGCATGTATTCCCCCCAAGGGTTTGTAAAACATTGAAGTAATGTAAAGTGGGGCTATGAACTCACCTTAAGTAAGATAGCAAGTAATGAAGGTAATGGTTGGATCGTGAAGGTTTCTACGAGTAACCTATAATAGAATGTTGCGACTTAGGATTGGAGTAAAGAATATGAAGAAGTGCCTATATATATATCTTGCAATTAGTCCATGATGTGGTACGATGTATAGTGTAAGTCTTTGAAAAGAAATGATTCATGAAACATGTATAGTTTATATATCGTTTACTACCGTTCGGGCCGACATAATTCAGAAGTCATGTAAGTAAACGTTCGAGGAGCCAGGACACTTTAATTCGTAAATCCACAACTCATCTAGACGGCTTACATAATGAACTCCTCACATGAGGCTCCCTACTATTGTAGTAGTTGATAAAATATATATATATATATAAGTTTTGATCCAAAAAGTTACATGTCCAATATTTGAATAAACTTAGGAAAGTTTATTTTTACATGAAGATTGTTATTAGGGTAAGTTTCTTATAACTTGTATGACCATTTCTTGTAATATCTCATGGTTCTTTTAGATGAAGTAGATCCAAATTGTATGTTCAAGTTATCGCCAACTTTTAGCTCATGTTTTCGCCTAAGTAAGTTTATATGGTCATTTAGTCATGGCCTTTCCATGACCTTTGGTCATTGTTCCATGGTCTTGAGACTCAACCTTGGCTCTAGCCATGGTTGTGGTCTTGATTCTAGGTCATAAGACCTCTTGTTCTTTTTAAAACATAACCATTATATAGTGACTTATATATATGTAAATAGCTGTTAAGAAACTGAGAAAAATCTCATTCGTTATTGGTTTTCTGGAGACGTGCTCCTGAGTTTTTGAAGAAAACGTGATTCCGGACAACTTTCGTGCTTTAACTTTTTCATGAAACGGACCAGAAAGGCCTCTTTTTGTGTGTTTTATGATCTGTCACAGAAACTATTTTGGCAGTTTTGCCGCAAAGTTTTGGTAATTTCAAATGGTCATAACTTTTGACTCGTATACTCATTTTAGGTGGTTCAAATTGATATGGTTTCCTTGTTAGGTCCTCTACTACAATATGTAATGATCCAATATCATAATTTTACCATTTTGATCAGATTACACCAATAAAGTCACTATTTTACTTGTTTAAATAACTTAACTTAACAATCATATACAATAACTTGTTTTACTCATTTTTATACATCATGGACATGATCACAAGACATAATATAGCATGAATGATATGTAAATAACATGATTATGATATTTAACAAGAAGCATGTTAGGGTTTGGCTTACAACTTTTGGCTTTCAAATAAGAATGGAAGTTAACATGTAAGGTAAGGACTTTGATAGACTTTAGCTTCAACCTACTTCACTTCATGCAATCTTTCTACTCTTGTATTCCTGAAAGAGAGATGATGAAAGTTGAGGTGACTTGAGTGGATTCAAACTCAAGAGAAATCACCAAAGTTTATGAGGTTTGGAAGAGTTTTGATTACCTAAAACCAAACTAGGGTTTCTATCTTTGAATTTGCTCTTGAATCTTGCTTGAAACTAGAAGAATTTAGCTAAGTGTGGAGTGTTTGTGTGTGGAATGGTGGACGGCAAACAAAGGGGAGGGGGGGGGGGGCTTTTATAGTGCTTTGAGGAGGTTACAAAATGAGACTAGTCAACAATTTCATGACAAGTTATACACATGTACATCATCCAAGACAACTTAGCTTAGGAGGGTTTTTGATAATGGTGTTGTGTTTTCTTCGTTGGCGCCATGATTCTATTATATAAAAGATACGTCGTGAGTAGAGAGTTGTGAAATAAGCATGATTTTTGATGAGAAATGATAGAATAATTACGTTGGAGGTTTGAATCATAACACATGATAGCATAAAGCAAGAGTTTTATTCATAAAACGTTGATTGATTACAAGATTGAAACTTATTACAAGTTTCTTCACAATCTACTAACTGATACTTTCAGTTTAGTAATTACAACGTTTTACAACTACTGCTAGCTATTATATGGATTCTACAGAGTTTACTAACTGATTCTATTCAGTTTATTGGTACAAAGGATAACTAGTATCATCGCACTAATCTATTGTGGGTTAGAAGGTCAGAGCAGCTCTGATTGATCGGCAACTTCTTGGTTTAGTGTGTCATAGAGGTATGAGTCGATGAAGTTTGAGAAGCTGTAGTTTCCATGCTGACTTTCTTGTTGGATCAATGGTGGTCGAGATACGATCCATAATGAGTGATCCAATTCATCACATGTAGGGATATCAAAGGGAAGTGATAGTGGTGGTGATAATGGTGCTAGTACATATTCGTATTCATCATCCTCCTCGGAGTTTGCCTCAACCAAATTTTGTTCAAAATAATTAGAAGTATTCGACGTAAAATTAGTTGGCATTGGTTCCTCCTATTCTTCATCGCTTAAATCTTCGAAAGGTTCTTCTTCGTCGGCTAAATCCTCGAAATGTTCTTCTTCGTCATCAGAAGCGAAGGCATTTATGAAGTCAAATCTGAACTCGGGTGAGGGTGGTAAGACTTGGAAGTTATTAGGTAGAGTGGGAACATAGTCGGGAGAAGTGGGTACGCACATGATTTCTATGAGAAGAATTACAATGTTAAAATAATTCTAACGTTTATGGGGAGTGCTCAAAATATGGCAAGCATATATATAGCAATATACTAATATGTTTATGTAGCATAACATGCATAATAAGTCCATAATCGTCTGGAGGATGGAAGACACGGAGAGCGGAAGTAGTGTGGTTATAGTTTAGGTCTCAATTAGACCCGTTTCTCTATAACCATGGCTCTGGTACCAATCTGTAACACCCCCAATTCATGGATGCAGCGGAATTCAAACTGGGTGTTACTCGACGGCACAATAGTCACAATAATAGAAAACGAACTCTAATTGAGTCGTTTTAAAAGGTTTATCATTCAATTTATATAAATATCAGAGATTACAAAATGAGGTCCAAGATGGTTCCATGTTTACAATTTACATTAAATGAGTTTTTGAATGATAATAAAATTTATAGCCCTCTTGAATATCCGTGCTCCTCCGTGCCAGCCTCGTTCATTATGGACCTGAAATACATGCTTAAAACAGTCAACACAAAGGTTGAGTGGAATTCGTAGAGTTTGTAGTTAAATCGTTGAACACAATAATCGTAGTGTGAGCTATAGACTCACACTCATAGTTAGAAAACAAAATCGTTATTATTGCACTAAGCTCATGCAACCAAAGCATTAACATCGAACCAAAAATTGGCATTATAGAAGCCCTACCAAGGTAATATTGCCATTATACCTCAAAATCTCAAATATAGTGCATTTGTTTGAACTCGTAGTTGTTCAACACAAACGGGATTCGTCAATCCCAATAGATCTATTCACAATATTCGCGCTCACTATAGCTAGTGACTAATGGTTCATGATATAGGGACTTCGAACATGGCAATCGTTACTTAGAAACAATAAAACATAGTCGGGTAGCATACAGTAGAAAGCATTGTGTTCGAGTAGAAAAATAATAGCATGTATCCCCCCCATGGGTTTGTAAAATAGTTAAACAATAGAAAGTGGGGCTACGAACTCACCTTAAGTTATGTAGTAAGTAGTGAATGTGATGGTCGAATCGTGAAGGTTTCTACGAGCAACCTATAATAGAATGTTGCGACTTAGGATTGAAGTAAAGAATATGAAGAAGTGCCTATATATATATATATATATATATATATATCTTGCATTTAGTCCATGATGTGGTACGATGTATAGTGTAAGTCTTTGAAAAGAAATGATTCATGAAACATGTATAGTTTATATATCGTTTACTACCGTTCGGGCCGACATAATTCAGAAGTCATGTTAGTAAACGTTCGAGGAGCCAGGACACTTTAATTCGTAAATCCACAACTCATCTCGACGGCTTACATAATGAACTCCTCACATGAGGCTCCCTACTATTGTAGTAGTTGATAAAAAATATATATATATAAGTTTTGATCCGAAAAGTTATATGTCCAATATTTGAATAAACTTAGGAAAGTTTATCTTTACATGAAGATTGTTATTAGGGTAAATTTCTTAAGTCTTGTATGACAAATTCTTGTAATATCTCATGGTTCTTTCAGATGGAGTAGATCCAAATTGTATGTTTAAGTTATCGTCAACTCTTTGGTTCATGTTTTTGCCTAAGTAAGTTTATATGGTCATTTAGTCATGGCCTTGCCATGACCTTTGGTCATTGTTCCATGGTCTTGAGACTCAACCTTGGCTTTAGCCATGGTTGTGGTCTTGAATCTAGGTCATAAGACCTCTTGGTCTTATTAAAACATAACCATTATATAGTGACTTATATATATGTAAATAGCTGTTAAGAAACTGAGAAAAATCTCATTCGTTATTGGTTTTCTGGAGACGTGCTCCTGTGTTTTTGAAGAAAACGTGATTCCGGACAACTTTCGTGTTTTAACTTTTTCATGAAACGGACCCGAAAGGCCTCTTTTTGCGTGTTTTATGTTCTGTCACAGAAACTATTTTGGCAGTTTTGCCGGAAAGTTTTGGTAACTTCAAATGGTCATAACTTTTGACCCGGGTACTCGTTTTGGGTGATTCAAATTGCTATGTTTTCCTTGTTAAGTCCTTTTTAACAGTAAGTAAGTTTTCAATATCATAGTTATACTATTTTGGTCGTGGTTCACCATGAAAGTTACTAGTTTACTTGTTTAAATAACATAAGTGAACATATATATATATATATATCAATACTTGTTTTACCCATTTTTATGCATCATGAACTTATTAACAAGACAATATATAGTATGAATGATATGTAAATAGCATGAAAATGATATTTAACAAGAAGTATGTTAGGGTTTGCTTACAACTTTGGGCTTTCTAAGAAAGGAAGTAACTAGTAAGGATAGGACTTTGATTGATTATCTTCACCCTTTGCAATCTTTGATAAACCAAGGTTATTTGAAGATTATAACGACGCCTTCTTGAAAGTCCGAAGCTATTTGAAGATTATAACTACATCTTTTTGGAGACTTTAAAGTTATAACAACTTTTCTTAGAAAATTTCCAAGATTGAAGATCAAACACTAGTTTTCTTTCAAAAACTAGTTAACTTTCTTACAAAATATAAGAAAAGTGCCTTAGGTTTTAGGACTTGAAGGTTATAAGAAGGTGTGGTGCAAGTTTTCTATGTGTTTTTTGTTGGCTATTTATAGGATGAGAAAAATAGTTAACTATATATTGGGTTAAAATTTAACCATGGTTAAGTTTACACTTGTAAACATCCTAGAGATCAATGGTCAAGATCAAGCCACACAATGGTGACTCCCCCCCCCCCCTATTGGTGGTTTCATGAAGCTAGGGAGGGTGAGGTGTGCCTTGGTTGATAATATCCTAAGTATAGGATGAGTTTTGACTCCGGGAAAAGCTAATCGTAAATGATTAAGCCTCAAAACGTAAAACCGGGTATCGTAAAAATATGGAACTTGAAAGTATGGTTAAACATAACATTATACTCCATAATAAAATATAAAATGAGTGGTAGGTTCCATTGGGGTGCTAAAACCCTGCTAAAACTGGAAACACGGGTCTAAAACGCGTAATACGTAAAATGTACGAATATTGTGTAAAATTGAGAAAAGTAAAATGTTACTTTTCTAATAGGATAAAAATGATTTAAAATGACTTATAATGTCTAGACTGTGCTCAGTCTAGTGTCGGTTTGTATTAAATATCTTTTAGACATAAAACCGTAAGCCTAAAAATCAATGAATGACTTATAAAATCAAGGAATGATTTTTGGTCAAAGGAAGAGGGAAAATATGTTGACTTATTCCAAAAGTGTGAAAACTCAAATCATCTTAGAAACGTGGTGCAGGTATAGGCTAAGGTTACGGCTGAGTAAAAACGCTTAAAAGTGAGAATTCCAGTTTTTCACGGCCGAGGTTTATTTGGTCATCTTTTTCACAGTCATGATTTATTCTCAAATAAATCATGAGTGTATCAAACATTTTTCTGATACGGGGAAAATTAACGTGATCGAGTTTCGTTGTGCGTAGAATTTTTGAATGACGTTTTACCCTAAAACGTGTAATTCCTTATTAACTTTCGCGAAAATGATCTGATGAATGTGTTGATATAAATAATGTTTGTGAATGTTATTAATATTTCTCAATAAACCTATGTTTTGATAATCACAAAACTTAAATCAAATTAAGTCAAGAATAAGACATAAACAAGTATTTGGTGACAAATATTTACTTCTACATCTTATATCACTTAAGGTATGCATAAACTTAGTAACTTATGCATTACATGATCAAAGGAAATTTTATGTTAATACATAACATTATATAAAATGATTTTAACATTTTATATATATTTGTAAATCATTTTTGGTAAAGCTTTATTAAACCACAAAAATATGATTTCAAATTTCCAACCAAAAAGGGCAAATTTTATCCAGAGAATCTTTTCAAACGTTCAGGAGGGCGGCCCCCTTAATTTTACTAGGCGGCCCCCTTAATCATTAAGGGGACCGGCCAACAATTAAGGGGACCGGCAACGCTCCCGAACAGTAAAATCTGGCCCTTTAAATACTGGATCATTTTGCACATTTTCCTTACCTTTTTGCACTATAAACTTTCTGATCCAATCCTCTTCTCTAGATCTAAAATCCTTTGATCATATATTTCATAAGTCTTTGTTTCCAAGTGATCCAAAGCTTCATCCATTCAAGTGCAAGAAGAAGAACACTTCTCTACATCCATCTTATTGTTGTGGTGTTGTGTATAGCTAGTTTCATATAGTACTAGTGATAGCTATTTGTTAAGGTATTGTGAATACTTGTTGATTGTAGAATCTTGGTGTGTTGTAAACTAGTTTAGTAGTAGTGACTTAGTTGTGCATAGAAGAAGGTGTGAAGATTGATAAGGTGTGAAGACGGTGTGAAGTCTTGAAGAAGGTGTGAAGGTGTGATTAAGGTGTGAAGATCACGTGGTGTGATATTTGGTGTGAGATTGGTTCTAGCTACGATTAGAACTCGACATTTAGCTTAGTGTCGTTAACTTGTGTAAGCCAAGGTGTGTAAGGTTTCTCCACCATAAGGAGTTTGTTGACATAGTGAAGAAAACTCTCGAGTGTGGTACTCGGGGAGTGGAGTAGGGCAAGGAAGGTGTCCTTGTAGCCGAACCACTATAAATTCGCGTGTTGTGGTTTGATCTTTCTAACTCTATCTTTTCTTCATTATATTTCAATACTTTCAATATTAGTTTAGACTTGCTCATATTGGTTGTTGCTTGAATTCACTTAAGATCGAATCGAAAGTTTTTATAACCAACAAAATATTTTGGAAATAAATTTAAAAAGACATAAAACTATTCAACCCCCCCTTCTAGTTTTCCACAATTGGTATCAAGAGCCACGTCGAGCAAGATCTTTAAAATATATTGTATTTTAAAACTTGTAACGATCTATGGAATCTGAAAAATATTTAGAAGGGCAATCTATGCAAAGACCACCACTATTTGAAAGTGATGGATTTTTATATTGGAAAAATCGATTCGAAACTTATGTGAAGTCAAAAGATCTAGATCTTTGGCATGTTATTACTAATGGTGATTTTTTACCTATTCAAAATAACCCGGAAACTAAGAAAGATGAAATAGTACCTTTTGAAAAACAAAATGATGATTTAAAAAGAAAACTTGCTAAAAATAATGAAGCAAAAATGGTTATTTATAATGCGCTACCACGTAAAGAGTACGAAAGGATCTTTATGTGTGAAACCGCAAAAGAAATTTGGAACTCTTTACTAATAACTCACCAAGGTAATAGTCAAGTCAAAGATAATAAGATAGATCTACTTGTTCAACAATACGAGCAATTCACGATTCCGGAAGAGGAATCAATTGACAATGCTTTTACTAGATTTAACACTATCATCACAAGTTTAAAAGCACTTGATGAGAATTTTTCTAGTAAGAATTTTGTTAGGAAGTTTCTTAGGGCTCTTCATCCAAAATGGCGAGCTAAAGTGACGGCTATTGAAGAATCGAAGAATTTGTCAACTTTGCAACTTGACGAATTAATTGGAAATCTAAAAGTCTACGAAGTCATCATTAAAAAGGACTCCGAAATGGTCAAGGAAAAACGAGAGCAAAGCAAGTCGATCGCCTTAAAAGCTAGAAAGGAATCTAATATCGAAGATAGCTCATCTTCCGAAAGTGATGACGAGGAATACGCCATGGCCGTAAGAGATTTCAAGAAATTCTTCAAAAGGCGAGGAAGATTCGTAAGACAACCGTACGACGAAAAGAAAACATTTCAAAAGAGTAAAGATGACAAGAACAACAAGATTGAAAGAAAGTGTTTCAAGTGCGGAGATCCAAATCACCTTATTGGAAAATGTCCAATGATGACAAGAGATCAAAATCAAAGAGCATTTGTTGGAGGTGCTTGGAGTGATAGTGATGATGATGAGAATGAAACGACAAAGGAAGAAAAATGTCTCATGGCGAATACACCAAATGAGGTACGTTCCGAAACCGAATATTTTAGTGATGAAAGTATATCATTAGATGAAAAAGATCTAGATAATGAATATATTAAACTATGCAAACTAGGAGAACTAGTAATGACCAAAAACAAATCACTAAAATACATTAACAATCAATTAGAAAATGAAGTACTTGAATTAAAAATTAAAATACATCAACTAGAAAAAGGTAAAGAAATTTTTGAAGAATGTAAATCATGTCAAGAGCTTAAAGGTGAAAACGAAATGCTTAGGAAAGAAATTCGCAAACTTGACAAATTTGAAAATAGTAGTCAATCACTTAGTAAAATAATAAGTATTCAAAGAACGTCCGGAGACAAAACCGGCTTAGGATTTAATTCAAATGAGGCTTCAACAAGCAAGACTAAAAATGTAAAATTTGAAAGTGAACTCAACAAACAAAAACCTTTAGAATCTAATCCTAAGTATATACTTATTAATGATAAGAAAATACCTCTTGCCAATGATGAAGAAGTTAAAGATTTTTATAAACCGTCTTTAAAGACCGAAGTAGGATTGTCTAAACCCAAAATAAGATCTAAAACTCCACCACCTAGAAAACCAAATAATTCTCATCCTAGGTCTAAAACACCTCAACCAAGAAGAAATCAAAATAGACAAAACTATAATAACAATAGTAATCAAATGTGGAACTACCAACAAAGCTACAATCCTTGGGGCATTCTACCACCTTTCATGCACCCGAGTCAAATGTTAAACATGTTTGGACCAAATAACTTTGGACCAAAAGGACAATGGAGATCAAATGGCTAGACAAACATTCCTTGAGGCAATCTTGGTTTTTCTCTCAACATGGACTTTTTCAAAGTCTATTTTTCATCTTGATGATGTTGAAGATTTCTTTTGAAGACCACCGGGTACGCCATTCTTTCACAACTCATTGCCATGCTTAGATTAATATGTATTGTTTGATTTCGTCAATTTTTTAGATACAATTTGTCATTGTCTTCTATGTGTTTGAATCACTTATATACTTATATATACTATTATACGTAATATACTAAATATATATATATATATATACATATATATTCACTTGCACATAACCTAGATACGTCATTTGTTGACTTTCTAGAACTCCAAGAAATCGTTCTTTATCGAACCCTTTCTTTCCCCCTCTCTCGATATTCTAGTAAGTCCTCTTTTAGGAGACTCATGATGATGAAGGGATATGAGTCAAGTGGACTTTTATAATGCAAGAACGCCTTCGCACATGAACACTATGGATGAAACAAACTCCTCTCGCCAAGTATATCCTATCTCCGTTACTATCCTTCAAATCTCACTCATCAACCCATCTTTCAAACACACTTATACTTATATATATATATATATATATATATATATATATATATATATATATATATATATATATATATACACTTATTCACATATTCCCGAACACACCTCAAACCCTTCATCAACTTAACACTTTGATCATTTTATCCAAAAATTGTCAAAGGTATATTTTAATTATCGAAACGGTAATTAAAAATTGTTAAGTATCTTATCATCGTGCCAATAGACATTTACGTATTTTTGATATATTATAAATCTAAGTATATACGTATAAATATTTTTGTTCCAGAAACGAATTCCGCGAAATTTGGAGAATTTCAAAGGCGGCCCCCTTAATGATTAAGGGGACCGGCTTGTTATCGAGGGCGGTCCCCTTAATGTTTAAGGGGGCCGGCCATCTGAGAGTTCCAAATCCGTTTTTCCTTCTTAATTCTAGTCCCAAACACCCCATTCACTCATTTGTTCTTCCCCACTGCTACTGAGTACGAACCAAAACACCCAAAAACTTCAAAATCCTCCATCATATCATCAATCCGGGGTTATTTCGCAAGGGGCAAACATCAACCAAACATATAACAACATCTTTTGTAAGTTTTCCAACATGCATTTCATCACATTTCATTCGATTTGGTCTCTAATCAATAATCATGCATTTTATTAAAATTCATTTTAATTCGATTTTAAGAGTAATTGAAGCTAGAAATTGAACTACCAAATGCTCCCCATAGGATTAGGATGATGTTTTGCAACTCAAAATTAGTATAACATATCATCTTGTCAAAATCATTAAATCGCCCATAGACCCTAGTCGAATTTTATTTTTCATAACTCACATTGTTGATATAACTCTTAAAAACCATTTAAAACTTACTACATTACGTTGTTTTAAAGTTCTAAACAATCAAAACATACTTTTCAATGGTTCATGAAGACAACATGGGCGTTTGGTTCATGAACAAACCATAACTATATGAAGATTTTTGAAACCTATAACTAGCTTATAAGTTTTGTTAATAATACTAGAATCAATAGAGGTCATCAAGATATATAATCAATATATATATTGATATTTTTAGGATATTGTTGTCTAGTTAAGGGAGCGTTTGGTTTATCTCGAAAATGATAATTTTGAAAACTAAAATTCGCTTTTTAATCTTTTAAACAAACTCATATTGTGTCAAACTCTTACGAAATGGAAGATATATAATCTAATATTTATCTAGCCTTATTTCGAAAAGAATTATGATATCATACTCTTTGATATTATATATTCAAAACGAGTTTAAAATCAAAATAAAAGGAACATTATGAAACTACTTCATTGAATATTTTTTTTTTTTTTTTTTTTTTTTTTTTTTTTTTTTTTTTTTTTGTCGAAGTAGAATTTCGTTTCACATATATTGCATATAATTATATATACATATATATAACATATGCATGATAGTTGTTTTTATATTAATTATATTTTTGTTGTTATATTGTCTAGGTGAAAATGCCTAAGACCACGGTTGGTGATGTATCCAAAACCAAACAATACATTCCAAAAGTCTCTTCTACTCCCGGCATGTCTCCTTCAGTTGCATGTTTCTATCGTCCTATTGAAAATAGAAACATTCACGAAGGAAGAATTGTCGATCCATCTTTCTATGAATCTGATGACACCGAACGAATGTTCTCCAATATTCGTTTTGAATGTCTTTTCCAAATCAACGAACCTATCATTCCTCGTTTTATCCTCGACTTCTATAGCCAAGTGACGGTGCAAACCGATCCCTATGGTCATCTCCTCATTTCCTTCATGATTCAAAATCAATTCATCACTCTCACTCTTGCTCAATTTGGGCAAATTCTTAGAATCCCATTCAACGGCCAAGCCGTTTTCTCAAATGAATGGGATCTTTCCACTCTTGAAATAAATCGTCCTCAGGATGGCCCCTACTATTCTGAGATTCCTAGTCCTGAAGACATTCGTCGAATGCTCGAACTAGAACGTCGTACGACTAGTCGAGTAATCAAGTCGAAGAATGTTGATATTCATGCCAATCAAATCCTCCTCAAAGAGCTAAGCCAAGATATGAAGAAGTGGGAAGAAATCATTCGAGAGAATGCGTTTGGTACTGGTGGTCACCGTGATCATGTCACGGCGAGCATTGCCCACATGCTTTATTGTGTTATTGCTGAAGAGCAATACAACTTGGCTTATCTTTTTATTCATCGAATCATGTCCGCCAAAAATACCACAAATGCCAATCTTCCTTACGGTATGTTTCTCACACGACTTTACCGTTATGTGATGGAACATTACCCACATCTTCAAAGAGACTACTACGTTCATATCCTTCCTACTTTGAACCAACTTACTCGTGTTCGTACTCGTCGTCCTCGTAGTGACAAAGGAAAATCTCGTGTTCCTTTGTACTCTAGGGGTCATGGTTCTACATCTCATCGTGATGACGATGATGATGAGGAGGAGGACACCTCACGTGTTAGTACTCCATCCCCCACGACCTTTGTGGAAGAACTTTCCGATCTTGATGATACCGAATATCAAATTCCTCTTCCTCATGAACGTACCGATGAGCTTCTATTCACTCGTCAAACGTCTATCATCAATCGTCAACAACAAATGCACGAAGAACTTCGAGGGGGATTCAAATCCATTGGGAAGATGTTTAGGAAGATGGTTGGAAAGAAGAAGAAGTAGAACATTTTGATGTATTGCTACTTATTATGTGTTTTTAATTTGACATTTGTATGATTTGCTACTTGTCCGACTTACTCGGAAATACTTGTGTTAGCTCTTGTTCATCTCTTGAATAATTTTTAGTCTTTGAACAATTATCATGCTATGCTATGCTTCTTTTCTAATATGGATTATAATATGTTAATTTGCATGCAAAATTTGGTTATATATATATATATGTTTATATATCATCATTCCTAGTGTATATGCTTCTAATAGAGCTTGCTGGAAAAACAAACTTGAAAAATGGCCAAATTCTGCAAATTTTGGGTTTCTGGTCGTCTGGGAAAACACCAGATGGGCGGCCCCCTTAATTCCCTAGGCGGTCCCCTTAATGATTAAGGAGGCCGGCATACAATTAAGGGGACCGGCCATCTGGAACTGGGTTTACTGTTTTCTTTTGCATCTTGTGAATCCTTTCTCTAGTTTCAGCTACCATTTCCCATTTTGACCCAACTGATTTTAGAATCTCTTTCAACCATTTCAAACATTTACCTAAATCATCCAATTCCATACTATAAATTCCCTCCATTTTCACCATTCTTCATCTCATCATTCATCATATCATCATGACTCCTCCAAGCACCTCAAACTCCAAAACCTCCAAGAAACAAAAACTTGTGGTCATCCCACCAAAACAACTCTTCATTGACTTAACAAATGAAGACAACAAAACACCATCACCTCCACCCAAATGCTCATCCCCAAGTGCACCCAATGCACCATCTAAAACACCTTCCACTCATGGAACTTCTTCATCATCCATACCCTCAACCTCATCAATCAATGACTACATCAACTTACACTTGTCACCACAAGTATCATCACCACCTCCAACACAAGAACCCATGTCTACTCATCTTACCATCTCACTTTCACCAACAACACCACTTGATGCTCATCTCTCATCACCACAAATTTCACCACCATACTTTGCCAATCCCGTACCTTGGAGGCTACTTGAATCCCATGGGGATACTTGTCTTTGTTGCATCCATAACCGCACGGTCATCTTTGGCCTTAGAGATGAAATTCAATATATGTTCTCATATATTGAACATTTGCTTACCCACCCACCACCACCACCAACTCCACCATCCTCTCCAATAATCCCTCCACCACAATTCTCACCCATTACTCCACCATCACCATCATGCTCTCCAAATTAAGCATATGACATGCTTAATAAATAAAGCCTTTACCCTCCATTTTGCTATGAAGTTCATGTACCCTTTGCATGATGATGTATCTTTCTTGTTTAATTGGCTTATGTATTTGCTACTATGGTGTTAGCTTTTGTACTTGTATTGTTGTGTCTTGACACAACTATTTCTTTAATATGAATGCTTCTTTCTTTCTTTATTACATTATATTAGTGTGCATGTCTATACTTGTGCTTCTAATATTTTTGTTTTGCAAGCATTCCATAGCTCGTTCTCTTGGTGCCCCCAAACGAGGGGGAGTACACATCAAGGGGGAGTCTCTACCCGTCAAAATTTTCACGAATGAAAACTTGTCGGCTAAACCTTTTTGATGTTACAAAAAGGGGGAGAAGTACATATAAACTCACTAAAATACTTGTTTAAAAACTAATTTTTGAGTTAATGAGTTTAAGTTTTGTAATCGTCAAAACGGGGGAGATTGTTGATATAAATAATGTTTGTGAATGTTATTAATATTTCTCAATAAACCTATGTTTTGATAATCACAAAACTTAAATCAAATTAAGTCAAGAATAAGACATAAACAAGTATTTGGTGACAAATATTTACTTCTACATCTTATATCACTTAAGGTATGCATAAACTTAGTAACTTATGCATTACATGATCAAAGGAAATTTTATGTTAATACATAACATTATATAAAATGATTTTAACATTTTATATATATTTGTAAATCATTTTTGGTAAAGCTTTATTAAACCACAAAAATATGATTTCAAATTTCCAACCAAAAAGGGCAAATTTTATCCAGAGAATCTTTTCAAACGTTCAGGAGGGCGGCCCCCTTAATTTTACTAGGCGGCCCCCTTAATCATTAAGGGGACCGGCCAACAATTAAGGGGACCGGCAACGCTCCCGAACAGTAAAATCTGGCCCTTTAAATACTGGATCATTTTGCACATTTTCCTTACCTTTTTGCACTATAAACTTTCTGATCCAATCCTCTTCTCTAGATCTAAAATCCTTTGATCATATATTTCATAAGTCTTTGTTTCCAAGTGATCCAAAGCTTCATCCATTCAAGTGCAAGAAGAAGAACACTTCTCTACATCCATCTTATTGTAGTGCTGTTGTGTATAGCTAGTTTCATATAGTACTAGTGATAGCTATTTGTTAAGGTGTTGTGAATACTTGTTGATTGTAGAATCTTGGTGTGTTGTAAACTAGTTTAGTAGTAGTGACTTAGTTGTGCATAGAAGAAGGTGTGAAGATTGATAAGGTGTGAAGACGGTGTGAAGTCTTGAAGAAGGTGTGAAGGTGTGATTAAGGTGTAAAGATCACGTGGTGTGATATTTGGTGTGAGATTGGTTCTAGCTACGATTAGAACTCGACATTTAGCTTAGTGTCGTTAACTTGTGTAAGCCAAGGTGTGTAAGGTTTCTCCACCATAAGGAGTTTGTTGACATAGTGAAGAAAACTCTAGAGTGTGGTACTCGGGGAGTGGAGTAGGGCAAGGAAGGTGTCCTTGTAGCCGAACCACTATAAATTCGCGTGTTGTGGTTTGATCTTTCTAACTCTATCTTTTCTTCATTATATTTCAATACTTTCAATATTAGTTTAGACTTGCTCATATTGGTTGTTGCTTGAATTCACTTAAGATCGAATCGAAAGTTTTTATAACCAACAAAATATTTTGGAAATAAATTTAAAAAGACATAAAACTATTCAACCCCCCCTTCTAGTTTTCCACAGAATGTCAAAGTTTTAATTTGCCATGGAAATGATTTATCACTCGAGGCCAAGAAACAAAAATCAAATTTCGGGAAAATTTTCGGGAAAAATAAATAGTAAAAGTGAATAGTAAAATTTTTCGGGAATAGTAATTAACCTGAAAATATGAATTGTTACAACTTATAAAATCAAGGAATGATTTTTGGTCAAAGGAGGAGGGAAAAATATGTTGACTTATTCCAAAAATGTGAAAACTCAAATCGTCTTAGAAACGCGGTGCAGGTATAGGCTAACGTTACGGCTGAGTAAAAACGCTTAAAAATGAAAATTCCTGTTTTTCACGGCCGAGGTTTATTTGGTCATGTATTTCTCAGTCATGATTTATTCTCAAATAAATCATGAGTGTATCAAACATTTTTCTGATACGGGGAAAATTAACGCGGTCGTGTTTCGTTGTGCGTAGAATTTTTGAATGACGTTTTACCCTAAAACGTGTAATTCCTTAATAACTTTCGCGAAAATGATCTGATGAATGTCAAACTTTTAATTTGCCATGGAAATGATTTATCACTCGAGGCCAAGAAACAAAAAATCAAATTTCGGGAAAATAAATAGTAAAAATGAATAGTAAAAATGAATAGTGAAAATGAATAGTGAAATTTTCCAGGAATAGTAATTAACCTGAAATTGTGAATTGTTACAATAATAACTTAACATTATAGTTAAATAAATAAAATTAGTATTTCAACATGTTTCTTAACTCAATATAATACTTGCTCCCCGTGTCGCTTTTGTTATATACAACGAGTAGTATGGCTTATGCGTAGCGATGAGATCAAAAAGTTTGTTATTGAAAACGTTCTTTCTCCTTATAAAAAAGAAAGTGTATAACAAAAGTTGACCTGATGCTAAAGCAATTCGGCAAGAAAAGTTTGAATTTTTGTTATGAAATATATATTTTTCTATGGTATGTAAGAAAAGTCATCTGAGTTATAAAAGTGAGCCAAAAAGAGAGAGGGGTTGGTTGGGCTTTTTAATAAGATTTAAAGGTTATTAAGGAGAAGCCATCTTATCATTTGGGTTATAATTTTCAGTTTTATTTTTACGGGTTTTGCTAATATGTGCCTACTAGACATATTTTTTAAAACAAGTGGTTTGTTGACTAATTTATTGTTTGCTTTAAAAAAATGTGTTCATTAACTTAACTACAGTGAGCATAGCAAAACCCATTATTCAAAGGTCGTTTTGAGAAACATCATTTATAACAAAGATAATAATATTACCTTCAAATAAACAGTTGTTGTTAAAGGTAGTAAGAAAGCAACTCTCCGCATTTATGTCTTTCGCTCGATCTATCGATCAACAAAAGGAAAGGACAGTCACTCGGACAAGTGAGTTTGTATTTCCCACGACATGTGGGCTATGAAGACGGCAACCTCGTGTATAGCACAACAAACGTGAACCCAAAGTAAGTGCTTCAAAATCTATTATCATAGGTAACCAAACTTACATAAATTTTTGCATACACTCAGTTTTTTCAAAATCAAACTTATTTATTCGTAGTGTTTTTTAATACAATATACATATGTCAAATATTATGCTTTTGCATGAAACTCATGTACCTAATTAATTTATTAAAGATCAACTGTCCAAAACCGGACCGGACCGAGACCGAACTAACCCAAAGCCTTAGACCAAGGACCGGACCGAATGTGTTCGGTCCGGTCCAGGTTGGTTCGGTCTTTCGGTCCAAGAAGGCATAATAGTCGGGTTTTATGTAAGATTGGTCTGGCCCGAACCGGACCCAGACCGAAATAAGGAAAAAATCCGGACTAAGACCGGACTGCTGCTCATTCGATTCGGTCGGTCCTCTCGATTTCAGTCGGTTTTGGGTCTGTGATGCTCAACCCTTATGTTCCCTTTCGGCTATTTGACATATGTTTCATTTGTATATACTTATGTTCTCTTTCGGTTAGTGTTACAATTACGTATCCTTATTTATTTATTTTTAACACCTAATTGTGTAATACATAGGTCAATATATATTCTTTTTTAAAAAGTCGTGAATTTCACGTTAGCTAGTATATAATACTTTGCACACTAAATAGTCAAAAAAGAGTAGTTAAATTGTTTTTCTTATTTTTATTTGAATTTTGTGTTTACGTTCACAGATTTCAAATGTTCATGTGATTCTTGATAACATGTTTTCAACGTACATAGAAGACTTTTACCCTTTGTATACTCAAGGTACATAATCACATTTGCATGATCCAAATAATCAATAAATGGTTTAAAGCAGGTGTCGTGACCCGGACATGGATTAGATACTTTCAAAGATTGTGGTGGATAGACATGTCAAGTCTATACCCAAAAGAGCCAAGTCGGACGACAAGTCGATGAACAATTTATAAGGAAAATATTCAAGACTTTGCCCTGCCAATTATAAGTAATCAATAAATGGTTTAATTCAGGCTACTACTATTGTTGGACTTTGTTTCAGTGTCACTATTCCTTAAGAGGTGACATATTGGATGGGTTGGTAACGGGTCACAACGGGTAATTTTGAATAGGCTTGGGTTGGATTGAGCTGTATAGCTGTTTTATCCATGTTTTAGATTATGAGATTGTATAATTACTGTCTAAATACACTATTGTGCGAGTTTATATACGATAATCCATCATTTGTTTTTCACAAGGTGCTCCGAAGTCCATCATGTCGTTAATTAGCTTAACTTATTCAACCTTATATAACAACTAAAATAATTATTCAAAATACAAAGTGTCTTCTCGAATGAAAGCTTACAACTTTACTAGAACAGTACTTCATAATTTTCAAAGTAGAAGTAAAAACATACAACAACATGACCACACTTTTGATCACCTGGAAAACATTTTATGCGTAAAATCATAAACCATGCACCCGAGTTCGCTCAAGAAACGAAAATATGCAATCCTCCATGACCTGCTCACTATCAGAGGAGCCAAAATGACCCAAAAACCAGCAATGAATCCAGACACAATGCTAATAATCAAGCCCCAATCCACTCCATGTGACCCATCATCTTCTTCATGATCTGTATCAGGTGTTTTTTTAACTCTTGAACAACGCTCACTGAGGGGATCTCCACAAAGTTTGTTGCCAACAAAGCACGACTTATTGAAGCTCTGAAGTTGAGTACCTGATGGAATTTTCCCCCTCAAATTGTTGTAAGACACGTTGAAGCTACTCAGCGAGTTCAAGCTTGACAAGCTCATAGGAAGTTCCCCTGAAAGCTTGTTCAGTGACAAATCAAAAGATTCAAGTTCTTTCAAGTCTCCAATCTTCTCCGGGATCCTTCCAGTCAAATGATTTCCTGATAGATTCAACGATTGTAGCTTGACGAGGGTTGTTAGCTCACTTGGAATGTGGCCAACAAGTTCGTTACTTGAAAGGTCCAACAACCTCACGAGTTTAAGAATACTGTCGTACATGTACTCGTGTCCCTTCATCACCAATGGAACGCTAAAGATAACTAATTTGTTATAATAAAAATACACTGGATCATGTGAGTTAGTTTCTTTTCCAGAAAGAACGCTAAAGTTGTTGAAACATTTTGGAATATCGCCCATCAGCTTGTTATTGGAAAGATCCAATATTTGAATATGTGTAAGATAACAAAGCTCGTGAGGAATCTTTCCAACAAACTTGTTGGATCTAAGGTTGAGAATTTCCAAAGAAGAAAGTTTTGTCCCAACCCAAGATGGAATGCTTCCAGCAAGTTCATTTCCACTAAGTTCAAGGATCTCTAACCGGGTCAGCTTCATTAGAGAAGCTGGTAATTTCCCTTCTAGCTTGTTCCCACCCATGTTCAACATATATATATCACGCATACGACCCAATGTTCTTGGAATCCCACCGGAAAATTTATTACTTCCCAAGTTTAAGTAAAACAAACTCTGCCACTTTTCCCAGCACTCAGGAATGACACCTGACAAACTGTTATTTCCTAAATTAAGCATACCTACCACTTTCACACCATCCGAACACAATAAATGATGTAAGGATCCCACAAATAAATTATTTGATAGGTCCAAAAAGACTGGAAATGAACTATTTGAGATATCAGGTAATTCCCCCCCAAACCTGTTAGAGCTTAAGTCGAGTGTGTAAAGTGAAGGGATACCCGACAGATTTAACGTACCTTGCATCTGATTTTTTGACATATCTAAAGACTTTAGATTGGGGAATGATCTCCAAAACAACTCAGGCATGGGTGAAGAAATGTTTGTGTTGCTTATGGCCAATTCCCATAACTCCCTTTGCGATAAAAGCCATGATGGAAATTGAGGCCCTAAACTCCAAGAGTTCAAAAATAATCTCTCCAACTGGAAAGGGGGAATCCAGTTTGCAAGGCGAGGTCTTAGGATTAAGTTGTTTCCTCCTCCATACAGAACTTTCAAGTGCACTAGTTTGACAAAGTGGGTTTCTATTACGACACCTGTCAGAAAATTGGAAGAAAAATCTAATGCTTCCAGCTTTGAAAGTTGACCAAGGCTATTAGGGAGGCTGCCATTAAATTGGTTAGATGAAAGATACAACTCTTTCAACAATGACAATCGTCCAATCGAGTCAGGAAGACGTCCACTTAGTTGGTTATCTGAAAGATCTAAAACCTCCAAGAATGATAATCGCCCTATGGAATCTGGAATTCTACCAGAAAGTCCTGATATGTGAGTTGATAATGATTCCAAATGAGGTGATTTGCATTCAAGAAAATATTCTAGAAGATATGTCAAGCTAAAATTTTGAAAATAGTTGAATGCCAGATTTATCTCTCTCAAATTACAAAAGTTACCCAATGATTTAGGTATTATGTTGGTGAGCTGATTAGTTGACAGGTCAAGGCTAACAAGGGAAGTCAAGTTGTGAAGGGAATCAAGACTCGTACTCGATATATCACACTGACTAATATCTAACGAAATTAGATTGCTACCAATGCCACTAGACAACTCTTTCAATACTAATGAAGAATTCATGAAAGTGTTCCTAGAGACATGAAACCACTTAAGAGAAGTCAAGTTACGGAAGCTATGAGCACTACTACTAGGAATAAGGCCATTAAACTCACACCTACTTAAATCCAAAGAAACAAGACTAGTTATACTAAATATCCATCGTGGCACAAGACTATTAGTAAATTGGCAGTTTCCAGAAAAATCAAGCAACAGAAGGGATGTGATATTAAGAGTAGGAACATGGGGATGTGCATCCAATAGATTACTGTAACTAAGATGTAGTTCGGCCAAAGAAGGGAGGGTGTTGATCACCTGAAACCAGTCCATTGCTTTGCTGAGGTTTACGAAACTCATATCCAGGTGACGCAACAAACGGAGATTTGACAACCACTCCATATTCATCGCGCTAGTAGTACTTTCGACCAGCCAATCATCTTGAAAACTTCCTAGACAAAGGGTGTGCAATTCGGAAAGATTTCCCAATTGAGGTGGGATAAGTCCACTAAAATTGGAACTCGAGAGGTTAAGATACCTCAAGTTTCCAAGAGAACCAATGAATTCAGGAACTTGGGTCGATCCAAAATCATTACAGCTCAAGTCCAAATGCTTGAGTTGCTTCAGGTCCAACAACGACGGACTTAAATCGCCTCTCAACCTTTGCTTTGAGGCTTCTTCGAATATTTCTCGTGTAGCGAAATTACCTTGTTGACAATGACCATCAAGTGTACGAAGATGAATCTGAATAACATGACCAGTCATGTTATCACAAACAATCCCAGACCATTTGCAGCAATCAGTTTTCTCACCAACCCAAGAAGCAAGCTGGTCCCCTTCATCAATGAGATGGTGCTTGAACTCGAGAAGTGCTTGCCTCTCTTCTTTTATGCATAATAAATCATCAGAGTTTTGATTCGATAAGCATAAATGAAACAAGGCCACAACAAGAAGTAAGCACAAGTAGCATGAAGAGAAATGAGAAAATGAAAGAGCACTCATATTGGTTGATCACAAAGAGAATAAAACTCACTCGTTTTTTTTTGTTTACAATAACTTGATGTACGCAGGAGTTCAATTTAAAATGAATTTTTAAGAGTGACGGGTTGCATTCAGTTCTGCGTAACGACTGGGTCCAAATTTGAAAAATGAAACGTGTGGAAAATAAGTAGCATGGTCCGTAAACTTTCGTGACAATTTACAAACTAATTTATGTGGGCACAAATGAGTAACATCATATATTTATTTCCAGTTCTTTTTTTCTTCTATGTATGCAACAATTTCATTGGCCGGAGATAATTTTGTCACAATAGAAAGTGACCCGTGTCCAAGTAAACTAAAAAAACCAAAATTCATTAACTTGTAGTGTAGCATAAGTTGAAAATTCGTCATTGCTGACCAAAGAAGGGTTCCCACCAAAGAAAGAGATCCAACAATCATCTAAAGTTCTAAACAGCCAAGAGGGTAAACAAATACAAAAAAATAATAAGAGTTAATTACATTTTTGGTCCTTGTGGTTTACCGGGTATAATGATTTTGGTCCAATAGTTTAAAAAATAACGGATCTTGTCCAGAATCCGACGACCCGTAACAGGTTTGGTCTAATTTTTTGTTGACCGTTTGTTTGACTCATTTTGACCGTTAAATCTACAAGTGGGAGCCTGCTGGCAAAGAGAATGTTAGTGAGTCTTAGCCATGATCAAACATTGGTGTCAAAAAGAAGAAAGAGGAGGGGGGAGGGGGGGTCATTTTTGTCTTTTCATCTATATTGTTAAATACGAGAGTAAACTACATCATTTTTGGTCCATGTGGTTTGTCAGGTGTTTCACTTTTAGTCCACATTTTTATATATATGTTTTATTTACGCTTATATATATATATATATATATATATATATATATATATATATATATATATATATATAGTTAGGATCAAATAGGAATAATAATTAGAATAGGAATGATAAGAAGTAACCACAACCACACATTTCAGATGCACCTACAAAAGTGGATGCATCTTCCTTCAAAATTTCCCTCCTAATTTGAAATGTGTGGCTATAATTACTTCTTACCCTCCAAATTTGAAATGTGTGGCTAGAATCACTTATATATATATATATATATATATATATATATATATATATATATATATATATATATATATATATATAATATGTTTTTCTATACATTTTTACATACGTTTTTTAGAGTAAATTGCAAAAATCATCCCTGTGGTTTGGCAAAATTGCAGAAATGGTCCCTGGTCTTCCATAAGTGCAAGTCGCCTCCCTAAAATGAAACCTTTTGATCAATTTGGTCCCTGGCACTAACGATGGTTTTTGGCACTAACGGTGGGGGGGGGGGGGGGGGGGCATTTTTGTCTTTTCATCTATATTGTTAAATACGAGAGTAAACTACATCATTTTTGGTCCATGTGGTTTGTCGGGTGTTTCACTTTTAGTCCACATTTTTATACACTCTTTTATATATATGTTTTATTTACGCTTTATATATATATATATATATATATATATATATATATATATATATATATATATATATATATATATATATATATATATATTATATATGTTTTTCTATACATTTTTACATACGTTTTTTAGAGTAAATTGCAAAAATCGTCCCTGTGGTTTGGCAAAATTGCAGAAATGGTCCCTGGTCTTCCATAAGTGCAAGCGGCCTCCCTAAAATGAAACCTTTTGATCAATTTCGTCCCTGGCACTAACGATGGTTAGTGTCATTACGTTAGTTGAAAAAAATACCAAGGGCAGATTTGTCCTTTCGCATTGTGGTCCCTTTTTTATATCCAAATCCAACTACGACAAAAAGCAGTGGTCCCTTTTTGGTAACAAATCCAACTCGACAAAAAAAAACAAAAAAAAAACAAAAAAAAAAAAAAAAAAAAAAAAAAAAAAAACCAATTAAACCCGACATAATCTTATAATAAAACCCTAATCGAGTTGCTTTCTACCCTCATTATAGAGTTAACAAAAAGAAACATGAGTATGCCAATGCAGCTTTGGCACATAAGAGGTGATGGAGAAGAGTTTGATTTTAAATCAGTTTATGGTAAAAGCATTAACACATTTTTTATGCTTATTTAATTTGGTACTGAATTAGTTTTATTTGATGATGAAAAAGCAATGTATTAAGACTTGTTTACAATGATGATCCATCTTGGTGGAAGATTAACAGACATACCCAAGAGGAAGTATGTTGATGGTGAGGTAACATACGTGGACTTAATAGACATTAATCGACGTAGAAAAGACCTTATATAAAAACGTAAATAAAAACGTAGATACAAATGTAGATAAAAACGTATATAAAAACGTAGATAAAAATGTAGATAAAAACCTGTAAACTAATTTTCTTAGAAAACATCTATTTTCTAATTACTTTTTAAATTTATACATGTTTTTATATACGTTTTATTACACGTTTTTATATATGTTTTTATCTACATTTTTATCTACGTTTTTATATACATTTTTATCAACATTTTTTATCTACGTTTATATATATATATATATATATATATATATATATATATATATATATATATATATAAACGTAGAGGGTATCTTATGGTTTGTCGCGTGTAACACTTTTAGTCCATGAGGGTATCTTACTCATTTCACGTGTCTTAATTGGTCAAATTAACGGTCAACAAAAAATTGGACCAAACCTATTACGGGTTGTCAGATTCTGGACAAGATCTATTGGACCAAAATCATTATACCCGGTAAACCACAAGGACCAAAAATGTAATTAACTCTAATAATAATAATAATAATAATAATAATAATAATAATAATAATAATAATAATAATAATAATAATAATAATATCCTATTATAATTGATATAAAACGTTTATTGACCTTTTACATAAAAATGACTGACTCATGAATATTCGTATATTTAGAAAAGTCAACATCTCACGGATTTAATTGATGAAAGCAATTAGTGGAATTGGGTGTCATGTTTAGGGTTGGAACTAGAAATTAAAACGGGTGTTTACATGATATGAATTGTGAATTTATGATTGGGTGGTGTGATTTTTTTTATGTCTAAATGGTTTGATGTTGGTGTTATGGTTATGCTCAGGGTATGCTGGTGTATCTAATTAGATTAAGAAGATGAAGTATAGTGAATTGACTATATTGCCCTCATTTAACGAATTATTACAGGCTTACCTAGTGGTGGCAATTCAGGTCTGGTTCGTGTTCGCGGGTTCGGGTTGGCGGGTCAAGAACATTCACCCTGAAACCGACATGTTTATATAAGCGGGTCAGACATCTCGACCCTAACCTTTTTACTTTCAACCTTTCAACCTAAACACGACCCATATAACCCCGTTTAATTAAACGGGTTAAACATGTTAGCGGTTTGAATGGGTCAAACAGGTCGACTTTTTATATGTCTATGTAGAACTTCTGAAGTGCAGACTGTAACAAATTACTTTAAATGATGACAAACGTAAAATGGTGAAGTAGATGATGGCGAATCCGAATTTGACGTCACTGTTGGCCAGAATAGTAGAATAAATTTGTTTGCCTCAAACTTAACCTACACAAATGTTCTGGCCATACCCGTTTCTTGAATTTTAGGACATTGGCATTTCTAAGTACCCGTTTTCGTCCCAGTCCCCGTTTCCGTATATGTCCCCGTGCAACATAGAGGGTAAGTACTAGTACTAGTACGGGTGTTAGTGGTTTGAAGTCGAATGTGATGGATGGGAAGGAGTATGAGAATGGTATGGATATTAATCGGTTTGCGGTTTTGGTTGAGGAGATTGTCGAGCTTGGTTCGGAGTTGATTGAGCGGGTCTAAAAAGGAGGATTCAGAGGAGAAGTAGAAGAAGTTGATTAGAGAGCAATTACAGGTGGTTATTAAAGATGTTAAGTCAACTTTTGGTTTACCGGTTGATGAATTATGAGAATGATGATGCCTTGTGATTGGAATTATGGTTTTTGATATGAACTTGTAGCAATTTCGGAAATATGTGATTGTTAGTTTTGGTCACTTTCTACGTTTAGTTACAAACTTGGTATTGGTCGTTTGAAGTTAAAAGTAGCAAGTTTCATGATGTGATTATTTCGGTACGTTTAACAATAGTGATAATTTGTTGAGTATGTTTTCTGCAAATATAGTGGTTTCCCGGGGCTTAAAATTTTGGGTCCCTTGAAAAAAGGAGATCCTGTACCGTCGAGCATTCTGCACATGTTCAAATCCAGCCCTGAATATTACTATGACATAAAAATGATTTCCACTTCTGAAATATATAAATCAAGAATGGTTGCAATAAGGAATTTGCAACAACAGTGAAAGCAAATCTAACCCACTCATTCGCAAAATTAAGTACCAAAACTTTCATTCTATTTGACTCATTTTATTGTAGGTAATTTTTTTAACCCTTTAGAGATATACACAACGATAATCATCGGTACAGTAAAGTAGCTTCATGGCCCAACACAAAACCTTATGGTACCTCGAAACCAAATTGAGACTAGGAGTGTTTATCAGTTCGGTTATCACGTTTCTCGGTTTATTCGGTTCGGGTTGTCGGGTTAGATTTTTTATTTTTTTGAGGCAAAACAGAATCTGAACCGAATTCAAAATGAATCAAACCGAATTTCAATTGGGTTAGGTTTTCAGGTTGATTCGAAAAACTCAAAATCTATAAAATATAATAAACCAGAATAATTTACAAGCCCCTTAAAGCACCCTATGCAATTAATGTGATGATGTGTCTTGCATCCTATTGGCTGGAGATTAATTACGTACAAGTCTTCTGATGCAGCACTTTTTAGTCAAAATTGAGAGGACATCATTTTTGGTAACTCAAAAAACACGCTCCACCAAAATCAATTAATTCACATCATTAATACAAAACGCTCAACCAAACTTCTTCTATACAATTGTTGTTCATCAATCAACTAAGCATTTTCGGATCTACAATTAATGGCAACACATTCAAAAAATCATATCAAATCAATATCATAAACCCTAAATCAGGTTCACTTTTCAATATTCAGTTTCAATTCTCCCATTGTGTGTTCACCAAACCGACGAAGCAAAACACCAAATTCATAATTGGTGATGATCCTGATTCTAGGCAAAACTATTTTTGGTTTTGATTGTAAGTTTTTTTTTATCAATTTTCTAATAATTTATTTTTTATATATGTTTTTGATTGATTATATTATTTAGGACTAATGTCTATACATCTATAGATCAATAATTATTAATTTTGTTGTTTTTTTAGATTGTCGAATCAAAGGTACATGTCGAATCATATAAAAAAAATCATCTTGATGATGTAATGACCCTATGTGTATCAAAAACCCTATGTTTCCATTTGATATTCAATCATTTCTTTGACTGTGAATTTAAACATTGTTTATTTGAGTTTTTGTTTTGTTTCAGGCACCATGGTTGAGAGAAACTTGTGTTAATGTCCTATATGTATCAAAAACCAGGTAATGATTTTCAGTGATTTAGAATGTATAGATTTAGAGGTGTTAAGTTTGAGTGGTCGAGTGATGTGGTTTGATACTACCCTATGTAACACCCCCAAAATTTGATACAGCGGAAGACTCAACAAGCTTTCGGGGTGCTACGGGGATTGGTATCCAACACAAGACAATATAGAACGAGATAAAGTAAACATAATAAAAACACAACCAAAACGGGGTTTTAAGGTTTACATTTATCCCAACATCATTCAGAGTCAGGCCCAAAATATAATAACAGTAGGTCCAAAATTAATTATCAGAGATTAGAAAAATAGATCCATAAACCATGAGCCTTGGCCGAGCCTTCCATTCCAAGCATGCATCTCGTCACTTAATTACCTGAGAAAACGTGCTAAAAGTCAGCTTTCGCTGGTGAGATCATAGGTTTGAGTTCAACTAACAATATAGTGGACATATACGCAAAACGCTTGCTAGCTAGACTAAGGATTGGCTAAAAGCCTGCGGATACCCTCCGCTCCAACATAACACACGGATACCCTCCGTTCTAACATAGATATTCGGGTAACCCCCGCAATACCAATAAATACTCGGATAACCTCCGAAGTATTAATAACCTATAGGTGCACACTATAGTATCTAAATAAGTCAACCTTGAATAGTACACACGAAACTATGTGACTAAAGCTGACAATCCACCAATAACCAAATAAGCCAACCTTGAATAGTACACACAAAACTATGTGACTAAAGCTGACAATCCACCAATAACCAAATAAGCCAACCTTGAATAGTACACACAAAACTATGTGACTAAAGCTGACAATCCACCAATAACCAAATAAGCCAACCTTGAATAGTACACACAAAACTATGTGACTAAAGCTGACAATATATCCTAGTCCATACGCATAGCAAGTTTAGAAAGCATATAAAAGCGATAATAGTCCACATAAAATAATTTGCACGTTTCTCACCCCAAGTATTGAAAACATAGTTCAAGATTGAAAAATGGGGCTATGACTCACCTCAAGTCCAGAAAATATCAAGTAGAAGTCGGTAGAAATAAGATGTATGATAACTCACGAAACAGCAACTACGGACTTGGCACGACCTAACAATATTAACTCTTTCAGAAAACATTTCCTCAAATTTATAATATTCCCAAACCCGGACGAGAATCCGTTTTATTTCCGAAAATGCATTTCGTATTAGTTTGGTGTATTTGCGTTTGGTATCCATACGGGTAGTGGGTCGACTCAAAACAAACCAAAAAGATCACATAAGAATAATAAAATAAACTCTGGATCTAATAGTAGCCCAATATATCATTTAAATAAATCGCCGAAGTTTACCAAATCCGTCGATTTGATAATCCTCATATTTATTTACGTAACATACCGTTCCAAGATTACACCCAACCTAAAGCACATAGCACATAATTACTATATAGTATATATCATAGTTTAATAAATTCCTCATATATATCGTCAAATTGGCCAGATTTCCCGATATATACACTCGCAATTTATTACACTCTACATATACTACACCCTATGGGCGTCGTAGGATACGATGCCCACTAATATATTCATTTCATATAGCCAAATAACCCGGTTCAACCTTACGGTTAAGTGGTTATTTAGTTATAGAAAACGTCTATATTAATCGTCATATATCCGTGACAACACGAACGTCACAAATAATAACTTACCTGGACCCGAGTGATAACGATTTCGCATAACTCAATGAGTTTATCCGTTATATATCCGAAATGACATTTTATTAACCGTTTAATAATTGTCGGGAGTTTCCCGTTTTATGTCACAATTTTTATAATAATAATACGTTCGATAATATTACGCCACTTTCGTAGCCTAATATATATCTGATTGTATTATTTATAATACGACTCGTGATTATTATTATTATTAATATACGCACCTAGATAATTATATATACGTTATTCACGTATATATATTCATATAAACGTTCATATTATCAATAATTATTATTACGAGTTTTATTATTTTCGTTTTAATTTTTAATAGTTATTGAGTTATACGAAATGGTCATATGTCCGAGTCATGACTCTCGGCTCATTGTCCAAGTCCAAAGTAAATAACAAAAGTCATAAGATAATACATCTCCATCCAAACAATCTCAAACCACGTGCTACAACAATAGGGTCCGACTACGGCACCCGACTAACCTATCTCCGTCAATCTAACGACCGTCTCACAATCGGTCCCCAATCACACTTTACCAATCGACAACAACTCCACAATCAATACAATAATTCCATTGTCGAGACTACAAAGGTCCCGACCCAACCAAAAAATGTTCGGCCGAAAATGAAATGCCACAACAATGTAACAATTAAGTTCACAATTATTACAAGAAAATAACATCAACCAAGTTAATGTTTGGGGTCGGTTTACCAAGCCAAACCCGAGCCCTCGACTCACTTGAGTCACGGCTCAATACCACGAGTCACAAGGACTCGAACTAAACATACAATAATCACATAGCTCACGAGAGCACCAAAAAGTAACCAATTAGACCCATTCAACCCAAATGGTCAATCGGCAACAAAATAAATACGCGTCTAATAGCCGCGACCCACAAGGGTCGAACCACAACCAATTCGAGCTCGAGACTCGAACCACGACCAAACGAGAACCCCCATACGGGTCTCGGCTGGTTATACGAGCATTCAACGGAAACCCCGAGACCTCATGGGTCTCGGTTAGCTCGGGTCGAAGTGCACAGCCATCGACAAACAACCAAACTACAACACCAAGGAAACCAAAGCCTCTCAAGGCTCGAACCAAAATAAGCCGAGAGCATAGGCTCTCGGTTCCGAGTCAACCACGTCCAAAAACCAAGAAACCCGGATACCAAACTTAATATTTATCATCAAAACATCACTTCCCATTAAAAATCAATTCGATTCTCAACGAAATAATCCGTGTAGCCACGGATTAGTACCAATTCGTGGCACCCAAAACCCGAAAATAACTCCTTCTCACCTTCTTGGACCTCCAAATGAACGGATCTAGTAACGGTAATAAAAACTCGAACGAATTATTACAAGTTTGGTGGTGTTAATGGTGGTTCTAGGGTATGTATGATATACCAAAAGAAAGAGGATGAAGAGAGGAAGAAGATGGTGGTAATTATTTTGTAGGGTGGTCGGAGTTGCGGCGGTGGTGGCCGGATCTTAGGTTCGGCGGCTAGGTTAAAGATGGGGAAGAGGAGATGAGTTAGAGAGAGAATGAAAAGTGGTGAGGTGAGTGTGTGTGTGGGTGAACCGGACCAAACACACCCTATTTACTCTTTCATTTATTTATTTTTTTTTAAAGGGTTAATAAGAATAATAATAATAATAATAATAATAATAATAATAATAATAATAATAATAATAATAATAATAATAATATTACCATATGGAGCGGGTAACGCGGGTAAATGTAAAAACATGTGGCCCGAACCCGAACTCATTTTAAACTTCAATATCACTCGAGAACATCTCGTTAATAATTAAAAATATAGTCAGACTCGTTAAGACGAATCATAAACTTTTGTTAGGTAATCCTAGTGCCAAAGTCAACGTAGTACCAAGTGAGAATTCAAATATACATCACCGAACATTAAATCAAAAATGAATTATGAACATAATTCACGAATTCCATAACGTCATTAATTAAAAATATCCATAAAATAGGTCTTCCAAGTTCGTTGTGAAATGAAAATTTCAAATAAAAAAATTATAAACGAACTTAAATCGTAATGCGGGTTTTTAAAATAGCTCCCTAAATTGCCGGTTGTCACATCCTCCCAGTCTCAGAAGGAAACCCGTCCCGGGTTTCACTCGGAAAAATTCATCTACGAAGTGAAAAGCTTCGGATATCTCTTCCTGAACTCGTCCTCCCGTTCCCACGTGAATTCTGGTCCATGTCGAGAATTCCAGCGAACCTTGACGAGCGGAATGCGACTTCGCTTGAGTCGTTTAACTTCACGATCTAAAATCTCAATAGGTTCTTCCACGAAATTTAGTTTCTCATCAACACGAATGTCCCTCACTGGAATGACAGGCATCTCATCTGAAAGGCATTTCTTCAAATTACTCACGTGGAACACGTCGTGAACTTTACTCAGTTCGGATGGTAATTCTAACCTATAAGCCACGGGCCCAATTCTTTCTAAGATCAAGAATGGTCCAATGTAGCGTGGGTTGAGTTTACCACGTTTCCCGAAACGTATTACACCTTTCCAAGGCGAGACTTTCAGCATTACTTTGTCTCCAACCTGGAACTCTAAAGGTTTACGTCTCTGATCGGCGTAGCTCTTCTGCCTATCTCTAGCCGCTTGCAACCGATCACGAATCTGAGCTACTTTCTCTGTAGTTTCTAAAATAATCTCAGGGCCTATAAGTTGACTATCTCCAACTTCTGCCCAACCAATAGGCGAACGACACTTTCTGCCATATAAAGCTTCGAATGGTGCAGCCTTAAGACTTGTGTGGTAGCTGTTATTATAGGAGAATTCCGCAAGGGGTAAATACTTCTCCCAGCCTTTACCAAAGTCTATGATGCATGCACGAAGCATATCCTCTAACGTCTGAATGGTCCTCTCACTTTGACCATCGGTTTGGGGATGATATGCAGTACTCATATCAAGCCTCGTCCCCAAAGCCGTTTGAAGTGATCGCCACAAAGCTGACGTAAAACGACTATCACGATCCGAAATAATAGATATCGGGACTCCATGACGCGAAATAATTTCCTTCACATATAACCTCGCAAGCTTATCCACACTATCATCTTCACTAATAGCTAAGAAATGAGCAGACTTTGTTAGACGATCCACAATTACCCAGATAGCGTCACAACCGCTAGCTGTCCTCGGTAATTTGGTAATGAAGTCCATAGTAATCCGCTCCCATTTCCAGACTGGAAGTTCTGGTTGCGTTAGTAATCCTGACGGTCTCTGGTGTTCAGCTTTAACCTTAGCACATGTCAGGCACTTACTAACGTACGATGCTATATCTGCCTTCATATTTGGCCACCAATAGAACTTCTTAAGATCCTGATACATTTTATCGGAACCAGGATGAATGGAGTACTTTGACTTATGCGACTCATGCATAATCAATTCCCGAATTTCTCCATGCAAAGGTACCCAAATTCGATCTCCAAAGCATAACAATCCATCAGAACGCTTAATAAATCCTTTCTCATTATCAGCCATCCCAAATATATTCTCGGCAGATCTATTTTCTGCTTTCAACGCTTCCGTTTGAGCTTCGAGTATTTGAGACGGTAATGGCGATACGATAGTCATTCCTAATGACCTAACTCGTAATGGTGGTACTCTTTCCTTTCGACTAAGAGCATCAGCAACAACGTTTACTTTACCAGGGTGGTAGCGATTCAAGATGTGTTGTAGACTTTTATGGTCAGTAAATACAACACACTTTGTTCCGTACAAGTAATGTCTCCATATTCTTAAAGCAAAAACCACAGCACCGAGCTCCAAATCATGGGTAGTGTAGTTTTTCTCATGCTTTTTGAGCTGTCGGGAAGCATAAGTTATCACCTTCTCTCGTTGCATTAACACGGCTCCCAAACCTTTATGTGAGGCGTCACAATAGACGACGAAATCCTCGTTACCTTCCGGTAACGCTAAGATAGGAGCACTACACAACATTTTCTTAAGCAATTGAAACGCTTCCTCTTCTTTATCTCCCCATTCATACGTAACACTCTTTTGAGTCAATTTGGTCAATGGTTTAGCTATCTTCGAAAATCCCTCAATGAATCTTCGGTAATAACCAGCTAAACCCAAAAATTGACGAACTTCGGTCGGGGTTGTAGGTGCAGCCCAATCTTTTATCGCCTCAATCTTAGCAGGATCCACATGGACTCCTTGTCTATCAATCGCATGACCCAAGAATTGTACCGTCGGAATCCAAAATTCGCATTTCGAAAACTTGGTGTAGAGTTTCTCCTTCCTGAGCAATTCTAAAATGAGTCTTAGATGTTCCTCATGCTCTTTCTCACTCTTTGAATAAATCAGAATGTCATCGATGAATACAATCACGAACTTATCCAAGTAAGGCTTACACACCCGATTCATGAGATCCATGAATATTGCCGAGGCGTTAGTCAACCCAAACGGCATCACCTGAAGCTCGTAATGCCCGTAACGGGTTCTGAAAGCCGTTTTCGGAATATCTTCCTCGCGAACTCGAAGTTGATGATATCCCGATCTCAAATCGATCTTCGAATACACACTCGATCCTTGGAGTTGATCGAACAAGTCGTCGATCCTAGGTAACGGGTATCTATTCTTCACCGTTAACTTATTCAACTCTCTATAATCAATACACATACGAAACGATCCATCCTTCTTCTTCACAAATAAGACTGGGGCTCCCCAAGGTGAAGAACTTGGTCTTATGAATCCTTTTTCGGCTAACTCCGCCAATTGTTTCGACAACTCTTCTAGTTCGGTAGGTGCAAGACGATAAGGCGCTCGTGCTACAGGTGCAGCACCAGGTATCAACTCAATCTGAAACTCCACTTGTTTAGTCGGCGGGATTCCCGGCAAATCATCGGGAAATACATCAGGAAAATCACAAACTATAGGCACATCTCCAATGCACCTTTCCTTTTTCTTCGTCTCTCCCTTCTCAGAAGTTTGAGCTAAGAAAAGGTAACATCCCTTCTCCATTAGCTTCGGTAACTTCGTGCAAGATATAACTGCTAATCGGGATGGGCTCCTAGAATCCTTTCGGTCTCCTAATATATTTAGGACTTCCTTTCCGTATGGTACACGCACGATCTTCTCGTCGCAAAGTATGTGAGCACGATACTTCGACAACCAATCTATACCAATGATGACATCAAAACTTCCTAACGTGACGGGTAGAAGATCTATGTTGAAAGGGTGGTTCAAGTAATTTAACGTGCAGCTGCGAATGATGGTATTAATCCCTTCTATATTTCCATTAGCTAACTCAATATCATATCCAATTCCTAAGGCCATCGGGGGTTTCTCTAGTAAGGGTGCAAACGTAGTGGACACAAAACTCCTATCGGCACCAGTATCAAATAGTATGGAAGCATAACGATTATTGAGAAGGAACGTACCAGTAACGACATTCGGATCTTCTCCTCTCTCGTTCCCGAGTGCATACACTCTTCCCTGAGCAGCTCCAGCTTCCACACGTTGGTCCCCATTATCTTGTCGTCCACGGTTTCCTCCAGCTCCACGGTTTCCATAATTGTACCCATTACCACCCGAGCCTTGATTTCCACGGTTCCGCAATTCTCTACACTCATTCTTATAGTGTCCCTTCTTTCCACACCCATAACAAGTAACATCTGCCTTATTTCTCATCTCAGGAGCAGCTTGAACCATAGCAAGAGGTCGGGCTCTACAATCCCTAGCTGCGTGTCCTTTCTTTGAGCAATTCTGGCATTTCACACTACACCATCCAGTATGATGCTAGTGGCAACGATCACACTTAGGTGCATCACCGTTCTGATTCTTCTTATCTCCATTCCCGATAGCATAAGCCTTAGCTTGTCTCTTGCTTCGGTGATCATTACCCTTAGAGTGACGGTCTCTCTTTCTCTTCCCATTCTTCTCCTTATCAGCTTCTTCTAATTCCAACAAATCCATAAGTTGTTGAGCAATTGTGATTGCCTCATGGATGTTTGCAAGTCTAGCAGAAATCACATCATTTCTCGTAGCTACAGGCAACCCATCAGTATACCTCTCGATCTTTTGAGTCTCGGTTTTCACCATATCTGGGCACAACAAGGCCAATTCCAGGTAACGACGATTGTAAGTCGCCATATCATTACCTTTCACCTTGTGGTTCCAAAACTCAATCTCTAGCTTCTTGACCTCATTCCTTGGGCAATAAGTCTGAATCAGCAAAGACTTAAATTGCTCCCAAGTCATGGCATAAGCTACATCACTCCCAACTGCATTTCGGTAGTTGTTCCACCAAGTCAAAGCTTCATCCTTGAAAGTAAAAGAAGCAAACTTTACCTTCGCATTCTCCGCACAACCACTGACATTGAACGCAGACTCAGTCTTCTCAATCCATCTGACTAAGTAAACCACTCCTTCAGTTCCACCAAACTCAATGGGTCCACAAATCTTGAACTCCTTGTATTGACATCCATTAGCACGAATAGGTGGAAAAGTTCCAGCAGAATTGTTGGAATGATTTGACTCAGCTAGTAGTTCAGCAACTCTTTGCTCCACGAGTTGGTTGATCATTGCTTGATCCACAGTAGGTGCATTAAGTGGAACATGATCATTGTTTCCCTGAACATCAACATTTTGATTCCTGTTGTTGCGGTTAGTGGTGTCCAGATTGTCAGGAGTAGGGATTTCAACATTTCGAGTGGGTCGACGACCTCGGCGACCAGGAGTAGTCACAGCAGGACCAGTTCTGGTAGACCTAACAGGGTTTCGACGTGGTGCCATTGATCTGTAACATCATACAAGTTCATGAGTCACCAATAGAACTTATCAATAGGCTCAACAAAACATCTCAACGAAATCAAGTCATGGAAAGAATAACAACAATACACCACGTAACAACAAATAAGCGAATAAGGACTCAATTTCCTTAACACCCAAAATCACATAATACCATATACTAATAATCATCAACCATACAATAGCGATCTAACATCGTTCCAACTAACGGATAACACAAAACATACTAGTCGTTCAAAAAGAGACGAATACTGAGCAAAATACATCAAAATATGATAAATAGCTTTTCTAACCGAACACTCCTCGGTTAAGAAAGCAAAAATATAACATAACCCAACCAACTAGCCACGTGGCTGGCGGAGGCTCCTCATCTCCTGCCTCAAGCTATCAAGATCCCTCCATAACGATCCTAACTCCACGCTATGGGTGTCTCGGTCCCTCTTGAGGTCAGCCACCTCCTTCTCTAGCTCGGCATTCCTTTTTGCCAAAGCTTGCGGTCGGCCTCACGAGCAGTAACAAATCCTCGCTGCAAACTATCAATATGCTCGTGGACATCCATCAAAACTCTCCTCAACTCAGTAGTCCTGCCCACAACGACAGTCAAGTCAACTCTCAAATCTGCTAAAAACTCTCCAATGACTCTCTCAAGTCGATCAGATACACGTGCAACTCTCTCACTAAGCTCAGTAATCCGAGCCCAAAACCTGCCAATCTCACCCAACTCTGCATGCTCAGCAGAAACCTCAGAAGATGCATCCGACTCAACGGGACTACCAGGTGGCAACTCAAACAAGAACGGATGATCAGGTGAATCAGGCTCAATCGGGTGTACAGGTGAATCAGGCTCCTCAGCCTGAGCTGGTGGTAATAACTCATCATCATCATCATCAGGCATCTCATCCTCCTGAGGGTCATCCTCCTCCTCAGGGTCATCATCATCACCCTGCTCAGCCTCCTGAGGGTCATCCTCCCGCTCAGGGTCATCAGCCTCATCCTCACCCTCGTACTCCTCCTCCTCCTCATCGGAAGAGTACCTCATCACTCGTCGTCTCCTACTAGGTGAACCATGTGGAGATGTAGTAGGTGATCTAGGACGACGACGCAATGATGTGGGTGGCGCCTCAGACAGAAGAGAATGAGCATCAATCGGTAAAGGTGATGGAGTAGGGCGTACCGACATGCGTGCCGTAGCTCGGTGGGCAAAGCGTGGTGCCACACGAGCCAAAGCCTGATGAAGAGTAAGCTGCCTCGATGTACCAGGGAGCCCTAGAGAAGATGAGGGTCCCTGCGTAGATGCAGCAGGTAGTGCTGAAGTGGAAGCTGCCTGTGATACAGTAGCTGAAGACATGGCCATCTGGTAAGGGTCATCAGATGCCATATTGAACTGTGCAGGTAAAACCGGTGCAATAAGAATATCCTCGACGACATCGGGCATATGGGAGGCCATAGTCTGTGACAACGGCGTAGGGTAGGTGTAAGTGTTTCAAAACAACTTAAATCACAACTCATAATACCATACCGAATATACTTATCAAATAGTTCCATATATAATCTCAATAAAAGAATTTCGAACACCGCATTACTAAAAATGTTTATAAAAAAACATATAGACCATATAAATCCTCGAGAACGCCATCTTATTACTAAAATCCATAAACCTCAAATCATCTCAATAAATTCCAAATCTAACAATCATCTCAAATATCTCATAATACCTCAAATAATAGAAGATGCTTCGGCTTGGCGGGCTGGCGGGCGGTGGTCAAGGATCATTTTCTATAAAAATACGGTTATAGTTTAGGCGTTTATTTACCTAGTTCTCTATAACCTTGGCTCTGATACCAATCTGTAACACCCCCAAAATTTGATACAGCGGAAGACTCAACAAGCTTTCGGGGTGCTACGGGGATTGGTATCCAACACAAGACAATATAGAACGAGATAAAGTAAACATAATAAAAACACAACCAAAACGGGGTTTTAAGGTTTACATTTATCCCAACATCATTCAGAGTCAGGCCCAAAATAAAATAACAGTAGGTCCAAAATTAATTATCAGAGTTTAGAAAAATAGATCCATAAACCATGAGCCTTGGCCGAGCCTTCCATTCCAAGCATGCATCTCGTCACTTAATTACCTGAGAAAACATGCTAAAAGTCAGCTTTCGCTGGTGAGATCATAGGTTTGAGTTCAACTAACAATATAGTGGACATATACGCAAAACGCTTGCTAGCTAGACTAAGGATTGGCTAAAAGCCTGCGGATACCCTCCGCTCCAACATAACACACGGATACCCTCCGTTCTAACATAGATATTCGGGTAACCCCCGCAATACCAATAAATACTCGGATAACCTCCGAAGTATTAATAACCTATAGGTGCACACTATAGTATCTAAATAAGTCAACCTTGAATAGTACACACGAAACTATGTGACTAAAGCTGACAATCCACCAATAACCAAATAAGCCAACCTTGAATAGTACACACAAAACTATGTGACTAAAGCTGACAATCCACCAATAACCAAATAAGCCAACCTTGAATAGTACACACAAAACTATGTGACTAAAGCTGACAATCCACCAATAACCAAATAAGCCAACCTTGAATAGTACACACAAAACTATGTGACTAAAGCTGACAATATATCCTAGTCCATACGCATAGCAAGTTTAGAAAGCATATAAAAGCGATAATAGTCCACATAAAATAATTTGCACGTTTCTCACCCCAAGTATTGAAAACATAGTTCAAGATTGAAAAATGGGGCTATGACTCACCTCAAGTCCAGAAAATATCAAGTAGAAGTCGGTAGAAATAAGATGTATGATAACTCACGAAACAGCAACTACGGACTTGGCACGACCTAACAATATTAACTCTTTCAGAAAACATTTCCTCAAATTTATAATATTCCCAAACCCGGACGAGAATCCGTTTTATTTCCGAAAATGCATTTCGTATTAGTTTGGTGTATTTGCGTTTGGTATCCATACGGGTAGTGGGTCGACTCAAAACAAACCAAAAAGATCACATAAGAATAATAAAATAAACTCTGGATCTAATAGTAGCCCAATATATCATTTAAATAAATCACCGAAGTTTACCAAATCCGTCGATTTAATAATCCTCATATTTATTTACGTAACATACCGTTCCAAGATTACACCCAACCTAAAGCACATAGCACATAATTACTATATAGTATATATCATAGTTTAATAAATTCCTCATATATATCGTCAAATTGGCCAGATTTCCCGATATATACACTCGCAATTTATTACACTCTACATATACTACACCCTATAGGCGTCGTAGGATACGATGCCCACTAATATATTCATTTCATATAGCCAAATAACCCGGTTCAACCTTATGGTTAAGTGGTTATTTAGTTATAGAAAACGTCTATATTAATCGCCATATATCCGTGACAACACGAACGTCACAAATAATAACTTACCTGGACCCGAGTGACAACGATTTCGCATAACTCAATGAGTTTATCCGTTATATATCCGAAATGACATTTTATTAACCGTTTAATAATTGTCGGGAGTTTCCCGTTTTATGTCACAATTTTTATAATAATAATACGTTCAATAATATTACGCCACTTTCGTAGCCTAATATATATCTAATTGTATTATTTATAATACGACTCGTGATTATTATTATTATTAATATACGCGCCTAGATAATTATATATACGTTATTCACGTATATATATTCATATAAACGTTCATATTATCAATAATTATTATTACGAGTTTTATTATTTTCGTTTTAATTTTTAATAGTTATTGAGTTATATGAAATGGTCATATGTCCGAGTCATGACTCTCGGCTCATTGTCCAAGTCCAAAGTAAATAACAAAAGTCATAAGATAATACATCTCCGTCCAAACAATCTCAAACCACGTGCTACAACAATAGGGTCCGACTACGGCACCCGACTAACCTATCTCCGTCAATCTAACGACCGTCTCACAATCGGTCCCCAATCACACTTTACCAATCGACAACAACTCCACAATCAATACAATAATTCCATTGTCGAGACTACAAAGGTCCCGACCCAACCAAAAAATGTTCGGCCGAAAATGAAATGCCACAACAATGTAACAATTAAGTTCACAATTATTACAAGAAAATAACATCAACCAAGTTAATGTTTGGGGTCGGTTTACCAAGCCAAACCCGAGCCCTCGACTCACTTGAGTCACGGCTCAATACCACGAGTCACAAGGACTCAAACTAAACATACAATAATCACATAGCTCACGAGAGCACCACAAAGTAACCAATTAGACCCATTCGACCCAAATGGTCAATCGGCAACAAAATAAATGCGCGGCTAATGGCCGCGACCCACAAGGGTCGAACCACAACCAATTCGAGCTCGAGACTCGAACCACGACCAAACGAGAACCCCCATACGGGTCTCGGCTGGTTATACGAGCATTCAACGGAAACCCCGAGACCTCATGGGTCTCGGTTAGCTCGGGTCGAAGTGCACAGCCATCGACAAACAACCAAACTACAACACCAAGGAAACCAAAGCCTCTCAAGGCTCGAACCAAAATAAGCCGAGAGCATAGGCTCTCGGTTCCGAGTCAACCACATCCAAAAACCAAGAAACCCGGATACCAAACTTAATATTTATCATCAAAACATCACTTCCCATTAAAAATCAATTCGATTCTCAACGAAATAATCCGTGTAGCCACGAATTAGTACCAATTCGTGGCACCCAAAACCTGAAAATAACTCCTTCTCACCTTCTTGGACCTCCAAATGAACGGATCTAGTAACGGTAATAAAAACTCGAACGAATTATTACAAGTTTGGTGGTGTTAATGGTGGTTCTAGGGTATGTATGATATACCAAAAGAAAGAGGATGAAGAGAGGAAGAAGATGGTGGTAATTATTTTGTAGGGTGGTCGGAGTTGCGGCGGTGGTGGCCGGATCTTAGGTTCGGCGGCTAGGTTAAAGATGGGGAAGAGGAGATGAGTTAGAGAGAGAATGAAAAGTGGTGAGGTGAGTGTGTGTGTGGGTGAACCGGACCAAACACACCCTATTTACTCTTTCATTTATTTATTTATTTTTTTTAAAGGGTTAATAAGAATAATAATAATAATAATAATAATAATAATAATAATAATAATAATAATAATAATAATAATAATAATAATAATAATAATAATAATAATAATATTATCATGTGGAGCGGGTAACGCGGGTAAATGTAAAAACATGTGGCCCGAACCCGAACTCATTTTAAACTTCAATATCACTCGAGAACATCTCGTAAATAATTAAAAATATAGTCGGACTCGTTAAGACGAATCATAAACTTTTGTTAGGTAATCCTAGTGCCAAAGTCAACGTAGTACCAAGTGAGAATTCAAATATACATCACCGAGCATTAAATCAAAAATGAATTATGAACATAATTCACGAATTCCATAACGTCATTAATTAAAAATATCCATAAAATAGGTCTTACAAGTTCGTTGTGAAATGAAAATTTCAAATAAAAAAATTATAAACGAACTTAAATCGTAATGCGGGTTTTTAAAATAGCTCCCTAAATTGCCGGTTGTCACACCCTACTACATACAATTGCATTTTATTTTAGATATCTTATATTGGTGATTATGTAGGAATACGAAATAAACGACGGTGAAGTCTGGAAGTAGCTTTAGTGCAGTGAAAGTTACAAATTTACTTTAATCATTTTTTGATTTATATCATGAATCAACATCTACTATTCTTCTATATTTTTAAGTTTGTACGTGTATTTAATTAACCTTTTTTTTGCAGATTAGATTACTATTTCGTACTCAACATGAATATAGGATTAATCTCCACTATAAGGTACGTGTATGCCATTAAGTTTTGATGCATACCAATCCTTTGATGAAATGTATAAACGAAAAGACAGTTATATTTGTTACAAATGTATTTGCTTTTTTCTTCTTTGGAGTTATTAAATGTATAACTATGGCTAAACATGATCTTTATTTTGTTTGTGTTAACTTTGTGTGAAATATACATTAAGATTTAAGATCATCACTTTACATCTTACTAAATGACAAAGAAGAAGATCGAGTACTATGTGATATGAACTTAATTGCATTCTGTTTGGGTGTGCTAAGTGGATACTGCAAATGGCACTCAAGTTGGATTTCTTTACGATCAGTGTATACACGTACAAACCTGATAATAAAGCATTCTGATGCATATCCTCAGATGACGGTTTTTGATAAGCTTCTTTTTGGTATTCATTTAATAGTCAATGCCAGCCATTCAACAAGATACAAAATTACCCTCATGAACAGAATTTTGGCCACGGGCAATCGTATGTAGCTTTGTCGAGGCTACATGAGCTCATGGTCTTAAGATACTTCTTAAAGATTTAACCAACTTTTTTTAGCTCAAGGTCTTAAGATACTTATTATATGTGGCTTTGCCGAGGCTACATTAGCTCATGTATAAGTTAATGCGGATACATAAAAGCAATTTAACCAACTGTATTTTTAATTTTCAAAAAAAGTTAGATGATTTCAACATGATTGCAATTTCTGAATTTTCGTAGGAAGTTCAATGGTTACGTTCATACCCAGTGTACTCTACGTTGACATGTCTCCTTTTATATCCGGTCCTAATTTCTACAAGAACGCTTAGGCTCATCACGTATCTGGTATTTGATTAATGAACCTTATTATTGGTATTTGCTTAATGAACCTTCTTTTCTTGAGTTGGCTATAGGTTCATTTAATTTTGACCACTGGACGCACACCAACAATTTGATGAAATGCTGGCCAAACCTTTAAATCGGTAATTATCTCTTAATTTTGTGCATATTTTATGTTTGAAAATTATTAAATTATTGCTGTTTTTATGTTTGATTGTTAATTTTGATAAGATTTAGTGTTATTTTGATTTTTATTGTTGGTTGGATTATAATTGAATGTTTGTTGATGATCGGTTAATTTTTTTTTTTTTTTTTTTTTTTTTTTTTTTTTTTTTTTTGTAGTATTGCGTTTACTTTTGACTTTTGGATATGTAAATGATCGTTTTCTGTAGGTTTGTGCATGTGTTTGCTTTCTAAGTACGTCCACATTGAAGCCTTCAAGAAAAGGAATGTTGCTAACATGAAGTTGATTTTCAACAGGGCTAAGCGGTACACTGAGAAGTATCAAGCCAAGGTCTGATTGGTTTTAGCCATTTTGGCATATGGTGTATGGTTTTGAGTTTGGACTAATGTGGGTTGTTTTTGTTATGCAGCTAAAGAATTGATTCAGTCAAAATGTTATGTAGCTAAAGGAATTGATTCAGTTTGGATTGCTGATTTGGGTCCTCAGATCAAGCTCAAAACCTATGAGGAGAAGTGAAGCCTTGGTCAAGCTTTACAAATAGGTTGTTCACAGTACGCATCTATGGATTTTCGTGATCAATCTCAAGTGTAAAAAGGTACTTTATAATCTTCTAAATCATATTTGTATTTGTTTACTTCAATTAGATTAAATATCTTGCTCACTTTAGGTTTCACCCTTGCTAAAATGAATACTTCACTTCTTATCAGCATGCTGCAATCGGATGCAGTAAATTAAAAATAGCAGCAAATTTCCTGATGTTGCTTTGAAGTTTACACATTGATGCGTATGTCAAAGATTTAAAATTTGTAAATGCTTATCAAGTTTGGCATTTACTACTAATATAATACTGATGTAACACCCCAACCCGACAAGGGTAGAAGTGCCACAAGGATGGTGACATATCAAAGCATACATACATAATATCATACACAGCGGAAGTCTTAAACATAATTCAATAAGAAAGACCAAGCCAACACAGCTTAAGTCAAAGTACATAAGTTCAAAGATGAAGAAATAATCCAAAGGAAATAAGAACATAATCCAAATCCAAAGTCATAACATAGGGTGGTCATCTAAGATAAAAGCTCCAACACAAGCTCTAACTCTCATCCCATAGCAAAAGCCCAGCTCCTAGCTTAGATACCTGCCGCAGGAAAAGGAAATGCGGCTGAGCTTAAAAAGCCCAGTGAACAGATACATAAACAAAGCAACGATAATGAAATAGAACTGAAATATAGTGCATTGGGGAATATCATAAGGAATAAACAAATGAATAATAGAAAGGAAAAATAGGATAGTCATCTACCACGAGCCCAAAACTCAAAGTCATATCTCAAAATCATAAGTCTTCAAATCATAATCTCACAATCAGAGGGGATACCTCTCAGGCAACCAGATAATATGAGGGGTGTCCTCATGTATCATAAGGGTGGAGTGATCAGCTCCCAAGGGTTGTGAAGGGCATGTATAGCACACAGTACCAATCACCTCAAAGTCAACTCAAAGTCATAGTTAAATCCACTAAGCATACATATCTAGGATTGCAATCCATACGCCCCTTACTCAAAGTCAATCTCAAAGTCATATACTCAAAGTCATAATGGCCATAATAATAATCATAAAAAGGGACGGCGTGAGAAATCACTCACCCACACATGAGTCATGCCAGTGGTGCATCACAGACATGCCTATGGTACCTCCATAGGTAGGAGAAACATAAATGGCTCGGGTATCAAACTAAGAGTCAGGTCTCAAAGTCATGCAAAAGGTCATATAGCAAAGGTTTATCTCAAAGTCATCTCAAAATCATATCAGGGTTCAATCAAAAGGGAACATAGCAGTGGCTTGGGGAATCTTAACTGAAATCATAACTCAACATCAATGTATAGGAACCTTTTACTGAAAAAGGCAGAGTATCCGTACCTTATTGCAAAGCACAAATAAAACAAACACAGAAATGGAAAGGGCTCAAGATCTCTCCTTCTTCACACCTAGAGAAGAAAAGGGGAATCATAATTCATTCTTAAATTCATGTCTTTCCATTTTAAGTAACTTTCCATTTTTAGCAGGTTTCCATAAATAGTAAGTTTCCACTTTTAGAAAGTTTCCATATATAGTAAGTTGAATCATTATTAATGGAAATAATGTATCTTTTAACCTTTTTACTCATTTGGTCCTTAGGGTTTCATAACTTTGCATTTTATACCCTTTACTTTCCAAAATTACACTTTAAACCTTTTAGTATTCAAAGTTACACATTAAACCCTTAACTTATCCATTTTACATAATGAGCACTTATTTTATCATATTATACGAATGGATACTCAAGTATTCATAATTTACACATTAAGTCCCTCTAGTTATTAAAGTTACATATTTAACCCTTTAATTTACAATTTCAATCTTTAATTATTACTAATTACATATTATGCCATTAATTTATCAAAATGACACATAACTCCCTGAATATATTAAATTACTCAAAACAGCTCCAAGTTTCTGAAAATTACATGTTTAGTCCCTCTCTTTTAATTATTTTCAAAACAAACCCTAATTAGGTTTAAAATACATTTTAATCCATTTAATTGCAAAAATTACACATAGCACCCACAAGTTATATTTTATTCGAATTATATATGATCCAATTTAAGTTCTAAAAATAACCCTTAAGTTTTAAAAGTTACCAAACTCACCCAAAACCTTTTTGCCAAATCGTATAAACATAAAATAAAGAATTACAAACCCTAATCCATCTCATTCACTTTCCAATCATTAGATCATTATTAACATCATTAAATGTCACCTTTTTCCAGCCCTAAACCAAAACCCTAGATCCCACGATTTTTATTTCTTTTTCTCTTTATACGATTTATACAAAAATTCAATAAATCAAAATAAATTCAAAACACATGATTCAAGCCATGATAATTCTTCCAACATTTTTCCAGATCATATTACATTATAACATATGTAAATAAATTATATTTAGAATTATTATGGATCGCATGGTGTATTTTACGATTTACACATGTTTTTAGGGTTTAATTTACGAATATGATATAGAGCATGCATGGATCGATTCAACCATTTTATTTGATGTTTATAGGATGTAAGGGACCTGAGAAAAATACCAAACCAAGAATTGAACGTGTGGAGAGGGCTGTACGATTTGTTGTGTACGCGTATGATCCAAATCGAACCAAAAATGACCACGACTCCAAAAGCTTCTCCACGACCTTTACAATATTTTTCCCAGAGTATACATGATATGAGGATTATGAGAAAAATCATAAACGAATTTTAGGGAGGTCGAACAAATCAGAATCGATCTTACCTTGTTTTTAGGGCTCGACAAAAGAAACCAAGACCACGATCGTACCAAGCTTCAACAATTCGAATGGGTATTTTTCTAGGACTTCTTGGATGTTGTTTGATCACAGAAAAATGCTTAGGAATGATGGGGTTGTCGAATGGAGGCTATGAGAATTTCTTGTGTGTTTTATTAAATCGGCAATTAGGGTTTTCAAAAGAAAAGATATGGGTTGACCTTTAAAATGGAATGCCGTGTGAAAGAGGGGGGGAAAGACCAGAAATTTCGACTAAATTAGTTGGGGATATCTTGGGATAATCATCTTCCATTTTTAGATAGTATATATCTTTTAAAATTAATTTAAATCAAAATATAACACATATTAAGTCATTCGGCCCTATGAGGGGTATTTTGGTAATTTTGTAACATTTATAAATGTTAAATGAAGTTGTTAAAATTACCTTGGATCATAACTTGTGCATTGTTTGAAGTTTGGGACTTATTTGGAGACCTTATAAGCTTTTAATTAAATTTTAAACTTGTAGGGGTATTTTGGTCTTTTCACATGTTCTCAGATTTTAGGTGTTACAACTTCTTCCCCTCTAAAAAGAAAAATTTCGTCCTCGAAATTTGAAAGGAATCAGAAATGAAACGAATCGAAACATAACGGAGACATACCAGATCAGAATACAAAATGAGGATAGCTAGCTCGAATAGACTCCTCGGTTTCCCAGGTAGCTTCCCGCTCTGGGTGGTTCCGCCAAAGAATCTTAACGAAAGGAATAACTTTACGCCTCATAACTCGCTCTTGGCGATCAAGAACAGCTTCCGGCTCCTCCGGAAGAGACATATCGGGCTGAATCTGATCGAAAGGATAGGACACCACATGCAAGGGATGATAATTATATCCCCTCAGAAGAGATACATGAAAGACGTCATGAACATGTGATAACTGCGGAGGAAGAGCCAAACGATACGAAACCTCTCCGATGCGCTCCAGAATCTCAAGCGGTCCAATGAATCGAGGACTAAGCTTGCCCTTGATCCCGAAACGTTTAACTCCACGAAACGGCGAAACTTTAAGGAATACCCGATCACCAACACGAAACTCTAAGTCACGCCGATGCTTATCAGCATAACTCTTTTGACGCGCACGTGCTTCCTTCAACTTTTCCCTAGCAACATCCACTTTCTCGGTAGCAATCTGAACTAACTTCGGACCTTCAATAATACGCTCACCGACCTCATTCCAACAAACTGGAGCTCTGCACTTCCTACCATACAACATCTCGAAAGGAGCCATACGAATACTCGCGTGCCAGCTGTTGTTGTATGCAAACTCAACCAAACACAAATATTCGTCCCAGTTACCAGTCCACTCTAAAGCACATGCCCTCAACATATCCTCTAATGTCTGGATGGTCCTCTCCGACTGACCATCTGTCTGAGGGTGAAAAGCCGTGCTGAACTTAAGGCGCGTACCCCATGCCTTATGCAATCCCTTCCAGAAACGAGATATAAACCGTGGGTCTCTATCTGATATGATAGCCGTAGGCATACCATGAAGCCTAACGATCTCCTGCTGAAATATGTCCGCCAACTTACTAACTCTGTAGTCCACACGAATAGGGAGGAAGTGAGCAGACTTGGTTAGTCGATCAACAACCACCCAAATCGCATCATGCTTCTTACGGGTAAGAGGTAAACCTGTAACGAAATCCATGGAAATCTCTTCCCACTTCCACTTCGGAATTTCCAATGGCTGCAATAACCCACTCGCTCTTTGATGCTCAATCTTGACTTGCTGGCAAGTCAAACACTTAGATACAAACAACGCCACGTCATGTTTCATACCATTCCACCAAAAATGTTGTTTAAGATCCCTGTACATCTTGGTAGAACCAGGATGAATAGTGAACGGGGAACTATGAGCCTCTGATAGAATAGTCTCTCGAAGTTCCGGATCGTTAGGAACGCAAAGACGATCCTCAAACCAAACCACACCAAATTCGTCAACTCTGAACTCTGACTGTTTGCCTTCCTCAACATTTTGAACTATAGACCACAGCTTACCATCCTCCTTCTGAGCTTCCTTTATTCGCAAGATAAGATTGGACTCAACTTTAAGACTAGCCCAATAACCATCCTGACCTCTAATACAAAACTCCACATCCAGAAGCTCTAAGTCATGCAAAACACGAGGATCAAACTCTAAACTCGCAACCATACCAGACTTCCTACTAAGAGCATCCGCGACTACATTCGCCTTACCGGGATGATACTGAATATTAACATCATAGTCCTTCAGAAGTTCTAACCACCGCCTCTGTCTCATATTCAGTTCCTTCTGAGTGAAAATGTATTTAAGACTCTTGTGATCGGTGAAAATGTCACAAGACTCTCCATACAAATAATGGCGCCAAATCTTTAGCGCGAAAACCACAGCTGCTAACTCAAGATCATGTGTCGGATAATTCACCTCGTGAGGTTTCAACTGCCTCGAAGCATAAGCAATCACCTTCCCATGCTGTGTCAACACACATCCCAAACCTTTCTTCGATGCATCACTATATATTTGAAAACCACCTGAACCAGATGGAAGAGTCAAAATAGGTGCAGACACTAAACGTTTCTTCAACTCCTCGAAACTACTTTCCCTCTCATCAGTCCAAACAAACTTCTCTCCTTTCCTCATCAATTGTGTTAAAGGCAAAGCGAGACGCGAAAAGCCTTCAACAAATCTCCTATAATACCCAGCAAGACCCAGAAAACTCCTTACTTCCGTCACGTTTGTAGGTCTCGGCCATTTTGTGATAGCCTCAACCTTCGCAGGGTCCATAGTAATACCGTCCGTAGAAACAATGTGACCCAAGAAAGCTACTCGATCCAACCAAAACTCGCACTTCGAAAACTTCGCATATAATCTCTGCTGTCGAAGAACCTCCAGAACCATACTAAGATGTTGCTCGTGTTCCTCCTCGGACTTAGAATACACAAGGATGTCATCAATAAAGACAATGACGAACTTATCGAGGAATTCGTGAAATACCCGGTTCATAAGGTCCATGAAAACTGCAGGAGCATTGGTCAACCCGAAAGGCATAACCAAGAATTCATAATGACCGTACCGAGTTCGAAAAGCCGTTTTAGGAACATCTTGCTCCCTCACCCGAAGTTGGTGATAACCGGACCTCAGATCAATCTTAGAGAAATGCCTCGCCCCTTGCAATTGGTCAAATAGATCATCAATGCGTGGAAGAGGGTAACGGTTACGGATTGTGATACGGTTAAGTTCCCGATAATCAATACAAAGACGCATGCTTCCATCCTTCTTCTTAACAAACAATACGGGAGCACCCCATGGAGACACACTCGGATGAATGAATCCATTATCTAACAGTTCTTGCAATTGCTCCTTCAATTCTTTCAATTCGATCGGTGCCATACGGTATGGAGCTTTAGATATGGGTTCAGCACCCGGAATCAGATCGATGCTGAACTCAATTTCTCGAACAGGAGGAATACCAGGAAGTTCATCTGGAAACACATCAGTAAAATCGCGCACAACGCGAATACCATCAATGCTCGGAACATCCACAGAAGTATCCTTGATAGAAGCAAGGAAACCAATACAGCCATGTGAAATCAGTGTCCGGGCTTTCATAGCCGAAATGATCTTTACGGATTTCAGAGGTTGTGAACCAGAATAGACAAAATCAGGATGATGAAGATTACCAAAGATCACTTTACGAGCATAACAATCAATGGTCGCTTTATGAGCAGCCAACCAGTCCATGCCCAGAATAATATCAAAGTCAATCATATCGTTGGGAAGAAGGTTCGCAGCACGAATACGATCATCGAAACGAAGAGGGCAATTCACATACTCAACATCAATAATCACATGAGTTTTCATCGGAGTAGCAATAGATATACGGTTCTTTAGTCGTTTTGGGGTTATGTTTATTTTATTTGCAAGTGAAGTAGATATTATGGAATGCGTAGCACCGGTGTCAAATAAAACAAAGACAGTACGATCTCCAATAAATAGAAAGCCCGTAATAGTACCTGAGGAACCAGCTGCCTGATCACGAGTCATAGAGTAAACCCGGCCTGAATTAGGAGCAGCCCTAGCATCAACTTTAGGTTCACCAGCCTTCTTCTTAGGACAGTCTACGACTTTGTGCTGAGTAGAACCACACCAGAAACAACCACCAGAAGCTTTATAACAAGGACCTGGATGAGTCTTCCCACAGAAAGTACATGTAGGAGGAGGGGGTAGAGCTTCAAAAGACTTCTTCTGACCCGACGATCCCGACTGCTGATACTGCTGAGAATCCCTACATCGGTTGTTATTATTCTGCCCTTGACGATCACCACCATACCTACCAGTATCCCGACGATCCTGGTTCTTGTAATCCTGCTGTCTATTATTATAACCACGGTCCTGACGACCCCTCTGATCATACCCCTGGTCCTCTCGACCCCGAGAATCCTGCCTATGGTCCTGCCGACCATGACTACGAGAATCCACCCTGTTACCATCCCTATCACGCTTATAAGACACCCGATCCGCATGTAGCAACTCAATGTTACGGGCGGCATCCTGCACTCCAGCAACATCCTCAAAAGTAGTGTTAACGATCTTGTCCAACACCCACTTCTTCAAAGCCCATTTAAAATGACGTGCCTGACGCACAGAATCACCAGTAACCTCTGGCCCAACAAAACTAGCCAAACGCAAGAATCTCTGCATAAACTCTCCGGATGACTCCTGATCATCCTGACGAATCGACCCGTACTCTCTCTCATACCTTAACTGTTCTGCCATAGGAAGATACTGTCTGTAAAATGCCTCAATGAAATCAGCCCACGAACAAGTCTCAGCAAAATCACCTCCTTTGGCCTGAACAAGAGCAGTCCACCAGTTCTGAGCATCACCTTCCAATTTGAATGTAGCCAAACGAGTTTTAAACTCGTCACCACATCCCAGAACACGAAACAATTTCTCAACATGTGTGATCCAATCCTCCGCTTCATGGGGAGTAGCAGCGGACTTGAATGAGAGAGGCTTGAGCTTGTTAAACCTCTCGATCCACACATGGATACCAGTTGGGGGAACATGAGGTGTAGCATTAGGTTGAGCATTTGGTGGAGTAGAAGGTCTAGCACCACTACCAGAAGGACTCGGCCCATTCCTGAGGTTATTGGCCACTTCAGTCACTACTCGTGGAATAGCAGCTTCCAAAGCAGCGTTAATCATAGCTTGGAAATCAGGGGCATCATCATCCCCATCAGTGTACTGAGTAAAGCGGGTGTTCACCATCTGAATGATCATGGAAAGGGATTAGCAAAACATAAGAGAAAATAAGCACGAAATGGAAGACGAAGCAGAAACCTATGCTACCCAAATCCTCACCAGTTAAACCTAAAGTCTTAAGGGTCAAATCCTAAGGTCCATAAGACTCACAGGCCATGTTTATGTACTACAGGTCGCAGCCTGGGCTCTGATACCATAATTGTAACACCCCAACCCGACAAGGGTAGAAGTGCCACAAGGATGGTGACATATCAAAGCATACATACATAATATCATACACAGCGGAAGTCTTAAACATAATTCAATAAGAAAGACCAAGCCAACACAGCTTAAGTCAAAGTACATAAGTTCAAAGATGAAGAAATAATCCAAAGGAAATAAGAACATAATCCAAATCCAAAGTCATAACATAGGGTGGTCATCTAAGATAAAAGCTCCAACACAAGCTCTAACTCTCATCCCATAGCAAAAGCCCAGCTCCTAGCTTAGATACCTGCTGCAGGAAAAGGAAATGCGGCTGAGCTTAAAAAGCCCAGTGAACAGATACATAAACAAAGCAACGATAATGAAATAGAACTGAAATATAGTGCATTGGGGAATATCATAAGGAATAAACAAATGAATAATAGAAAGGAAAAATAGGATAGTCATCTACCACGAGCCCAAAACTCAAAGTCATATCTCAAAATCATAAGTCTTCAAATCATAATCTCACAATCAGAGGGGATACCTCTCAGGCAACCAGATAATATGAGGGGTGTCCTCATGTATCATAAGGGTGGAGTGATCAGCTCCCAAGGGTTGTGAAGGGCATGTATAGCACACAGTACCAATCACCTCAAAGTCAACTCAAAGTCATAGTTAAATCCACTAAGCATACATATCTAGGATTGCAATCCATACGCCCCTTACTCAAAGTCAATCTCAAAGTCATATACTCAAAGTCATAATGGCCATAATAATAATCATAAAAAGGGACGGCGTGAGAAATCACTCACCCACACATGAGTCATGCCAGTGGTGCATCACAGGCATGCCTATGGTACCTCCATAGGTAGGAGAAACATAAATGGCTCGGGTATCAAACTAAGAGTCAGGTCTCAAAGTCATGCAAAAGGTCATATAGCAAAGGTTTATCTCAAAGTCATCTCAAAATCATATCAGGGTTCAATCAAAAGGGAACATAGCAGTGGCTTGGGGAATCTTAACTGAAATCATAACTCAACATCAATGTATAGGAACCTTTTACTGAAAAAGGCAGAGTATCCGTACCTTATTGCAAAGCACAAATAAAACAAACACAGAAATGGAAAGGGCTCAAGATCTCTCCTTCTTCACACCTAGAGAAGAAAAGGGGAATCATAATTCATTCTTAAATTCATGTCTTTCCATTTTAAGTAACTTTCCATTTTTAGCAGGTTTCCATAAATAGTAAGTTTCCACTTTTAGAAAGTTTCCATATATAGTAAGTTGAATCATTATTAATGGAAATAATGTATCTTTTAACCTTTTTACTCATTTGGTCCTTAGGGTTTCATAACTTTGCATTTTATACCCTTTACTTTCCAAAATTACACTTTAAACCTTTTAGTATTCAAAGTTACACATTAAACCCTTAACTTATCCATTTTACATAATGAGCACTTATTTTATCATATTATACGAATGGATACTCAAGTATTCATAATTTACACATTAAGTCCCTCTAGTTATTAAAGTTACATATTTAACCCTTTAATTTACAATTTCAATCTTTAATTATTACTAATTACATATTATGCCATTAATTTATCAAAATGACACATAACTCCCTGAATATATTAAATTACTCAAAACAGCTCCAAGTTTCTGAAAATTACATGTTTAGTCCCTCTCTTTTAATTATTTTCAAAACAAACCCTAATTAGGTTTAAAATACATTTTAATCCATTTAATTGCAAAAATTACACATAGCACCCACAAGTTATATTTTATTCGAATTATATATGATCCAATTTAAGTTCTAAAAATAACCCTTAAGTTTTAAAAATTACCAAACTCACCCAAAACCTTTTTGCCAAATCGTATAAACATAAAATAAAGAATTACAAACCCTAATCCATCTCATTCACTTTCCAATCATTAGATCATTATTAACATCATTAAATGTCACCTTTTTCCAGCCCTAAACCAAAACCCTAGATCCCATGTTTTTTATTTCTTTTTCTCTTTATACGATTTATACAAAAATTCAATAAATCAAAATAAATTCGAAACACATGATTCAAGCCATGATAATTCTTCCAACATTTTTCCAGATCATATTACATTATAACATATGTAAATAAATTATATTTAGAATTATTATGGATCGCATGGTGTATTTTACGATTTACACATGTTTTTAGGGTTTAATTTACGAATATGATATAGAGCATGCATGGATCGATTCAACCATTTTATTTGATGTTTATAGGATGTAAGGGACCTGAGAAAAATACCAAACCAAGAATTGAATATGTGGAGAGGGTTGTACGATTTGTTGTGTACGCGTATGATCCAAATCGAACCAAAAATGACCACGACTCCAAAAGCTTCTCCACGACCTTTCCAATATTTTTCCCAGAGTATACATGATATGAGGATTATGAGAAAAATCATAAACGAATTTTAGGGAGGTCGAACAAATCAGAATCGATCTTACCTTGTTTTTAGGGCTCGACAAAAGAAACCAAGACCACGATCGTACCAAGATTCAACAATTCGAATGGGTATTTTTCTAGGACTTCTTGGATGTTGTTTGATCACAGAAAAATGCTTAGGAATGATGGGGTTGTCGAATGGAGGCTATGAGAATTTCTTGTGTGTTTTATTAAATCGGCAATTAGGGTTTTCAAAAGAAAAGATATGGGTTGACCTTTAAAATGGAATGCCGTGTGAAAGAGGGGGGGGGGGAAAGACCAGAAATTTCGACTAAATTAGTTGGGGATATCTTGGGATAATCATCTTCCATTTTTAGATAGTATATATCTTTTAAAATTAATTTAAATCAAAATATAACACATATTAAGTCATTCGGCCCTATGAGGGGTATTTTGGTAATTTCGTAACTTTTATAAATATTAAATGAAGTTGTTAAAATTACCTTGGATCATAACTTGTGCATTGTTTGAAGTTTGGGACTTATTTGGAGACCTTATAAGCTTTTAATTAAATTTTAAACTTGTAGGGGTATTTTGGTCTTTTCACATGTTCTCAGATTTTAGGTGTTACAACTGAGAATTCTAATCGTGAAGCGACTAGGTACACACCAAGGCACAAGGCTGTTTCAACTAAATATATGATACTAACGGTTGTAGTTGTACCAATACAGACCATAGGTAAGAGAAATACACATCAACGAAAAACCCAATAGTTAATCATATGGACTTGGTTTGTTTGCTGATGAAACGAAGTAGATAATAGATGGATTGGCTACTATACATGATATGGAAATTTAAGACTCAAGTTACATTACATATATCAAGGCACTCTAGAAAAACTTTGGAATATGAAGATTTTGAGATTAAGTCATACTTATGCAGAGTACATTGAGTGCAACTATAGAGGTTTGATGCGGAAGCAATCATTTTAAAAGTATGTACATACCTGTTGATTATGTAATGTTTTTTTTTTTTTTGTGGATTATAGATGATTGTCTCATTGGATTTGTTTTCTTTTCAACAGCCAACAACAAAGACGATGCTTGAATCAAATATATACAGGGGAGATCTGAGCTTGGTGGCCATCAGAATCACTTGCACTATCACAATGTAATCACTTCATTTGTTTAACATTGCTTTTAATTAGAGGTAGCCACTGTGAATCACGCTTATTGGTGGTTTAACTTGGGTTATGTTTCATCTAAACTCGCCAAAACAATTTTTTTAACTAAAAGCAATGGGTTCAACGGGTCGAATAGTTTAAAAGGTTAAAAGTCACCCAAAATCATATTTAAGTTTCATATGTACCACATATGCTAGATTTTTAAGTCGAGTCAAAATAGACCAGGTTGGATTGCGTTGCAGCCAACATATTGTTGACTTCTCGAAATTCGTAAAAAATAGTAATGACTAAACGCTTATTTATGCCATGGACAACTTCAGTTCACGACCCATTACTCTTTTAGCTATTTCTGTTAACAAAAAATGATCTTAACTGACCCATTTCGCATAAATGAGATGAAAGTTTCTTTAACCTGCCACAACTTTTTATTTGAATGGAAGAGAAGTTTTATTGCAATAAGCAATTGATAAGCTATAAAATGCATAACACCACGAGCACTTGAACTAATAACACCAGCACTTTCGCATGTTAAAATGGTTTTGTAATCAAGGGGGAATGCTTCTCACATGTATGTTCTGCTATAATGATTTCGCTTCATACTACGTTAGTACTCTTTATTTATGTTTGTTTAGTTTAGGTTAGGTTACCAGGTTTGAAGATTTGTTATTTATGATTTGAATCTCTTTTGGCCTTTAGGCATAGTTTTGTGGGCACTTTTTGCTAGGGAAATTACAATAGGAGAGGTAGAGGTTAGGATTGGTGTATTTAAGTTTCTGGTAATGTTATTATGCTGCTACACACAGTTGTTGCCATTTTTATAGAATGATTGTTGTATCTTCAGTCTCTAATTAGTTGAGTTTTGTTAGCAATGATATAATGGATATAGCTGTGTTGTGCTTTTTTTTCTTTTCTTTTCTTTTCTTTTCTTTTTTTTTTTTGAGTGAAAAAGGTGAACATATATTAATCATCAACATTAAATCAATAAAAAGAAAAATGGTTGGACATGCCCAAACCATGATACAATCGGCTAACAAGAATACTAGAAAAACAACTAAACTGCTACATACCTGATACACCAACCTTATACCTCTGAGATCCAGATTGCTAAAGTCGTTGCCGTTCAACAAGTGTTGATTACATTTTTAAATGTATTGAAGGCGTTTATTTTGTAAAATAGATGTTCTTTAGTATTCAAGAGTGGCATTATCAGTTTATTATACTTGTGTTGTCTGGTGTTTAGGGTGCCTCAATCAAATGTGTAAGCATACTTTGATAAATTCCCTACACTTGGAAGCCTCAATGAAAAGTGTAAGCATACTTTGTTGAGCTTTAATTGTATTATAACTAAATTATGCTGCCTAAAACTTCAATCACTTCTCATGCCACAAGATTAACCATTGTGCTTATGAACAACTTAAGCTTTATCAACCATAGAAAAAGATTCCAAAGGTTATGGTCAGCACCTAAGGGTTAGGTTGCAAGTCCATTAGTAACTGAAATAATGATGGCCTGCATGAAATTTTCAAGCTGATTTCACAAATGTGATTGCCACAAGATTAACCACCATTTTACTGATTTTGATGTTTTTAGCATTACCTATGAACCTTTTAACACCAACTCTAATATGTAAGGGTAGCAAAATGAGGGGCAGGTAGGTTGGGTAGTGGGTAAAAATAGCCCATTTATAGTACGGGTCATAATGGTCCGGCTGGGTTGACCTACACATATTTTTGTCCTGTATATATGACGATTCCAAGTTTCAGTTTAAGACATCGAACTTCATGTCTCTAAGTATTCTGTTGATAGTGTATGAATGACTGAGTGTAACCACACGAGGTTTTTATCACATAAAGAATACATATTACATGATAATATCAACTTGCCATAGCATGTTCGGAACTGAAAATAAGCAATAAGCTCATCCGAACTGAAAAAAGTAAGCTAACCCAAACACCCCCGTTATATTACATGAATTCATAGATGATTCCTTTTTTTATACTAATATGATAGTATATGAGTTATGATGAGGCGAAAAATGATCCGTTTTTAGGGGGTCATTTAAGCCCGAATTCGAATTTATTTGATCAAATATTGCCCTAAATCATTCCTTTTGTGATTTTAGGTACTTTGGGAGTGAAATCTGGAAAAGGAAGCAATTCGGACGTTTTTGGAGCATAAAAGTGAAGAAAACGCCAAAGTCTTAATTTTCCATGCTGGGAACAGTAGGTGATGGCGTCAAGAGTAACACCCTGACGGCGTCAAGAGCAAAATTCCATGACGATCCAGTACAGATTTGAAGGCGTCACGAAGTAGGGCGTCAAGAGTTAAAGTCATGATGGCCTGGAAATGATTATCACTTGACGGCGTCAAATGTAGATCAAGGCAGTCCGAGAAGAGTTTTGGCGGCGAGGTGACGGCGTCACAAGCTTGGTCTTGACGCCGTCAGACCCCTTTTCCTATATATAGTTTTCTAATTTTCACATTAAAAAGAGAGAAGTTTTGGAGAAACCCTAAGTACGAACTTGGTGCGAATTTTACAGGTTTTTCAAGGGTTCCAAGCCCTTGATACCTTTCATGTGTAATTAAGATAAGTGTTCTTTCAATTCAATCAATATGTCTATGTGTTGGTTGTCTATATCTTGTTCTTGTCTTAATTCCATCATGCTAGGCTAGATCTATCATGTGTTTGCTTGGATCTAATGAAACCTAGATGTTAATTATGTGTTGATTACTTGTTTATACTTGTCTTGGATGAATGATTTATATGTTAGGCTTAAGAAAACTGGCAGATCTCCAATTGGTAACATGCTTGAACGTCTTAAGAAACATGAACCGACACGCACTAGGTCTTTATTGGTTGTATTTAATGCATGAGCCACTGTTTACAATCCCTATAGTTGTGCTGGGCATGGTGTAGGAGGAGATAAGAGCTCATAGAATTGGGGAGTTAAGTGTGCCACCCCATGAATGGTATTAAGGAATACGATCCGTCATCTATGCAATTATAACAAGTAATTAACGTGTAAAAGATGTCTAGGGAGTAGTGAAATCTAAGTAAACACATTTTCTCCACTTATTGCTCACAAATTTAGTATAATTTAGCTTATTTTCATTTCTAGTATTTTATTTTGATTGCATCTTTAGTATTGGGTTAGTTGATTAGCAACTAATTCCGCCCAAATCCTTCATACCCGAGATTTTTAATTGCTTTCATAAAATATAAAAACAACAAAAATAATCATCTCTCACCTTTAGAACTAGTATTTAGGTTTTCTAATCCTAGCGACACTATTCCTAAGCTGAACGATCAATCCCCCGGTACTTGTCACTATACTATACTACAACGATCAGGTACACTGCCTGGTGGGGGTTGTAAGCTTCTCAAGATCCATTGAGAGGTAAAGCCTGGTGCGATTCCCACATATCAAGTTAGATGGTGTGTACCATACTACCGTGTGTGATTTGTTTCCCTTCTACTTATGCTTATGCTTACACGGACAAGTAGTGAAGTGTTAGGATTTGCTTATGCCGTAGGGAATGTAAAAGAACACATTTTGTCTTTATAAATGATTCCCTTTTTTATGCTAATATGATAGTATATGAGTCAGATGGTGTGTGCCGTGTGATTTTCTTTGACTACTGAATTTTATTTAGTGTTTTGTCAGTTATGTAATAACATTTATTTTCATTTTTTTATTTCAGATAAGCAGAAAGTTGGTGGTGTAGTCCCTGCTATTGAGAAACCAAGATTGTATCATGGAAAGGGTGGTGAGTTAATGTATGCTGCTGTTTCTTGGTTCATTGAGTGTATTTCTGTTGTAAACATAACTTTGACAGAAAAAATAAAGAAAAGTCTACTTGATAATCTTAATGTTAATTTAAGTCATCCGAGTGGTCAAATACAGGTATATAGCATTTCTCTTGCTGTTATCAATTCCTTCATTGATGATTTATAGGAGTTAAGTGTATACAAGTTAAAGGAGCTTAGGCCTTTAACACATTGTCAAAGGTGAGTACTGGTATGAATGGTGTTCTCATAGGTTTGCAATAACGAAAGAATAGACAGGTGGACTCTCCTCTTTTTTCACTTATTACCCGTTTTGAACGAGCACTATACAAGCTTAGAGTTGCTACACCCTACTTATTGTTTAATAAGGTCAAACTCTTTTGTTTATATCATCCTATACGTAAATTTGCTAATCTCGGTTGGGTTGATTGGATGCATACTTTGAAAGAAATTATCGTGTTACCATAGGTTGATTGGAAAACTTTGAAAACTAATTGTAAAATGAAGAGTAGTTACGCTTTAATTATTTATACAGATTTTATATGACATTGTTCTTGCAGATATTCATCCTTACATTTTGTTATGTAAGGGAGCTCAGACATATACAAGCTAAAAGAGCCAGGCCTTACTTGTTGGTCAAAGGTGAGTAAGGGTATGAATGGTGTTCTCATAGATTTGCAACAGGCAAAAAATAAACAAGCGGACTCTCCCCTTCTTTACTTATTACCTATTTTGAAGGAGTTCTATATAGTATATGAGTGGGTCACACCTTACTTATCTTTCAATAAAGTAGAGTATGTTGTAGCTGAGCTATGATTTAAACTAAAGATACTGAATTAGTGACTACCAAGGGACACCCAAACAAGGTAGATTCTTTTCAATATTGAATTAGCGTTCAATACCGAATTAGTGTTCAATGACGTAAACTTTTTTCATATATTCTAAATGCTTTCAGTATATTCAAGAAGGACAGAAGCTTTCCAGTTGAGCTATCAAGTTATTATCGAATGGAGTCTTAATTATGTTGAGTTGACTGACTGATAACTTTTTTCAAACTAAGTTTGTTTCAAGCCTTTTTATATTTCTATAGTTTCAAGGTTGGTGTACAATTTTGTTTATTTGATCGATTGGTTGAGCAGATAACCTCTCAATTTGTTGAAATTTAATTGATCACATTTTAAAAGTTATTGTTTTACATTATTGAAAATTGACAAGTATATGGAAAAAATGTACGACCAAAGATGGATAAAGAAGAGGCCTGTAATCAAGTTTCGAAGTTAACATTTCAATGATTTCATGTCAAATGGATTGGAAATACACAAGGATGTTATAGTATCATTATGTTGCTAACTTGCAACTTCTAACGCATCTATTGATGTAGTTCAGCTCCAGTTTGTTGACTATTGGGTCAATTGGGTTAAGCAACGATGAATGTATTATACGAAGTTTAATATTAATATTGGACAATGCAATTAATATATAGTTAAGTATTGTCTGTGTCAATGTTGTGGTTTTGTTGTGCTTTTAATATTAATATTGGAGCATGCAATTATTATATAGTCGATGAATGTATTATATGTATTAATCCGAAAGTAGCACCGCTACAAATGAATCCATTTTCTCTTCAAAATTTATTAATGGATAAAATTATCTTGTGTTTCAAACCATAAACCTACACTAAAAGTTGGTCTCCCAATAATGTTGTCGAGAAATATTGATCGGTCCAATGCAATATGTAATGAAACAAGACTTCAAGTTGTTGGGTTAGTAATAAATTCAAATGAGGCAAAGATAATAAACGGAACATGCTTTTGGAAAGATGGTGCTCATACCGAGGATGAAAATTACTCCCTCTAATAAACATTTACCGCTAAAACTCATAATGAAACAATTAACGTATTCGTTTCATTTGTTATGACAATAAACAAGAGCCATGGTCAATCATTTTCAAATGTTGGTTTGTATCTGCCACGCCCAGTTCTCACACATGGACAACTATACGTTGTCGTTTCCAGGGTCAAAACAAAAGAGGTTTGAATGTTGTCATTATGATGATGATAATATCTTGAAATGTACTACAAACGCTGTTTACAAATAAGTACTTCATGATCAATCATCAATGCTCAACATGTATGTACAACTCTATAAATGATATACAAAGAAGTACTTCAAGGTCTATGATTCCACGGGTCTATAAGCAATGACAAATAAGCTTTGTTTTGAGGGCTTAGATCGCTCTTTGAGAGACGTACTATGTAAGAGTATGTATGACACTTGTGAAACACCATTTCGTAACATGACAGTGGTCTTTGGTGGTGATTTTAGGCAGGTGCTCCCCGTTATTTCAAAAGGTTCACGACAAGACATTGTTGGTGCATCTTTAAAGCAATCTTACTTGTGGGACCATTGCAAAGTTCTCAAGTTAACTGCCAACATGAGCATGACTGTTGGATCACGCCTTGAAAATGTAAGCGAGATACAGGAATTTGCAGAATGGATATTGAATGAGGCTGATGACCCGGTTACATCTATTATTGATTTTACTTATCCAAACCTTTTGAATCATATTGATGATCCGTCATACTCCAAATCTTTTATTATTTTAAACTTATTAGGTGTTCACGTAATGGACCTTTTGCTGAAGTGTTAGAATGGTCACTACATACATTTGCTTCTCAAGACAAACATAATGGAGATCACGAGACAATGAACGTTTATTACACAGATATTTACAAGCATTGTATTTTATACTATCAGTTACTTATAACTTATTATTCTGTTACAAGAAAATTTCATAGCGTTTACGTTCGTTGTTCTTTCTTACTTTATTCATGTACTTACTTTTTTTTAATAAAAAAACCCTCTAAAATCCCGTGGATTCCACGGGTCTATAAGCTAGTACATAATATATACAGTAATATATATTTTTTTAATTATAAAGATTTTTAGCATCTAATGTAGTATTTAATTATGAACTTAAACAATGTATTTAATTTATAATATATATATATATATATATATATATATATATATATATATATATATATATATATATATATATATATATAGTTTTTTAATTATATAGATTTTTAGCATCAAATGTATTTAACTAGTACTCGAAATACATAGTTTCATGGATTGCATTCAGTTTGCTGTAACTAATGGGTTCATATTTGGAAAATAGAAAATATGGAAAATAAGTAGCATGGTCCTTGCTTAACTTTCGTGACAATTTACAAACTAAGGGTGTGCTTGGTTAAGGGGTATGGGCCATAAGGAATTGGTAACATACTGAATAATGATGAATGATGATTGGTACTATATAATGTAATCACTCATTACCCACTAACTTGGGAGTAATGAATTTAATTACCTTTATATTCCTTTTATATTACTTTTCCCTTTCCCATTGTTATTCCCCTATACAAACCAAGCGTGCCCTAATTTATATAGACCCAAGTAGGATATTTTTTGAACAAATGACATCTTACATTTATTTCGAGCTCTTTTTTTTCATCTATGTATGCAACAATTTCATTGGCTGTAGATAATTTGGTTACAATAGAAAATGACATGAGTCTAAGTAAACTAAAAAAAACAAAATTTAATTAACTTCTAGAATAAGTTGAAAATCATTTTAAGTAGTTTAAATAAAGTCAGTGCATTAATAATATATTGCACTTATTGTCAAGTTAAAGTCAATTATCCACCAATATATTATATAGATAGTCTTCACTAGATTACAGAAAGGTTACGAGTTGTCGAAATTATTTGGGGGAGTAGTAGTAGTAATGGTAAGGGTAAAACTATAATAGGGCAAGTACTAGAACGCGTATTGGTGGTTTGAGGCCTTTTCCCCTCATGTCCTCACAACCAAACTAAACCCACAAAGCAAGAATCACAAAAGAAATATGATTTAGACGTAGGGTTCTGAACCATCCTCAATTATGGGTTGGATATGGGTTGATTCAAATAGTGTAGTTTGGTTTTCCCGAACATGTGCTGCAAAACTTGCTAAATGTTCTTGATTCAAAATCAGTTGTTTTAATAACATGTATCTTAATATTAAGATCATGATTCCAGCTTGTTTTAAATGACACAACCAAACACCCTAACCTAAACTAGATACCCATAGATGTAGTTAGGGAAGCAAAATCACAAAGTTTTAATCCTAAAACCTTTCTTGTACTTTCTTTTGTTTTAAGGAGCCGAAAGAATGGCATAAAAAGACACACCATTACAACAAGAAAACCGCAAGACCAACTGCTCAAGCATTCAAATCTTTCAACAAAACATATCTTCCGAAACTGGCTATGATCTTTAACTGCAATATTACATCAAGACGGCGAAAAAGATCCTCTAAAGCTACGACTGAGGACAAGATCATGACCTTTGGATTGGTTTTTTCTTGACAATACCCTCGAGCACACCATTAGCCAACACGTGCTCCAAGGTTGAAGGGTCAACATCACCGCCTAACTGGAAGGAGACCGAGAAATCACCAGGTGGACCAAGATTTTGTGTGTGCATCTCAAACACCATGCCGTGGGCATGAACCTTTTTCTCCCCGGTGTGTGTTACTCCTTGGATTGCAATGGTCCCATCAGACTGAATATCACATTTGAACGCTGCAGTACATAAAAAAAAATTTTAAAAAATAATATCTATTAGCCGATATATATTTTGAACTTCGAGTTCGTAGACAATGATGTAAAGTCACAGTTTTGAGTATTCGACAAAATAAGATTTTACTTTAACGCTTATTTTGGGCGTGAGCAACCCGTAAGCTTATAAACTTATCCAAACACTAAAATGAGCTTACTTTGGCAACATAAGCTAATAAGTCCAAAAAATAAGCTAAAACAAAACACCCCCTTGAATATTACAAGACTAAAAACTATAATATACGGGCCAGAAACTTAAGATTAAAGGGTTTAAATGTGAATCTCAGACGTCCTTCTGAAGTTGTCATATATGCAAGTCTGTATAAGTACACCATAACTCATAATAGTTAAGATTTTATATAGGGGTATTAGGGTACATGGATGTGCATTTAAAAACTGAAAAATGTGACTTTTACAGTTATCTCAAAAATCAGTTTACAGTATATTTTGGCTGTCTATATTCCGAAACTCACAATCAAAATCACTTTTTATCTAAACACTAAAACTGGTTATTTATTTTATTAGGAAAAAGTATGATAATAGCAAGGTACTTACTCTCGTCCTTCTTAACACCTGGGAGAGCAACACGAAACAGAAAACCCTCGTCAGATTCCGAAATGTCAATTGACCCGATAAGCGGTCCTATAGTTTTTGCAGCACTCCCGGACACCGCTACTCCATGTTTGGCGACAGCTAAAACGGCTTGCAATTCTTTCTCATTGGTTTGAGGCAGAAAGATCATAGCTGGCTGATTCTTTAGAGGGATGTTGACATCATTCTGTTGTGCCATATTGGAATCAAAATGATTTGGAGGTGGGCCTGAGTACGGGACACAGTTGATAGGAGTTACAGCAATCGCAGGTTGATCGTCCCAATTCGCATGAGATCTGAAATTCACAATGGAAACCTGGTTAGAACAATGAAGACTTTAAACAGACCAAGGTCAATCAAATTCTATTCTGTTCTGTTAATAAAAAGTTAATTAAACAGGTCAAACAGCAGAAAATTATCCAAAATGTATGCAAATGCATAGAAAAGTTTAGATTACTACATATCAATTAGTTCAGATTAATCATATTGAACACGTTAATCATATAAAAAACTTATTAAAGAAATGAGTGTGTCAGCCCAACTCGACTCAAACCTCTTTCATCTCATGCTTAACATTTTTCAACTCTTAGTCACATTACCCAACCAGCCCATCACTGATATTCAAAAACCAATACTACAAACTAGTAACTAAATGATCCCTTACAAGACTTAAGTTTTTATTATGCATTGCAGATTTAGATACCCTTCTGGAAGTAATTCTCAAACCAGTGGGCCTTTCTAAAATAAATTCTCAAACCAGTGGTTCAAGAAACTCAGTTAGTACCCGTTGAATATAAGACCACCTGTTAATCTCATATAGGACTAATAATCTAAACTGGACAGAACTGACCAGCTCGAATCAACACAAAACCAGACAATTACAAAACCAACAGAATTGGTATGGTCTGACTCAATTTTGCGGTTTCAGTATTTATCCCTCGGCCTAGGCCTAGGCCCTATGTATAGAAGTTTTACAAAAACACAAGTGTTATTCTATATAAAAAAACCCATATTGCATAAATACATACTCAACGAACATCCATAAAATTTAATCATGATACTTATGTGAAGTGACTTGAGACTCATGAATACAAAGTTGTTTAAGTTAAGAAAATATAAAAGTCATGAAAAAGTTTGTTTTGTCCTTCTATTCTCTCCATATCTTTTGTATTTTAAATCCGACAATTTCAAACAAAAGTAAATAAAATGAACTTGTGTTGGGGTTTGAGGCCTTTTCCCCTCCTATCGGTCCTCAGAACCAAACTAGACCCACAAATCACAAACAAAGTATGATTCAGACGTAGGGTTGTAGGGTCCTGAACAACTCTCGCATAAGGGTCGGATGTGGGGTGATTCAGACGAGCGAGGTTCAGGTAATTTCAGGTACCAAAAAAAAAATGTTGTCCAGCACTCGGCTTTTATATATAGCATTATACAAAATGCGTAACATATATATCTGGCTTCCCTGTTGTGAGCTTGTGATTGTGTTCATATTTCCTTTTGTGTAACTGAAGACTAACACGTTATTGTTTTGACTGTCACATAGGTATGAAATAGATCCTAAAAGCGAAGGGATGGAGACAGGGTAGGTGTGGAATGGGGAAACCAGGGAGAGTGCGGCTATGGGAGGTGAGTATACGCTCCATTACCATTCCTATACCTAATTACTTTCAATCAATGAACTCCGTATACATATTAGACTCTATACACATCTTGTCACACAAATGCACATACATACATAGACAAAGAGAGAGACAAAGTAAACAGGAACAGGGATCGTGACACTTAATTATAAATCACATCTTTAAAAGGAAAACAAAAAGCCTAAAAGACTCCTTAAAACGCAAAGATATGTTAACAGATAAGAAGAATTATGAATGAATGAATAAATGAAAAACATTACCTCTTTTGAGATCAAGAGAGTCAAAAGAGATGATACCACAGGTGTCACCTCTTTCGCCAATTGAATTAAATGGCAAGTCTCGAGAAGGAAAATTACCAAGGCTCGATAAAAATGTAAAAAACTGAGGAAACGAGTGGTCTTTATATACGCGTAAGAAAGAGCCGAACTTTAGTTGCTAGACGATGTGGGACAACAAAAATGATACTAATCAATAGGTATATACAGATATCTTAAGAAACTCACTACCCTGGTACTTCTAATCACAAAGATAGGGTCACATAGGAGCACTTATATCAAATCCACAGTCAGATTCTCGTATTAGCTGAACCCGAAAGATGATAATAGTAAAAGAGTGAAAATGAACTCGAGATCTTAGATCTCTGTTTGGAGTTTATACGAAGCTAAGAAACAGTAATGCAACACAGTTTCTTCTTATTTGAACTCTATATGAACCTCTTTGCATTAGTCGGATTCCTAAAACTAAGATGATCTGATTATTCGTATTGAAAACTTATGAGACTAAACATAACATTTATCTAGTCCCTCTACCCAAACAAACACTAGCAAGAACAGCTCCAAATTCTCAGGCTTGCTCAAGAAAATGCCACATTTGGATGGACAGTAAGGATTTTCATGTTACAAATGACCATAAGATACCTTACAAGAACCCAAATAGTCAATGCATCAATACTCAATCAACTCGAAAAGAAAGTAATGATCTCAATTGTAAAGTAAATATTGATAGAATGGTTCAATGTCACTCAAAAGAGCAAGCAAATCCAGTCAACAACATAAATCCTTAAAAATACCACTATAAACGGTAACCAAGATCAAGCGAAAGACAATGAAACATTTTAACACAAATAAAAGGAAGAAGTCATCCCGATTAAAAAAAAAAAAAAAAAAATCCTAACTTCCAGATTATGAAAGCAACTTCGGTTTCAGTTATATCAAAGTGCTAAAAAGAAGGGCCAAAGTTCTTTCCCAGACTAGGAACAAGCACAAGATACTCTAGAATAAATGAATTGAACACCAATAAGAAAAGCGGTATCTTTTCACTAAATCTAATTAAATATGGCAACAGAAAAAATAAATAAATAAGAGGATATCTAAGATACAAATGTGTTTAAGTGCGTACATTTAGGTGAGGCTAGGTAAAGGTATTATAAGCAATGGCCATGGAAGAAGCAAGCAACTTCATCAATGAAGGTTTCCAGTTTGTTACCTAAAACTACTAGCAAAACGTAAATTTGACCCAAATCACATCACCGATCCTCAAATCCTATACACACTCACAAAACGAACAATTTAAATGGCAAAACAATCTGAACCTCAAATTTGTAACAAGACTCTTTTGGAAAACTACACTGGCTGTTCTTAACTAACTCCCGCTTTCTCATTCTCTCGCGAGTGGTAGTAGTAAAACTAAACTCTTCTTGTAAATCTAATTAAACACGTGTACTTATGTTTGGACAAAAATGTAAGATCCCATACCAAAAAGGACTACTTGCTACTTTATACGGTTAGATCAGAAGGTGGACCACATTTCTCAATAGGACCCTACTATCTCTTCCTTCTTAAAGCTCAACACTATCAACACATTTCTATCGCCAAAGTGTTCAAGACTCTTTAAACAAAGATTTTTAAAGAATACACACATAGTTTAGTTTTTAAAAACAGTGGTTTTTCGAAAACATCGGTTTTTCAAATCAAACAAAAGTAGGATACAAACTAGAAAGCCTTAATTTCTTCTTCTATTTTTTAACGTTTTTGAGTTTGCCCCCAAAAATAAAAGACTTCAAATATATACAACATATACCAACAAAGCTAGTACATTTAAACTTGCAAAAAAGGTGGGTTTTCATTTTACGAGCATTATTTCAAAAAGATACCAATATGCCTAATTACATAACTAAACTGTGAGTGACAACAAGGAGGACCCACTTCTTCACAAACCAATAACTTATTCCCACATCTATTTAGGCACACTTTCTTTAAAGAAAAAAAAAATACACTAAATTTGTGTGTACATACATAAAGCATGCGCTATTAAACACAAAATCTTTGAAAACAACACAATCTCATGAAACAACAACATTAAAAAACCAATCTAAGCATAAAAATTCAAATTCCAATCTTAGCAACTCACCATAAACTTAAAAACAAGTACTAAATATAACATACAGCAGATAACGAATCGATTAAAATATAAAACAAAGAAACATAGGGTGTGTTTGGTAGAGAGAAATGGAGCCAAAGAAATGGAAATCACATTATTTCTTGTGACAACTGGCAAAATAGGGAGCCGTTTTATAAAACCCGCATTACATTTATATAATAAATATGGAATTTTTGGAAATTTATTGTGACGAGATATTTTACAAACGTTGGTACTTGATTTTAATCGTATGATGTTTATGGGAATTAGTTATTTAATTATGGTTTGGTTTGTTTCGGACGTGATGAATTATTATTTTTGAGATCATTACTGTTGGCACTACTTTGACTTCGGCACTAGGTTGACCTAACAATTTATTTATATTTTTACGGAATTCGGATGTTTTATTATTTTTTGAAACGGGTTCGGTTGGAAAAAGTGAATTGGTTATTAAAGGTTTCGGGTTTGGCCCGTGTGTTCACTTGGGGATACTTAGCCCACTACACTCTCCATATTATTATTACTAATAATAAAAACAAATTTTTTTTTTTTATAAAATTACAATAAATCGTCCTTGTGGTCCGGTTATAAGCAACCAACCCACACCACACTCTTGCCATTTCACTCTCTTCCCTCTCTCTCTCAATATTATCCATCTCAAAACCCTAACACCCTTGAGCCGCCGCCGCCACAGCCGCTTCACCGCCTCACCCACGACTGCACCACCACCACCAAACTATTCCCCATCTCATTTCCTTTTCGATCTACTACCACACGCGCTCAAATACCCCCTCAAACCACCACGTTAAATCACCAAAGTCATCATCCTTTTCTTGTTTGGAGGTTACCAAGTTGTTTTCTTGAGGAATCGAAGGTGAGACGAGTTCCTACTCGTGTTTCTTTGCGAAATCGTGATATTGGGTCACGGTTTTCTATTTTTTTTTCGGGTTCCGTGGATTTTGAGACAAGATTTATTGGGTTTTGATGAAAATGGGTTAAAGATGATGTTTGGTATCCGGGTTTTTGGGTCTCGTTGGTGTCGACGTGGTAACCGCGAGCCGTAGCTCACGGTTTGGCATGGTTCGAACCTTATAGTCTAGTTGGTTGATCGGTTTTTGATCTTGTAGCCGTGTAGCGAGGGTTGTGGTATTGGGAGTTTTGAGTCTTGGCTCGATTTGGAATCAATGTGGATCTTGTTGATTGTTGTTTGATGTTGCCGTGACCCTAAGGGTCCGTTTGGCTTGGGATGGCTCGAATGGGAGCAAGATCGTGACCCTTGGGTCCGGTCGAATGTGGTTAATGTTATTTGACCCTTGTGGTCGTTGGTATTGTTGGCCGAACACCCCAAGGGGGCTGTTTTGGTTCGTTGAGCTCAAGGAGCTAGCCGGGACTCATGAGTCTCGGGTGTAGCTCCCGTTTCATGTTTTAAGCTTATGATTGACCCGGGTTGACTTGGTAACTCAACCCGTTGCATATTTGGTTTTCGGACAATATATGTTACTTGATATTATTTATGTTTGTTGTGATTGCATTATGGGCATTTGGTTATTATTTGGACGCGTTGCGGTATCTTGTGATTATGAGTATATTTGGAGATGTGTTGACGAAAGTGGATTGGGGACCGATTGTGAGACGGTCATTAGATGACGGAGATAGGATTAGTCGGGTGCCGTAGTCGGACCCTCATGTTGTAGCACGTGGTATTGAGATTGATTTGGACGGAGTTGGTTATTTATTGTGACTTGATTATATTGTTTGGACTTGGATTATGAGCCGAGGGTCATGACTCGGACATTGGACCAAATTCTATGACTCGATAAATCTTTAATGGTTGACATTAAAAATAAAACTCGTAATAATATTATTAAGAATATAATCGTTTATATACGTATATAGACGTGTTAAACGTACATATATATATATAAATGCGTATATTAATAATAAAACGATCACGAGTAAACGTATAATAATAAAGCGATAGTTATTACACTACGAAAATGGTGCAATAAATATCGGGATATTATTATAACTAATAACCATATATATATATATAATGACGAACTTTACGTCGAATAACTAACAACTAAAAAACGTGATTTTAATTATAAACTAGAAACTTATCGAGTTATACGAATTTTTGGGTCTTTAAAGTCCAAGTGGGCCTTATATTGTGACTTTGTGTTGTCACGGATATATGACGGTTAATATAAACATTTTATATATCGAATGACTTATTCTAGATCGAGTTATTTGACGATATAAAATGGGTATATTAATGGGCATCGTATCCCACGACGCCCATAGGATGTGGTATATATTTTAGGGTAATGAATTACTATATGTCTCGTGGAATTCTGGCCGATTCGACAATATATATAGGGAATTCATTGGGCTACGACATATACCAAATAGAAGTTTATGTGCAATGTGTTTTAGATTTGGTATAATTTTGGAACGATATATTACGTAAATAAATATGGGAGGTTACCAAATCGACGGATTTGATAAGCTTCGATAATTATTTAAATAATATATTGGGCTAACGTTAGACCTGTAGTTGTCTTATTATCGTTCTTTGTTGAGGCTTTTTGGTTTGTGCTGTGTCGACCCTCCACCCGTATGGATACCAAACGTCGAATTTCAAATGAATATGAAGTAAACTCGAGAAATGGATAATTTTGGAAAGTAAAATGAATTACGTTCGGGAATGGGAATATTTGATTTTGAGGAAATGATTTCTGAACGGGTTTAATATTGTTAGGAAGTGCCGAGTCAGTAGTTGCCGTTACGTGAGTTGCTTGAGATTACTTACGTCTTTCTTCTATCATTTCTTTTGAGGATTTCTGGACTTGAGGTGAGTCATAGCCCCACTTTTTACTCTTGAACTTTGTTTTCAATACTTGGGGTGAGAAACGTGCAAATGCTTTATGTGGACTACTATCGCTTTTTGATTTCAAAACTTGCTATGCTTATAGAACTAGGTAGAGCGAGGCCTAGACTAGATCTAGGTAAGCTATTGATTCGGTTATTGAGCAATGCCTAGACTTGATCTAGGTAAGCTATTGATTTGGTGGTTGAGCGAGGCCTAGTCCCCGAACTAGGTAAGCTATTTGATTTGGTTATAGAGCGAGGCCTAGACTAGATCTAGGTAAGCTATTGATTTGGTTGTGTGCGAGGCCTAGTCCCCGAACTAGGTAAGCCATTGGATTGATTATAGAGCGAGGCCTAGACTTGAGCTAGGTAAGCTATTGATTGGATTGATTTGAGCTATAGCGTGCACCTATAGGGAAGATTTGATTTGGTTGGATTATTTTGGTTGAATTGTTGTGGTTGGATTATTTTGTTGGATGATTGAGCCCTAGTCTAGCTAGCAAGCGTTTTGCGTACATGTCCACTATATTGAATTAAGAATCTAAACCTATGATCTCACCAGCGAAAGCTGACTTTTAGCACGTTTTCTCAGGTAATTAAGTGATGCTCTGCGGATGCTTGGGATTGGAGGCTTGGCATTTGGCACCGGTTATGGATCTATATTTCTAAAACTCTGATAACTATTGTGGACCTACATTTATTTTTTTCTTTGGGCCTGACTTTGGATGATTTTGGGATAATGTAAACTTTAAAACCTTGTGTGGTTGTACTTTATTATGTTTACTTTATCTCGTTCTTTTATGTCTTGTGTTTGGATACCAATCCCCGTAGCACCCCGAAAGCTTGTTGAGTCTTCCGCTGTATCAAATTTTGGGGGTGTTACAGATTGGTATCAGAGCCAAGGTTATAGAGAACTAGGTAAATAGACACCTAAACTATAACCGATTTTTATAGAAAACGATCCTCGACCATTGCCCGCCAGCCCGCCAAGCCGAAGCATCATTGTTGATTATTGAGGTATTATGAGATATTGACTTGGAATGAGATTATTGAGATGATTATTAGAATTGGGATTCTTGAGATGATTTGAGGATTTGAGGTTTATTGATTTAGCGATATGATGGCGTTTTGAGGAATTGTATGTGTTCTGAGGAATTATATGGCTTAAATGTTTTGAGAATGGTTTTCGTAATGCGGTATTTTAAATCTTTCTTGATTATATACGATTTGGAATTTTATGATAACTTTGGATATGATATTTTGAGTTCACGGTTTAGTTGTTTTGAAACACTTACACCTACCCTACGCCGTTGTCACAGACTATGGCCTCCCATACGCCTGATGTCGTTGAGGATATTCTTACTACACCGGTATTGCCAGCACGGTTCACCATGGCCCCTGATGATCCTTACCAGGTTGCCATGCATTCAGCTACTATGACACTGACAGGTTCTACTTCAGCACCATCTGCTGCATCTACGCAGGGACCCTCATCTTCTCTAGGGCTCCCTGGTACATCGAGGCAGCTTACTCTTCATCAGGTTTTGGCTCATGTGGCTCCACGTTTTGCTCATCGAGCTACGGCACGCATGTCGGTACGCCCTACTTCACCACCTTTACAGATTGATGCTCACTCTCTGCTGTCTGAGGCGCCACCCACATCATTGCGTCGTCGTCCTAGATCACCTACTCTATCCCCACATGGTTCACCTAGTAGGAGACGACGATTGATGATGTACTCTTCCGATGATGAGGAGGAGGAGTACGAGGGTGAGGATGAGGCTGATGACCCTGAGCGGGAGGATGACCCTCAGGAGGATGAGCAGGGTGATGATGATGACCCTGAGGAGGAGGATGACCCTCAGGAGGATGAGGTGCCTGATGATGATGATGTGTTAGTACCACCAGCTCAGGCTGAGGAGCCTGATTCACCTGTACACCCGATTGAGCCTGATTCACCTGATCATCCGTTTTTGTTTGAGTTGCCACCTGGTAGTCCCGCTGGGTCGGATGCATCTTCTGAGATTTCTGCTGAGCATGCAGAGTTGGGTGAGATTGGCAGGTTGTGGGCTCGGATTACTGAGCTTAGTGAGAGAGTTGCACGTGTATCTGATCGACTTGAGAGGGTTATTGGAGAGTTCATAGCGGATCTGAGAGTGGATATGACTGTAGTTGTGGGCAGGACTACTGAGATGAGGAGAGTTTTGATGGAGGTTCATGAGCATATCGATAGTTTACAGCGAGGTTTTGTTACTGCTCGTGAGGCTGACCGCAAGCTATGGCAAAGGAATGCTGAGCTGGAGAAGGAGGTGGCTGACCTCAAGAGAGACCGAGACACCCATAGCGTTGAGCTAGGATCGTTATGGAGGGATCTTGATGGCTTGAGGCAGGAGTTGAGTAGACTCCGCCAGCAGCGTGGCTAGTTGATTGGTTTTATGTTGTCTTGTTGCTTTCTTAACCGAGGAGTGTTCGGTTAGAAAAGCTAGTTATCCTATTTTTGATGTATTTTCCGTTAATTACTCGTCTTGTTGGAACGATTATTATCTTTGTGTTTTCAGTAGATGAGATGATGTTGGATCTTTCTTGTATGGTCGATGGTTATTGTGATATGGTATTATGTGGTTTTTGGATATTATGGAAATTGAGTTCCTATTCGCCTTATTGATGTTTTATGGTGTATTGTTGATTTTCTTTCCATGACTTGGCTTCGTTGATTAAATTCTTGTTGAGCATATGATAAGTCCTATCGAAGACTCACGAACTTGTATGATGTTTCAGATCAATGGCCCCCCGAAGAAACCCTGTTAGAGCTACCAGAACTGGACCTGCAACGACTACCCCTAGTCGTCGAGGACGCCGTCCAGCTCGAAATGTTGAGACCCCTACTCCTGATAACCTGGACACTACTAACCGCAACAACAGGAATCAAAATGTGGATGTTCAGGGAGACAATGATCATGTTCCACTTAATGCACCTACTGTGGATCAAGCAATGATCAATCAACTTGTGGAGCAACGAGTTGCTGAGCTACTAGCTGAGTCAAATCATTCCAACAATTCTGCTGGAACTTTTCCACCTGTTCGTGCTAATGGATGTCACTACAAGGAGTTTAAGATTTGTGGACCGATTGAGTTTGGTGGAACTGAAGGGGTGGTTTACATGGTTAGGTGGATTGAGAAGACTGAGTCTGTGTTCAATGTCAGTGGTTGTGCGGAGAATGCGAAGGTAAAGTTTGCTTCTTTTACCTTCAAAGATGAAGCCTTAAGTTGGTGGAACAATTACCGTAACTCGGTTGGGAGTGATGCGGCTTATGCTATGACTTGGGAGCAATTTAAGTCTTTGCTGGTTCAGACCTACTGCCCAAGGAATGAGATTAAGAAATTGGAGATTGAGTTCTGGAACCACAAGGTGAAAGGTACCGATATGGCAACTTACAATCGCCGTTATCGAGAGTTGGCCTTACTCTGTCCTGATATGGTTAGGACTGAGACCCAAAAGATCGAGAGGTATACCGATGGATTGCCGGTAGCTACAAGGAACGATGTGATTTCTGCTAAGCCTGCGAACATTCATGAGGCTATTACTATCGCTCAACAATTGATGGATTCTTTGGCATTGGAAGAAGCTGAGAAAAATAAGAATGGAAAGAGAAGGAGGGACGATCACTCTAAGGGTAATGATCGTCGAAACAAGCGACAACTAACTACTAGAGCTTATGCCATGGGAGATGGAGACAAGAAGAACTACAATGGAGATGCACTCAAATGTAACCGATGTTACAAGCATCATTCTGGTCGATGTACTATAATGTGCAAGAATTGCTCTAAGATGGGACATATAGCTAAGGATTGTAGAGCTCGACCTCTTGCTATGGTTCAAGCTACTCCTGAAACTATGAACAAGGCAAATGTTACTTGCTATGGATGTGGAAAGAAAGGACACTATCGGAATGAGTGTAGGGAACCGTGGAACCGAGGAAATCAAGGATCGGGTGGTAATGGGTACAACAATGGAAACCGTGGAGCTGGAGGAAACCGTGGACGACAAGATAATGGGGACCAACGTGTGGAAGCTGGAGTTGCTCATGGGAGAGTGTATGCACTCGGGAACGAAAGAGGAGAAGATCCGAACGTTGTTACTGGTACGTTCCTTCTCAATAATCGTTATGCTTCCATACTATTTGATACTGGTGCCGATAAGAGTTTTGTGTCCACTAAGTTTGCACCCTTACTTGAGAAACCCCCGATGGCCTTAGGAATTGGGTATGATGTAGAGTTAGCTAATGGAAACATAGAAAGGATTAAGACTATCGTTCGTGGATGCACGTTAAACTTTCTGAACCGTCCTTTCAACATAGATCTTCTCCCCGTCACATTAGGAAGTTTTGATGTCATTATTGGTATGGATTGGTTGTCGAAGTATCGTGCCCATATAATCTGCGATGAGAAGATCGTGCGTGTGCCTTACGGCAAGGAGATTCTGAACATACCAGGAGATAGAAAGGATTTGAGAGGCCCATCTAGATTAGCAGTTATATCTTGCACTAAGTTGCCGAAGCTAATAGAAAAAGGAAGTTACCTTTTCTTAGCCCAAATTTCTGAGAAATGAGAGAAGGAGAAGAAGGAAAGGTGCATTGGGGATGTACCTATAGTTCGTGATTTTTCGGACGTGTTTCCCGATGATTTGCCGGGAATTCCGCCTACTAGACAAGTGGAATTTCAGATTGAGTTAATACCTGGTGCTGCACCAGTAGCACGAGCGCCTTATCGTCTTGCACCGACTGAACTAGAAGAGTTGTCGAAACAATTAGCGGAGTTAGCCGAGAAGGGATTCATAAGACCAAGTTCCTCACCTTGGGGAGCCCCGGTCTTATTTGTGAAGAAGAAGGATGGATCGTTTCGTATGTGTATTGATTATCGAGAGTTGAACAAGTTAACGGTGAAGAATAGATACCCGTTACCGAGGATCGACGATTTGTTCGATCAACTTCAGGGATCGAGTGTGTATTCGAAGATCGATTTGAGATCGGGATATCATCAGCTTCGAGTGCGCGAGGAAGATATTCCGAAAACGGCTTTCAGAACCCGTTACGGGCATTACGAGTTTCAGGTGATGCCGTTTGGGTTGACTAACGCACCGGCTGTATTCATGGACCTCATGAATCGGGTGTGTAAGCCATACTTAGATAAGTTCGTGATTGTGTTTATCGATGACATTCTGATTTATTCAAAGAGTAAGAAAGAACATGAGGAGCATCTAAGACTTATCTTGGAATTGCTCAGGAAGGAAAAACTGTATGCCAAGTTTTCGAAATGTGAATTTTGGATTCCGACGGTACAATTTCTAGGTCATGTGATTGATAGACAAGGAGTTCATGTGGACCCTGCTAAGATAGAAGCGATTAAAGATTGGGCTGCACCTACGACACCAACAGAAGTTCGTCAATTTTTGGGATTAGCCGGTTACTACCGAAGATTCATTGAGGGATTTTCGAAAATAGTAAAACCGTTGACCAAATTGACTCAAAAGAGTGTTAAGTATGAATGGGGAGATAAGGAAGAGGAAGCCTTTCAGTTACTTAAGGAGATGTTGTGTAGTGCTCCTATCTTGGCGTTACCCGAAGGTAACGAGGATTTCGTCGTCTATTGTGACGCTTCACATAAAGGTTTAGGAGCTGTGTTAATGCAACGAGAGAAAGTGATAGCTTATGCTTCCCGACAGCTCAAGAAGCATGAGAAGAACTACACCACCCATGATTTGGAGTTAGGTGCTGTGGTTTTTGCTTTGAGAATATGGAGACATTACTTGTATGGAACCAAGTGTGTAGTGTTCACCGATCACAAAAGTCTGCAACACATTCTGAACCAAAAAGAGCTTAACATGAGGCAGCGACGTTGGATTGAGTTGCTAAGCGATTACGATTGTGAAATTCGCTACCATCCGGGTAAAGCAAACGTTGTTGCTGATGCCCTTAGTCGAAAAGAGAGAATTCCACCATTACGAGTTAGGTCATTAGGAATGACTATCGTATCACCATTACCGTCTCAAATATTAGAAGCTCAAATGGAAGCATTGAAAGCAGAGAATAAACCTGCTGAGAATATATTTGGGATGGCAGAAAATGAGAAAGGATTTGTTAAGCGTTCTGATGGAGTGTTATGTTTTGGAGATCGGATTTGGGTACCATTGTATGGAGGGATTCGAGATTTGATTATGCATGAATCGCATAAGTCGAGGTACTCCATTCATCCTGGGTCGGACAAGATGTACCAGGATTTGAAGAAATTATATTGGTGGCCAAATATGAAGGCAGATATAGCACTATATGTTAGTAAGTGCTTGACTTGCTCTAAGGTTAAAGCCGAGCATCAAAGACCGTCAGGATTGTTGACGCAGCCAGAACTCCCAGTTTGGAAGTGGGAGCGGATTACGATGGACTTTATTACCAAATTACCAAAGACAGCTAGCGGTTGCGACGCTATATGGGTAATTGTGGATCGTTTGACTAAGTCTGCTCATTTCCTGGCGATTAGTGAAGATGATAGTGTGGAAAACTTGCGAGGTTGTATGTGAAGGAGATTGTTTCTCGTCATGGAGTCCCGATATCTATTATTTCGGATCGTGATAGTCGTTTTACGTCGGCCTTGTGGCGATCACTTCAAACGGCTTTGGGAACGAGACTTGATATGAGTACTGCATATCATCCCCAAACCGATGGCCAAAGTGAGAGAACTATCCAAACTTTAGAGGATATGCTTCGTGCATGCATCATAGACTTTGGTAAGGGCTGGGAGAAGTATCTGCCCCTTGCGGAGTTCTCCTACAATAATAGCTACCACACAAGTCTTAAGGCTGCACCATTTGGAGCTCTGTATGGTCGAAAATGCCGTTCACCTATTGGTTGGGCAGAAGTTGGAGATAGCCAACTCACAGGCCCTGAGCTTATCTTGGAAACTACAGAGAAGGTAACACAGATTCGAGATCGACTGCAAGCAGCTAGAGATAGGCAGAAAAGCTACGCTGATCAAAGGCGTAAACCCCTAGAATTCCAGGTTGGAGACAGAGTTATGTTGAAGGTCTCGCCTTGGAAGGGTGTGATACGTTTTGGGAAACGTGGGAAATTGAATCCCCGCTACATTGGACCATTTCGTATTCTGGAAAGAATTGGGCCCGTAGCGTATCGTTTGGAATTACCTATCGAACTGAGTAAAGTTCACGATGTGTTTCATATTAGTAATTTGAAGAAATGCCTTTCAGAGGAAACACCAGTGATACCTATCAAGGAAATTCGTGTGGACGAAAGTTTGAATTTTGTAGAAGAGCCGATTGAGATAATGGATAGAGAGATCAAACGACCCAAGAGGAGTCGTATTCCGCTCATCAAAGTTCGTTGGAATTCGCGGCACGGACCGGAATTTACGTGGGAACGTGAGGATGAGTTTCGGAAGAGATATCCGAAGTTATTCACTTCGTAGATGGGTTATTTCGAGAGAAACCCGGGACGGGTTCCTTCTGAGGCTGGGAGGATGTGACAACTGGCAAAATAGGGAGCCGTTTTATAAAACCCGCATTACATTTATATAATAAATATGGAATTTTTGGAAATTTATTGTGACGAGATATTTTACAAACGTTGGTACTTGATTTTAATCGTATGATGTTTATGGGAATTAGTTATTTAATTATGGTTTGGTTTGTTTCGGACGTGATGAATTATTATTTTTGAGATCGTTACTGTTGGCACTACTTTGACTTCGGCACTAGGTTGACCTAACAATTTATTTATATTTTTACGGAATTCGGATGTTTTATTATTTTTTGAAACGGGTTCGGTTGGAAAAAGTGAATTGGTTATTAAAGGTTTCGGGTTTGGCCCGTGTGTTCACTTGGGGATACTTAGCCCACTACACTCTCCATATTATTATTACTAATAATAAAAACAAATTTTTTTTTTTATAAAATTACAATAAATCGTCCTTGTGGTCCGGTTATTAGCAACCAACCCACACCACACTCTTGCCATTTCACTCTCTTCCCTCTCTCTCTCAATATTATCCATCTCAAAACCCTAACACCCTTGAGCCGCCGCCGCCACAGCCGCTCCACCGCCTCACCCACGACTGCACCACCACCACCAAACTATTCCCCATCTCATTTCCTTTTCGATCTACTACCACACGCGCTCAAATACCCCCTCAAACCACCACGTTAAATCACCAAAGTCATCATCCTTTTCTTGTTTGGAGGTTACCAAGTTGTTTTCTTGAGGAATCGAAGGTGAGACGAGTTCCTACTCGTGTTTCTTTGCGAAATCGTGATATTGGGTCACGGTTTTCTATTTTTTTTTCGGGTTCCGTGGATTTTGAGACAAGATTTATTGGGTTTTGATGAAAATGGGTTAAAGATGATGTTTGGTATCCGGGTTTTTGGGTCTCGTTGGTGTCGACGTGGTAACCGCGAGCCGTAGCTCACGGTTTGGCATGGTTCGAACCTTATAGTCTAGTTGGTTGATCGGTTTTTGATCTTGTAGCCGTGTAGCGAGGGTTGTGGTATTGGGAGTTTTGAGTCTTGGCTCGATTTGGAATCAATGTGGATCTTGTTGATTGTTGTTTGATGTTGCCGTGACCCTAAGGGTCCGTTTGGCTTGGGATGGCTCGAATGGGAGCAAGATCGTGACCCTTGGGTCCGGTCGAATGTGGTTAATGTTATTTGACCCTTGTGGTCGTTGGTATTGTTGGCCGAACACCCCAAGGGGGCTGTTTTGGTTCGTTGAGCTCAAGGAGCTAGCCGGGACTCATGAGTCTCGGGTGTAGCTCCCGTTTCATGTTTTAAGCTTATGATTGACCCGGGTTGACTTGGTAACTCAACCCGTTGCATATTTGGTTTTCGGACAATATATGTTACTTGATATTATTTATGTTTGTTGTGATTGCATTATGGGCATTTGGTTATTATTTGGACGCGTTGCGGTATCTTGTGATTATGAGTATATTTGGAGATGTGTTGACGAAAGTGGATTGGGGACCGATTGTGAGACGGTCATTAGATGACGGAGATAGGATTAGTCGGGTGCCGTAGTCGGACCCTCATGTTGTAGCACGTGGTATTGAGATTGATTTGGACGGAGTTGGTTATTTATTGTGACTTGATTATATTGTTTGGACTTGGACTATGAGCCGAGGGTCATGACTCGGACATTGGACCAAATTCTATGACTCGATAAATCTTTAATGGTTGACATTAAAAATAAAACTCGTAATAATATTATTAAGAATATAATCGTTTATATACGTATATAGACGTGTTAAACGTACATATATATATATAAATGCGTATATTAATAATAAAACGATCACGAGTAAACGTATAATAATAAAGCGATAGTTATTACACTACGAAAATGGTGCAATAAATATCGGGATATTATTATAACTAATAACCATATATATATATATAATGACGAACTTTACGTCGAATAACTAACAACTAAAAAACGTGATTTTAATTATAAACTAGAAACTTATCGAGTTATACGAATTTTTGGGTCTTTAAAGTCCAAGTGGGCCTTATATTGTGACTTTGTGTTGTCACGGATATATGACGGTTAATATAAACATTTTATATATCGAATGACTTATTCTAGATCGAGTTATTTGACGATATAAAATGGGTATATTAATGGGCATCGTATCCCACGACGCCCATAGGATGTGGTATATATTTTAGGGTAATGAATTACTATATGTCTCGTGGAATTCTGGCCGATTCGACAATATATATAGGGAATTCATTGGGCTACGACATATACCAAATAGAAGTTTATGTGCAATGTGTTTTAGATTTGGTATAATTTTGGAACGATATATTACGTAAATAAATATGGGAGGTTACCAAATCGACGGATTTGATAAGCTTCGATAATTATTTAAATAATATATTGGGCTAACGTTAGACCTGTAGTTGTCTTATTATCGTTCTTTGTTGAGGCTTTTTGGTTTGTGCTGTGTCGACCCTCCACCCGTATGGATACCAAACGTCGAATTTCAAATGAATATGAAGTAAACTCGAGAAATGGATAATTTTGGAAAGTAAAATGAATTACGTTCGGGAATGGGAATATTTGATTTTGAGGAAATGATTTCTGAACGGGTTTAATATTGTTAGGAAGTGCCGAGTCAGTAGTTGCCGTTACGTGAGTTGCTTGAGATTACTTACGTCTTTCTTCTATCATTTCTTTTGAGGATTTCTGGACTTGAGGTGAGTCATAGCCCCACTTTTTACTCTTGAACTTTGTTTTCAATACTTGGGGTGAGAAACGTGCAAATGCTTTATGTGGACTACTATCGCTTTTTGATTTCAAAACTTGCTATGCTTATAGAACTAGGTAGAGCGAGGCCTAGACTAGATCTAGGTAAGCTATTGATTCGGTTATTGAGCGAGGCCTAGACTTGATCTAGGTAAGCTATTGATTTGGTGGTTGAGCGAGGCCTAGTCCCCGAACTAGGTAAGCTATTTGATTTGGTTATAGAGCGAGGCCTAGACTAGATCTAGGTAAGCTATTGATTTGGTTGTGTGCGAGGCCTAGTCCCCGAACTAGGTAAGCCATTGGATTGATTATAGAGCGAGGCCTAGACTTGAGCTAGGTAAGCTATTGATTGGATTGATTTGAGCTATAGCGTGCACCTATAGGGAAGATTTGATTTGGTTGGATTATTTTGGTTGGATTGTTGTGGTTGGATTATTTTGTTGGATGATTGAGCCCTAGTCTAGCTAGCAAGCGTTTTGCGTACATGTCCACTATATTGAATTAAGAATCTAAACCTATGATCTCACCAGCGAAAGCTGACTTTTAGCACGTTTTCTCAGGTAATTAAGTGATGCTCTGCGGATGCTTGGGATTGGAGGCTTGGCATTTGGCACCGGTTATGGATCTATATTTCTAAAACTCTGATAACTATTGTGGACCTACATTTATTTTTTTCTTTGGGCCTGACTTTGGATGATTTTGGGATAATGTAAACTTTAAAACCTTGTGTGGTTGTACTTTATTATGTTTACTTTATCTCGTTCTTTTATGTCTTGTGTTTGGATACCAATCCCCGTAGCACCCCGAAAGCTTGTTGAGTCTTCCGTTGTATCAAATTTTGGGGGTGTTACATTTCTCTTGTTTGGTACATCAAGGAAATACAAAAGCGGAGAAATCTGATTTCTCGAGATTTTGTTGCTTTGTAAATTGATTTCCACTCGCTTAGGTGAGGAAATGGAGAGAATTGGATTTTGTTGCTTTGTAACTTGATTTAAAAAATAAGTTTATAATTTTTTTTAAATATATATTTTTTAGAATTGTTATTTAGAAAAAAATATTTTTTTTAAATAATTTTTTTTTAAAATAAATTTAAAAAAAAATAAATTTTTAAAATAAAATAAGTTTTTTAAAAAAATAAATTAAAAAAAATATAATTAAATTTTTTTAATATATATTTTTTAGAATTGTTATTTAGAAAAAAATAATTTTTTTAAATAATTTTTATAAAAAATAAATTTAAAAAAAAAATTAAAATTTTAAAAAACTATTTTTTTTAAAATATATATTCTTTAGAATTGTTATTTAGAAAAAATAATTTTTTTTTAAAAAATCAACAAATATTTTTTTTTCATTTCTCGGGTCAAGTCTCTGCTGTTACCAAACATTATAATTAAACAAAATTCTCTACTGATTTCTATTCTCTGAATTTCTATTCTCTACATTCATTTCTTTTCTCTGAAATAAAAACACAAAATTGAAAAAAGGGGAATGAAGAAGAAGATACCCGTTAGGAGCAGCCATGGAAGAAGAGGGTTTTGATTCAACAAGTCAAAGACTGAAAAAAGATGGGATTTTTTTTGGGGGTTTTCGAATTTAAATTTAAATCAAGACGCACAAATACTTGCTTTCCCACTCTTGTTTGTTGCCATTTTTTAAATTCATTAAAATAAAAACACGATTAGTGAGTGATTGGTGGTTTTTGTAGGCGTGGGAACTGGGAAGTTTGTTTCGTTAAGACAAGGTTGTGGTTAGGCTTTGAGTTCGAGTATATTAAGTTCATTTTGGTAAATTCCTGTGTTTTATTATAATGATGAAATTGCAACACTTTAGCACTTCCTTTTATGGATATATTCCAATCAGAAATTTCATTTTCTTAATGGCAAATTACTTATACCTACTATCCGCTGTTACTGGTTGGTCAACACGATTTATATCTTTTGAGGGGAAATCTAATAACGTTGCACGGGGTGTTTGTTTGTTTGCTTGCCACTGATTAGTGAAAGGTCACTTGCCTGTATGTAAGACATAACTTGTCTTACAGAAAGATTCAAAAACAATTAATGTGGCTCTCACAGACAAGTGGAGCCTTTAATATTGTAGAAACTTCGGGAAAACTAAAGAAAGTGTATCTTAATGAAATAGTTTGCATGATATTGTGTATTTGTGGGAAGTTTACATTTGTTAGCATACGTGCAAATTATAAGACTTGTATTGGGGCAATGTAGGTGAACCAAATTGGGACAGTGACCGAAGCAATTGAAGTAGTGAAAATGGCAAAGGATGCACACATTGTTGACAATAATTGATCATTATAATAACATCATGTAAGCACGCCTTATTATATTTGCTATTGCTATAATTATCATTGAGTTAAACACGTCTGGGCATTTGTTGTAATTGCAAGGCTCTTTACAAGAAAACAAACATCATGTTCTGATTGTTGAGCACCATCTTGTGCATCTCTATTTTGTTGCGTTCGAGCTGCATCTTTCATACTTTTTTTTTATCCCATTCCCACTTTCCCCAACACGTCTGATTATAGATGAGCTGTTACACTAGAAATTGCCGGTAAGCATACAGTTCCACTATGAATATCGAATAGGTGTACGTGTACCCCCCTTATTAATTGCTGATATCTCAATGTAAGGAAAGGGCAAACTTTATGTAACCAGAACTTCAGGAGGTGTGAATTTACAAACTTATTTTATAATTTGGCAATAATATATAAATTCCTAAAGCGTGTTGCGATTGCTTGTTTGCTTGCATATAGGTGGATTTTTCAGTTGCTTATGTTAGTCAAGCTACAAAGTATTTTCAGGTGAATCCATCTCTTCACCTTTCCAGTGTTTGCTTAAACTGAGTGGGTCAGGCGGGTTAGGTAATGGGGTAATCAGGTCATAACCCATTAGTCATTTTTAGTTGTAATCAGGTCATAAGACTCGTTTAGTTGTAATCAGGTCATAACCCATTAGTCATTTTTCAATGTAGTTATATAGTATAGATGTGTGCTAAGGTCTACTGAAATGCCTAAAGATATAAGTCTTCTCAACAGTTTTTTGGGTTAGGCAATGCTAGATAGTATCGCTTTTGACATGTCGTCTGGAACATCTTCTTGCTGTAACTAAGTTGTCCTGAATTTGGCATGTGTGCCAACTGCCAACCCACCCCAACAGTGGGTCAAAATGCAGAATTTAGTGGCAACTTAAGTCGCATTTTAGGCAAGCTGAAGATGAATAAATTACCATGACAAAAGCTGTAACAACACTATGCACGATTAGATTGTTCATGTTTCCAATTAGATAAGAAGCGAGCTCGATGGTGAACAACGTATATAGAAGATATTAAACACCTAAGTTTCCATAGCTGACTGTTGTAAGGGTAGCAACTCACAATTGATAAATACATTGAATAGGTGTATCCCAGCTAAATGCTTATATCCCCAAAATTGGCTATGATAGATTGGATCCATGTACCCTATGAAGGGTTATGATGAGTGGCTATCGTAGAAGCAGCCTGAAATGCGAAAAACGTAAACTGTAATAGTCCAAAATGGTTAGTCTATCAAACATGCCGTCCGTCAACAGACATTTATCCTAAACTAATTAGGGGCAGACTTAACTGAAACTAAAACCTATGTTTAGTGGTGGGTCAAACCAGTTGGATGGGGTAATGGGTTGGGGTTAAAACAGTTAAATGTTTTGGTATAGCCGAAATGGCTCGTATTCACCCAAATGCATTTTGTCCAAAAAGTATATAGTATAATAGACAATTAGTGTGTGCAGTATGATCACTAAAAGTTAGTATATCATTTCAGTTTACCTTCTTAATCTTTTGGTATTATGATTTAAGAGGTGTTATGCATCAAAAATACATCCCATGTCCGTTTGACCCGCTTTAAAATAACCATTTTGACTTCACCTGTTTAGTGTAAAAGATGATTAATTAGGTTAAAGTGTAGTACTTGTTTTTTCTATGGAATAAAAATACCTGTCTAGATGATGTGTAGTCATGAGTTGAGAGAGGTGGACTAATGAGGTTTGCATAACAGAAGTAAGGAACATAACATAAAATTTGTAATAACAGGTATACCACAGCGCATGGCGTGAGTTATGTGAAGGTATGGCAGCAGCTGGATCTTTTGATGAAGTGATTGAAGTGCAAAAGGCCTACTTACTGTCAATTCAGCGTCAATGCTTTGTAGCTGGTCAGTAAATTTCTTTTTAGCTGGCTTTGTTTCTGTACAATAGGAAGGATGACTTTAAAAAGTCTTGACGTTTTGTAATATCTGCTATTGTTGATGATTGATTATGATGTTCAATGGGCATTAATTGCAAGCCGGATCAACAGTATATCCCTTTTGTTTTGTGAGAGTTGTAACGTGTTATTGATTTAAATAGAGTACAAAATGATGAGCAGTGAAAATGGTTCCTTTACCGTTCTGTGAGACGGATTCACTTAGGTGAATGGTTTATATTTTAGCTTGCCACTACATAGCGTTCCTATGCCCTGGGTTAAATGATCATGTGTCCATAGGCAAGCTCACGGATTTCATTCCCATACTAGAAATTTGCTTGGTACGTGTTGCCATGGATAAAACTATAACGAGGTATGGTTGATCTCGTTACATACTTTATGCGCATTGCAACCAAATTTGTTAAAATATATCTATGTTATCGAATATAATTGTGATGAGGTCTCTTTTTAAAAATCATCTAACTTAGGTAGGTGTGTTGGAAGGAGGACCCGCAAAGGCTCTTTGCATGTGAAGTCCCACCAAAGCCCACCTTTGAACACATTCCATTTTTATGTATTATTATCTCATAGTTTATGATATTTGTTTATTTTAAACCAAACATTCAATTTCACAGTCAGGAAAATGTCGGTATCTCCTTTGCATGGAATAACTTTAACATGTGGCTTATGATATTTGGTTTATCACTTTTGATCATTATTCAAGTAGTTGATTGACATGGTCAATGGTTAAAGAGGACGAAAGTGATGTTTGGTTTTGAAAGTACCTAGCTGACACTTAATTAGTCAAAGATGGTAAGAATTAACGTAGTGATGCAAATGTCAAAAAAGTTGAGTCCAAAAATATTTTTTCATGCCAAAAAAATCTACAAACTTTTTTCTTCATTTTTTTTTGCAAAACTATTCGACTTTAGAAAAACTTCATTAACAATTTTTTTATACACCAACATCCGATTTTTTGGAATTTTTTTAATTTTTTTGAGAACTTATAAAAAAAATGAAAAATAAAAAAATCTTTTTAGCGTATTTACGGATATTTTTCGTTTTCAAAACATTACCATATATAATAGATCTAATTTGAGGGGGTGTTGGAAGAAGGGCAACCGTTCTTTGAACCTAAAGCTTAGGTCATGGGTTCAATTCTCACTAAGGCCCTTTTCACAACACAATCTCTCTTTTTATAATATGTTTCTTTGACTATTTCATATATTTTAACTTTACGGAATTTGTTTATTTTAAACCAAACATATAATTTTAGGGAAAACAGTGGATATCTCCTTTCCACCAAAACTATATAGTACTGTCACTTTTGATTATTTTTGAATGGTGCCCAATTTTAAAAAGCAAAATCTTAAAATTCAATGTGAACAAGAACGTACAAGTTACTTCTAACACTTAATGTGCCATCTACCTTCCTTTCTTTTTTCCATCTCATTAAATATACATGACAAATGACTTTTCTACTTTATAAGAGTTGTTGTGTTGGTTGAAGATGTTTTGAAGGGATAAAACTCTACATTTGGTTTGTTTGGTTTACCATTTCTTAACTGATCATAGCATTTGAATGATGTTTGTTTTACTAGCTAATTCATAACAGTTACAGAGTGCAATAATAAATCAGGCCATTGAAGTGGGCTACAAATGGGCCCAATGTACTAGTCAGCTAATAAATAATAAGCAGATCTTCATCCAAACCATGTGTTGCTTTTCTTATTCTTCATCCAAACCATGTGTTTGATGAAATGCAATTTGTTGTTATTTAATGAACACACACCAGTGTTGGATGAAATGCCCCAGTAATAAGATTGTTACTTACATTCTACTAATTGTTTAAGGTGAATAATATGTGTTTAACATTGATCATTCCATTTTGTGTTTTAAGGAGTACTGTATTTGTTTAGTAAACTGATCATTCATATTTAGGTGGTGTTTGATTTAGCTATCGCGTATGCCATTTACTCTTCATTTTTTTATTGAACGTATATAATTCAATTTTCTGCGTTTTCATATAGGTGTTGCTGTTTCTTGCATTTCATTTCTCGTTTTGTAACCTTTAGTTGGTCATGGAAGGAGTAGATCGATTGAATGAGTTAAGGGACGGAATGTTAGTCAGTAATATCATGTCTCATTTGGACTGCACTACTAAAGAGGTGATTAGAACAACGGCTACCATCTCAAAACGATGGAAAAATCTTTGGACTCAACTTCCTCATCTCATTTTCTCAAATGAGGATGACGACGTAGGTCCATATACAGGTAAAGAAGATCTCCATGGTTACATTTCTTTTATCGACAACACCCTAAATAAGTGTCCTACAAATCTCAACCTAAAAAATTCAAACTTGATATCTATTACAATAGTCTAGTTAATTCTGAGTTTAAATCGCGAGCAAATAGTTGGATTCGTTATGCTATTAGCCGTAATGTTGAAGAGGTTGATTTAGAGTTATTTGATGTAGGAGTAGGCCAAGGGTTTACTCATGAAGATGAGTTGTTTTTCAACAATTTGTGTTTTAATCATGTGAAGCTGTCTTTTTGTCTTTTTAATCCTCCTAATGGTACAATTAGTTGGGAAAGACTTGAGTGTTTGTGTTTATCTTGTGTGACTCTGGATGATGATATGATTAAGAAGATATTATCCGGAAGTCCTTGCTTGGAATCTTTGGAGTTGGACAGTTGCTATGGTTATAGGAAGATTGATATTACTTCAAAGAGTGTTAAAAAGTTGGTGTTCTCTAGTTACTTCTCTCATTTACTTGCGGTGGATTATATAGATTGTATCAAAATCAATGCTCCATACATATCGTCACTAACTATAAAAGGTGCTTTGGTTTTGCGGGAGCTTGTGTTGCTTAATGTGTTGTCTTTGGTCAAAGCTCACTTAGATTATTCGATCAAATTGAGTGAGTATGTGATATTCGATGAAGAAATACTTAGAGGACTTTTAGACAGCCTTGGCCATGTAGAACATATTACATTTGGGGACGACTGTTCGGAGGTAATATTACTTATGAATGTCTTTTTTTCATACACTCAGGTTTGTTGTTTGTGTGTAAAATTATACATGTTATACTGCTCTAATAATGTTCACTTTTGCAGTGATAGCTTCTCTCTCGTTTTAAAGCTCGTGTCGATACTTCTAATGCTGATCAAGCTGACAATGGAGATTGAAAGGAACAATTTATTGAAAGTGATTAAGTTGTTGATAGCTTAAAACTGGTTGCTGTCTACTGTTAAAGAACATGACTATTTGTCCTAACTTAAGCGTTTGGTGTGGTAACTGTTAGAATATGGACATTATTTTAGTAGTCGTATGTTAGGATCGAACTCGAGATCACGGGATTGCACATTTTACGTATGAGTATTAAAGATTAATACTTGAATATAAATGTTGTATTCATTTATTAATTATCACAAAACATATAAACGTTTATTAGTATTTAAGATATATGACTAATGGACGTTAAATTAAAAGAACAAGGACTAGAATGAAATTAGATGTCAAGAAGGTTCCGGATCCCCTCATTTTATTGAGGGCCGATCGGTTTGCAATGGGTTTACCCAACCCACACAAAACTTGAGCTCTAAGTTTCTTCTAGTATATATACACATCAAAGGTTTAGGTTTTTGGTACTCTTGTGCACACACACAAAAACCTAAAATCTTTTCTCTCTTGTTCTTTTTCTTTGGTCGATCGACTTATGCCCTCTCCAAGGGATAATCGATTTTTGTTAAACAAATATTGTCTTGGTTTAAGTTTTGTGATTTAATTACTAGCATAACTTTAATACGTTATAGTACGTGTGTACAAGAACGTGATACAATCACACTATTGATTGTTTCTTGGATTGAATTACAAAAAGGTAAGGGGTAATTCTTATAATCCTTATAAACCCTAATTAGGGTTCTTGGTTCCGGAAGATTGCATTGATTCTTGTTCGGGCTAGAATCATCAAGGTATGTTTATTATTTATGTTTTGATTAATTAATTACATATTATGGTCTTGTTATAATTGCTTCCGCTATATGCTCACTTTGATGTACTTGGTTTATTTATAATTGCTTCCGCATAAAAATTGGATTATGATTCGTATAGTTACATGTTTTTTTAGGGTTTATATTTTTTTTTTATCCCTAACCCTAATTTGGGTCGAATGACCTAAGGGTTTTTAGGGTTTTGCTTTTAATTTTATTAAAACCTAATTAGTAACCCTAAGATGTCATGTAATTGTTATGCGTTTTAGTAAACGATCTTGGTGCAATATGTTAATTGTTAAGCTAAATCCATGGAAAAGTGCATATTTGCATGGATTTTTATTGTGTTATTTAAATTGTTTAAATTGTTTATATATATTAATGGTTAAGTTATATTAAAACATGTAAATTTATTAATAGATGTCGAATTGGAGAAGACTCCAATATTAAGTAATCAATTATGTGCTATGTGGTATTTATTTAATTTTGGCTTACGCAATCGATTTATCGATGTATGTGGCTCTTTTTCCAAGAAGAAGAAAGCCTCAATTGAATTAATACGTTATACACCTAGATTTGATTATTAATAGGACTATTGAATAAGATTTGCATGTGGCTACATGTTTTATACATATTTAATTGTTATGATTATGTATATTTGTTTATTTAGTTGTTTTATTTTTTATTGTATATTACTTGTTTTTGTTTATTTATTGTGTTAGACATGTTTATAAACGAAAAGGGTAATTTTTGAATAGAAAAATAATACGGACTAAATAATGGCGAAATTGTTTTGGTTTTTAAGAATTTAAATCTCAAAGAATTGGTTGATTGATGTTTTTGTACGTAATAGTTAAATAGGCTCGACCGAAGTTTACACACTATAAGATGGGTATAAGGATGGCAACACATTAAATTGTGGCCTTAGAGAGACAACATTCTGTCTTAACGCTCGTTTGTGTGTAAATTAGACTTACCGAACAACCATTACATGTACATTGTCATCTTAAGGGTGAATAATCCACAATTCCACAATGATTATCCGAAACACTAAGCTTTCGGGCTTATGCAAAAGTACGATATAGTGGACGATAATTGATGGTTATTCTTTAATTGGTGAACCCGATACCTCAATCAAAACTTTGTTATTTCACTCTTAGCTAATTGGTAATAAAATTGTTTTGTAAAACCAATGTTATGAAGTTGTATGCATGCTTCTTCATACATTATTTTGATCACATCAAAATATTAATACCCTTATAAAATTGAGTTGAATGCCATCTAATTAAGAACACTTGAAGTTGTAATTTACGTCAAGTGAGACTTGGCGATATTGCAATGGAGAGGTAAATTTCATAAATTCATTGCTAGCAGATCAACTGATGTGATGGATTTGTGAGTTTACAGTTTTTAAGTTAGACAACTTAAATTGAGTAGTAAGTGAAACTTGGACTCAAGGCATTAAGATGGGGACTAAACATGCTTACAATACAAATGTTTTGTGATTGTAGATCCCATAAATCTAGGAATTGCAATATGATATTGGCAATTATTGTTCGACAATTACCTTGTTGAATTCTATCATTGCTAGCAGATCAACTGATGTAATGGTACTATGTCAATTTAGGATCCTAGCTTTAAGAAAATACTATGGTTTATATGAATATTTTCCAATGGGTATTTTATTTTCTTAAAGATCTAATTATCGAAAATACTGAAATTGAATTTTGTAATTCGTTTTAATGTATTAATGCAACGTTCAAACCGTAAACGTATTTTGGGCTTTGGTAAATTGATCTAGTTCTGTTTTCAAACAAATGTTTGATTAAGAAATATTTACTTAAAAGACAAAAGGAGCCTCCTTTCTATGAAGGAAAAGTGAGACACAATCCTATTCCTTTTCATGAATGAGAAAGGATAATAGGAATATTAGATATGTCTAAATTCTAATATAACTCATAGCAAATTTTTAATGGTTAAGAAAATTGCATACATTTTTCATAGGGATTTTATCATCCTCATTCGGTGATCAAATTCTTAGTAACAAATATGATATTTGGTTAACAGAAAATTATGTATGACATTTTATGAGTTATTATAATTAGAAGCTAGACTAATTACTGCAAAATATTTAAAAACAAACTAGTTGTTTTGAATATTTTAAAGGTGCTACATACATTGTAGGATGGTAGACCTATTAAGGAAGAAATTGCATGCCCAATTTTCAAGTTAATAGCATTTGGTGGATAGTCCATCATTTACGTAGTAGAATACACTTTTAGTACATAAGTAATTGTTACGTATGGACATTCAAAAGTGTAGGAAAGTTAAAAGCACACTATTTGCTTTCACTGGATATGAAACATTTACAATGTTGTCAAATTCAGTGGGAGTATTGTGTACTTATCACTGAATAAGGAATTATTGTAATGATCTTTAATTCAGTGGGAGTTACAAGCTTTGATATCTTGGTAGCTAAAGATAATTACTTTCCAAGTGTAGACACTCATACTTTTAAGGATAGCCTTGTACGTTTCCTTACTAGATAGTGTTGTTATACATCTACTTGTTATGCTAAAATCTATGACACAATCATATTGAACACATAAACAAATGCATGGCATGTTGTTTATCAACTATATGAGGTTGTTCCATGCACAAGTGGGAGAAATGTTATCTTTAATGTGTGCAAGAAACAACTTAAAAGATATGATTCAATGGATTCTCTTGACTACAAGGTAAGAGAATAATGTTCTAATATTAATTCAAGAAACACTTGGTGTTACAATTTATGTTATGTGAGATCTTAACTAGATTGCAACAACAAGGTGAATTTCATATTTCATTACTAGCAGATCTACTGATGTAATTGAACTATGAGAATTTGCAGTTTCTAAATTAGATACCTATTAGAACATGTGTCAATATGATATCAAGACTACTTTAATTAGTAAATTTATGAATTCTAGGAATGACATAAATTAGTAAAGTAATCTAATGCTGCTTCAATCTGAATATTTATGTGTTCTTGGAATGACATAAATAAATGAATAAATAATGTTGTTTACATAATTATGAAGTAATAAATTAACTTGAAATTACTATTGAAACCAAAAGATGGTGTTCATAATTACTTTAGTTAAACATGTTTATGTTTCATTGTAAAGATATAAACATAAAGTCTTTTAATTGTTACAAGACTTATAATAAAGTAAGACGTTATATTGTTATGTTTTAATTAAGACATATACATGAAGTTATTAAATTGTTAAATGACTTATAACGTATAGTGGGATTATAACAGTTTATGTTTTCTTGTAAAGACATAGACATGAAGTGAATTTGTAAAAGTACTTGTGTTATAAAGCATGTAATTGGCTTGAATATTATTATACCATTAAAATGACTTCGTTGGTAAATAAACAAGTCAAAAGGAATATGGTTATCTTAAATATTGTTAGATTGTCTTACAATATTAATACTAATGAAATATCAAATGTTTATGGTATGTTCAGTTAGGAAAATCAAACTCTTGTTATATTGTTTGATTAAAGATAACTATGACTTCTTTTCTTCCAAAAGTTATCAAGGTTAGAATGTTGAGTATGACTTGGACATATTTAATAAAACTCCAACATAGAAGATTAATATGATGGAATGTGATGAATGTGATGAATCACAGTAAGTCTTAAATTGAAGTTCTAAATTTGTTTAACTGCTTACGAAGAGATTATTAACAAAGTAAAGTCAGGAACTATCAATAAGTATTTATAATATCCCAAAAGAGAACATTGTATTGTTTCTTTATTTGCTAAGTATTTAAAGATAGTCTTTAAATTACTAAAAGCAAGTGGGAGTTTTGATCTTTAAAAGATAAGAGTTTTGATCTTTAAAAGATAAAATTATAATATACATAATCTTCTAAAATACACTAGTGAATATCATGATTAAGTTTGACATTTGAATGTTAAATCTCAACATGATAATAAAGGATTGACATTTAAATGTTAAATCTTAAGATGATGGAATTATCATTCATAGAATATCAATATATCTCAGATATTTGATTAATATGCTGAGGACTATGATTTACAGGATTGTTGTAAACCTGATAATCATTATGATACATTACCAAATATGAAATTGGGTAACGTATATATGATATGAATGATTAAGATGTTGTCCATAAAGATAATCAATTTTAGAAACTTGGTTTATCTTAATAGTTAGACTAGAAAATGAGGATGAGTTTCTTCAAAGATAATATAACTATTGTGGTTTAAATCTTTGGATGGAAATCATATGGACAATATTGTGCACGTATTTAATGCATGTCTTGTGACAAGATTATTAATCACACTTAAGCAATTAACTGTGATTGAATATTCTTTTCTAAACACATTAAATATATAAAGATTATGATTGTCATATTTAGTTTCATTATATGAAATTGACAATGGAATATCAAAACTCTTTCTTGTATGATTACTTGAGCGAGGACGATAAGTAATCAAAAGAAGTTTATGAATTCAAATAAATCTTTAGAAGTGTACAAAGTGCAATAATCCATGGATGGATAAATGCATGCATCTAGAAGATTACTCTTATATTTAATTATTAAATTCATGTTTGGATTTATAATTGAAATAAGATAATTTCTAAGTATTCCTAAAAGCTAGTGGGAGTATTATGTTTAATTTCTTAAATCATATATGTTGTAGAACATATAAAAAGTAACATTCCATATAAGTAAATGTTAAGTCTTAGAATGGAATGAAACTTTACTTGTAAGATTTAGAAAATAAGACATACAACCTTGGAATGAATGTTTATTGTTGAAACATGTGCGGTAAATGAATCTAATATAACATGATATATTATTTAGAAAGTCTGAATGGATATGAATGACATGAATAAAATCTAAGTATGACTCAAAGATCTTTCATGAACATCATGTTTTGTTTTATCATGCTTGATTACAAGATGATTTGGCAATATTAATATCTAATTAAAAGTTATTAGATAACTTGTGTAATATTCTAAATGAATACATTTGATTATAGAATCACATCCTAAAATATGGAATAGCTTCCAAATTCTATAGATGAACAATTTTCAATTCTTGTGAAAATTGTCATAGCCAACAAACTTGATAGTTTGAAGGGCATCAAACATTACACAATAGATATTATGGTTTACGGAAAGTTTTAATAGCATATTGTTGTTGCATACAATGATGCTAATGAAATTGAGATGACACTCAATACTAGTCATGGTAAGGATTTCATCTTTGACTATATGTACTAGTTATGCTTGCTAAAAGCATAGTTGCATTATACATTAAAAGAATAAGAATATTTTAAACTTTAAAATGTTTGGAAGTTTAATTATCATAAATTGGTGGTTAAGGATGTATCACATTTTTATGAAATATGGCATTATCAAAATAGTTGACTATGCACATATAAGAATTTCAATAGTTGAATTCTTGAAATAAGTATTCTTAAAATTCCGATAGATCAAAGTTGGATGATTTATGTCTTGTCAACAAGTATGAATGTCATTGCTTGAGACATAATCCATCAACAAGAGTTATCATGCATTGATCTATTTAGTATTTGGATAAGGGATGTTAAACAATTATTATGATAAATTGAAATACATGGTATGTTTAATTTATAATATATTGTATCCTATATTTGTATGTTTAAATCCATGAATAAAGGTTATTCTTAAATTGTCCGTTGTCAGTTAATAATATGGGAATATTATTAAATCAAGACAAATCTGAAGGTTGGTATAATATACTTAAAGTATATTGATGCGTAGTCATGCCATTTCAGATGATATTCAATGATACCGAATATAGGACTTATCCCAACTACATGATGTTACTTTATGGATTTAGTTATTAAGTAAATCATGAGAAGTTATCCTCAGACTTGAGATGCAAGATAAGTGTCATGAATGTAGTACATTTTTGTGGAACAACTTAACGCTATACGTAACTGGTAGTCATAAGGGTTGTTTTCGAAAATGTTACAAAGTTTGTGGGTTTTGTTTGTATTCAAGATAGAATTTGTTCCTTCAAATTTATTTTTGGAGTTTAATACTGCTGGGCCCCTCGTAGGGTTGGTAAGATGCATGTGCGGCCGCACCCAAGATCTTCCCTGAATATGTTCAGAAGATTTGGTAATCTTGATCAATCATAAACAACGAGAAACAGAATGGTTAATTAAGGAATGACTTTAATCCATATCCTTATTAACGTGGTATTAGAAACAAAAGGATAATAATAATGAGAAATCATTAAAAGGTTTTTCCAGGAGCCTTACTCGAGATTGTACTAGAGGCATCGAAGTGTTGGTAGACGCTAACCGATGTGATTACACTATTAAAATATGTCCAAGTGGGAGCTGTTAGAATATGGACATTATTTTAGTAGTCGTATGTTAGGATCGAACTCGAGATCACGGGATTGCACATTTTACGTATGAGTATTAAAGATTAATACTTGAATATAAATGTTGTATTCATTTATTAATTATCACAAAACATATAAACGTTTATTAGTATTTAAGATATATGACTAATGGACGTTAAATTAAAAGAACAAGGACTAGAATGAAATTAGATGTCAAGAAGGTTCCGGATCCCCTCATTCTATTGAGGGCCGATCGGTTTGCAATGGGTTTACCCAACCCACACAAAACTTGAGCTCTAAGTTTCTTCTAGTATATATACACATCAAAGGTTTAGGTTTTTGGTACTCTTGTGCACACACACAAAAACCTAAAATCTTTTCTCTCTTGTTCTTTTTCTTTGGTCGATCGACTTATGCCCTCTCCAAGGGATAATCGATTTTTGTTAAACAAATATTGTCTTGGTTTAAGTTTTGTGATTTAATTACTAGCATAACTTTAATACGTTATAGTACGTGTGTACAAGAACGTGATACAATCACACTATTGATTGTTTCTTGGATTGAATTACAAAAAGGTAAGGGGTAATTCTTATAATCCTTATAAACCCTAATTAGGGTTCTTGGTTCCGGAAGATTGCATTGATTCTTGTTCGGGCTAGAATCATCAAGGTATGTTTATTATTTATGTTTTGATTAATTAATTACATATTATGGTCTTGTTATAATTGCTTCCGCTATATGCTCACTTTGATGTACTTGGTTTATTTATATGAATGTCATGATATAATAATTCCAACAGTAACAATGGACGGCTAATGCTTGCTAAGAAGTTGTTGACACTCCATCGAGCGTTTGGTGTGGTAATTTTCAAACTTTTTTTGCTGTTTAATCTTGTCGTTTGTGAACTGATCGAGTTAATGAGAAAAAGAAATGTACTAGTTACTGATCTTGAAAATGGAATGATTTTGTTGCATTATGTGGCTCTATTATTGTTCTAGTTATACTCATTCGCAATAGATCATTCAAATAGCATCACATAACCGCCAATACTCAGAAATACGAATGAAACCATATCACCTATTTCTTCGTATAGCTCTCAATGAAATCTCAAGAATATTGACAACAATGGTAAATATGTTGTTCATACATGCCTTTGATTAAGTCGATTCGGGTATGTATTTTGGTTTTCTTCTCACTGAACATTTTTGTTGAGAGAAGTTACTATGAGATGAAAATTTTATTGTTGAGCATGGGATCTTTGAGAGTTCATACGGTATAACTTTAACTACTTAGCTCTTCTGTTTATATATGTTTTCATTGCATGTGTTTTACCATCTCAGCAAGAAATGTTACATTTAGAGAGTACCTAAACTTGACTTTACTTAAATTGAAACATACATGTATCATAAACGTTACGACCCATCAACTAACTATTTAAGCCAACTAGTGTTCCAAATACTAGCCAATCTTGACATAAAAGTTACTCTAATTATCCGTTGTCTTTCCTCCAAATACACCTTCATAACCACATGGCGCTTCTTGATATGATCAACTAGCATATGTGCACACAAAAACATTAGTAATTGAGTCGTCGCGAAGTGATGATCTTATAATACGAGTGATCAACTTAACATGGAGGGTTCGTATATCGTTTGGCCCATTTTCTTTCCAGGGCTCACAATCTAGCATCACGTTACAATGTTTATTGTGGATAGTTTCAGGCGATTGAATTTTCCGTTTGGTCCCATGTGTGTCTCACATATGTAACTTCAAAACCCGACACCATCGAAAACTCAGTTATCACGATTTATAATCAGCCAGTCAATTCAAGCGTTCACTCACGTACACCATTAAAAGTCAAGTACAAGTGATGATAATATGTGAAGATTGCATTTCACAAATTCATTCCAAACAGTTGTGATAATATCAGTTGTTCTTTTCTTGTAAATGAACATCATGCTTTAAATTATGGCAACTGTTAACTATAGGTTAACCATGAAGAAACTAATTAAGCATGACCTCACCTGTTAACTTTGAAGCATAAGTTGAATGAAATATAAAATAACAAATTAACAATGACCTTATAAATGTGATGTGTTCATAGGCAAAGCTCGTGGATTTCATTCTCATATTTTACGTGCATTGCAATGTACCAAAATTGGTAAAATGTAAGTCTATATAAAATTGTTATTTATAATAATGTCAATGTAGCATACTTTCAATAAAGATACTACTAGTATTATGTGAACAGGTTATACGGTGTATAGATATGATCTGATTTAATTGTGTAGTGATCCTTTTACTTTTTCAGTTATTTTCATGTTTAGTATATTGAAAAACACAATTGATTGACATTGGCATGTTGGTGGAGATGGCAAAGGCTTATCCTACCTAGTACCTACGGTTAGGTTATAAGTTCGATTCCTACCAAAGCCATCTCCACCAACATTTCCATCGGCTTTTTGAAAACCAGGGATGGAAATTAGGTGGTGATGCGGTGTCACGTGACCACGATACAATTCTTCTTCATAGTAATAATTTTTGTAAATAAACATTGAATTCTTCGAAAAGCATCTGATATCAATGCATTGTATTTCTAGTTATTGCTTAGTTAGTTCATTAATAGGTGAAAAAATGAAATTGGATTTCACTAAACTCAATCATTGTAACCCAAAATCGTACTTTTTGGTTAATTCTTTTACCTTATACTACATCTAAAAAAATTATGCACCAGCTTACTTTTAGCTATGGTCCCTGGTGAAAATAAAGGTAAGAGTAAAATACACTATTCGTCTCTAAACTTGCCAAAAAAAACATTACAATTGGACATGCCTTGGCATTTTGGTCGTCTGGAGTCCATTCTGTGACTATATTTTGCTTTAAGCAAATGTTATTCGGTTACACATTTTTCTAACAGGAAGAGGGGCTAGGTGAGGTTCAAGGGTTAGAAGAACATTGAATGGCTGAATTTATTGTGTGTGAAATATGATTAATTTGTGTTGTAACTTTTTTGATTTTTTCATAAATCATAAATTCTTTTTATATCAAGATTTCATAACTGACATTTTAATGTATATCATTTTTTTTTTCAGTTTTATATGTTACAAGTATTGATATGGTGACTACACATTTCCCCCCGTTAAATCACTTATTTGATCATTAATATTATGGTTACAAGTTTTGAGGTTACAAATATTGATCAAGTTTTGAAATCTTTCCGGAATAAGCAAGTTTAGAAGTCTGAATTTTTAAGCCTTACTAATTATGAAATAGTCCCAAATGCTTTATATATTAGTATAGATAGAGATTACTTAAATTTTAATTAATGTTTTGGTTTATATGTTAACTTTAGAAAAAAGGTTGAGTATAACTTGAAAAAGAAAACTTTTGGTGTTAAATTTGTTTGTACAAGTGTATTGATTTGTATTGTTTAATGAAATTCTCTTATGTAGTATAGTATTTTCCAAACAAACAAACACCCCTCCTACAAATATGAACATATAGATAAGCGCAGCCTTAGTAACAACCCATGTATTTGATATAATTCAGTTTTCCGCATTTTGATATAGCTGCTTCTGTTTCTAACATTTCATTTCTCGTTTTGAACGTCTAGTTGGTCATGGAAGGAGTAGATCGATTGAATGAGTTAGAAGATGAAATGTTAGTCAACAATATCATGTCTCGTTTGGACTGCACTACTAAAGAGGTGATTAGAACAACGGCTACCATCTCAAAACGATGGAAAAATCTTTGGACTCGACTTCCTCATCTCATATTCTCAGACACCACAGATTCTGAAAGTGGAGAAACTGGTTTACATGGTTACCTTTCTTTTATTGACAACACCCTAAATCAGCGTCTTACAAATCTCAATCTCAAAAAATTCAAACTTGATATCAATTACCGTCGTCTCAAAAATTCTCTGTTTAAATCGCTAGTAAATAGTTGGATTCGTTATGCTATTAGCCATAATGTTGAAGAGGTTGATTTACAGTTATTCGATGTAGGAGTAGGGGATTCGTTTAGCTATGACGATGAGTTGTTTTTCAACAATTTGTGTTTTAATCGTCTGAAGCTAACCTGGTGTGTGCTTAATCCTCCTAATGGTGCAATTAGTTGGGAAAGACTTAAATGTTTGTGTTTATTTTGTGCGACTCTGGATGAAGATATTATTGAGAAGATATTATCCGGAAGTCCTTGATTGGAATCTTTGGAGTTGAATGAATGCTACGGTTATAGGCGGATTGATATTACTTCAAAGAGTGTGAAGAAGTTAGAGTTCTCTGGATACAACTCTCGTCTTCAGGTGTATACATACGGGGAGCCTTATATAGATTGTGTCAAAATCAATGCACCTTACATATCCTCTCTAACTATAGAAGGTGTTTTGACTTTGCGGGAGTTTGTGTTGCTTAATGTGTCATCTTTGGTTGAAGCTCACTTAGATTTTGGGATCAATTGGGGTGGGATATTCGAAGACGAATTCGAAGAAGGAATACTTAGAGGACTTTTAGAAAGCCTTGGCCATGTCCAAGATATCACATTTGAGAATCACTGTTCGGAGGTATATTACTTATGAGTGTCTTTTTCTCATACGCTCAGGTTTGTTGTTTGTGTATAAAATTATACACGTTGCACTGCCCTAATAATGTTCACTTTTGCATTGATAGGTTCTCTCTCGTTTGAAAGCTCGTGGCGATACGTCTAATGCTGATCAAGCTGAAAATGGAGATTGAAAGGAACAGATTGTTGAAAGTGATTAAGTTGTTGATAGCTTAAAACTGGTTGGAAAGAACATGACTATTCGTCCTAACTTAAGCGTTTGGTGTGGTAACAATGGACAGCTGATATTTGCTAACAAGTTTTGTTGACTTCATCGAGCATCTCCAATAGCCGAAATAGAACTCTGCTAAAATTTGGTAAATTTGTAACTTTTGTTTACTGTTTAATCTTATGGTTTGTGAACCGAGTTAATTAGAAAAAGAAATGTAGTAGTAACTAATCTTGAAAATGGGATGATTTTGTTGTATCATGGGGCTCTATTATTGTTCTAGTTATAACTCATTGGCAATAATAGCATCACAATATATCTGACAATACTCAAAAATACGAATGAAACCATATCACCTATTTCTTCGTATAGCTCTCAATGAAATCACTAGCTAGAATATGGACAGCAATGGTAAATATGTTGCTGTTCAAACATGCCTTTGATTAAGTCAATTCGTTATGTGTTCTGGTTTTCTTCTCAATGAACATTTTTTGTTGAAAGAAGTTAGTCTGAGATGAGAATTTTATTTTTGAGCATGGGCTCTTTGATGGTGCATAAGGGTGAGAAGCCTTAGTGATTAGGGGCATGTGCTAAGGGCTCACAGATTATAAGATAGGAGACTGAAAATAAGCTTATATGCTGGTTATATTGGAGGCCCAGTTTGTGTGGACATTGTAACTATCCTTATGAGCTCCAATGTCCTTCGTATTATTACTGCGGTCTTGGCATGGCTCTTGATTATGTTGGGTGTATATAGAAGCGTTATATGGAATAGCATGTTTATGGATTGAAATATGGTACATATTTGGTTGGTTGTTTTTCCAAAGGTTTTAAATGTTTTGTTCAGTAACAGAATATTGTTGCTTTGTTTTCTATTGTGTTTTTAAGGCATCAGAGGATTAGACGAGTAGTAGTAACAAGATGTTTTTTTGATGATATTTGTAGGAATTATATAATATATAGTATATCGAACATTTGGTATATTCGCAGCATGCGTGTTGCCTGTTTGTTATGAAAATAAGACAGTAAATGGGGCCCGATACCTGGGTTGCAGCTTAATTTTTCAACAGTTTTGGTATGATCTATTGACAGTTATGGACTGTTTATTTGCTTATAGCTGGTTAGCTATCTTTGAGGAATACGAGAGTGGGTTTAAGAGACTCTGAGTAGGTGCATAACATTACTTATTATCACTAATTAGAAGGAAAAAATAAAAGGCAGATGTGGGTTCTATGCATGATAAAAACGGGAATAGAAAAGTATAAAAATGCTAAGAGCCTTACCAAAAAATTAATTCTGGAAATCTAGTTTAAGCCCAAAAGCCTTAACGAAGCATTAATTCTAAAAATCCAGTTAGAGCCCAAAAGCCTTAACAAAAAATTAATTCTGAAAATCTAATTAGAGCCTAAGAGCCTTAACAAAAAATTAATTCTGGAAATCCAGTTTGAACCCAAGAGCCTTAACAAAACATTAATTCCGGAAATCCAGTTAGAGCCTAAGAGCCTTAACAAAAAATTAATTCTGGAAATCCAGTTAGAGCCTAAGAGCCTTATCAAAAAATTAATTCTGGAAATCCAGTTTGGGCCTAAGAGCCTTAACGAAGCATTAATTCTGGAAATCCAGTTAGAGCCCCAGAGCCTTAACAAAAAAATAATTCTCTCTCTAAAAATACATCTCTCTAAAAGCCCTTGAATTTTATTAAGTAATCCTTAATCAATTTTAAATCTATCCATTGAAATTTTATAAAAAACTAGTATGATGATCTACTGTTTATCATAGACGTGATGATATAATTTTTGTCTATTTTCACCGGTTAGATCATCACCTTTAATTCATTTTATACTTTAGTTATTTCCGTTATCCGTATTGTTCATTTATCTTTTCCCCTTTATCCATTTCTGCTAATCAAATCCTTTGATTATGTAGAATCAAAACTTCATTCCATTTCTATTTTACATTTACTCCACTATGAGAGACCCAGATCCAAATAAACCTAATTCAGAGATGCCTCCAAAGCTCTCTGATGATGTCATTCATTCCAATAAAGCTCCTAGGAGCAATAAGAAGTCGAAGGTGATAAATAAGCCTGCTCACACAGGTGGGAAGAAGGCTAACTCGAGGTTGGTTAGCAAAGGGGGTAGCTCTGTGAAGGATATGGAAGGTTAGGCATATGATGATGAGGGTAATGAGGCTGTGGAGGAAGGTTTTGATGGTTATACTCAAAGTTTTGACTCAAAGAGCTATGGGGAATCTGTTTATGTGTCTGAAAAGGAAGTTCACACTGCCTTTGAGAATGATATGGTGAGTACTCTTGTTAATGAGTCTTTGAAAGTTAATAATGAATCTGAGGTTGAGGTTTCTATTAAGGTTAAGAATGTTGTTTGTGATGAGGCTAGGGTTAAGTTTAAGGATTCTAGTGATAATGATGGTGCTAGGACTTATCCTGCTAGTGTTAGTCCTAATGGTAGTCCTAGATTGTTGAAAAGTGTGAGGTTCTTTGTGATTGTGGTAGTAAGGCTAGTGCTCCATTTTCTTTTAATAGTGCTGAGAAATGGCCTAGCCTTAATGGTAATGATAATGGGAATGATGTGAGTAAGAATACTGAGAAGATTGATGAGATTCATGTAATTAAGGATGACACATTGATGAAGGCTGATAATACTACTAGGAAACAGTCGTCGTTTCTGAATGTTGTCCAAGGTACTAGTTTCAGTGGTAGTGCTAAGTTGAAATAATTTCCTTTGAGTGTGAATGAGAAGGGTGTTGAGGTAGTTGAAATGGATTCAGTAATTGAAGAAGGTAGTAAGAATTGGTCCATGACATTGGTTGGCTATTTTGTGGGGCTTAAGATGAGCTATAGGGAAATAATGGGCCACCTTAAAAGAATGTGGAGACCGTATTGTTTTGATGAAGCTGTCATGAATGAATGTGGTCTTTACTTCTTTAAGTTTAAATCGGATGAAGGTATGCAATTTGTGTTAGAGAATGGGTTGTGGCTTGTTGATGGTAAGCCGTTGTTTGTTCAGAAATGGGAACCCGGTATGTGTATGAGTAGGCCAGAGCCGACAAAGGTGCTGATGGAGCGTGATGTGTCATTGCGGTTTAGCAGTGTTAATGCCTACACAAGTTTTAAATTTATATTTAGCCGACTTATCAATAACACACACACTTAGCGAGCAGCGTACCCGGTCAATCTGTATATAATGTTAAGTAGAGTGTCGATCACTAAGACTGGAATGTATTATCTAGTTATCTTAATCAGTATTTTAATATCCTAAGTTAGTTTTACAGCCTAATCTAACGCAAGGGGGTTTAAGCCTGAGAGACTGGCACAGTTTGGTTATTTATTAAACAGTAAATTAAACTAATGAGCACGAATCAGCGAATAACATACACGTACACAGATAGATAATAGAGACTATAAGAAGACCTGTCCTGATAATTAAGTAGCTTGTCACTTGTTTTATTTCTAGTTTTATATGAAGTGTATATTAATTAAACCTTTCTCGTTGGTTTATTTATATGGGAAATTGGCAAAAAAAGGCATCATACTTGCCATCTTTTGTCATTGTATGTATCATACTTTTTTTTTTTATTATAGCACTAACCTTTTTAAATAGTGTCATTGTGTGTACTTTGTGACCATTTTACCCCTACTTTTTTCAAATTTTGAAGGGTAAAATGGTCATTTCACATGGCCAAAGTACACACAATGGCACGATTTAAAAAGGTTAGTGCTATAATCAAAAAAAAAAGTATGATACATACAATGACAAAAGGTGGCAAGTATGATGCATTTTTTTGCCAATTTCCCTATTTATATCGGCGAGTAAACCCTTAATGATTACTTATGACTATCCTATTTATCTAAAGACATTAGATTAAATAGGCGGGAAGGGGTATGGCAGCCCATGCAATGCTCAGCTAGACACAGAGGTTATCAAAGCACTAATATAAATTCATCAAAGACATCAAACATATAAATTTTAATTGATGGGAAAGCAATTTTAAGGCGGGCATATGATTTTTCGCAGTCACATACTACCGGCCATCAATCCTGGTGAATTAAAGCTTACTATTACAATAAAACAAAACTACTTAATGAATTGAATACATGCAGGACCTTCTTACAGCTCTAATATCTTTGTTTAAGGCGTGTCTTTTGTTGCTTGTTCGTCTGAATTCGGCTCCTTAGGGTTATGTTGCACACAAAATTCGTCTAGGTCTTGGGGTATTTATAGTTTCTGTCTGAGAGCTCGATACGGCGCATTGAGTAAGTAGATGCGGCGCATCGACTTAACTTCGCGTGGGGTCTGTGGAAAACTATAAGGGGGGGGGGGGGGTTGAATAGTTTTACGTCTTTTTAATTTTATGAAAACTTGATTTTATAACATCTATTTTATGTGAGGTCAATGCTTGTATATATGTAAGTACTTATATCTACGAAAGTAAATGATGACTATATAATGAGTATGACTTATAAGCACTTATATCTATACAAGTAAACAATCGCAATAACGATAAGTATGTAAATAAAAAGTTAAGGATGGAAAGATCGCACCGCGAGACAAAGGATTTATAGTGGTTCAGCTACGAAGCTCCTCTTCGTCCTACTCCACTCCCCGAGCACCTAACTCGAGAGTTTTCTTCACTATGTCAACAAGTTCACTTATGGTGGAGAAACCTTACACAACGTTGCTTACACCGTTTAACGACACTAAGCTAAATGTCGAGTTCTAATCGTAGCTAGAACCAATCTCATACCACTACATGACTTCTCACAACTTCTACACAGCTTGTACACACCACAACTACTACACACCTTCACTACTTCACTACTTCTTCTTCTTCACAACTTTAATTCGTCTTCACTACTTCTATTCACAACTAACACACCTATGTCTATCTAATTACAAGTCTTCTACACCTTTACAAGTAATATACACAACTACTAGACAATACACACAAATGTACAATACTTCTTAACTTGATGTTGAAGGAGTATTCTTCTTTTGCACTTTGAGAGATGAGGGAATGTAATATTGGATCACTAGAAACAAATGATTAATAATCTTATGATCAAAGGAGTTTAGAAGGATGTTTAGAGAGAGTTGGATCTGAAAATATTCGTGCAAAAGGTGAGGAAAAAATGCAGGATTGAACCTGTATTTATAGGCAAAGAATTCTGACAACAGGAGCGTGCCGGCCCCCTTAAAATTAAGGGGGCCGCCCCTTATAATGGCCAGATTCTTTGTCTTTTTCTGGAAAAAGTTTATTTGGTGAAAAACTAACTGATTTTGGTTAAAAATTTGAATTCATATATTTATTATGAATTAAACATTTTCCTTTATTACCAAAAATGTTTTTCAAAATTATATTAAATGTTTTATATAATTTTATAAACTTTGTAATGTTTAAACAAAAAATCCATTTGATCATAAAATGTATTAGGCATATGTTTATTCATACCTTAAGTGATATTGTTGGATAATATGATATTTGTAACTAAATACTTGTTTACGTAATAATCTTGCGTTTAATGTTTTTACATTTTCTGATCGTCAAAACCTAGAGATATCAAAAAATATAAATGACGTTTTTATGCATTAATTATATCAACAATCTCCCCCTTTTTGATGATTACAAAATCTAAACTCATTAAATAAAAAATTTACAATATATACAAGTATTTAGTGAGTTTATATCATTTCTCTCCCTTTTTGTTAGCATCAAAAAGGTTATCCCGACGAATGAAGTGCTCCCCCTTGATGTATACTCCCCCTCGTTATGAGGTCATAAAAAATCGAGATATGGAATGCTTGCAAAAATATTTAAAGCACACGCAATATATATATAGGGGAGGGTTATTGTGAGATCATGCTTAAAGTTTTAAAAGTAAGACCCAATCTAGACCGTTGGATTCTTTTATTTGTATTAAATGAGATTAATGTTTGATGAATGGCATTTCTGTAATTAACAATTACTTTAGGGGCTTCATGTATCATAATTTGGTCAATCTCTTTTGCCTTTTTTTTCTACTAGCAAAGTAGCAGATATTCACATAACGTATATTTATATTGTGTGACATTGCTTTCTACGAGGACATCAAATTTCTACATGCCTTTTAGGGAGAATTAAATTAAAAACTGGTCAAACATATTTCTTGTTTCTTTAAAATATTTTTCTGGTACACATCACTAGTCTAAAAAAGTTTTATTAAATATTTCAAAAAATCAATAGATTTGTTTTTTCTTAATTTTTGATCTTTCTAAAAAATTCCTGGTACATATGTGGTCTAATTTTTTTTAAAACTCAATAGATACACATTAGAACGTAAAACATAATCTAATACATAAAACATATCTCATACATTGATATACAAAAATTATCTTGGTTCAAAACATCTGATATACAAAAAATCAATAAAATACACAATATCAACAATCTACTAATACACATCTACATTCTTTCCCAAACAGCCCAACTCGTACACCAAACCACCATCTAATACACTAGACCCACCTAGTCCATGAGACCTGACTAATACAGGAGACCACCATGACTATTACAGGAGACCACCATCTGGTACATGTAGTCCTAGCACTTTGCAATTACACAATTACATTAGAAATCAAACAATAGCATATTCCGGTACATGTACACGGATACATCAACGTTTTGGGTATCAGTAGATTCCGGTACACCAGATACATCAAGGTTTTGGGTATCAGTAGATTTCGGTACCGTTAGATCTAGTCGCCACTGTCAGATCTAGTCCCCGCCTCCAAACCCTTTACTAGTCGTTGTCATTAAAACCATAACTGGTAAATCATCAGATCTAATCGCCGCGGTCAATACACCAACATATTTTGGTTGTTATTTTTTTTCTTGGTTGTTCGAGACAACCCATAACTGAAAACAATCAGAATCTGTTAAAGAGTAACTGATGAGAACGGTGGATCGCTGGTGGTTTTTTTACTGCCGATTAGAGAAAAGGATGGAGAGGTTGGTTTGCAAATAGAGGAGAAGAAAAAATTGAGGCGTAACTATGAGAAAAAAAAAGGGGTGGGGAAGAATATTATTAGGGTTAAAAGGATTAGGGAGTGATAAAATACCCGATTTACCCTTTTAACTACATTATTAATTTTTTTCTTCTCTTTTGTGTGTCTTAAATTCCCTTGCCACTTGTCCTAATATTATATGTTATCTAATAGATCTTATTTTTACAACTTTAACATTGATCTTATATGATCTCAACTCTATATATATATATATATATATATATATATATATATGTATATATATATATATATGTATATATATATATATGTATATATATATATATGTATATATATATATATATGTATATATATATATATATATATATATGTATATATATATATATATGTATGTATATATATATATATATGTATATATATATATATATATATATATATATGTATATGTATATATATGTATATGTATACATATGTATATATATATATATATATATATATATATATATATATATATATACATACATATATATATACATATATATATATATATACATATATATATATATATATATATATATATATATATATATATGGAACAAATATAAAATAATTAATAAAAATGCATTTTAATAAAACATAAGAAACATTCATTAATGATTGAAATAGATTATGTTTAGGACATAATCATTAGTACATGAGCATATAAATATATGCTTTTCTTAGCAAACTACATTAGATAATACTAAGTTGCCAACTCGAGGTCTCTTGGACTTGCTTGGAACACAAAAGGTTGTGAATATTTTATTTTGAGATGCATGAAGGTTGCATTCAATGGTTTGATGGTGATGGGTATGGAGTGTTTGGTGGTGGTGAGTTTGGAGCGGAAGAGTTTGTTTGAGTTAGTGAAGATGTTGGTGAAGACCTAGTGAGGAGATACTCAATCCATGTAAAGTGTTCACTCAAGGCAATGGTTTGTTGTTGGAGAAAGATGCAACAAGGACAATTGTTGACATGTTTCTTGATTTCATTTGGGTTATGAGGTGATGAGGGTGAACTAGATGGAGGAAGGTTTAAATAGCGTTGTGCAAGATGTAAGGCAAGAAGAGCACTAAGCTCATGAGCTTCTTTGAGCTTTTCGATGAACTTTTTATGTTTGGAGGAAGGTGATAATGGTGGTGTTGGGTTTTGATTTGGTATTGAGGTTTGATCATGAAGCATAGGATTCATGTTTTGATGAGAGTGATGGTTATTGTCTTGGGATTGAGTATGTTCCTCAAAAGGGTCATTTGGTAGGAATGAGTGAGATGAATGTGGAAGTTTATTAGTAAGGGTGATGGTGAGGTTGTCTTGTTGAGCTAAAAGAGTGGTTTCATTTGGGTGATTATGAAAGCATGATGAAGGAATGGATGAAAGTGATTCTTCATATGTGGATGGTAGTTTGGATGTTGTGTTTGTAGAGTGAGTAACATGTGGAGTGCTAACAATGATGTTAGGGTTGTTGTTTTGGGATGAGTTACTTGTGTGAGAGTGAGGTTTAGGTGTTGGTTGATTTGGAACAACATCACTTGTGTGTTGACAAGAGTCAAGTTTTCTCCTTCAAATGGGTTTGACGGAAATCTTAGCAACTCTTGAGAATTTGGGTCTTTGGTTGTTGGGAGAGGACATGATGGTTTGAGTAATGATTTGTGTGATGATGAGGGGTATTTATAGTGTGATGATTATGTGTTTATGGAAGGATAATATGTGTTGCTTTTTATAGACAAAATGTGTTTGTGAATTTAGGGAAATGAGGAATCAAAATAGGGTGAAATGGGCTAAAAAGCAGAAAGCAAACAAGAAGCTTCGACCTTCAGGTAGCCGGCCTCCTTAATTAGAGGCCGGTCCCCTTAATTTTAAGGGGGCCACCCTTGAACTTTAAGGGGGCCGCCCAGGCCCAGGCTCACAGGTTGCTTGAAACATGTTTTTGGTAAAGGTTTTCCAGAAAGATGTTTGTTTTGGGGTTTGGATTTTGTGGTGCTCATGCATGTTGCCTGTTTGTTATGAAAATAGGAAAGTAAATAGGGCCCCATACCTGGTTGCAGTTTGGTTGTTCAACAGTTTTGGTATGATCTATTGGGAGTTATGGACTATGTATTTGCTTATAGCTGGTTAGCTATCTTTGAGGAATACGAGAATTGGTTAAAGATTGAAAATAATTCAATCAGTGGAAAGATTGGAAGAGCTTAATGAGTTAATGTAGGACATAATTGATTTCTGACCATCGAGATTTGGCAGACATGTTTCTATGACTATATGTCGCATTTAAGCTGTACGTTTTGACGTGTATGAATGATTTCTACATAGGGAGCCATGATCATAAGCAAAATCAGGCCTAACTAGAACCCAATACTAGACTAATTTAGCTTTAATATGATTGGACTTATTGGGATGGGTTTCGCTAGGACCAGTTAGGCCTAATAAAATTTTGATTTAATATCATAACTTCAACTATTTAGCTACTTATTTAAATTTGTTTTCATTACTGTGTTTTATTAGCTCATCAAGAGACGTTACATTTAGGGTACCTAAACTTTCACATTGCTTAAATAAAACATATACGTATCATCATAAAAGTTACAATAACAAATTGGGCAATATTAGGCCTAACTAGAACCCAATGCTAGACTAATTTAGCTTAAAAGATTGGACTTATTGGAATGGGTTTCGCTAGGACCAGTTAGGCCTAAACCAGTTGATCTTATTATTATTTTTTTTAAAAACAAATTTACTTATGTTCTTTGTAGCTAACTTTTGTTCTTAGGATTAAGGGTGTCAAATGGGTCAACCCGACCCGACCCAAACCCGACCCGAACCCGATAAGGTCTTATAGGGTCGGGTTGATTCGGGTCAAACTAGGCTTATCGGGTTTATCGGGTCAACCCGATAGTCTAATAGGGTCGGATTAGGGTTTTATTAATTTCGTTATCGGGTTATCGGGTTGACCCGATAAACCCGATAAGCCATAATGACCTTTTAAAAAATCTATCCTTTTTGAACTAATTCCATCTTTTCATAGTCTGTTAAGTCACAATTTTAAATATGTAAGCTTGCTACACGAAATATGATGAAAATGCATCTTTAAATTTGGTCATGGTACATTGCAATTTGCAAATTTACATCAGTGGTTGCTCTTCTCATTCTTTTAGTTTTGCTATCAGTTTTCATTCTTATAAATTGTCATTTTAGTTACAGTGCAACATACACTAAAACCTTCAGTTCACATAAAACTAGTTTTATTCTTATAACAAGGATAACTTGATGTATATATAACATCATGCATGCGTATATTTGTTGGTCTTCTCACACTGAAACGACAAGTAACTAATGCTTATTTTTTATAATGGTGTAATTTATTTACATTTTGCATATCATTTATGTTCGATGCATTGTTGTATTTGTAAACTGGATTGTATATTTGTATTGAAATCTAAACAGTAATATTATTAGCGGGTCAACCCGATTAGACCCGACCCGATATAACCCGACCCGATAACCCGAACACTTATAGGGTCGGGTTGCGGGTCATATTTTCAAAAGTCAAAACCCGATTCAACCCGACCCGATTAACCCGATAACCCGACAACCCGACCCGATAACACCCCTACTTAGGATATACTTCTCAGTATTAGAACTAACTTTTTGAATAAGTATGTCTATAAGATAATATATAAACTATAATTTAAACTTGATACATGTGATGTGTTGGTATAATACAACCCCCACCCCCCCCCCCCCCCCCCCCCCCCCAAAAAAAAAAAAAAAAAAAAAAATCCGTGTTGTAATATGAGTGATCAACATGGACCTTGTTTGAGCTTGAGTTCTATTAAAAGTTCATCCTAATTTGAACTATAATGAGCTCCCAAATTAAGCTTGAATCAATTTTCATAACTCATCTAAATATCTACCATTTTCTAAATATTTGAGCTTTCAAATTGATTGATCGTCAATTATATATTTATATTTCCAAAGAAATACAAGTGAATATGTATTTTCCGAATCGTTTTCTCAACGAAGGAATGAATGGAATTATCGATTCGAGTTCGTGATCGTGTAATGAATAGTGAAAATAAGAGATTTTTAGAATTTATCAACTACAATTATGAAATATTAACTATAAACAACTAAGAAAGCAAGTAAAACATTAATATGAAGCACACGTAAGCAAAAACGTAAATTAAAACTAAAACGCGAACTCTCGGGCTAATCATGTGCTCTAAAAGTGAAATCTATGAAATACTAGTCCTAGAAACGGAAAACTATTTCTCCTAATTCCTAAATGATAAAAGAAATTTAGGGAAAAAGAAAAATATTTTTTTGACTTTTATTTTAATTATTATGATTTAAAAACTAAAATAAAGAAATTAAATTATAAAAAGTAGTAAACGATTTTAGAAAATTATTAAATTTTTGTGGAAATTACTTTAGACTAAGAGTAATGAGAGACAAATAAAATGGGACAAAAAGCTACTGAGGATAAGCTGTTATAAGCTAAAGAAGCTAAATATGCTAAAAGGATAAAAACGGTTTAAAAAAAAAAAAAAAAAAAAAAAAAAAAAAAAAAAAAAAAAAAAACTATGCAGAATTGAACTGAGAAGTCCCTAGGGCATTTTGGTAGCAGAGTTTGGTGTTGAGTCTGTGTGGTGTGGTGGGAGGTCCAGGGTTCGACCCCTGTGACCATCCTTTTTATTAATTTATTATTATTTTTTTTTCTTTTAAAAACTTTGAGAAGCTGATGGAAATAAGTACTTTTTATAAAAACAACCTTTTATGAAAACTTAATATAATATAAGCTAAAATATGAAACAGTTTCCAAAAGGCTTTTAGAAGTAAAAGTTGAAATCTAAAAAGCTATATATTATAAGCTATAAGCTAAGCCAAAGGGAAAATAAGCTAATACTAATCTCATCCTAACCTAAATAAGCTAAATAAATTAAATAAGTGACCCTAAATAAGCTGAGAAGTATTGAATCAAAATTAGCAAATACCTAAAGCTACTAACCCAAACAGGCCAAACTGCCTACTTTAAGCTACCCTAAAAGTTGGAATACTATAAGCTACTATCTAAAAATCATAAAATAGCATCAATAAGCAACAAAAAGTAAGCAGAACAAATTAGAGATAAAAAGGAGCTTAAGTGAGCTTGTGAGATAACTGATAAAGTGAGATAGTTAAGACACTAAGACAGAATCGTATATTAAAACAGTGAGCACCTCTTTTTAAGCTATCTAAAAGCTATCTTAAGGAATAAGCTATTAACTAAAAACCCTAAAACATCAATAATAAGCAACCAGAGAATAAGAAAATCCAATTTCATACACAAATTAGCTTATTTGATGTTTAAGAAGTAGCTGAGAAAGAAGCTAGTTGAGACAAGTTTAAGAACTGCATACAGAAAGCAGCCTACTAGGCACTTTTTGTACTTATTTTTAAGCTTCCTAATCAAAAGTTTATCTAATGAGAACTGAAAACAAATTTGATTTACCAACCAAAGAACTAGAAAAATGATTTTTTTGGTATTTTGAACTTCTTTTAAGCTTTTAAAACTAATCTACAGAACAAGCACTTAAGCTGATATTTTGGTTTTTGGAATTTTTTGACAGAAACAATAACATGAACTAAGACTAATTGACACTTGAACCCAAGCTTTAAAACAAAGTTAGAAACCTATTTTTGACTCAAAATAACACCCAAAAGGTTCTTATTGATCATCTTATCAGAATGAGCAATTGAAACCACTTAATGACTCTAAACTTTGGAATTTCAAACTAAATATGAAAATCCTAACAAAACTACTTATAATCTGCCAAAACAACTTGTTAAACTGAATCGAAGCTAGTTGAAATAGATCCAATGACCAAAACAAACTTTTTCCCTGAAAACAACCTTATTCGAAACACCCTCTTAAGTTTCTAAAAGCTTTATAAAAACTAATTTAAACCACCAAACTATAAGACTAAGCAACATTCAGCATATATAAGCTACAATAAATCAAATTAGACCAATATAAGCATGAATATAAGTAGAATAAACAGGGATTAAGCAAATAGCTAACATTAAGCTAAAATGAGAATTTAAATGAAAACTTACCAAGCCTTTGCTCAAACAGGGCTTAAATGCTCATTTGAGCTAATCTACAAGCTGATTAAAAGCTACATAAGCCTTCTAAGTCCGGCTTATCATCCACAAGCTTATTTGACTTTTAGGTTGACTTTATTTGACTTTTTATGAATTTTTGCAATTAAACAGAAATTAAACACTAATAAACCACAAAAGCTATAGATAAGCTTACATAAGCTTAGGAAACTGTAAAAAGAGCTTGTGCAACTTATTTAACTATAATTGAACTGAAAAAGAGCTTTAAAGTAAATAAGACATGAATTTAGAAGGACAAACTGAAATTTCATTAATGGAAAATCTGAATTACAATACTTGAACAATAAAGGACAAAATTGAATTAAAATTAAGCTAATCCTACATATTCTACACCTAAACTACACTAAAATTACCACTACTCCTAATGGCCCTTCTGTTTGGAGAGTGAAGGCTATTTATAGCCACTAAGGAGCATCTAGGGTTTGAGTAGAAGCTTCATGATCAATCAATCTTGTCCCTTCATTCTTTTTTTTATCATCAATCTATTATCACAACCCTAGGATCACTTGAGTGAGGTGTTGTGGCCAATAGAATCTCTCCAATTGTCCAGCTTGTCATTCTTTGTCAGCTTAAGTCTTCTAGAAACAATTTAATGTACGGGTAATAATGGTGGTGAAGCAGGGTAAAAGGGCGGGAGAGACAGTGAGTAGTAATTGTTCTTAGCGCCCTCTTTTTTTGTGTTTATTTATTATTGTTTGACCTGTGTATAAAGAGGGTTTGACTTGGGTGGGTAAAAGGGGTGCGGTCGGGTTATGGGTTTGTGGTGTTAGACACATTTGAAGTATCTAAACTTCACTTTACTTAGATTAAAACATACATGTATCATAAAACTTGCAATAACAAACATTTTTTGTTTCCATAAGTTACATGAAAACATAATGGGCTGTTGAAATGGGCTTAGAACCAAGCCTGACTCAAGTGTTTATTACTGTACTTTTAACCAACACAATATAAACCCATACACTTTGTTGTTTGGTTTTGTGTCGATACCAAAACCTTTGTTAGTTCCTGCTGCCTGCTCTTTGTATAGCTCTTATTTGTATAGCTCTTAACGAAATCTCAAGAATATATTGGCATGGCTCTAGATTATGTTACGTGTATATAGAAACGTTATTTGGAATAGCAAGTTTATGGATTAGAATATAGTTCATATTTGGTTTGTTGTTTTTCCAAAGGTTTTAAATGTTTTGTTCAGTAACAGAATAATGTTGCTTTGCTTTCTACTGTGTTTTTAAGGCATCAGAGAATGAGAGGAGTAGTAATAGAGAGCTGTTTTTGTGATGATATTTGTAGGAATTATATAATAATATCTAGCATAGTGATCATTTGGTATATTCGCAGCATGTTGGCTGTTTGTTATGAAAATAGGACAGTAAAGAGGACCCGATACCTGGGTTGCATACTATTAGAAAGGAATAATACACTCGGGACCAAACTGAAAATGAAATTTATGTAAGTCCATCCTTGATGACCTCCACATCATGGAAGTGCCAAAAAGCCTTCAACAATAATTGTAACTTGATGCTTGGCTACCAGATTTGTGCATTTGTGCACACATAAACAATAATTGAATTGCGAAGTGATGATTCTTCTAATATGACTGATCAACATGGAGGGTTTGTATGTCGTTTGGCCCATCTTTTTCCGGGACTCGCAATCTGTTAGATTGATCAAAGCCGTTAGCAAGCATCACGTTACAATAGTTTTGGTGCATCAGTTTTAGGCTTTCTAGAAGTTGCGCGATGTGCTAGTCATTAGTGACAAATTTACAAAGATTGCTTTTTCCGTTTTGTCCCATGTGTATTGTCTCATACGTAACTTCAAGTATTTTTAACTAGGGTTTAAGCCATTAAATAGCTACGTACTTTTATCCGTATGATACGTAAACTTTCAAACTCGTGCCAATATGGCCGTTTTTTTACTAACTACATGTTAAAGCGGCAAAAAACTTACAATTTCATGTTTTGTGGGCCCACATCACTTAAAACTCCAATCCAAACACCCTCACCACTCCACAAATAGCCTACACACACCCAACACCACCCCACACATTCGCAACCATCCCACACCACCACCCACCATCCTGATAACGATAACCAAAAAGCAACAAGTCTCAAAGCCTGTGACACTACGCATACACAAACATGTACACGAAATAAACATAACAAGTAAAGGAGCCCAGAAGACTCGAAGCATGACAAAGGCCTAAACTAAAACAACACTTGGGCAAAAATAACACGACGAAACAGGAACAAAAGCAAACTTGCAGCAGTTCACACTCAAGAATTGCAGACAGCCACAGAACCATGTACAAGAAATTACATATATTTATAGGTTTGATCTTCATAGCAACCCTCGTTAGATTATGAGTTAGCCACATTATAATATTATATGCTATTATTCTGAGGTATACATGGTTTTTATTGATAAAACAGGTTAACATTGGTCACCTATACTATAATGGTGATACTTATAACATATTAACATGTCTATTAAATAATGGGTTTAAGCCATTGTGGGCTGGTACGGGGTGGCGGGTGGTGGTGTGGGTTGATTGCGAAGGTGTGGGATTGTGGGGTGGTGCTGGGTGTGTGGACTGTTTGTTGGGTGGTGGGGGTGTTTGGGTTTGAGTTTTAAGTGATGTGGGCCCACAAACATGAAAATGTAAGTTTTTTTCCGGTTTAACAGGTAGCCAGTAAAAAAACGGTCATATTAGCACGAATTTGAAAGTTCGTGTATCATAAGCGTGTAACAGTTGCCATTGTTAAAGCTGTGAGGAGATTACAAGTTAACTAATGGTGCATTTTGTTTTTAACTTTCAAAACACATGTTAACTTTTCAATATTTTTCCTTATAATGCCTTATTTTGCATGGCTGTATATTTCAAAACACATGGCTGTATATTTCAACATTCCACAAATGCATGTTACATTTTAATATTTCCTTTATAAAGTTTTTCAACACATCACAAACTTTGACTTCTCACTTTTTCAATGTTGACTATTTTGATATTATATGTAGTCAAGATTTGTTAAAAGAGTTTAGATGTTCATACCTAATTAATAGACCTGCAATCATGCCTAATCATATTAGTGGACCACTTGTCATCATTCTAGAGTTTTATCAAATTATTTGCATTATTGATAGTATGCCCTTAGCAAATCAAATCCTTATTAAGTGCTTCAAGTTCTTTTACCTCTCTAATCGGTGCTATTATCTTCGTCACTCTTTATCAGTAAACAAAAAAATGTGGTCATGGCGGTGAAGGGTTCGCAGGTAACAGAGGTTATCAATTACGGAGTAAAAGAAAGATATAAATAAAACCTTTTTTATATTCGCTGGTAATGGTAATAGAAGTTACCAATTAAGAGAAAGATATAAATAAAGCTTTTTTTTTAAAAAAAAAAATTAAAAAGGGGTATATGAGGAATGATAAAAGATTCTTCCGTAATTTTCTACAAATTAACCAATTAAAATTTTAGGCATATTAGTAGGCGCAATAATTAGGTACAAGTATCATTTTTCTTGTTAAAATTTAAACCAAGCATTCTAAATTCCACAATCGGGAAAGGGAAATGATTCAAATACCTAAAATTTGTGCCTAATTGTGTACCTAACATATGCGAAGTTACCTCATTGGATTGTGAAGCAGTGGGACCCGATGTTACAACCAATGAATTATTGACATGCAATTTTAAAGCCTAAAATTAGGCCTAATATTAGATCTCTCAATCACTACTCGTCGGGAAAATGGTGGGTATCTCCTTTGCAACAAAACTATATATCACTTTTACAATTATAAGTTTGGGCCGTTGAAGTGGGCTAAAAATCTGGCCTAATGATAGAGCCCATCCCATGTGCAAAGTACAAACAATCAAAACATATAGTAGTACTAGACTATCCAAACATCTTCCAGCCAAACACTAGTTAGTTCCTGGTGTCTGCTTTAAGTCTTGGTACGTATCATCTGTCTTTGTTTCTTCTATCAATCTATTTAGTTTCATGATTCATTATTATTATTAACTGATCAACACCCACCAAGTGTTTGATGAAATGCCCTAACAATAACATTGTTACTTACATTCAACTTATATGTGTTTTAACGAGTATTTGTTAGTAAACTGTACATATATTTGATTTTGCTATCGTGTATGCCATTGCTAGTGGTTACTCTTCATTTTTCTATTGCTCGTTTTTTGTACACAATATGAGATTAGAATCATAATGACTTTTATCTTCTTGGTATTATTAGAATATAATTCAGTTTTCCGCGTTTTGATATAGCTGCTGCTGTTTCTAACATTTCATTTCTCGTTTTGTAACGTCTAGTTGGTCATGGAAGGAGTGGATCGATTGAATGAGTTAAGGGACGAAATGTTGGTCAATAATATCATCTCTCGTTTGGACTGCACAACCAAAGAGGTGATCAAAACAACGGCTACTATCTCAAAACGATGGAAAAATCTCTGGACTTCACTTCCTCATCTTATTTTCACAGATTATGTAGTTGAAGAAACTGATCTACATTGTTACTTTTCTTTTATTGACAACACCCTAAATCAGTGTCCTACAAATCTCAACCTCAAAAAATTCGAACTTGATATCAATTACCGTATGGATAATTCTGAGTTTAAATCGCGAGCAAATAGTTGGATTCGTTATGCTATTAGCCGTAATGTTGAAGATGTTGATTTATCGTTATTCGATATACGAGCAGAGGAACCGTTTAGCTATGATGACGAGTTGTTTTTCAACAATTTGTGTTTTAATCGTGTGAAGGTGTTTTGGTGTCTATTTAATCCTCCTAATGGTGCAATTAGTTGGGAAAGACTTGAGTTTTTGTGTTTATATTGTGTGACTCTGGATGAAGATATGATTGAGAAGATATTATCCGGAAGTCCTTGCTTGGAATCTTTGGAGTTGAAAGAATGCTATGGTTATAGGCGGATTGATATTACTTCAAAGAGTGTGAAGAAGTTGGAGTTCTTTGGATACAACTCTCGCCATCAGGTGTATATATACAAGGAGCCTTATATAGATTGTCTCAAAATCAATGCGCCTTACATATCCTCTCTAACTATAGAAGGTGTGTTGTTTTTGCGGGAACTTGTGTTGCTTAATGTGTCGTCTTTGGTCAAAGCTCACTTAGATTATTTGATCAATTGGAGGGAGTCTGAAATATTCGAAGAAGAAGTACTTAGAGGACTTTTAGAAAGCCTTGACCATGTCGAAGATATTACATTTGAAGATCACTGTTCGGAGGTAATATTACTTTTGGATACCTTTTTTTCATTCACTCTGGTTTGTTGTTAGTGTGTAAAATTATACATGTTGCACTACTGTAATAATGTTCACTTTTGCATTGATAGCTTCTCTCTCGTTTGAAAGCTGGTAGTGATACGTTTGATGATGATCGAGCTGAAGATGGAGATTGAGAGGAACATTGTGTTGAAAGTGATTAAGTTGTAGTTGATAGTTTAAAACTGGTTGTTCTCTGCTTTTCAAAAAAAAAGGTTGTTCTTTGCTGTTAAAGAGCATGATTATTTGTCCTAACTCGGAAGTGTTTGGTGTGGTGTCCATGGACAGTTGATGCTTGCAAAGAAGTTATTGACACTCCATCGAGCATCTCCAAATAGTCGAAATAGAACTCTACTAGAATTTGGTAAATTTCAAACTTTTGTTTACTGTTTAATCTTGTGGTTTGTGAACCGAGTTAATTAGAAAAAGAAATGTAGTAGTAACTTATTATCTTGAAAATGGAATGATTTTGTTAATTGCATCCTGTGGCTCTATTATTGATCTAGTTATAATTCATTGGCAATAGATGTTTTAAATAGCATCACGTAACTGCCAATATATACAACAATGGTAAATTTGCTGTTGTTTATACATGCCTTTGATTAAGTCGATTCGGTATGTGTCCTGGCTTTCTTCTCGATTGACATTTTTGTTGAGAGAAGTTAGTATGAGATGAGAATATGTTGCTGTTCATACTTAGCTCTTCTGTATAGATTTGCTTTCATTGTATGTGTTTTACCAGCTCATCAAGAAACGTTACATTTAGAGTACCTAAATTGACTTTACTCAAATTGAAACATACATGTATCATAAAACGTTACGACCAATCAACCAAGAGGTTATGGGTTCACATCTTGTTGTCTTTCCTCCAAACACTCCTTCATAGCCACATGGTGCTTCTTGATTTGGATATGTGCACATACAAACATTTGTAATTGAGTCGCGAAGTGATGATCTTATAATATTAGTGATCAACATGGAGGGTTCATATATCGTTTGGCCCATCTTACAATGTTTATGGTGGATAGTTTCAGGCGATTGAATTTTCTTGTAAATGAACATCAAGCTTCGAATTAAAGCCATTGATAACTATACGTTAACCATGAAGAAATTAATTAAGCAAGCTCGTGGATTTCATTCTCATATTTTTATGTGTATTGCAATTAACCAAAATTTGTAAAAATGCAAGTCTAAATAAAGTAGTGATTTATAATAATGACAATGTACCATACTCATACTAATACTATGTGAACAACGTATACAGTTACATATGATCTGATTCAGTTGTGTCGTGGTCCCTAGACCTTTTTTAAGTTATTTTCATGTCTAGTATATTTAAAAACACAATTGATTCATTGGGGGTGTTGAGTGAGATGGCAATGGTTCATTCGAGTTTGATTCCTGATAAAGTCATCCCCCATCATCCCCATCATTTTTTTCAAAAATACCTAGTGTTCAATGGTAAAGAAGTATAAAGCGATTGCATTTAACGGTGAATAACCAATTGAGCCGGACCTAGTCACAAGTAGCCTCGTCTTTGAGACTTCAATTAAATGTTTGTATTAACTAAACCTACTTCTATTGTTATGGGGGAAAATTGAAGACGGAACTAAAACTGCAACTATAAGTTAGTCGGTTTGGAATAAACTGAAGGTCCCTGGTTTTGAACATGAAGCCACTGTTAACTATAGTCTGTAAGTTAATCATGAAGAAATTAATAAAGCATGACCTGATCTGTTAAACTTTGAAGCAAAAGCTGAATGAATATAAAATAACAAATTAAAAATGACCGTATAAAATGTGATGTGTTCATAGGCAAAGCTCGTGGATTTCATTCTCATATTTTACGTACATTGCAACTTATCAAAATTTGTAAAATGTGAGTTTATACTAGAGTAGTGATTTATACTGTAATATGACAATGTACCATACTCATAATAGTACCTTTTTTTTTTTTTTTTTTTTTTTTTCATGTTTAGTATATTTAAAAACATAATTGATTGGGTAGGGATGTTTGGGGGGGGGGGAATGGCAAAGGCTAAATGGCTCATTTTACCAATAGCTTACGCCATGAGTTCAAGTCCAACTAAAGCCATCTCTCTCTCGTAACCCTTTTTTTTTTTTTTTTTTTTTTTTAAGAAGAAAAAGTAAAAAAAAGGTTAGTGTTTAATGGTAGAAAAGTGTAAATCGATGCTTAACAATGGATAACAACGAAGCCCAATTGAGTTGGGCACTAGTCACAAGTAATCTCGTCTCCGAGACTTTAATGATGTTTTTATTAACCAAAACTACATCTATTGTTGTCGGAAAAGAAAAAAGAAAGAAGAATGAAGCTAACAATGCAACTACAATTAAGTCCTTTTTTTATGAACTTGAAAAAAACTTTATTAAGATTGAAAGACAAACTTATATAAAGCACAAGGTACTAGACGTGAATTCATAACAAAGTTTTTAAAAATATATACTTCTATGTAGTTAAGGTTGTACAAAGTCGGCTATTTATGAACTTTTTTGAGCTTGTATTATATTATAAGTTCATCAGATTTGAACTATATTGAGCTTTTGAATTGAGCTTAAATCAACTTTCGTAACTCATCTAAATCTCTACCATTTTCAAGATATATGAGCTTTCAAGACTTTCTCAAGCTAAGCTCAATCCGCCACCAACATGAAAGCTCACTAGACTTTGTAAGTGTTTTAACAGTTGATCAAGATACGTCACATTTAGAGTACCCAAACTTTACTCTACTTGACTTAAAACATACATGTATGATGTATCACAGAAGTTGCAATAACAAATACTAGGTATTTTTCTTCATAAATTACATGGAAACATAATGGGATGTTGAAATGGGATTAAAATGAGGCTTAACTTAAGTGTTTATTTCTTTGAACTAACACAAAAATAAACCTACTAGTTGAGTAGTTGATCTTACTTTTCAAAACAAGTTTACTTATGTTCGGGAAAAAAACATTAAAGGAAATGGAAAGAGCATAAACTTTGGCAATTTACGGAAGTGATATGTTTTCAATTATAAAATTTTAAAAAGCGGCTTTTTATCACCTAATATGTTGTGGAAAATAGGGACTAGGAATATTTTTGATTTTCTCAACTTTCTATCATTAATATACTTAAAAAAGTTGGGTAAGCCATTAATTGGTCAACAAACTAAACAAATTCCACTTGTGTCTTTTCCCATACCATTTCACACTTTAGGGGGTGGCAACCTTGCCACACAATACCTCATCTTTTAAAGCAAACAACCAATCATGGTTGTCCAACTAATTTTTTGCCACACAATGCCTCATCTTCATTTTTTAGTGGCAATATTGCCTAATGGCAAGCATTAAATACCGATTCACCAACGTCCCACAAATAATTAAAGGCAACGTTCATATTTTCCTTGGAACTCTACTATACCGATTCGGTGGATTTAACCGCAAGGGGTGCCGAATTTGGTTTGCCGATTGCCTGGCATTCCAAGTTGCCGATCGGCAACTCTTGCCGAAACCATTTTACCGAAAGGTTGCCACCCCCCTTACATAAGAGACTATCTTGCATGCTTTAAATAATAAGCGTTTGTTTCATCCAAACCATAGTAACTTTCCTTGCTGCTTTTGGTACGTTCATCTGCTTATTTCTTTTTCTTCATCAATTTATTAGTTTAAATATTTTGGTAGTGTTTGGGATTGCTTGTTCATCACCAATTCACCATATGAAATTCTCTTACGTGGTAGTATTTTTCAAACACAAACAAATATCCCTCCTACAAATATGAACATTTGATTTTCTATTGCTCGTATTTGTACACAATATGAGATTAGACTTTTATCTTCTTAGTTCTTATTACAGTATTATCACTGTAATTCAGTTTTCCCGTGATTTGTTGCTTCTAACATTTCATCTCTTGTTTTGAAGGTCTAGTTGGTCATGGAAGGAGTATATCGATTGAATGAGTTAAATGATGACTTCTTAGTCAATAATATCATGTCTCGCTTGGACTGCACTACCAAAGAGGTGATCAGAACAACGGCTACCATCTCAACACGATGGAAAAATCTTTGGACTCAACTTCCTCATCTCATTTTCTAATATGAGGATCGCATTTCTTTTATTGACAACACCATAAATCAGTGGCCTACAAATCTCAACCTCAAAAAATTCGAACTTGATATCTCTTACAATAGTCTGCTAAATTCTGAATTCAAATTGCGAGCAAATAGTTGGATTCCTTATGCTATTAGTCGTAATGTTGAAGAGGTTGATTTATGCTTATGTTCGTTTACCTATGATGATGAGTTGTTTTTCAACAATTTGTGTTTTAATCGTGTGAAGCTGTACCAGTGTAAGTTTAATCCTCCTAATGGTGCGATTAGTTGGAAAAGACTTGAGTGTTTGTCTTTATCTTTTGTGAATCTGGATGAAGATATGATTGAGAAGATATTGTCTGGAAGTCCTTGCTTGATATCTTTGGAGTTTGTCACTTGCTATGGTTATAGGGGGATTGATATTACTTCAAAGAGTGTTAAGAAGTTGGTGCTCTCTGGATACAACTCTCTTCAATTGATTGCTACAATCGATGAGGGTTATATAGATTCCGTCAAAATCAATGCTCCATACATATCGTCTCTAACTATAGAAGAGTGTTAAAATGTGATTGTAGGACATAATTGATTTCTGACCATCGAGATTTGGTAGACATGTTTCTATGACTATATGTTGCATTTAAGCTGTACGTTTTGACCTGTATGAATGATTTCTACATAGGGAGCCATGATCATAAGCAAAATCAGGCCTAACTAGAACCTAATACTAGACTAATTTAGCTTTAATAAGATTGGACGTATTGGGATGGGTTTCGCTAGGACCAGTTAGGCCTAATAAAATTTTGATTTAATATCATAACTTCAACTATTTAGCTACTTTTTTAAATTTGTTTTCAATACTGTGTTTTATTAGCTCATCAAGAGACGTTACATTTAGGGTACCTAAACTTTCACATTGCTTAAATAAAACATATACGTATCATCATAAAAGTTACAATAACAAATTGGGCAATATCAAGCCTAACTAGAACCCAATGCTAGACTCATTTAGCTTAAAAGATTGGACTTGTTGGAATGGGTTTCGCTAGGACCAGTTAGGCCTAAACCAGTTGATCTTATTATTATTATTTTTTTAAAACAAATTTACTTATTGATCTTATTATTATTATTTTTTTAAAACAAATTTACTTATGTTCTTTGTAGCTAACTTTTGCTCTTAGGATATAGTTCTCAGTATTAGAACTAACTTTTTGAATAAGTATGTCTATAAGATATTATATAAACTATAACTTAAACTTGATACATGTGATGTGTTGGTATATTACCCAACCTAAAATAAAAAATAAAAAATAAAATAAAATAAAATAAAATAAAATCCGTGTTGTAATATGAATGATTAACATGGATGGTTGGTACATCTTTTTTCCAGGACTCACAATATGTTAGATTGATATGAGCCGTTAGCATGCATCACATTACTATAGTTTTGGTGTATCAGTTTTAGGCATTCTAGAAGTTGCGAGATGTGCTAGTCGTTAGTGACAAATTTACAAAGAGTGCATTTTCCATTTGATCCCATGTGATGTATTGTCTCTCATATGTAACTTCAAGTATTTTTAACAAACTAATTAACATCGAAAACTCACTGAAAACAGTTACTACCAGTTATAAAAGTTGAATGAAATATAAAATAAAAGAGAAAATTTCAATATTAGACCAGTCGCTCAACTTTTATATATTTTATAGACAAAAAAAAAAGTGATTTTCCCAGACTATATCAAACGACTTGCGACTTTTTTACTTTTAATTAGAAGTCACCAAGTGGCACAAAAGTAAGCGATTTTTTTTTTTTTTTTTTTTTTTTTTTTTTACTTTTTGTACTTTTTTGTACATAATTAAGTGACTTTTGTATTTTTGTACTTTTAAGCGATTTTTTGTGTGTCACTTGTCGACTTCTTATCAAAAGTAGAAAAAGTAGCAGGTCGTTCTGTTTAGTTTGGGAAAAACATTTTTTTGTTTATCTAGAAAATGTATAAAAGTTGATCGACTAGTCTAATCTTGAAATTTTCTCAAAATAAAAATGACCTTATATATGGAACGATGAATCAAAGTGAGATTGAATTCATGGGAATATGAAATGTGATGTGTTCATAGGCAAGCTAGTGGATTGCGTTCTCATATTTTATGCTCGTTGCAACTTACCAAAATTTCTAAAATGTAAGCTTATAAGTGATTATTTATATAATGACAATGTACCATGCTCGTAATAAAAATACCACTTGTACTAACGTATACGGTTTACTTATTTAAGTTATTTTCACGTCGTAATTTTTTCATTGGTGATGTTGGGAAAGATGGCAAAAGCTCATTCTACCTATAGCTTAGGTCATGAGTTTGATTCCTACTAAAGTCACAGTCCCCATCATCCCCATTGTTTATTATTATTATTTTGTTTATCACAAGTAGTCTCTTATGTGAAACTTCAAGTAAATGTTTCTATAAACTAAAACTACATTTATTGTTAAGGAAGAAAAAGGATGAAACTAAAACTTCGACTACAATTAAGTTGGTTTTTTATGAATATAAAAATCGAGGACAAAATTAGGGGTCTCGCTGTGTCACGGGACTATGATAGAATCTTCTTCATAGTTATAATTATCGTAAAAAAACACTGAATTTTTCAAAATGCACATAGTCAAAGTGGATTGTGTTTCTAGTTATTGCTTAGTTAGTTTATCAATACGTGAAAAATGAACTTGGTTTTCACTAAACCCAATCATTGTAATTAGAAATCGTATGTTTTTGCTAATTTTTTTTCTTTATACTACATTTAAAAATATTGTGCATCCGGTTACTTTTTCCTGATGAAAATAGAAATAAAAAAAAAATAAATAAAAAAAAAAAAAAAAAAAAAAAAACTTTTATTCATACACTTTTATGTAGTTAGGGTCTTACAAAGTCGGTTACTTATGACCCTGTTTGAGCTTGAGTTCTATTAAAAGTTCATCCTAATTTGAACTATAATGAGCTCCCAGATTAAGCTTGAATCAATTTTCGTAAATCATTTAAATATCTACCATTTTCAAAATATTTGAGCTTTCAAATTGATTGATCGTCAATTATATATTTATATTTCCAAAGAAATACAAGTGAGTATGTATTTTCCGAATCGTTTTCTCAACGAAGGAATGAATGAAATTATCGATTCGAGTTCGTGATCGTGTAATGAATAGTGAAAATAAGAGATTTTTAGAATTTATCAACTACAATTATGAAATATTAACTATAAACAACTAAGAAAGCAAGTAAAACATTTATATGAAGCACACGTAAGCAAAAACGTAAATTAAAACTAAAACGCGAACTCTCGGGCTAATCATGTGCTCTAAAAGTGAAATCTATGAAATATTAGTCCTAGAAACGGAAAACTATTTCTCCTAATTCCTAAATGATAAAAGAAATTTAGGAAAAAAGAAAAATATTTTTTTGACTTTTATTTTAATTATTATGATTTAAAAACTAAAATAAAGAAATTAAATTATAAAAAGTAGTAAACGATTTTAGAAAATTATTAAATTTTTGTGGAAATTACTTTAGACTAAGAGTAATGAGAGACAAATAAAATGGGACAAAAAGCTACTGAGGATAAGCTGTTATAAGCTAAAGAAGCTAAATATGCTAAAAGGATAAAAACGGTTTAAATAAAAAAAAATAAAAAAAAAAATAAATAAATAAAACTATGCAGAATTGAACTAAGAAGTCCCTAGGGCATTTTGGTAGCAGAGTTTGGTGTTAAGTTTGTGTGGTGTGGTGGGAGGTCCAGGGTTCGACCCCTGTGACCATCCTTTTTATTAATTTATTATTTTTTTTTTCTTTTAAAAACTTTGAGAAGCAGATGGAAATAAGTACTTTTTATAAAAACAACCTTTAATGAAAACTTAATATAATATAAGCTAAAATATGAAACAGTTTCCAAAAGGCTTTTAGAAGTAAAAGTTGAAATCTGAAAAGCTATATATTATAAGCTATAAGCTAAGCCAAAGGGAAAATAAGCTAATACTAATCTCATCCTAACCTAAATAAGCTAAATAAATTAAATAAGTGACCCTAAATAAGCTGAGAAGTACTGAATCAAAATTAGCAAATACCTAAAGCTACTAACCCAAACAGGCCAAACTGCCTACTTTAAGCTACCCTAAAAGCTGGAATACTATAAGCTACTATCTAAAAATCATAAAATAGCATCAATAAGCAACAAAGAGTAAGCAGAACAAATTAGAGATAAAAAGGAGCTTAAGTGAGCTTGTGAGATAACTGATAAAGTGAGATAGTTAAGACACTAAGACAAAGACTAAGGATCAAATGAGAAGAATCATTAAAATAAGAAGAATGAGAAATAATTATAACAACATATTAAAGATATATCAATTTGAATTAGATACATCCCTAATCTTTTAGATGCATCATAATATATTTTTTAGCAAAAAATTAGATGCATATACATGTATTAAATGCAACCATCCCACACACCACCCACCATCCTGATAATGATAGAAACCAAAAAGCAAAAAGTCTCAAAGCCTGTGACACTACGCATACACAAACATGTACACGAAATAAACATAACAAGTAAAGGAGCCCAGAAGACTCGAAGCATGACAAAGGCCTAAACTAAAACAGCACTTGGGCAAAAATAACACGACGAAACAGGAACAAAAACAAACTTGCAGCAGTTCACACTGAAGAATTGCAGGCAGCCACAGAACCATGTACAAGAAATTACATATTTTTATAGGTTTTGATCTTCATAGCAACCCTCGTTAGATTATGATAAATGAGTTAGCCACATTATAATATTATATGCTATTATTCTGAGGTATACATGGTTTTTATTGATAAAACAGGTTAACAATGGTCACCTATACTATAATGGTGAAACTTATAACATATTAACATTTCTATTAAATAATGGGTTTAAGCCATTGTGGGCTGGTATGGGGTGGCGGGTGGTGGTGTGGGTTGATTGCGAAGGTGTGGGACTGTGGGTGGTGCTTGGTTTGTGTGGACTGTTTGTTGGGTGGTGGGGGTGATTGGATTTGATTTTTAAGTGATGTGGGCCCACAAACACGAAAATGTAAGTTTTTGCTGGTTTAACAAGTAGCCAGTAAAAAACGGCCATATTAGCACGAATTTGAAAGTTCGCGTATCATAAGCGTGTAACAGTTGCCATTGCTAGTGGTTATTCTTCATTTTTCTATTGAACATATATAATTCCGTTTTTCGCGTTTTCATATAGCTACTGCTGTTTCTTACATTTCATTTATCATTTTGAACGTCTAGTTGGTCATGGAAGGAGTAGATCGATTGAATGAGTTAAGGGACGAAATGTTGGTCAATAATATCATGTCTCGTTTGTTTGACACCCGATTACTTTGTGAGACACCGTTTGTTTGTCACCCGATTATTTTAGTCACCGTTTGTTTGTCACCAGGTTATTTTGTCACCTGGTATCACCTGATTGTCACTCTTGGATGCCACCCAATGAGGTTAACACCGGTAACTCCCACTTGCGACCCGATACTTTGTTAAGACACCGATATATTATTATTATTATTATATATATATATATATATATATATATATATATATATATATATATATATATATATATATATTAATTACTACAAACCATTATCACACTAAGTATATATATAAGTATATATACTTGGAAACGACACCGTTTATATTTATGAGGACTACACGAATCGAAACTAACACCGACACCGAAATTAAAGTTACGAAAGCACGAGTCACCGATACCATATTCGTTTTGTTTGGGCCGCATGTCACCTAAGCCCAAATGTTTTCTTTCTTTCTTTTGCGCCGGTAACACCACAAGCCCACCCACACCATTTTCATTTTATTTTCTTTTGGGCCGAGTTTTGCACAAGCCTAGTGGCTAGAATACATATTTCTTTTCTTTCTTTTGCGCTTCTTGACACCAAACGAGCTTAGCTCGTGTACTACTCTTATAAACTATATTCATTTTCTTTGGTTCCCTAAATATTCGACGTTTACTTCTTGGACTTGTTCGAACCCAGCAAGTTTCGACACAAACACAAACATGACAACAACATTTTGTTTTCCTTTTCTTTGTCCTAGTTAATAAAGTGTCACAAACCCTTTTGTTGTCTCCCTAACACTCGACACCAACAACACAATACACACACCCTTTTTCCTTGTCCCTTGCGTATACAAGTAACCAAAACACAACCTCAAGCCACCCTACATGTAACCTATTGGATTAGTTAGTCTTTTGGTTCAAACCATTACTCCCTAAGTTCTATTAACCAAGAGATATTGTGTGTCTTTAACCCATAACACAAAACACATTTATAATTAAACTAAACAACATGGTACAAGCCGTACACGATCGTATACTATGAAAACTAGACCAAAACCAAATCTGTGTCGAGCACTATTTTTAAACAAGTAAAACCCACTTTGGGCCTTAACCGGGCTAACAAGCCCAACAGATTTTCCTTAAGGATTTTCGGTTTGAAAATTTAAGATTTTCGAAATGATTTTTAATTAATAAAAACTGATTTTTATAATGTTAGAAGATAAAAATGGTAACTTTTATAAAAATAAAAGTTAACTTTTCAAAAACTAGATTTTGGACTATTTTTGCAAAGTCTCGCAATAAGGGACTAAAAGTGAGAAAACCACAAAACTTTCGGACTAAATATAACACTATCGAGTTCTAATAGAAGTTGAGGGTAGAAACTGTAAAATTTCAAAAGCTTGAGGTATAACGTGTAAAAAGTGCTAAAAAGGACTAAAAAGTAATTATTTTGACCAAGGGATAAAAAGTGTAACTTTTCTTAAAGTCAAGGGTAAATTTTGACAAAGCTACTTTATTAATTAAATATTTTCTATAAATTGAATCTTACATATATAAATGTATATATAGATATATGCTTTGTAGTTTTGAAATAAATATGTATTTCTACTAAAAATATTTAACTATAAATATTTTTATTAACATTATTATTTTCACAAATAAATTAACATTTATTGGACACCGTTTCGAATCAACGTTACAAATAACTACGTAAAGTTATTTTGGAATATATTAAGACACCCGAATGGATATCACCGTACACAAGACATGTCACATGTCATTTACGAATCGAATCTAAGACACCGATGACAATATATATAGGTCGCAAGTCGGAGGAATTTCATTGCTAGTCGTAGCAGTACACCGTCACTTTTGAGCACCGTTGTGATTTACACACCTGTCAGGTGAGTTCATGGTCCCACATTTTTAATTGTTTTTAAACCCCGTGGGGAGATACATGCTATAAACCGAACACAAGTATTTTTTGTATGCTGTTACTATCTGATATTGCCTAAGTTGACACCCGTGCTACAAGTCCCTCATATCACGAACCTTAATCACTTGCGAGTGAGCGCGAATATAGTTGGTAGATCTATCGGAACGGCAGCCCACCTCTGTCAAAGTGATCATTTGGCAGGAGGTGTGCTATATTCGAGGTACTATGGAAATTTGGCACATTTCCAGTCACCGAGGGCCCCTTGTCATTTATATCCTCTATGGTGTAGGTGATTGTTATTATCTTTATGATATGTCGAATCGATGTTAAGGCTTGCGTTTTGTCACACCCCCAATTTACCTGACTTGCAGCGGAATGGAATACCTGGGGGTGTCTGTCATAGCACCACAGTTACAGTTACATTGAACGACCTAAAGTGTCGTTTGGAAAATACTGCATTTGATCATTGAAATAATTCAGAGTTTACAAAATGAGGTCCCCAAAATGTGTTGCAAGTTTATGAAAACAAGTCATACTAGATCAAACGTTTACATAAGTGCATGAAATAATGATGAGACGCGTCGACTCCGCGACTCCATGAAGGTCCAAATGCATGTCACATGAGCTACCTTAATAACCTGAAATACATTGCTAAAACGTCAACACGAATGTTGGTGAATTCCATAGGTTTGTAAAATGTAATGATGTACGGCCACCACAAGTAAAAGTGCAAGATAAAAATCTCATGAAAATTGTACAATTGACCTTAAGCTCATGACACCGAAGCTATGACTGATGAAACTCTATGCCCCTCCCGAATGTTCTGCCGAAACATTCAAATGTAAAAGACATGACATGCATCCGCTTATTGTTGGTAATCACTACCACGGATGGAGGCGTCACCCTCGATAGATCTATCCACTCACTCTCGCTTAACGGTAAATTAACGGTTCATGATGTTACAGGGGACTTATCACATGGCAAGGTAACTTAGGCTATGTACATGTGTTTGAATACTTGGGCTCGTACTAAAATGATTGATGCAATGTATTCCCCCCGTGGGATTTGAAAACAATCAAAAATGTTGAATTGAAAACGGGGCTATGAAAACTCACCTTAACTGATGAAACTGTGATGAAATGAAATGAACACCAATGAACAATTAGCTGTCGCAACCCAATATGATGGTACCATGAACATGTAATGAGCTGAAAAACAAGGCGCGCACACTAGCCGCAACCTAATGTGAATGATGAACGATCTACTTTAGATCATGAAATGATGTTATGAATGTCCATGCACATGTTTCCTATACCACTCTACTCTTTGAAAAACACTTGTTGTTATCAAAAGTATATATTCCAAGACTTAGGAAAATATGGCTATTAGAAAAATAAACGAGTTGTAATATATATACTTATATATATATATCGTATGTACCAATGTTTGTGTTGAAATCCTCGGTTTGAAATCCTTGAAATAACGCCTTGTACTAATGAAAATATACTTGTAATCACTAATACATCATTAGTTATGAAATTTGGTACTTGGTTAATATTTCTAGAAAATCTAGAATTTAGTACGTAGAAGTATTATTACTTCTATTAGTGACAAAACGGTCTCATAAAACTAGTCGTGAAATAGTGAATATTAAGAGTTAGGAAAGAAGCTCAGTAGTTTTGAGAAGATTTTCACCATATCTAAAAAGTCACAGAAGTGAATTTTGTCCATACAGGTCTCGATCATAAAGATAATTAGCCGTCAAGTGAGGTGTTTGGGCTGTTTTGGCAGATTCTGGGCAGTTTTCGGGAAAGTTTGGAAGTCCATAAGTTGTGCGTTATAAATCCTTTTGACAAACGGCTGGATGTTTTGAAAACTAGGCTGGGTGAACTAACTTTTTGTCAATGATGTAAATTTTCCAGAAATGAGTTTATCAATGAGTAAATTGGCTCTCAACATGATGTCTTACAAAAACTGTTTTTCTATACTTAGTAATATTTTGCTAAAAAGCTGATGGAAATAAATAGAGTTTCGCCGATTTTGAAACGTGTATATCTTGGTCGTTATAAGCTTGTTTTCTACGTTCTTTATATCCCCGAAATCGTGGGATAACATACTAATATATTTTTGATAAGTCGGGATGGCTAGATCAAGTTTTACACCTCAGATTGCCCATTGAAAATCGTGGGACAGCATGTACAATTTTCAGAAAATAGTTTTCGTCGTTAAACTTGCAAAAATCATATCTCCTTCGTTATAAACTCGTTTTAATCCATTCTTTCGCCCACGGCTTCGTTTTTGAAAGTATTTTCTAAATCTTTAGCCCAAAGTTACCCGGAATCCCCTGATTTTTCTGGATTTACAAAAATGGGACAGCATGTATATATACTTGTTAGAAATCCATTTCCAAGGTTCAAAACTAGTTTTTACTTCAACCAAATCTCTTGCAAACTTCACAAAACTAATCTAATCCTACCATACACCTTCTTAGGGTGCCATGGGTTCCTAATCACTAGTAATCATGTTAATTTAACAAAGGAACACCTAAAACCAATTCTAGGGTTTGTATGTTCAAAAAGTTAACAAAATAATGTGGTATAGCTAGCTTGTGCATGAAATTAATCATGAATACTATAAGATACATGTGTTAATTAGATGAAAACATAAAAATAAATTTGAATACTCACTTTGAAATAAGAGGTGATTAAATGATGAGAAACCTTGGATTTCTTGTGTTTTTGTGTTATGATTCTTGATTAGGATGATGAAATGAGCAACTTTGATGCTTTGATCTTTGAAAAATAATGGATTTTGGTTATGGATCATAGTAGGGTCGTGGGTTTTGAGATGGAGAAGGAAAGGAAGAAAACTTTTGGATCTTGGAAAGTGGTGATATGATTCTTAAGATTATGTATGATTTGTGAAAATGGTTTATGTAAATAAGTAAACAAGTATAATGTATAATATGTACACATGGTTAAAATTGTTGGTCATGTGGTCTAGGGGTGTGCTCATGGCCGGTTTTCAATGTACCAAGGAGTAGCCAAATCGGTTTTGATCACTTAGAAGATATAGTGTATTATTAGTTGTAGTTTGGTGTAAGTATTAGTTATAATCGGGTACCGGGTTTGCTAAAAATAAATGTTAACAAAGTTGACTGGGACTTAATAAAGTCATAAAAATGTTAAAAATATGTTGGGTACAATTACTGAGTGTTCGGGTGATTATTGTTTAGTTTTCACGAAAACAGTCGTAATATTCATAAGCTTACGTTATAAATAAAATAAATTTCCAAAATACTGGATAAATGAATGTTATAACTTTTATGATGATAAAATGGATATAAAAATATGTCGGGACCATTGTGGGAATATTTAGATATATTCGTCGCGTATAAACCGTGTGTTAACGTTTATTTATAAATAATTATAAGGAAAACGTTAAATGTATCAAATATATATAAATTTGAAAATCCTAAGAGTGGTATAACATGTAAATGACCTACTGATGATATGCAGACTATCTCCAGTCCGTATGAAATGTCATTACTGATAATGCATGAATTCGCACCTGAACCAATACGGTTACGCGAATTTGAATACCCGTAAACTAAATTTACGATGAAATGTGTAATGCACGTGAATGATGAAATCTTTTCCCGCAATGAATAGTGTTCCGTGAATAGTAAAATTTCTGAATGCTTCTCGGAATGTCAAACTGACACCAAAAATGATGAATAGTAAACTGATGAATAGTGTTTTGATGAATAGTGTTTGATGAATAGTGTTTTTCCAAAGTTCGGGAAATGTCCTGAAATGACCTGAAATGGTGAGTTGTGACAGTCTTCCCCTCTAAAAGGAACTTCGTCCCGAAGTTCAGTTTATGTTGGTATCTGAGAATGTATTGATGAAAAGGTGATGATATTCGAGAATTCCAGCGAACTCTAACGATAGGAATTCGACTCTGATTCAACTGTTTGACCACACAGTCCATGATTTCTGTTGGTTCTCTTACAAGGTCTGAGATTGTCATTTGGGTTGGATCCCTTCCAATGGAATCATGAGTGACTCATCTGAAAGTCATTTCTGGGGATCTGAAAATGTGAAATATGTTCGTGTTATCCTGTTGTTCTCTGACAATGTTCAAGTCTGACGGCCACTATGCCTTCTCTGTCAAAATATAAATGGTCCAGTGTATATTGGTGTAACTTTCCAAGTTTTCTGAACGATAACATGCCTTTCCTAGGCAGAACTTTCTGCATAACTCTGCAGAACTTGAAGTTTTAATGGTTTACGACTTATTGAACTTGTAACTAATTCTTGTCTTGTAGGAAATTTCTGGTTATTTCATGATTGCCTACTGGACTAGTGAGTTGAGCTTTTTCTGAGTTTGGCCCATCAATCGATGGTTTGCGCTTCTTAATGTTTTATATGTGATACTGGTAATATATACTGCTGAATTCTACCAGAACTCAAGTTTGTATGCTAGTTGGTCGATTCTAAAATGAATCTTAGGTGGTCCAATATGCTAAAAGTTTAACCTCTCTTGTTATTCAATTTGTATCATGCCAATCCAAGGCAATGCTTTTAACTTAATTTGTTCTCTCACTTGAATCTGGATGGTTTGTTGTTCAGGATACCCAATCCAATTGATGTGTGTTATGTACCAATCTAACTTCTGCCAGTTTCTCGCTGTTGGTGTGATAACTATTGTTGTAGATGAATTTGAATTATGTTAAATGATTGTTCCAACCATTTCTAGGGTCAATCACTCATGCTCTGAGCATACCTTCCTATGTTTGAATTGTTCTCTCGCTTTGACCATCGGTCTGAGGATAATAGGTGATGTTCACATCTAAATGGGTTTCTAAAGGAAATCCTGAATTGATTACCTGAAGTCCAAGTTGAAACGGTTTCCTTAACAGGAAAAACTGAAATGGGTACAATAAACCTTTGTGACTAATTCCACAACGTTCGGTCCTTCGAACTTGGCGTTATCTGAAAGGGATAGAATATAGGTAACAATTTGATTCCTTGTGTTTTGTTCCAACGGATGATAAGACATATGTTTTTTTTTCTTTGTCTATTGGGTTTGGTCTCCACTACTGAAGTTTGTGATTAATTTTTGATGTCCTTCCTAATTCCTTCATCACATATTCCAAATATTCTCTATTGTCCAGTCACAAATCCTAAATGCATAAGCGATGTTGTAGAGAAGTTGGTTCTGGAAATTTGTCTCGCGATTGTGAGTTTTGGTTGAAATCTTTTTCTGAATAAACGAATTTAGAAAATGGAGCAGATGATTTACTAAGTAATATTTTTCCTAATGATTCAAAATCCAGTAGTTATGAAATAGGAACTGTTTTCAATCATGTTGTGATTAAGACTGCTTACCAAAGTTTGATGTCTATGTATATTTCTCATTGTACAATAGTGTTGCTAAAGATTGACCAAAAAGGATCGTACTTGTTCAAAATAAGAATTTCAGAAATCATTTTTCCACAAGGTATGTGATTTATGTAAACGCATCAACTTTATTTAAAAGTGAAAACACTGAAAAGGATAAAAGGGTAGAATAGGAAATGTTCGCTTAAATGCATAGATGTCTAACACTTAGTTCCTGAGGTTGGATAATGTCTATTGGTGGTTATCTGGCATAACTACAAGCATAGGTATTTAGACTAACTTAAGTCCTGAAATTGTTTATCGTTGTAATAGACAAGACGAAGGTATCACTTGATGTTGTGTCGATGAATGTCTATTCTGTTTTCCCATGTAGATGAGGAGATATGTTCTGGTTTGATCCCTTGCTTGGTATGAAGGTGAGGTTATCTGAAATTTCTAGACATAATGCCTTAGAGGAATCTACATCGATATTCTTGATTCAAACAATTGTCCTTTGTGAAAACTTACTGCAGGAAAGTTTATGTATGGATGAGGCCATGTTTAAATGAAATGCTCTACAGTCTCAATTAGAACCTTGGTTTATTTCTATTGTGTTGTCCTGCGGACATTTATATTGAGTTCCATCCTGTAGCTCAGTCTAGCTAGTACCCTTAAACGATAGAATTTGACAACTAAGTCAGAGATGGTGATTCGGATAGTCTCGCAGTATCTTAGGATTGTTGTTGAGTTATGAATTCTCTCTCTATATACTTCTAGTTCTGGTTAGTAGTTCTGTAATCCTTTCATTGCTTTTATTGTATAAAGGAATCCTGCATGTAATTGATATGGAAAGTCTCTTCTAGGGAAGTCAATGGGAAAATCCAACTTAATGGCTAAGTGAGTGACAGGTAGGGTAAGTATCCAGGGATAGTTCGGCAAAATGGATGTTTATGAAAGAGTTCCTTTGTTTACAAAACTTTTGGATGAAGATTGTTATCAACAATCCTTTGAAAAGGTAATTATTTCCTTCATGGCATAATCCTTCCTGAATTTTACATAGGTGATCAGGCTATGTATAATTGAGGACTAATGATGCGATGTTGGATTTTGTCAAAATATCATAACTTTTATCCAAAGTTTTAGATGGTGTTCAACGCTTTGTTATTAAAATGGTATCCTGATGTTTCCTTTCAAGTAACATGAAAATTGCTTCGCGTAACAATAGTAAACACTTGGTGTAATGACAGAAAATCAATTTATAGGATGTTAATAAAATAGCTTACTCCAGAAATTTTTCTGTAAAACAGTTTCCCCATATGATAGTAAAATAGCTTGAATGGTGTATTGGATACGTGGGTGAATCTTGTCGAATGGTAATAGTCTACTAATTCGTCAAAAACGAAATCAACCTAATTCCTGATGAGACAATGCTAAAATGTTGCGAAACGATTGAAGTCTGAGCAAATGGGAATGGAAAAGGAAATGACAATGATGGTACTAGTGAATGAAATATTACCCTCTTTCGCGCTACCTCGCGACATCCAAAAGGTAAAACTAAAGTACACACTGTGGGAAGGCCAATAGTGTAATAAGTAACTGATGGTGGTGATAGTACCTGAGTAGTAAGTGCCCTACTAGTGATGGAAAGAAAACACACTATCTTCCTTGCAATAAGCATCCTAATAAGTCCATTAAGATTAATTCTGAATACACTACCAAAAGGCATTCTATGTACGGGCTGAATGATAGGAAAACCCTGTTCCTATGGCAAATCAATAGTACTAATGGTGGTGTAAATGCAACTGGTGGTATAATGGTAGTGGAAGATGACAAGGCATCTTCAATGTCGGAATCCGATAAAAGGATGTCAGGGTGAGTATCTGAAGACATGTCACTTGTGAACCAGGTCAATAAAATGATATACATATACGGATATGAGTATAAATAACTCGCACAGGGTATGTATAAAACAACATGTATCATGATTATGCACTTATGATGAAATGATGAGATGCTATGATGATGTGGTTATAGTCTAGGGTCCAAGATACATCCTAGTTCGCTATAACCTTAGCTCTGATACCAATATGTCACACCCCCAATTTACCTGATTTGCAGCGGAATGGAATACCTGGGGGTGTCTGTCATAGCACCACAGTTACAGTTACATTGAACGACCTAAAGTGTCGTTTGGAAAATACTGCATTTGATCATTGAAATAATTCAGAGTTTACAAAATGAGGTCCCCAAAATGTGTTGCAAGTTTATGAAAACAAGTCATACTAGATCAAACGTTTACATAAGTGCATGAAATAATGATGAGACGCGTCGACTCCGCGACTCCATGAAGGTCCAAATGCATGTCACATGAGCTACCTTAATAACCTGAAATACATTGCTAAAACGTCAACACGAATGTTGGTGAATTCCATAGGTTTGTAAAATGTAATGATGTACGGCCACCACAAGTAAAAGTGCAAGATAAAAATCTCATGAAAATTGTACAATTGACCTTAAGCTCATGACACCGAAGCTATGACTGATGAAACTCTATGCCCCTCCCGAATGTTCTGCCGAAACATTCAAATGTAAAAGACATGACATGCATCCGCTTACTGTTGGTAATCACTACCACGGATGGAGGCGTCACCCTCGATAGATCTATCCACTCACTCTCGCTTAACGGTAAATTAACGGTTCATGATGTTACAGGGGACTTATCACATGGCAAGGTAACTTAAGCTATGTACATGTGTTTGAATACTTGGGCTCGTACTAAAATGATTGATGCAATGTATTCCCCCCGTGGGATTTGAAAACAATCAAAAATGTTGAATTGAAAACGGGGCTATGAAAACTCACCTTAACTGATGAAACTGTGATGAAATGAAATGAACACCAATGAACAATTAGCTGTCGCAACCCAATATGATGGTACCATGAACATGTAATGAGCTGAAAAACAAGGCGCGCACACTAGCCGCAACCTAATGTGAATGATGAACGATCTACTTTAGATCATGAAATGATGTTATGAATGTCCATGCACATGTTTCCTATACCACTCTACTCTTTGAAAAACACTTGTTGTTATCAAAAGTATATATTCCAAGACTTAGGAAAATATGGCTATTAGAAAAATAAACGAGTTGTAATATATATACTTATATATATATCGTATGTACCAATGTTTGTGTTGAAATCCTCGGTTTGAAATCCTTGAAATAACGCCTTGTACTAATGAAAATATACTTGTAATCACTAATACATCATTAGTTATGAAATTGGGTACTTGGTTAATATTTCTAGAAAATCTAGAATTTAGTACGTAGAAGTATTATTACTTCTATTAGTGACAAAACGGTCTCATAAAACTAGTCATGAAATAGTGAATATTAAGAGTTAGGAAAGAAGCTCAGTAGTTTTGAGAAGATTTTCACCATATCTAAAAAGTCACAGAAGTGAAGTTTGTCCATACAGGTCTCGATCATAAAGATAATTAGCCGTCAAGTGAGGTGTTTGGGCTGTTTTGGCAGATTCTGGGCAGTTTTCGGGAAAGTTTGGACGTCCATAAGTTGTTCGTTATAAATCCTTTTGACAAACGGCTGGATGTTTTGAAAACTAGGCTGGGTGAACTAACTTTTTGTCAATGATGTAAATTTTCCAGAAATGAGTTTATCAATGAGTAAATTGGCTCTCAACATGATGTCTTACAAAAACTGTTTTTCTATACTTAGTAATATTTTGCTAAAAAGCTGATGGAAATAAATAGAGTTTCGCCGATTTTGAAACGTGTATATCTTGGTCGTTATAAGCTTGTTTTCTACGTTCTTTATATCCCCGAAATCGTGGGACAACATACTAATATATTTTTGATAAGTCGGGATGGCTAGATCAAGTTTTACACCTCAGATTGCCCATTGAAAATCGTGGGACAGCATGTACAATTTTCAGAAAATAGTTTTCGTCGTTAAACTTGCAAAAATCATATCTCCTTCGTTATAAACTCGTTTTAATCCATTCTTTCGCCCACGGCTTCGTTTTTGAAAGTATTTTCTAAATCTTTAGCCCAAAGTTACCCGGAATCCCCTGATTTTTCTGGATTTACAAAAATGGGACAGCATGTATATATACTTGTTAGAAATCCATTTCCAAGGTTCAAAACTAGTTTTTACTTCAACCAAATCTCTTGCAAACTTCACAAAACTAATCTAATCCTACCATACACCTTCTTAGGGTGCCATGGGTTCCTAATCACTAGTAATCATGTTAATTTAACAAAGGAACACCTAAAACCAATTCTAGGGTTTGTATGTTCAAAAAGTTAACAAAATAATGTGGTATAGCTAGCTTGTGCATGAAATTAATCATGAATACTATAAGATACATGTGTTAATTAGATGAAAACATAAAAATAAATTTGAATACTCACTTTGAAATAAGAGGTGATTAAATGATGAGAAACCTTGGATTTCTTGTGTTTTTGTGTTATGATTCTTGATTAGGATGATGAAATGAGCAACTTTGATGCTTTGATCTTTGAAAAATAATGGATTTTGGTTATGGATCATAGTAGGGTCGTGGGTTTTGAGATGGAGAAGGAAAGGAAGAAAACTTTTGGATCTTGGAAAGTGGTGATATGATTCTTAAGATTATGTATGATTTGTGAAAATGGTTTATGTAAATAAGTAAACAAGTATAATGTATAATATGTACACATGGTTAAAATTGTTGGTCATGTGGTCTAGGGGTGTGCTCATGGCCGGTTTTCAATGTACCAAGGAGTAGCCAAATCGGTTTTGATCACTTAGAAGATATAGTGTATTATTAGTTGTAGTTTGGTGTAAGTATTAGTTATAATCGGGTACCGGGTTTGCTAGAAATAAATGTTAACAAAGTTGACTGGGACTTAATAAAGTCATAAAAATGTTAAAAATATGTTGGGTACAATTACTGAGTGTTCGGGTGATTATTGTTTAGTTTTCACGAAAACAGTCGTAATATTCATAAGCTTACGTTATAAATAAAATAAATTTCCAAAATACTGGGTAAATGAATGTTATAACTTTTATGATGATAAAATGGATATAAAAATATGTCGGGACCATTGTGGGAATATTTAGATATATTCGTCGCGTATAAACCGTGTGTTAACGTTTATTTATAAATAATTATAAGGAAAACGTTAAATGTATCAAATATATATAAATTTGAAAATCCTAAGAGTGGTATAACATGTAAATGACCTACTGATGATATGCAGACTATCTCCAGTCCGTATGAAATATCATTACTGATAATGCATGAATTCGCACCTGAACCAATACGGTTACGCGAATTTGAATACCCGTAAACTAAATTTACGATGAAATGTGTAATGCACGTGAATGATGAAATCTTTTCCCGCAATGAATAGTGTTCCGTGAATAGTAAAATTTCTGAATGCTTCTCGGAATGTCAAACTGACACCAAAAATGATGAATAGTAAACTGATGAATAGTGTTTGATGAATAGTGTTTTTCCAAAGTTCGGGAAATGTCCTGAAATGACCTGAAATGGTGAGTTGTGACAGTCTTCCCCTCTAAAAGGAACTTCGTCCCGAAGTTCAGTTTATGTTGGTATCTGAGAATGTATTGATGAAAAGGTGATGATATTCGAGAATTCCAGCGAACTCTAACGATAGGAATTCGACTCTGATTCAACTGTTTGACCACACAGTCCATGATTTCTGTTGGTTCTCTTACAAGGTCTGAGATTGTCATTTGGGTTGGATCCCTTCCAATGGAATCATGAGTGACTCATCTGAAAGTCATTTCTGGGGATCTGAAAATGTGAAATATGTTCGTGTTATCCTGTTGTTCTCTGACAATGTTCAAGTCTGACGGCCACTATGCCTTCTCTGTCAAAATATAAATGGTCCAGTGTATATTGGTGTAACTTTCCAAGTTTTCTGAACGATAACATGCCTTTCCTAGGCAGAACTTTCTGCATAACTCTGCAGAACTTGAAGTTTTAATGGTTTACGACTTATTGAACTTGTAACTGATTCTTGTCTTGTAGGAAATTTCTGGTTATTTCATGATTGCCTACTGGACTAGTGAGTTGAGCTTTTTCTGAGTTTGGCCCATCAATCGATGGTTTGCGCTTCTTAATGTTTTATATGTGATACTGGTAATATATACTGCTGAATTCTACCAGAACTCAAGTTTGTATGCTAGTTGGTCGATTTTAAAATGAATCTTAGGTGGTCCAATATGCTAAAAGTTCAACCTCTCTTGTTATTCAATTTGTATCATGCCAATCCAAGGCAATGCTTTTAACTTAATTTGTTCTCTCACTTGAATCTGGATGGTTTGTTGTTCAGGATACCCAATCCAATTGATGTGTGTTATGTACCAATCTAACTTCTGCCAGTTTCTCGCTGTTGGTGTGATAACTATTGTTGTAGATGAATTTGAATTATGTTAAATGATTGTTCCAACCATTTCTAGGGTCAATCACTCATGCTCTGAGCATACCTTCCTATGTTTGAATTGTTCTCTCGCTTTGACCATCGGTCTGAGGATAATAGGTGATGTTCACATCTAAATGGGTTTCTAAAGGAAATCCTGAATTGATTACCTGAAGTCCAAGTTGAAACGGTTTCCTTAACAGGAAAAACTGAAATGGGTACAATAAACCTTTGTGACTAATTCCACAACGTTCGGTCCTTCGAACTTGGCGTTATCTGAAAGGGATAGAATATAGGTAACAATTTGATTCCTTGTGTTTTGTTCCAACGGATGATAAGACATATGTTTTTTTTCTTTGTCTATTGGGTTTGGTCTCCACTACTGAAGTTTGTGATTAATTTGTGATGTCCTTCCTAATTCCTTCATCACATATTCCAAATATTCTCTATTGTCCAGTCACAAATCCTAAATGCATAAGCGATGTTGTAGAGAAGTTGGTTCTGGAAATTTGTCTCGCGATTGTGAGTTTTGGTTGAAATCTTTTTCTGAATAAACGAATTTAGAAAATGGAGCAGATGATTTACTAAGTAATATTTTTCCTGATGATTCAAAATCCAGTAGTTATGAAATAGGAACTGTTTTCAATCATGTTGTGATTAAGACTGCTTACCAAAGTTTGATGTCTATGTATATTTCTCATTGTACAATAGTGTTGCTAAAGATTGACCAAAAAGGATCGTACTTGTTCAAAATAAGAATTTCAGAAATCATTTTTCCACAAGGTATGTGATTTATGTAAACGCATCAACTTTATTTAAAAGTGAAAACACTGAAAAGGATAAAATGGTAGAATAGGAAATGTTCGCTTAAATGCATAGATGTCTAACACTTAGTTCCTGAGGTTGGATAATGTCTATTGGTGGTTATCTGGCATAACTACAAGCATAGGTATTTAGACTAACTTAAGTCCTGAAATTGTTTATCGTTGTAATAGACAAGACGAAGGTATCACTTGATGTTGTGTCGATGAATGTCTATTCTGTTTTCCCATGTAGATGAGGAGATATGTTCTGGTTTGATCCCTTGCTTGGTATGAAGGTGAGGTTATCTGAAATTTCTAGACATAATGCCTTACAGGAATCTACATCGATATTCTTGATTCAAACAATTGTCCTTTGTGAAAACTTACTGCAGGAAAGTTTATGTATGGATGAGGCCATGTTTAAATGAAATGCTCTACAGTCTCAATTAGAACCTTGGTTTATTTCTATTGTGTTGTTCTGCGGACATTTATATTGAGTTCCATCCTGTAGCTCAGTCTAGCTAGTACCCTTAAACGATAGAATTTGACAACTAAGTCAGAGATGGTGATTCGGATAGTCTTGCAGTATCTTAGGATTGTTGTTGAGTTATGAATTCTCTCTCTATATACTTCTAGTTCTGGTTAGTAGTTCTGTAATCCTTTCATTGCTTTTATTGTATAAAGGAATCCTGCATGTAATTGATATGGAAAGTCTCTTCTAGGGAAGTCAATGGGAAAATCCAACTTAATGGCTAAGTGAGTGACAGGTAGGGTAAGTATCCAGGGATAGTTCGGCAAAATGGATGTTTATGAAAGAGTTCCTTTGTTTACAAAACTTTTGGATGAAGATTGTTATCAACAATCCTTTGAAAAGGTAATTATTTCCTTCATGGCATAATCCTTCCTGAATTTTACATAGGTGATCAGGCTATGTATAATTGAGGACTAATGATGCGATGTTGGATTTTGTCAAAATATCATAACTTTTATCAAAAGTTTTAGATGGTGTTCAACGCTTTGTTATTAAAATGGTACCCTGATGTTTCCTTTCAAGTAACATGAAAATTGCTTCGCGTAACAATAGTAAACACTTGGTGTAATGACAGAAAATCAATTTATAGGATGTTAATAAAATAGCTTACTTCAGAAATTTTTCTGTAAAACAGTTTCCCCATGTGATAGTAAAATAGCTTGAATGGTGTATTGGATACGTGGGTGAATCTTGTCGAATGGTAATAGTCTACTAATTCGTCAAAAACGAAATCAACCTAATTCCTGATGAGACAATGCTAAAATGTTGCGAAACGATTGAAGTCTGAGCAAATGGGAATGGAAAAGGAAATGACAATGATGGTACTAGTGAATGAAATATTACCCTCTTTCGCGCTACCTCGCGACATCCAAAAGGTAAAACTAAAGTACACACTGTGGGAAGGCCAATAGTGTAATAAGTAACTGATGGTGGTGATAGTACCTGAGTAGTAAGTGCCCTACTAGTGATGGAAAGAAAACACACTATCTTCCTTGCAATAAGCATCCTAATAAGTCCATTAAGATTAATTCTGAATACACTACCAAAAGGCATTCTATGTACGGGCTGAATGATAGGAAAACCCTGTTCCTATGGCAAATCAATAGTACTAATGGTGGTGTAAATGCAACTGGTGGTATAATGGTAGTGGAAGATGACAAGGCATCTTCAATGTCGGAATCCGATAAAAGGATGTCAGGGTGAGTATCTGAAGACATGTCACTTGTGAACCAGGTCAATAAAATGATATACATATACGGATATGAGTATAAATAACTCGCACAGGGTATGTATAAAACAACATGTATCATGATTATGCACTTATGATGAAATGATGAGATGCTATGATGATGTGGTTATAGTCTAGGGTCCAAGATACATCCTAGTTCGCTATAACCTTAGCTCTGATACCAATATGTCACACCCCCAATTTACCTGACTTGCAGCGGAATGGAATACCTGGGGGTGTCTGTCATAGCACCACAGTTACAGTTACATTGAACGACCTAAAGTGTCGTTTGGAAAATACTGCATTTGATCATTGAAATAATTCAGAGTTTACAAAATGAGGTCCCCAAAATGTGTTGCAAGTTTATGAAAACAAATCATACTAGATCAAACGTTTACATAAGTGCATGAAATAATGATGAGACGCGTCGACTCCGCGACTCCATGAAGGTCCAAATGCATGTCACATGAGCTACCTTAATAACCTGAAATACATTGCTAAAACGTCAACACGAATGTTGGTGAATTCCATAGGTTTGTAAAATGTAATGATGTACGGCCACCACAAGTAAAAGTGCAAGATAAAAATCTCATGAAAATTGTACAATTGACCTTAAGCTCATGACACCGAAGCTATGACTGATGAAACTCTATGCCCCTCCCGAATGTTCTGCCGAAACATTCAAATGTAAAAGACATGACATGCATCCGCTTACTGTTGGTAATCACTACCACGGATGGAGGCGTCACCCTCGATAGATCTATCCACTCACTCTCGCTTAACGGTAAATTAACGGTTCATGATGTTACAGGGGACTTATCACATGGCAAGGTAACTTAAGCTATGTACATGTGTTTGAATACTTGGGCTCGTACTAAAATGATTGATGCAATGTATTCCCCCCGTGGGATTTGAAAACAATCAAAAATGTTGAATTGAAAACGGGGCTATGAAAACTCACCTTAACTGATGAAACTGTGATGAAATGAAATGAACACCAATGAACAATTAGCTGTCGCAACCCAATATGATGGTACCATGAACATGTAATGAGCTGAAAAACAAGGCGCGCACACTAGCCGCAACCTAATGTGAATGATGAACGATCTACTTTAGATCATGAAATGATGTTATGAATGTCCATGCACATGTTTCCTATACCACTCTACTCTTTGAAAAACACTTGTTGTTATCAAAAGTATATATTCCAAGACTTAGGAAAATATGGCTATTAGAAAAATAAACGAGTTGTAATATATATACTTATATATATATCGTATGTACCAATGTTTGTGTTGAAATCCTCGGTTTGAAATCCTTGAAATAACGCCTTGTACTAATGAAAATATACTTGTAATCACTAATACATCATTAGTTATGAAATTGGGTACTTGGTTAATATTTCTAGAAAATCTAGAATTTAGTACGTAGAAGTATTATTACTTCTATTAGTGACAAAACGGTCTCATAAAACTAGTCATGAAATAGTGAATATTAAGAGTTAGGAAAGAAGCTCAGTAGTTTTGAGAAGATTTTCACCATATCTAAAAAGTCACAGAAGTGAAGTTTGTCCATACAGGTCTCGATCATAAAGATAATTAGCCGTCAAGTGAGGTGTTTGGGCTGTTTTGGCAGATTCTGGGCAGTTTTCGGGAAAGTTTGGACGTCCATAAGTTGTTCGTTATAAATCCTTTTGACAAACGGCTGGATGTTTTGAAAACTAGGCTGGGTGAACTAACTTTTTGTCAATGATGTAAATTTTCCAGAAATGAGTTTATCAATGAGTAAATTGGCTCTCAACATGATGTCTTACAAAAACTGTTTTTCTATACTTAGTAATATTTTGCTAAAAAGCTGATGGAAATAAATAGAGTTTCGCCGATTTTGAAACGTGTATATCTTGGTCGTTATAAGCTTGTTTTCTACGTTCTTTATATCCCCGAAATCGTGGGACAACATACTAATATATTTTTGATAAGTCGGGATGGCTAGATCAAGTTTTACACCTCAGATTGCCCATTGAAAATCGTGGGACAGCATGTACAATTTTCAGAAAATAGTTTTCGTCGTTAAACTTGCAAAAATCATATCTCCTTCGTTATAAACTCGTTTTAATCCATTCTTTCGCCCACGGCTTCGTTTTTGAAAGTATTTTCTAAATCTTTAGCCCAAAGTTACCCAGAATCCCCTGATTTTTCTGGATTTACAAAAATGGGACAGCATGTATATATACTTGTTAGAAATCCATTTCCAAGGTTCAAAACTAGTTTTTACTTCAACCAAATCTCTTGCAAACTTCACAAAACTAATCTAATCCTACCATACACCTTCTTAGGGTGCCATGGGTTCCTAATCACTAGTAATCATGTTAATTTAACAAAGGAACACCTAAAACCAATTCTAGGGTTTGTATGTTCAAAAAGTTAACAAAATAATGTGGTATAGCTAGCTTGTGCATGAAATTAATCATGAATACTATAAGATACATGTGTTAATTAGATGAAAACATAAAAATAAATTTGAATACTCACTTTGAAATAAGAGGTGATTAAATGATGAGAAACCTTGGATTTCTTGTGTTTTTGTGTTATGATTCTTGATTAGGATGATGAAATGAGCAACTTTGATGCTTTGATCTTTGAAAAATAATGGATTTTGGTTATGGATCATAGTAGGGTCGTGGGTTTTGAGATGGAGAAGGAAAGGAAGAAAACTTTTGGATCTTGGAAAGTGGTGATATGATTCTTAAGATTATGTATGATTTGTGAAAATGGTTTATGTAAATAAGTAAACAAGTATAATGTATAATATGTACACATGGTTAAAATTGTTGGTCATGTGGTCTAGGGGTGTGCTCATGGCCGGTTTTCAATGTACCAAGGAGTAGCCAAATCGGTTTTGATCACTTAGAAGATATAGTGTATTATTAGTTGTAGTTTGGTGTAAGTATTAGTTATAATCGGGTACCGGGTTTGCTAAAAATAAATGTTAACAAAGTTGACTGGGACTTAATAAAGTCATAAAAATGTTAAAAATATGTTGGGTACAATTACTGAGTGTTCGGGTGATTATTGTTTAGTTTTCACGAAAACAGTCGTAATATTCATAAGCTTACGTTATAAATAAAATAAATTTCCAAAATACTGGGTAAATGAATGTTATAACTTTTATGATGATAAAATGGATATAAAAATATGTCGGGACCATTGTGGGAATATTTAGATATATTCGTCGCGTATAAACCGTGTGTTAACGTTTATTTATAAATAATTATAAGGAAAACGTTAAATGTATCAAATATATATAAATTTGAAAATTCTAAGAGTGGTATAACATGTAAATGACCTACTGATGATATGCAGACTATCTCCAGTCCGTATGAAATGTCATTACTGATAATGCATGAATTCGCACCTGAACCAATACGGTTACGCGAATTTGAATACCCGTAAACTAAATTTACGATGAAATGTGTAATGCACGTGAATGATGAAAGCTTTTCCCGCAATGAATAGTGTTTCGTGAATAGTAAAATTTCTGAATGCTTCTCGGAATGTCAAACTGACACAAAAAATGATGAATAGTAAACTGATGAATAGTGTTTTGATGAATAGTGTTTGATGAATAGTGTTTTTCCAAAGTTCGGGAAATGTCCTGAAATGACCTGAAATGGTGAGTTGTGACAGGTTTCGTGAGGCTTAGGAGCAATATTTCACCAGTTTAGTCAAGACTTGTCTATCTTGGCTTGTTTATTTCAAATGCTTGACTTGTGTTCACGCTATTACTATTTAAACTACTATGGATTCACTCAACCGTTGTGTTGACTTTTTAAGCATGTTTATCTCAGGAAATTAGCAGGCATGGTGGCACGGAGCTGGCAAAAGGGCACACTGGACCTCCCTTTTTATTTCAATAATTATATCATTCTTTTCAAACTCATCACTTCTTTTGTGAAACAATTAACATTTTGGAAAATGTTTGTAACTCTGACTACTTTGAGTTTTTCATGGAATGATATTGACTATCTTTTGAATTGTTTTCTATGAGTATGACTGTGTACTAAACTGTAATGACCCCGATTAGACTTCCGCTGCTTATCAAAATTTCGGGGTGTTACAGATTGGCATCAGAGCCATGGTTATAGAGAACCAAATGATTTTTCAAAACATTGGACTATAACCTCACCGGATTTCTAAACAAACTATTTATCACCAAAGTGCCCTCCGTGCCAGCGCTTGCCAACGTCATGTTTTGAGGTTTGATTTTTAGCACCCATTGCATTTAGTTCACTATGACACTATGATCACTGTGCATGTAGCATTATGTAGACTAAATGACTTATATTACTGCTATTTTGGGATATTACAGTACCATGTCTCCCCCGGTTATTATTTTGTCTGACAGCGACGACGTCATGCCGGCATCATCCACCTATCCTACCATTGACCTATCTGACTATGACACCCGAGACACCCATGATTCTGACCATGACACCCTACCTGTATCACCTGCCATACCATCTCCTGTTCCATCTGGAGACCCATCTGCTGATACTGAGCCCTTCGAGGAGGGTGAGGTTGCTTCTACACCCATTGATTCTTTTGCTATTCAGCCTCTTTTTCGTCCTGTCTGTGGACCTATGACACAGGGGCAGTACCTTTATGATCATTATCTCATGTCTCAGCAATTTCTTATGGCTGATGACCGTTCTACACCACCTGCTAGTCACCATACCGGTTCAGATGCTGATGACGAGTCTTCTGACTCCGATACTTCTGACATTGCTGCTTTTATCCCACCACCATCCCCGCCTGTACCGATTCGTCGACGCAATCGAGTGAGGATTCTTGAGCCCTTTGAGCCTGAGCCTTTCGGAGAGTTGTTTCGATATCATGATGGAGACTTTACCCGCAAATTCACGGCTCGGAAACGAGTCTGTATTTTTCCTGCTTTTACTGTTACACCACCAGTACCCACATCTGTACCATCACCCACACCTGTACTACCACCTGTTTCTATGCCTGAGCTGACACCTGTAGCATCACCAGCACCTTCACCATCTCCGTCATCATCACCTTTATCACCGTTACCTGAGCCACATCCTTACATACTACCTACTTACACCGCACCCCACTCTTCTGAGGTTTTGCCACCCATGCCACCACCTATGGTTTTCTACTCTCAGACTACTACTGTACCGATACCATCACCTGCTTCGTCACCTATTCCATCACCATCAGCTGTTCCTACCGAGACCCCCACCTCACCCGACATTCATAGGTTGGTTGATGCCCGCCGATGGTCGTTCTTGTTGGAGTGCATTCGTAGATGGAGGTTTGTTGAGGGATCACCTAGGGCTGCTGAGCTTGGAGATGGATCTTCAGCGGTGTTACCGTTTACTGGGGAGCCGATACATCATACTATCCCTCTATTGGCTGCTAGGTTAGTTAGACATGAGGATCGTCTTGATGAGCTATTGGGTGTTATTGAGGATATATCCTTGGAGAGGATTGAGATTATGCAGGAGGAGGTCGAGAACCTCGTAGTGCATAGGACAGCCTTAGAGACTGTATTTGAGATGATGGGGACCGAGATCGAGGAGGCACATGATACTATTACTGAGTTCGGTCATCGACTAGATGTTCAGAGGCATGAGATGGAGGATTAGAGAGAGATAGCGATTATCACGCAGCAGATGCTGGAGCATCAGACTCAGGAGTTGGCCGCATCTAGTGCTACCATCCACACTCTGTCAACCACGATTGAGGAGATTCAGGCCCGAGAGAGATCCAAAGATTTAGAGATGTTGGAGATGATCAGGATCATCAGATAGCTAGAGGGGAGATCAGGAAGCGCACCTGTACCTTCATAGATCTATGACATATCATTACATTCAGAGACATCTTAACTTGCCGCCTGTGGCATTAATAATGTTGTATCTTATTGTTTTGTAACAATGAATTCAAATTATTAAAACTTTATGTTGGTTATGATTGTATTGTATTGATATTGATTTATGATGTTCTAGTTGTCTGATCTTTTATTATGCTCTCATATTGAGATTCAATATAATTTCCATGTGTGTTGTTACATGTCGTGATGATTATTTATGAATGATATGGTTTGTACTGATGTATGTATGTGTTCATGGTGTGGTTGTGATGTATTTTGTGATGATCTCGACTATTATGAGCTTGGTTATATTATTTCTCTTGTTATTGATCGATGTTTGGAATTCTTACTTATACACTTGCGATTTTATAGAGTTATGGCCCCTAGGAAAACCACAACTACTGTCGCATCACCTGCTATGACTCAAGCTGCTATAAAGAAATTGGTTGCCGACAGCGTTGCCGCAGCTCTGGAAGAGCAAGCTGCTGCAATGGCGCAATCAAGTAGCAACAACCGACCTACTGCAGAAAGCGAGTCCTCTGCGACTCGGAAGTGTACCTATAAGGACTTCATAGCTTGTAAACCATCCCACTTCAAAGGTACTTAATGAGTGACAGAGCTTGCTCGATGGTTTGAGCGAACTGAGACTGTGTTTGTAAGGAGCGGTTGTGCCGCTGAAAACAGAGTCTCGTTTACTACTGGAACATTGTTGGAAGATGCGTTGTCTTGGTGGAACGCAACTGCTCAGAAGATAGGTGTGGAGGAGGCCTATCAGATCACCTGGGCTGAGTTTAAGGAAAAGATGTTGAAGAAGTTCTGCCCTAGAGGTGAGATCAAGAAGCTAGAAGATGAGTTTCACACATTGGTTGTGAAAGGAAATGATCTCAGGGCTGATGATAGGAGATTTCAGGAGCTTGCCACACTTTGCCCTTCAAAGGTTTCTGATTTGGAAAAGTTGTTGGAAAAGTACATTGAGGGACTACCCAGGAGCATTGAGGGAAACGTCACCTCGTCAAAGCCTCAATCTTTGGAAGAAGCAACGACTATTGCCCAAAGACTGCTAGACCGGGAGATTAAGCGTAACTCTGCTCAGGGGAACAACGATCACAAAAGGAAGTTTGATGATCGGAAGACAAGCAACAACAACAGCAACAACAACAACAACTGAAACCCCAACCGTAACTACCACCATGACAGAAACATCCACCACAATCAACAGAACCGACGACAGGAAGCTGTCAAAGCTTATGTTGCCACGCCGGTTAAGGATGTTAGGTATGCTGGACCTCTTCCATTCTGCGACAAGTGTAAGATGCATCACATGGGACTCTGCTATGCTAAGTGTGGGAAATGTTCAAGGACTGGACATAAGACACAAGATTGCAAGGCTATAGGAGCTAACTTGCAACCCGTGGTTGTAGTATGCCATGCTTGTGGAGAGAAAGGACACAACATGCGTCAGTGCCCTAATAAGGATAACAATGCACATGGGAGAGCATACGTGCTGGGAGATGGAAATGTCCATCAGGATCCGAACGTAGTCACGGGTACGTTCTTTTTAACCAACCGTCTCGTTAAAGTTTTATTTGATTCCGGAGCCGATCAAAGTTTCGTATCTATTTCTCTTGCACCCCTACTTAATATTACACCGACCAAACTAGACACCACATACGAGATTGAACTAGCCGATGGAAAGCTAGTGAGCACTAACACTATACTCCGAGGTTGCACCCTACGCCTACTAGACACACCGTTCGTCATTGACCTTATGCCTATTAGACTTGGTAGTTTCGACGTCGTTATAGGAATGGATTGGTTATCCAAGAACCGCGCTAAAATCATTTGTGACGAGAAGGTCGTTCACATACCCCTGAATGACGAAACCCTAATTGTTCGCGGCGAGCGTAGTAAAACACGTCTGAGCATCATTTCTTGCGTCAAAGTTGTGAAGTACATCGAACGAGGATGTCAAGTCTTTTTGGCTCAAGTCACCTTGTAGCTTGTAATCGGTCTATGCGGGATTAACCGGTGATTAATCGGATTAGCATTTCTGGCAAATTTTGGGTATTTCCGAAAAGTTTTGGGTATTTTCGGTGAGTTTTAGGTATTTCCGGCAATATTTATGCTAAAAAACATGTAATAGATTTAAACAGTTACTATAAGTGATCAAAATAAGTTTATGGTGAGTTTTAGGTACTTCCAGCAAGATTTTTAGGTTTCCGGCAAGTTTGACCGCCATTGATCGCCGTTGACCATAGTTGACCTTTTCGTTAGACCCAGTTACATAAATCGGCAAGGTTGGTGGCCCTGTAGTGCCTAGGCGATGATTAATCGGCATTGTAGACCTTTTTTTGCAACATTGATTATAAATAATTTACAAACGTATTTTGAGAAAAACTATATAATGGGAAGAAGATCCACTAAAAATCAGTTCACTTTGTTTCTTATAACTAAAATCGGTTTTTTTTTTTTTTTTTTTTTTTTTTTTTTTTTTTTTTTTTTTAAAGAGAGTGTTTTTATGCCGACTAAAAGTAACTGTTTTAGTTTTTGGATTTGCTTGTGACAAAAATTTCTCATTTGTTACATATTTTTAAGTTAGTTAAACATAAGAACGACATATATAATTGATCTAACGAAAACTATGACATATTATACATATAGAATTATCAACTTTTCGATAAGATGTCAAAAACTTATTTAAAGTTCATCGAGCGATAATTTAGTTCAAACAGTTATCTTTTATGTTTTGTTTCACTCAACAATATACACAAATGACGTGCACAATGAGGGATACGTTTAAAATTGGAAAATGATTCATAACCTACCAATTGGACCTAAAGAAAAGTGTATTACAAAGGGTAATTCGAAGCATATTTGTGACAACCGGCAGTTTAGGGAGCTATTTTAAAAACCCGCATTTCAATATAAGTTCGTTTATAATTTTTATTTGAAATTTTCATTTCGCAACGAACTTGTAAGACCTATTTTATGGATATTTTAATTAATGACGTTATGGAATTCGTGAATTATGTTCATAATTCATTTTTGATTATGTGATCGGCGATGTATATTTGAATTCTCACTTGGTACTACGTTGACTTTGGCACTAGGATTACCTAACATAGTTTTATGATTCGTCTTAACGAGTCCGTTATATATTTTAATTAATTACGAGAGGTTCTCGTGTGATATGGAAGTTTTGAAATGAGTTCGGGTTCGGGCCACGTGTTTTTACATCTACCCGCGTTACCCGCTCAACCGTAATAATATTATTATTATTACTATTATTATTATTATTATTCTTATTATTATTATACCTTTTAAAAAAAAATAATAAATAAAAAAAAGAGAAGAGTTAATATAAGGGTGCGTTTGGCCCGGTTTGTAACCACACACACAACACAACACTCACTCTTTTCATCTCTCTCCCAAACTCTCTCTTCCCCACTTCACTAACCCTAGCCGCCGTGTACTGTTCCGGCTAGCCGCCGCCACACCGCCGGCCACCACTCTAAACCACCACCACCATCTTACTCCTCTCCTTCTCCTCTTTCTTTTGAGCTAGAACACGCGCCATAACTCCCCCATTAACACCAAATCCGAACCAAATAATCACAAATTCATCATCATTTTCTTACTATTTCTTGAAGATCTCTTCGATTTGGCTCTATTTTGGAAGGTAGGACGAGTTTTAACTCGAGTTGTTGGTTCGAGTCGTGACCAAGAGTCACGGATTTCTTATTTTTTTCGAATGGTTATGATTCTTGTTGCAAGAATCATGTGGGTTTCAATAAAAATGGTTTAGAAAGAAGTTTGGTATCCGATTTGGGTTGTGTTGGGTTCGATTGGTGATGGATTCGCGGGATTCATGGTTTGTCGAGGGTGTTGTGACCTCGAGTTGGAGCTAGCCGAGACCTTGTGGTCTCGGGGTTATTTTCTTGCGCTCGTATGACCATACCGAGACCCTCTTAGGGATTCTCTGTGGGTGTGGTTCGAGTCTATTGACTCGATAGTAATATGGTTCGACTTTTGAGTCGCGGCTTTTAGCCGAATACTTTGTGGCTTGCCGATTTGACCATGGTTGTCGAATGGGTTCTTGGCCGACGACCCTAGTAGGTCGTGTGGTATTGTTGGCTCATTTAGAGCTAGCCGAGACCATGGAGGTCTCGGGTGGGAACCATACTAGTTGTGGTGAAGTGTTGCCTCGGGTTCGGCTTGGTAAACCGACCCGAACACTAATTTGGTTAAATGTTATTTCGTGGTAATGTGAACTAAGTGTATATTATTATTGGTTATTATTGTTATTGTTATATTGTTGTGGTATTTATTTCTCGGCCGTATACCTTTGGGTCGAATTGGATATTGGATATTGGTTTTGGTTTTGGTAATTGAGAAGTTGTTGTCGAGTAGTATGTGATATGAGGACCGGTTATGAGACGGTCGTTAGATGACGGAGATAGGTTAGTCGGGTACCGTAGTCGGACCTTATTGTTGTAGCCCGTGGTTGAGATTGAGATTGGACGGAGATTATTAATTATGACTTTGGTTTATTATTGGACTTGGACAATGAGCCGAGAGTCATGACTCGGACATATGACCATTTCGTGTAACTCAATAAATATTAAAAGTAAAACGAGAATAATAAAACTCGTAATAATAATTATTAGTAATATGAACGTTTATACGAAAGTATATACGTGAATAACGTATATATAACTATATAAACGCGTATATTAATAATAATAATAATCACGAGTCGTATTATAAATAATACGATTAGATATATATTAGGCTACGAAAGTGGCGTAATATTATTAAACGTATTATTATTATTAAAAATTGTGTTATAAACGGGAAACTCCCGACAATTATGAAACGTTTAATAAAAAGTCATTTTGGATATATAACGAATAAACTTATTGAGTTAGGCGAAATTGTTGTCACTCGGGTCCAGGTAAGTTATTATTTACGACATTCGTGTTGTCTCGGATATATGACGACTAATATGGACGTTTTCTATAAGTAAATAACCACTCAACCGTAAGGTTGAGCCGGGTTGTTTGGTTATATGAAACGAATATATTAGTGGCATCGTATCCTACGACGCCCATAAGTTGTAGTATATGTAAAGGGTAATAGATTGCGAGTGTATATATCGGGAGATCTGGCCAATTTGACGATATATACGAGGAATTTATTAAACTGTGATATATACTATATAGTAAATACGTGCTATGTGCTTTATATGTGCTTTAGATTGGGTGTAATCTTGGAACGGTATATTACGTAAATAAATATGAGGATTATCAAATCGACAGATTTGGTAAACTTTGACGATTTATTTAAATGATATATTGGGCTAATATTAGATCTATAGTTTATTATATCTTCTACGTGTGATCTTGTTGGTTTGTTTTGAGTCGACCCACCACCCGTATGGATACCAAACGCAAATACACCAAACTAATACGAAATGGATTTTCGGAAATAAAACGGATTCTCGTCCGGGTTTGGGAATATTATATATTTGAGGAAATGATTTCTGAAAGAGTTAATATTGTTAGGTCGTGCCAAGTCCGTAGTTGCTGTTTCGTGAGTTATCATACATCTTATTGCTACCTACCTCGTCTTGCTATTTTCTGGACTTGAGGTGAGTCATAGCCCCACTTTTTACTCTTGAACTATGTTTTCAACGATTGGGGTGAGAAACGTGCAAATCATTTTACGTGGACTATTATCGCCTTTATATTCTTTCTAAACTTGCTATGCGTATGGACTAGGATATATTGTCAGCTTTAGTCACACCTTTTGTGTGTACTATTCAAGGTTGGCTTATTTGGTTATTGATGAATTGTCAGCTTTAGTCACATATATGTTGTGTGTACTATTCAAGGTTGGCTTATTTGGTTATTGATGGATTGTCAGCTTTAGTCACATAGTTTTGTGTGTACTATTCAAGGTTGGCTTATTTGGATTGTCAGCTTTAGTCACATAGTTTCGTGTGTACTATTCAAGGTTGACTTATTTAGATACTGTAGTGTGCACCTATAGGTTATTAATACTTCGGAGGTTATCCGAGTATTTATTGGTATTGCGGGGGTTACCCGAATATCTATGTTGTTACGGAAGGGTATCCGTGTGTTTTGGTTATTGCGGAAGGGTTTCCGTGTGTTATGTTGAGAGCGGAGGGTATCCGCAGGCTTTTAGCGAATCCTTAGTCTTGCTAGCAAGCGTTTTGCGTATATGTCCACTATATTATTAGTTGAATTTAAACCTATGATCTCACCAGCGAAAGCTGACTTTTAGCACGTTTTCTCAGGTAATTAAGTGTTGAGGTGCATGCTTGGATTGGAAGGCTCGGCTGAGGCACACGGTTATGGATCTATATTTTCTGAACTCTGATAATTAAATTTGGACCTATTGTTATTTATTTTGGGCCTTACTCTGAATGATGTTGGGATAAATGTAAACCTTAAAACCCCGTATTTTGGTTGTGTTTTTACTATGTTTACTTTATCTCGTTCCATATTGTCTTGTGTTGGATACCAATCCCCGTAGCACCCCGAAAGCTTGTTGAGTCTTCCGCTGTATCAAATTTTGGGGGTGTTACAATATTCGTGAAAGGTGAGAAAGTGTCTACGTTACATGTCATTAATTAAATGAACTACATTGATTTTGCTCGTCTATGTCGTTTAGGTCCATCTGTGACAAATTTGTTTGGACATTCTGTCTATGCATTTCTTAAATAGTTAAATCGATCACTTCAAAACTGAGTGAATTCGGATCCGTGTCTTAGTTGGTGTGCACCTCGAGTTATATATGTTTTTGCATATATAAGTAAGATAAAACAAAACATCATAATTTCTCGTACAAAAGGACCAAAATTGTTGCATTCAGTCGTAGGTTAACAAAAACAAAATAACATGAATATAAATTTATTTACCACTTATTCAACAAACTTTTATTACTACTTAACTTGTTGCAAGCGGCATGGCTTCTCTATATATTTGATTCCTTCTTGTTTCATGCCTGCAAATTCCATCTTCTTAAGATAAAAAAATAAAAAATAAAAAAATGGCCGGTTTATTCGACAAACAAGCTGAGGCATATTTGGATGCACGACCAACTTATCCACACTAGTACAAAAATGAACATAGAGCCCCCTTAATAGAGCCTGGTTTTAATGAAACACGGGCTCTAAAGGGGATGGGATTCCTAGTTGTGAAAAGGGTATAGAGGCATGTTTTTTCTTAACTTTTCCCCCTTTGACTTCCACACACCCTAACCTTCACCGCTACTTACCACCACCACTTAGCCACTGTCGCACCCCATTGCTGTCCCAGGTCACCTTCATCACGCAACCAAGCCAACAACAAACTAAGCTAATTCGGAGGTACCAAATTGCTACAATTGATGTTGTTAGGCTTGATTCTGAAATAATTTGTGTTTTTTTGTATTGTTAGGTAATAAAGTATTGATTATTGAATAAAATTCGTAAAGAAAATCAATATTTCCAATAAAAAGACAATGCCTAAATGGGTGTTTTGATTGTTCTACTTCTATTTGTTGTCATAAATGGGGCATTTGGTCAATTTTTTTGCTTATCAAATATGGTGTTTGAACATGTTGTTTGCTGTCGAAAACATCGGAATTTGTTTACAATCAGTGGTTCATGTTGGCACCTCAAAGTTTCTCTAAAAGTTTGCATATAAGTTATCACGACTATGGTTCTTTCTTGTAGGAGTGGAAGTTTTGTGCTGTGGAATGCAAGTTTGGCTTTAACAATATAATGATGAAGTTTTGTGCTGTGGAATGCAAGTTTGGCTTTAACAATATAATGATGACAAGCTACTTAAGTAAACTCTCTAGCACTAGCTCTGCTGAATTAGATTTATTAGTTCATGTTTGACACTTTCTAGTCCAATGTTGGCTCTATTTCCTAACATAAAAGGAGTAACTTATGTAAGCTAATGTCTAAACTGTTCTATTAATAATAAGTTTTTGTACAATAGTATTATCTTAAGATAGATGCTCCCTAGTTTAATTAATTCTACACTCTTCCTGCAGGTTTTGAATCGATAGCTAGAGGCCTTCAGATGATAAACTGTGGGTCGACTACCGGGAACGCCTGTTATCATTATTGCACTCGAGTAAAATTTTCTTTTACGTGTTTGGACCTTATCTTAGCATCTAAATCGCATACATATGCATGTATCATAATGAGGATTAAGCAGATCTTCTTGAGTGGGTAATAGATACAAATCCTGATTTAGGATAAATAGTTTGCACTTTGCAGTAACACGTAAATTCAACCAAAAGAATTAGTAATACGATAACGGTTTTGTTCTCGATTTTACTTTTTTAAATAGTTGACAAATCTGTTATGTGGCCCCCCTACTGTAACTTTGTATATTACAGTAGTTTTCTCCTATTTAACATACTTTTTTGTGCATAATCTTGAAATAAAGTTTGGTATTCGACTAGAATGGCTAATGTTGGATTACCGGACTCCTTAAGCATTGCGGTAGTTAAATGTCCTAAAATGTTTAGTCCCCTGTTTAAGGTATTGATGTAGATGTAATGCATAAATTTGACCCAAAAGGTCCTAAAATATTTAGTCCCCTATTTAAGGATGATGTATTAATGTAGATGTAATGCATAAATTTGACCCAAATGGGTCCTAAAATGTTTAGTCCCCTGTTTAAGGATGACATATTAGTGTAGATGTAATGCATAGATTTGACCCAAAAAGATAAATTCAATTTGGTAAACAAGGACTTAAAGCTAAAGATTGAGCTAGACCTTCACGAATACACCACTTTTAATAATGGAATTTTGAGGTAAGTGAAATGGATAAGTCATCTTTTTTAGGCTCTTTTTTGTAGGATTTAGTTGATTTTTTTGGTTGGGTTTAGTTATGCTGTTAAACAGAAGGCTAGTTTCTGTATTTTGTATAGGAGACTATTATAGCTTAAGACATTCCTGTTGCACCTGTGTTTTGTAGAATAGTGTCAAAATAAGTCGTTGAGAATTAAGATATTAGAAACAAAGGAACATTGCTATGGGATAGTGGAAAATTGGCACGCGTTTTTGCTTGCATTATTCTTGTTTGATGTGTTAAGTTCCCTCCTGAATTGTAAATTTACATGGTAGGCTTGGCATTCTTCGTTTGTGCTATCTAATTTGTGCTGATCCATGCTATAATTGGTTATTGTATGACTTATGAAACACATTCTATATGTTTTAAAATAGTTAAAACAAAAGTCATCTGTCATTTGCCATACCTTTCATCTTATTATCTTCTTGTTCAAACTTCAGAATGATTAACAGCTTTTGCTAGTAATAAGAGTATTCATCTGGAACAGCTAATAAGTAGTCTCTTTTATAAACATCTTTTAAGGCCTTCTTCACTGATGCGTCTTTGTTCACTTTTGGTCCAACAGGCTCCTACTGACAGAGTATATATAGAAATCCAGCAGCTGAATTGTGCCTGATCTCTATGGACTTTCCTGAGCAGTTCCAATCAGGTTTTGGTTTCGGTTTGCTTGGTGATAAGATAACACAATTGTTGATGAACAAGATAGAACAACCAACACTTCCATTGTCTGGCGATGCGAGATACTTGACACTCCTTTGTGTTTCTGGTAAAGAAGAGCCTCAGGTAGATATAAAGGAGAAAATAAGAGCAGCATTGAAGCTCTTAACTTTCCTCGAGCAACATGTTCTTGTTCAGTTTTGGTCGCCTCGTGATGATGGGAAACACCAAATACTTACAACTTTGTTGAGATTGGAAACGGAAGTTGAAGATTGCGGTTGTGAAGTGAAAGTTGAAGGTGTGAAGAGAGACATTTTCGACATTGCTAAAGTGCAGGTGCTACGTTTATACTTAAGTCCTTGTGACTATTACAAGTAGTCAATTAAGGTAGCTTGTAGCTTTTTGAAACGTGTTGTTTGCAAGAGATGTAATATCATTGAATCTTTTCCTATATGAATCAATGCAGTGTTAACTTTGGCCACAAAAAATTAGATTTCATGGCTGGATTTTTTTTTTAATTTTTTTTCCACATAGAGCCATGTTCTTTGATAGAAAACCGGGCTCTATAACAGGTAATAGAGCCCGTTTTCAAAATCTATTTGCTTCTCTAATAGAGTCCCTCCCCCTTTGTGCCCTCATGCAAAACCGGGCTCTTTGCACCTTTTTAACCGGGCTCTATGCACTTTTTTGTAGTAGTGAATCAACTTTTTCTTAAAGATGACATGGATCTTAAGTAACTTCTTATAGTTGTAGGCGCTTATAAATAAATGCTACTAGTAATAAGGAATAAAATCAGTAAGTTTTTAGATAGAACTTATGTTAAGCATACATTAATTAGCCTAACATATGATTATATTTGTCTTTTGTCTTTTTCAAGGGAAGATCGTGGATCTATAGCTGCTGTTCTTGATGGCGTTATGGAGCTAGCTACGAGGGACAGCAAAGCCGCCTGCCTTTTCAAACAAAGTAAGTTGAATACCAACTGTAGCATAATTGTCTTGTGAATCCTTTATGAATGCCATAAACCATTCCTATTGAAGAGTTGAATACCAACTGTAGCATAATTGTGGTGGACAAATATAGTACTAAGTATTCATTGTATTATTTTTTTTCAAGCTCTCTTGTTAATCCTTATAAGAAATGTGTATATGAATGATAAATATCAAAGTAAGGGGGTGTTTTTTAGCCGGCTTATTGTTTATTTGGTTTTGGGCTTATGTTTCATAACCTCACTTTCTGTGTCTTATTTTAAAACTTTTCGCCTTGTATAAACTTATCATGTCTTATATATATAAGCTGAAGTTTCAAAATAACCCACAAAAGGTAAGCTTATGAAACATAAGCCTAAAACCAAATAAGCTATAAGCCAGCTATATAAGCCAAAACAAACACCCCTTAAATTAATGTTTTTAAAATTTCTTTTAGACTTAATTCAGTTCAGAAATATTTACCTAAAGTAGTTGAAGTTTGTTAATATGTAGATCAAGCGCTATTATTTCCTTCTGTTGTTGTTAAAATCACTTAGGCATTGCGTTTTCTTATGTTCATTTTCTGACCTTGTACCTAACAACTAATAATGTTTTTTATAGGGTTTTAGGCATTGCGTTTTCTTATATGCGTCGTGGTGTGTTCACGAGTCAGAAATTGTCCCTAATGTTGCCTGGAATTAGGAAGCGTTAATAGGTGGCAGACAAGCGGGTATGTTCACCAGTCGGCCTTTGCCCCGTCTGTAGTGTGACACATGCTTGACGTCGAAGCCTATTGGCCTTCCTAAGAAACTGCGAAGTCGGAAATTGTCCCTAATGTTGGTTTGAAGCTGTGAAAATTGTCCCTAATGTTGCCTGGAATTAGTAAGCGCTAATAGGTGGCAGACAAGCGGGTATGTTCACCGGTCGGCCTTTGTCCCGTCTATAGTGTGACACATGCTTGACGTCGAAGCCTATTGGACTTCCTAAGAAACTCCGAAGTCGGAAATTGTCCCTAATGTTGGTTTGAAACTGTGAAAATTGTCCCTAATGTTGTTGAGAATTAGGAAGCGCTAATAGGTGGCAGACAAGCGGGTATGTTCATCGGTCGGGCCCCGTCTGTAGTGTGACACATGCTTGACGTCGAAGCCTATTGGCCTTCCTAAGAAACTGCGAAGTCAGAAATTGTCCCTAATGTTGGTTTGAAACTGTGAAAATTGTCCCTAATGTTGCCGAGAATTAGGAAGCGCTAATAGGTGGCAGACAAGCGGGTATGTTCATCGGTCGGGCCCCGTCTGTAGTGTGACACATGCTTGACGTCGAAGCCTATTGGCCTTCCTAAGAAACTGCGAAGTCAGAAATTGTCCCTAATGTTGGTTTGAAACTGTGAAAATTGTCCCTAATGTTGCCGAGAATTAGGAAGCGCTAATAGGTGGCAGACAAGCGGGTATGTTCACCAGTCGGCCTTTGTCCTATGACACATGCTTGACGTCGAAGCCTATTAGCCTTCCTAAGAAACTGCGAAGTCGGAAATTGTCCCTAATGTTGGTTTGAAACTGTGAAAATTGTCCCTAATGTTGCCTGGAATTAGTAAGCGCTAATAGGTGGCAGACAAGCGGGTATGTTCACCAGTCGGCCTTTGTCCCGTCCGTAGTGTGACACATGCTTGACGTCGAAGCCTACTGGCCTTCCTAAGAAACTGCGAAGTCGGAAATTGTCCCTAATGTTGGTTTGAAACTGTGAAAATTGTCCCTAATGTTGCCTGGATTTAGGAAGCGCTAATAGGTGGCAGACAAGCGGGTATGTTCACCGGTCGGCCTTTGTCCTGTCTGTAGTGTGACACATGCTTGACGTCAACATAAGGTTGCAAAGGCAAGGTCAGTGACCTGCCTTTTGTAGGTCACCTGTTCCCTTCTTAGTTTTCGTTGAAAAAATTAAAAAAAAATAATAAAAATAAAAAAAAATATTGATCTCTGATGGCCTTTTCCTTCCCCGCTGCATCTTCCTCTCTTCACTGAGCCTTTCCTTTAATGGTCGGGGGAAGCTTTCCCTTATCTGAACTTGGCAGGCATTCTTGCCAGCCTGACTCAAAATAGGAGGTTGGTTTGTCATCTTTGCACTATGTATATATCAAGCAAAATGTAAAAAGTCGTGAAGTCTTCTACCTTTGTACTAAGACCCCTATAATATGTTTCATTATGACATGGCCATGTTCCCTATGCTGTTAATATTTTCTTTCTTTCTTGTTATCAGTGCTCTCAAATTCTGACCCTTATCTAATAATCCCAGTCTCTGCACACTGCAGTACATGGTCCAGAAAACTCACCCTTGGAAGTCCAAATAAGAACACAGGTACAAGACTATAATATATCGAGTGTACAGACTACAGTATTTTTTAAAGCATGTATTAGCTGATATTAGCCTTTTTCTCTTATATTTAGAGCATGCATGAATATGCTGAGCATGGAGTTGCTGCACATTGGCTTTATAAAGAAGCTGATAATAAGTTGCCTACTAAAAGCAGTGTAATTGGTTCTGAAATACCATCGTCCTCTTATCTCTCAAATGATATGGAAGATAAGAGTCCAACTGAAGACCATGTGTTTAAGAAGTACAGTTCCCTAAAAGCCGGACATCCGGTCCTTAGAGTTGAAGGAAGTAATTTGCTTGCTGCTGTTATTGTCAGGTATTTCATCTTGCTTAATGCTAATGTTAGTAATGTCAATAAATTGTATGATGACACCTGAAATGCAGAGTGGATGAGCATGGAAGGGATCTGCTTGTAGCTGCCAGCTTTGTACTTGCTGCTTCTGATATAGAAAAGTATGAAATAATACATCATATATGTTTTGATTGTCCAAAACAGCACAATCAAAAGCACTTGTTACTACATAAATAGTTGCATTTTTTATATAGCAACAATTAGAGCATTTGTTATGTAAAAAAGCAAAATTCCAAAGACAAACAAAACAACAAAAGACCCCATTTCTACTACTATAACAAAACGAACAGAATGCAGTCAACTTTTTCCATTCACCGTCATTCAACAATTAAAACTACTAAAAAGCTACCCAAATATGCATATGGTTTCTTCGTACCAAATCCAGAAAAAATTTACCTGTGCTCAATACATGTCTACTTTCCTGTTTTTTCGATTTTAGACAAGTTGGTCGCACAAATAGGGTGCCACCCGTTTGACCCGGGTACATCAAATCAATTATTCCACGTGTCAAGACAACCCATTTATATAGCAACAATCTGAGCATTTACTCCATAAAAAGGCAAGATTTTGAATAAATACAAAACAACAAAGAGCCCCAGTTTCAAATTTTCCCATGAACAAATAAATCTGCTAAATAACTAGCCAAATATTGGGACTAGGGGTGTCAGTAGGGTCGGGTTGACCCAACCCGAACCCGAACAGGCTTATCGGGTCGGGTAAAAAAAATCTTGTCGGGTTGTTTTGACCCGAACCCGATAACCCGATAGTGTTATCGGGTCGGGTTGAATTATTTATCTTATCGGGTCAACCCGATAAGACCCGAAAGATATTGTTTAGCTTTTTTTCAATACAAATTTACAGGTCCGTAGGTATTAGTGTGGTCTTTTCCGTACCACTATTGAATTCTTTTTCATGCTACAACTTTTACTACCTGCTTCTGTTAATTTTGGGTTCTAATTTTACAAATTACATCAGTAGCACTGATCCTATTTATTTATCAGTTTTCAATCTTGAACTTTGCCTAAAACTTCTTCTATGGCGTATCACCAACATTTTTAATTCACCAAAAAATGGTTCTGCTCTTTGTAACACAATGCAGTGCATATGTATATTTCATAGCCAAACGTTGCCACAAACCAATAACACGTAACAATTAACAAAGATTTGAAATATCTTTGATGACTTAATGATGGTATACTTCATTTACTTTTCACATACAACATTTTTATATGCACTAATGTGTTTAACTGTATGTATATTACGAACACTTGGTGTACAACTTTGATCTTTTGACGAAAACTTGGTGTACAGCTTTGATCCTTTTGCTGTACAACAATTATATATGCTCAAATATTTTTTGTCAAATTTTATAAGCCAACCCGATTAACCCAAATCACCCGACCCGATATAAACCCGAACCCGATAACCCGACTCTGTCCGGTTGCATGTTAGTTTTTTTAAAACCGAAACCCGACTCACCCGACCCGATAACACCCCTGATTGGGACCAATACATTTCTACTTTACACTCACGCACAATGGTCAATAAGATTCACACAATAGGCGGAATAGAAAAAAATTAAACCAAAAACCGGTGCCATTTGCCACAAAAATTAGTACTAGTCCTACAAAACTCATACCCCCAAAACAATGCCATGAGTGAAAAGCTGGTTGATTGTGTTTTGAAAATAAGTAGAGACTCTAAAGTAAGTATAAAACCCTCAAAGTTATAAAAAAAGAAAGGAAAAAATAAAGTAAAGAACCTGAGACTCATAGAAATCAAGACGGTCACGAAGATGTTGGACTTCTTTGAAGCGATGTTCATACAAAGCCATTAATGACTCCTCTTCATCTTCTTCTTCTTCAATCGCTGTCATTTCTCCGATTACTTTTTTCCGCCCTCCCATTTCCCCCCTTTTTTTTCTTTTTTCTTTTTCAGTTTTTGGTTTCCCCCTCAAATATAAATATAAAAGCCCCCCTTTTTATTTAGCAAAGGAAATAAATAAATTCCATTTTTAACACCCTATTAAAATTCCCTGACTTTACGTTTTCCTTTTCTAACTTATGCCACGTAGAATACTAGTCATTTTTTTAAAATTCTTCTTTTATCAACTTTGGCCTTAACACTCTCTTCCCGAGTGTAAAATGGAAAGAAGAGAAATGGAGGAGATAAAAAAGAGAGAAAAGAAGAGAAGACGGAAAAGTTTTGATTTTTAGTTTTGTGTTTCCAAGTTGGAAAGAAGAGAGAAGATATGGTACCATATTAAGCCTAAAATTTCACTTCTCTCCAAATCATCCCAATTTGAGAAGAAGATTAGGAGGGGGAATTTGACATAATTTCCTTCCCTCTTCTCTTCTCTTCTCTCCAAAAAAAATCTAGGGAACATGATTATTTTTTAATTTCCTCTCCACTTCTCTTCTTTTCTTTCCAAAAAGAAACTCGGGAACAGAGTGTAAATGATTTTGCTTGTGTTATATTATTTGATACAAAATATATGAATGAAGTGGGTTTTAAACATATTTTCCAGCATGATCGTTTCCACCAGTCATGAAGGAGTTTCCGTCCCATGGCATAAGCATTACATTGTTAATAGTCCCCTTTAACATGTGGCTTATGCTCCAAAAACGTGACCTGATTTGTTGTACACTATGTTACACGCATCAACAAGATAAAATATTGAAACTGAATTATATAATACAAACAAATATTATATAATACAAACAAAAATATTTAAAGTTAAAGTTGAGGAAAAAATGTTAGCCCGTATATTTGTGTAACGGTCTTGAGCCCGATTCTAGATTATGTACATAGGAATAATCTAGAATCAGACTCAAGTCCGTTACACAAATATACGGGCTAACAAAAAAGACTCAAAAAGTCAAAATTAGACATTTAATATGGGGCGGAAGGAGTAATATTTTAAAGAGTAAATTACACTCCTAGTCTCCAAACTATACCTGATTCGTGCTTTTGGTCAATTTTTTTCCCAAAATCGCTCTTTTAGTCCCAATATTCTTCGTTAATCCCTTAAATCTTTTTATTTAGATCAACTCCCAACAATCCATCTAAATTTGCAATCCAAATTTTAAAATAGGGACATCCGCTGCACTTTCAAAAAAATAGAGACCAAAAATGAAATTTACTCTTTATCTTAGAAACTAAAGTGTGTATTTGGACATAGTGGTAGTATTTCAACATATTGTTAATTTTTAAGAAGGAAATAACATAATTAGCCCATTCACCTTGTCTATAATTTCATTCCACAATTTCACCCACCTACCTCTTAAACCTCCGTTCCTTTAAAAATGAGAATTCCATATTAAAAACCAAACAAACAAACACTCACTAAAAAATGGCACATGCAGACAACAATATCAGCAGCTTATTCATCGACACAAATCTCGACACCCATTTCGTCATCTTCTGATTAGCACTGCAGCATTTCGTCATCTTCTGATTAGCACTGCAGTGAGCTTCATTGACCATCAACCTGTAAACCCCTCAAACTTTCAGCATTAGGGCTGTAAACGAACTGAACGTTCAGTGAACATTTCATGAACCGTTCGGTAAAAAGTTCGTTTATGTTCATTCGTTTATCAAATGAACGAACATGAACAATATTTTACGTTCGTTTAGTTAAATGAACGAACATGAACAAAAGTCTCGTTCGTTCATTTATGTTCGTAAACGTCCGATTAGGCGCTCGTTAAAATTCGTTTATGTTTATTTATCTATTTATGTTCATATATCATATATTTTAATTTTATAATTTTAAAAATTGGTTTGTTTAAACAAAGCAACACTTATAAAACAACATATTGCGAAGAATTCAATAAAGTTTATGTTTGTTTGTCTATTTTCATTTATGTTCGGTCGTTTCTGTTCGTTAGCGTTCGTTTAGTTTATTAGTGAACGAACATAAACGAACATGAACAATTCATTTTCTTAATAAACGAACATGAACAAGAAAATTCGTCCGTTTAAGCGTCCGTGTCCGTTTATTTGTCCGGTTAAAATTAAATGAACAAACATCAACAGGGCTCCGTTCGTGTTCGTCCGGTTCGTTTACAGCCCTATCCAGCATCTTATTCTTTAGACACCCTTAACATACCAAGGCTCTTAAAACCAGGAATTGAACTAGTGATGATCTCAAGCTCCCTCATCAACAACACCTTATGATTCATCCGCTCCTCTATCTCATCACACATCTTCTGAACATCACGAGCATCAGCCAAAGTAGCATTGCGCTCTTTCTCAAAGTGAACCAATGTTTGCCTCTCCATGCGTGTAGATTGTGCCTCTTTCGCCTACATTTCCAACATAACAAAATGACCAACCATTTCCTTTCTTACCTTTTAGTTATCCTTTTTAGAGGAATTGCATATATACCATTCTAAAAACTAAAAATTGCATATATATCAAACTAAAACTTATAATTGCGTATAAATCCTTCCTAAATACAAAAATTGTCATACATATCAAAAGGGCCAAATGAGGATTTGCCCCATGAAATTCACCATGCTTTAAGCCGTGCCCTTTCTTTTTTTTTTTTTCATTTCGCATTTGCCCCATTACGACTTATGTTACCTAAGCGAATCGTACAAACCAATATCATGTTGCCACATGTCCTCGTACCAAGTACACTTTTCTAAGTGTGTGTAAGACACAAGTACATGTGTGTAACTACATTGTAAGTGTCCTTTTTCTTACAATTAGTACTATGTGTAAGTGTACTATTATGCAACTTGTACAATATTTGCAAATAAAATATACATTATTTTTTATGCAGCTTGTACAATTTATTTCGATTTGACATTTGTAATAGTAATTGCACCTTTTATGCGAACTGTACAAAAAAAATTTCAATTTGACATGTGTAATAGTATTAGTACTTTTTATGCGCTTTGTACAAAATTTATTTGATTAGATAGATGTACTTTTTATTTATGCAACTTGTACAATTTTTTAAGTGACTTGATTTGTGAAATAGTATTAGTACTTTTTATGCGCTTTGTACAAATTTTATTTGATTAGATAGGTATATTTTTTATGCGATTTGTACTTGTAATGAATTTTTTAATTTATGCAACTTGATTTTTTAAGTAGACTTGATTTGTGAAATAGTTTTATTACTTTTTATGCGATTTGTACTTTTAATTAGTTTTTTAATATATGCAAGTTGTAAAAAAATCTACAATATACGACTTGGTATTTCAAAAAACATAAAATTCAAAATATAAACTAGCACAATCTAAATCAAACACACACAAAATAAACCTTATATTAGAAAAAATTGTAGCAGCTTCCCAAACACAAAACAAAAAAGTGAACCAAAAAAACAAAAATATATACCCAATCAAACTTCCCCAACACAATCAAACACATATTGCATTTCAATTTTTTTTTTCAGAAACCCTAACAGTAGCAATTCCAAATATGTCAATTGCAACCGAGATATTTTATGCAAAAGTGAGTGTTCGGTCTAAGATGCATTACCTGGTAAAGATTAAAGCTAAGTTGGCAGCCCACCCAAATCGTGATATTATGTTTAGGAATAGTGTCTTTGGGCATTAGTCATAGCCCCAATGATAATCATTTGTTGAATTATGTTCTTCAACATCAGGTTTTTGTGCCACAAGTAAGCATTTCTTGCCCAGATTTAATTTACAAAATAGGTAATTAGGAACTTCATTTTGGTCGTCGTTAGTTTTGTTTAATTACTGGTTTTAGATGTGGCAATCTTCCTCCAAAAGATAGTAGGCAAAGTTTTTTACTTACCGTGTGTTTCCTGAAAAGAAGTCCAAAAAAACAAATAGTGTAAAGGCCAGTGAGCTATGGGCTGTTGTTCAGGATGAACAACGCTGGGTTGCATTGAACGATGAAGATGTCATAAGGGTATGTCTTTTGGTTGTGTGTGAGCTTATATTTATGGGCCATGAAGAGTTTTTAAACGTGCCTCACCATCTATTAACACTAGCTGGTGATTTCTTTGCTTGGAATGCATATCCATGGGGAGAATACATGTGGACATATTTTTACAAAAGAACAGTGAATGTGGTTCCTAAGCATGCCAATATGCATTTGGAGTTAAAGAAGCAAGAATCGAAGAAACAGGCGACATATAATCTGAATGGTTTTGTTTGGGCGTTAAAGGTCAGTAGTATGGGAAGACGTGTTTTTGTCTGTCTAATAATTTTTTGTATATTAATATTCCAATTTTTGCATAGATTGACTAATTTTGTTGTTATTTTCATGATAAAATTAGATATGGATTCTTGAAACATACCCTAACAGCAAAAACTAGTGGTCAAAAGACACGAATGTAATTCCACAGGGACTAGGTTGGTCGAACTTTAGGAGATTTGAAAAAACAGATTATGAGTGGTTGTTTGTGCAGGTAATCATACTCACATTTTTTCCCTCTTGTTATAACATGTGCTGTTATACAAATAGTAAATGTTTAATCTTGAATTGATTAATAGGATCCAAAACCCATCATTGACCTTGTTCCAAATGAGAGAGAGCTGCAGCCACCATGGTTCATTCGAAGTCTTGCCTTTTTTAGAGGAGAGGATGTTCCTTTTATTCAAGCCGTTCGACCAGTTGTTGTTGGATTGGCTAAGGATAAAGAGGGTTCACCTTTGATAGGAAGTGAGATTGTTTTAAAGGATGTGTCTCCCAAAGAAATTGTTGCTGGAAAAAAGGGTTTACATGATGTGGCCCTACCAAATTTTGGTGTCCGACAGGACATTGTTCACGAACCTTTTGTTCGGGATGATGGTCAGTATATCGAAAAGTATGTTGTTACAAAATCACGTCAGCTAATGGACGCGTTTGAAGCACTGTGTAAAGAAGTTCTGGATGTGCAACCGGAACTTGTTTCTAAAGTTGATGAATTAAGGAAACTGTATGGTGCTTCAGTACAAATACCGGTTGAGCCTATTAAAGTCAAAGAAAAGGAATGTTTTGAGAAAAACATGAAGAAGTTACCCAAAAGCTTAATGATGTAAACACACAACAACGTATTGGAACGGCTGGTGCAGTAGATAATATTACTTATGAGGCATATACACAGCCATCCACACTTAGTCATTTGATTGATGCAATGGCTTATGTGACTGATCCACCTTCATTCACTGATGTTAATTGCCATGTACCCAATAAAGTAAGATAATGTTGTTGGTTAAATAAATTTAATTTGTTTTTTTGTATCAAATTTGTCTGGTTATGCATTTATATTAACGTTATTTGTTATAGGCCAATCATGAGACGGGTGATAAGTTGGATGTTGAGAGATAAGACCCAAAGCATTGTCTTGTGACAGATCCATCATCTGCGCCTGTGGTTGATTGCCAGATGCCCGATAAAGTAATATATTGTTAACATTTAATTTTTTCTTAATTTGTTTGGTTATGTGTTTACATTAATGATAAATTTTACAGGGGAATGATCTATTGAGTGATTACATGGATGTTGAGAGACAATTACCAAATTATTTTTTGGATAATATGTCGGCTGGTTTTGAAGACGATAATGTCTCTAATACCGATGTCTCTGGAACGGAAAATGAAGAACAAAAACAAAACGCGGTTGGTGCAGACATTCTGTCAGAAGATAAGACACGGGTGAACCAAACTATGGATTGTGCTACATCGTTGGAGGCGAATACTATTGACATGATTGGTTTTAACCAAAAAAAGAATGATCTTGATAAGTTCATTAGAGAATTAACGAACAATGAAATGATGAAGCAATTGATGGCAGCCCCACCCCAAATGGTTTTAAAGAGAATGTGTACAGATGTACGCGGAGGCGGCGAAAATCAGGTCCTGCCTGCGTAACACCATACCAAAAGCAACCCGAAACAACTCCACAACCAAGAAAAAGGGCTAAGATAGCCACAAAGGTGACTAAGCCTTTGGAACCAGTAGAATGCCCAATCAATGATACTAGCGATGGTCCTAGAACGTTAACTACAAATGACATTGATTGGCAAAAACTATATGTGGAACCTTTTAGAGAGGTACAGTATTCGAATACATTGCGTGCTACTTTACTAATCTTTATGCACAAAATATGTAACGTCTGGCCTGTTTTGTTCCAGGATCTTAAGCGACACAAAAAAGCAAACCCATGGAAAGTGAGTGTGCCTGGATATTTGAAATACTTGTTAAAAAAAGGTGGCAGTGAAGAGTCCATGAAAATGTACAAGTTTCCGTGGGGCTGATTTGATATTGTTGTTGATGATGAATTCTGGATTGCATTATTGGGATTAGACAGGATAAAAAGAGGTTGGTTGACAGACATGGTAAGTTACTAGTTTATATTGAATTACAGCAATCTTGCAATTGATGTTTTGTTGAATCCCTTTTTATTAACTTGTGTCTGAATCGCTATATTGAGTTCCATATTATGTTTTTTTAATGGGGTTGTTTATTGGTTGTTAAGTATGATTAGAATAGTATACAAATTGGTGTATGTTTCTTCTTAATTGATTGTTTCTGTTGTAAAGACCTTTTGTCAATCTTAATTCCAAGTTTTGTATTTATGGCTTGTAAATATTCATATGCTTAAGTTATAAAATAGGATATTTTATAGCAATTTTTGTTTGTGACAACAACATATGGAAGTTTAGGTAGACGTAATATGGAGATTTAGACAACCCGCTGCAGACTGGTCAGTTTTTAGCTCTTTTTTTGCTTCAACCCTACTAGATGGTGGCATGCCTCTCCGGTATACAACTTCCAATAGATACCCTGTGCCATTGACGAGTGTAGAAAAGGTGTGTATATCAAATAATATATGGGGTTGTGTATTTATAAAATCCATAATATTAATGGGTTCTTTTACTTAATTTGCAGCTATATTTCCTTTTGAATGAACCGGGCACTCACTGGGTGCTTGCGGAGCTGCAAATCAGTACAAGGAGTATCACAATTTATGATTCATCGGCCTCGCGTAAGAGACAAAAGAATTTGCCAATACAGGTGAACATAAGGTGGTGGTTAACTATGAGGGAAAAGTTGTCACGTCAACTTCCGTTGTTCCTGAATATGAGTGGAGTTTTAGAAAGTAAGGGATTAGCGTTGGGGTCGTACCAAATTACATTTGAGTTTTCAGAATGTGTTCCATGTCAAGCTGGTGTGTATGGAGACTGTGGTGTTTGGGTTTGTCTATTGTTACATAGGTTGACGAACAACATACCACTTGTGTTTGGTGACCCTCGCGAAAGTTGCCCTTGCGTACCGTGAATGTATGGTTGCTTACTTTTGGAAACACAAGGTGCTTTACATCTATCATGAAATTGATGAGGTAGAGGATGTGGGGTATATGTAACTGTTGGTAGTTGTCCATGAATGTTGTAAACAACAATTGTATTAATAGTGTATCTTTAAGTATGTCTATGTTTGTAAACTTTAGTCATCCTTTGTAGTAATTTGAACGTAAGCATGTGTCCTTTCACAAAGATGCTGCATGACTATTTTAAATTCAAAATGAAAGCGGGATACTTTCAAAATTTAATAAAACCTGTGTAGATCTATGTAGTTTGGTTAATTGCTGATCTAGTTGGATAATTGGATTGAGTTTTAGCTTATTTGAGTTGATTTGATAGTTGTGATAGTTTAGGTTTAGTGTAAGTTTTATCATATCTGTCATATTAGCATTTTTTATGATTATGAGTTTTTGTAGTCATCAGTCGAGATTGATTGTTCATATAGCATCTCTTAGTGATATAACAGCTTGTTGAATCATTGTTTTTAAGATTTGTGATAGAAATATTGGATACTTAGTGCAATATGTCTGGTAAAGGGGTGTTTGGATCTGTGTGTATCAGGCCTTTGCTGCTGTTCTCTTGTTGATATAACTGTTCCATTAGCTCACTACAGTCCCTATTAGTTTAGTTTGAGACATAAAACATATAGGTCTAGTGATAAAAAATAAAAATAGATTTAAACATTAGATTTCTAATAGAAGTGTAGGATTTAATTAGCTGAATTGGATAATTAGTTGCATAATAGTTCTAGTTAGGATAATATAGAGTATTTGTAGCTTAATACTTCATTTAGTAGTAGATTTAATCATTTGAATTTGATTTTAGTCAAAGAGTGGTTCATAGAATTTAGTCAACTGTCTCAGCCTATAAGCCTCTACAGGCTGCTGAACTTGAATTCATTTAGGGTCACAATCATAGAGATTTGATAGGGCTTTTGGCATTTTTAGTCTCTCAGTATATCTAGCTAGTTTTTGCCCCTTGATTTCTCTGCTTTGAGCTTATTTGAACAGCTTATTGTAGCCTGCTTGTTAAGCCATTAGAACTTGCATCCTGTTTGATGAACATACTTGCAGTAGTAATATTTGAGTTATTAGCTGAGCATAAGTGTTGTTTCTGAGTGTCATTGAATGTGTTTAAGTGATTTGCATAAGATTTGAGCTTCTGGCTTATTCAGTATTGGTTGTGCTTAATCATTGGCTTATTGTGACTGCTTATTGAACTATTTTGTGGCATTCTGAGATTCATCTGTTCATTTTTAAGTGAATTTGAGCTTATTTGAGTGTTTTTAAGCTGTGTTATAAGTTTCATAAAGTTTGGACACAAGTGCTTATAAATAAGCACTTGTGATAAGCTGTTTTAGCCTCAATAAGCACTTTTTCAGCTTTTTTTTTTATTTCAAATTTTTTCTCTAAGATCATTTTAATATTTTTGATTTTCTGTGAATTTTTTAGATTTTTCTGAATTGTTTTACTATTTTTCTTAGTTTAAATTCAATTTTTAATACTTTTAATAAATAAAAATCAAATAAAAAAAATCAGAAAAAGCCTTAAAAAATACAAAAATATTTTAGGAAATTCTTTTCTGATATTTTAGATTTTTCAAAATTTATTTTGTAATTTTCACTTTTATTTTACATTTTCCTTTATTTTTAATTCATTTAAAAAATACAAATATATAAATAAAATCATAGAAAATAAATAAAAAGTCACAAAAATATTTTTCTTTTTCTGAAAATTCTTTTTAGTTGTTTAAGATTTTTAGAAAATTATTTCATATTTGTAGGAAAATTTTTCATTAAAAGTTACGTTTTAAATTGCACATTACGTTTTTAGAAACGCGTTTGAATTTCCGTTTTTAGATTTTAATAATTTGTGCATACATAGCTAGTACATCTTGCATAATTCTTGATTACTTGTCATTATTTGAGTTTTTCATTCACTATTACAGTTCTCACAACACGTTTTCACGAATCGATAATTCAAGATTCCATTCACACCTTTGTTTGGATACGACTCGGGAAATCCGTATTTCTTGTGGATTTCTTCGATACTAATATATATACTATAATTGATTGCTATCAATGAGCGTGAACATGGTTTTTCGGGTATGCTTGGTAGCATTGATTGCATGCATTGGGCGTGGAAAATTGTTCGGTGGCTTGGCAGAGGCAATTTGGTAGGGGTGATAAAATATACTCACGTTAATGCTTGAAGCTGTTGCTTCACATGATTTGTTGATTTGGCATGCATTTTTTGGTATGGCAGGGGCAAATAATGATATTAATGTTTTAGATAACTCTAACTTGTTCGACAAAATTCTTGCTAATGAATCCCCAAGGGCACCCTATATGGTAAATGGAAGAAGGTATGAGCATGTGTATTACTTAGCTGACAGAATTTACCCTAGTGGTCAACTTTCGTCAAATCCTTCTCAGCAACGACTGACGAGAAACATGGTTATTTTAAAAGGAAGCAAGAAAGTGCATGAAAGGATATCGAACGTGCTTTTGGTGTGCTTCAAAGACGTTGGGGTATACTACAACAACCGACACGTGCATGGGAAATTGTCAAGATACAACGAATCATGTATACTTGCATTATTTTGCATAACGTGATTCTAAAAGATCAAAAGTTTACACTCCGTGAGTATGGCAGAATGTGGGTGGATCCGACACCAAATTTGAGGTAAGAAAGGTGGATCGACAGGTGTGATACGCAGATGCGCAAGACATGGGAAATGCGCGACGCAGGAATGCATACTCAACTCCAACGTGACCTTATGAAGCATGTTTGGCAGAAACGTCTTCAACGCCAACAACAACATGAAGAAGAATATTCCGAAGACGACCAATAAGTAGTTGTAATTCGTATGGTTTAATTTCCTATGTTTCGGTTTGTTTTCTTAATCGTTGTTATTGTTATTTTAAGTTTTTTTTTATAATTTGTATTGTAATGTTTAAGTTTTAATGTTATGTGGTTTATTAAATGAATTATTGGTTTTAGTTTAGCGGGTGAATATGAAAATAGTTGAGTTAAAGCTGAATTAAAGCTGAGTTATTGTTGAAGGTGTTTTTTTCTTAGTTAAGATTAAAGTGTTAAAGCTGATGTGACGCTAACGTGACACTGAGTTAAGATATAACTCAAATTATCGATGTACTTGCTCCTAAGTTTATGAAAAAACACTAAAAAATAAACTTACTTTTGCTATCTTAACTACATATAAAGAGAAAATGGTCAAGTGAAATGTTGAGTTTTCAAACATTAGGTCATATGAGAGAGAAAAAAATTAATGTAATTAATACTCTTATTAAAACACGCCATTACTTAAAAGTAGAATGAGTTATTCACATTGTACAACCAATTAAAAACATATCTACCAAATTAAATACAACCAATTAAACAATTAATACAAATGACAAACCGGGTTGACTCGGGACGCTTATAACCCGACGGGTTGAACCGGTTTAATTTGACCCGTTTTTGACCCAAACTAGCAAGTTTACCCGGTTTAAATCGACAAATTTTTCGACCAGAACGGTTCACGCTTCAAACCTGACGGGTTGAACCGGTTTAATTTGACCCATTTTTGACCCAACCAAGCAAGTTGACCCGGTTTAAATCGACAAAATTTTCTACCGGAATGGTTCAACCGGTTGAACCACCCGGGTCGAACCGGGTTTCAAAACATTATTTTTAATTCTCAAATCTTCAAACTTTATATCTATCAAATTAAATACAACCAATTAAAAGAATTAATACAAATGACAAACCGGGTTGACCCGGGACGCTTCAAACCCGACGGGTTGAACCGATTTAATTTGACCTGTTTTCGACCCAACCTAGCAAGTTGACCCGGTTTAAATCAACAAATTTTTCGACCGGAACGGTTCAACCGGTTGAACCACCCGGGTCGAACCGGGTTTCAAAACATTATGTTTAATTCTCAAATCTTCAAACTTTATATCTACCAAATTAAATAAAACTAATTAAAACAATTAATACAAATGACAAACCGGGTTGACCCGGACGCTTCAAACCCGACGGGTTGAACCGGTTTAATTTTACCCGTTTTCGACCAAACCTAGCAAGTTGACCCGGTTTAAATCGACAAATTTTTCGACCGGAACGGTTCAACCAGTTGAACCACCCGGGTCGAACCGGGTTTCAAAACATTATGTTTAATTCCCAAATCTTCAAACTTTTATTATTTTTGATTTATAACTTATAAACTTTTTTTTATCAATAAACTATCTGTCGCTATAAAATCCCGTTGCTATGCACGGGTACTCGTCTAGTTTTACTAAAGGAACTAAAATTGGATGATTTTGTAAATTTTAGAATGAAGTGACACAACTGTAGCCCATTTAATCTTCCTATCATTTCATTCCATAATTTTACACACCTAACCTCTTAAACCCTTTCTTTAAAAATGAGAATTCCACATTAACAACCAAACAAACAATCACCAAAAAAAAAATGGCACATGCAGACGACAACATTAACAGCAGCAGCAGCTTGTTCATCGACACGAATCTCGACACCCATTTCATAATGATCGTCTCCCATTCCGACACTGTCTCCGACCTTAAAAGTAACCTTTCATTTTCCAACTGTTTTTCATTTTATAGTGTTTTGAAGTTTAAGTTTATCTATGCGCTTATATGACTAAATAATGGAAGTGGTTAACTAGGGTGTATTATTATTTTTGTAAAACACGTCAATTTTTTGTAAATGCATATAAATTGTGTGTATAATTTCGCATAAATGCACTCAATATGTGTTCCTTTCGTCATGTCTCAAGTATAACAACTTTTTCTTAAAGTTGGCCATTTCAGAACCAATGGTTGGGTAAATATTAGCAGGAGATTTGTTGGGTTTGGCCGGGTCTCTCTAAATATTATATTATAGATGACTCTAATTGGGTATTTGATACAAATTGCAATTATATACTGGTAATAATTATCCATCGCGTCTAAACGAAATATTAATGAGATTAAACCTTTTAATATTAATGAATTTTTAGTTTTAACTAATGTAGTGTGTTTCATTAAGTGTTACGACTGAGTGGTAAAATGTGGTTGAGTGTTTTTCTAAGTGACATGGAACCTTTACATGATACCGGCATTACCACATCCGGTGATCTTCGCTTAGATATCAGATATAATATAAAATTTATTTATCGTCTGTATGTGATATTGTAATGATTAGCTCATTCTAGCACTTTTGGGCTTATTGTATTATCAAATACAACAAGCTGTCCTTAGTAGCCAATGTGGGGCCACATATATACGGAGGTTATTGTACCTGATAAGCTTAATAAGCACAAGCTTAAATGAAGCACATTAGGGTTAGGAATTTCAGGCTATACATGTGGCTAAGCTATGCCAATGCCGTTCAGTAGTGTTAGAGTTTAAATATCAAGTAATATTTAAATTGGTTTGACTTTATAATAAACAAAATGTATCCATGTGCTGGTTGATACTCGAAATAAACTTTTTAAATATGATATACATTGTAGTGTTTTTTTAATTATATGAGTGTAGTGATGGAACACTTTCATCTGTCTTGTGTGGATAAAATGATTACCATGTTCAATTAAGAAAGTAAACATCAGAGAGTACATTTTTCTAAACAAAGTATCGTGGTTTCTTTATGCAGGGAAAATAATGTTGGAACATAATCAATGCTTTCCTGCCATTGGGGATATTAAAATCGATAGTCTGAAGGTATTCCGTTCTTTAGTTATTGTTAAACAGTTAATCTTTTGATTTTTACTTTTTTCAAAATGTTGTAGGTAAAACGGAGAGGACACTTTTACCACTTGCCTGACTCGATGTTTGTTAAGAGTGCGTTTGCTACTGTTAAAGACAATTGGTTCCTCTCAGCAGATGCTTCTCGCTTAGCGCAAGATGTTTGTATTCAACAAGTGGATAATTATAAGGTTGGGGATCAACTAGCCTTGCCTTGTGCAACAGATAACCGCTCAGTTGATCAGGGGTCACCATCGACACATCTCACGGTTGTACCAATTGTGAATCATGTAGTTTCTAGTGTCAATCAGTTTACAACTGGTAATTCTGATAAAGATTATCTGAAAAATACTGAGGAAGATAGGGCGTTTGTTAACGCGATAAATTCCAAAAAAAGAACACTTGTGCAATCTGAGAGTTTAGTAGAGGATGCTTCAGGGTCTGGACCTTCTGTGGAAAAGAAACGTAAGACTGAAGAGATAGAAGCCAGTGTCAAAGCTTCTGAAGATCTGGGCGGTGAAAATATCAGAACCAACAATGAGAATTCCATGGAAAACAATATACAAGATTTGAATGATGAAAGTACAAGACTTAACAAAGGCGAAAACTGTTCTGGTGTGGATCAAGAAGCCACTGTTGTTTCTTCTAGCATTGAAAACGTTGGAGCGGAGACACATGTTCAAAAGAACACAGAAGCCAGTGAAATCATTGTGCCTGATGTTTTCATGGTTTTGGAAAAAATTATTGAGCAAGAGATACCGTCTGAAATATCTCAGAAGGAGAAAGGCGAATCTGCGTTTGTTCAAAATAACTCAGAAGCCAGTGAAACTGTGCCTGCTGTTTTAATGACTCTGGAAGAAAATATTCAGCAAGAAATACCGTCTGAAATATCTCAGAAGGAGAAAGAGAATGAATTGGTTAAAGAAAGAGTTACAGGGAATGAAATCCCGTCTTCATCGATGAGTAAGTAAATAGAATACCTTTATGCACCTATAACTTTCATCGCATCTCTGTTCTGTATATGTACCAGGCTACAACAATTGTTTAAAATATGCAACTGTTAGGTAAAATAATATTATCCAGATAATAAATTTTTATAATCCTGAGAAATGTAAGTTGATTCTTTAACATTAATATAACTTTCATGTAGGAACTTCTGATTGTGAACTCGATGATTCTGGAAAAGATAAAACAGCTGAAAAGGAAGTGTTGTCGACATCTTTGATCAAAACGCTTCATACACTACTTAAGGATGCTGCTGATATGTCTGAAAAAGATTTAGGGTCTACAGTTCAAGAATCTGCAGGTGATCAGATTGATAACCTTAAAGAAGATAAGGAACCATCAAGGAACCTGAAGTGAAGCTTCCTCGGAGGGAAAAAAGGGCTAAGAAGTCTGCCGCAAGAAGCAAAGATGAATCTGCAAGACAGGCAGATGGATCTGCACAGGGGCGAAGCTTCATAGGGGCCGGGGGGGGGGGGGGGGGGGGGGGGGGGGCGCCCGACCCCCCGAAATTTTTTTTGCGATGTAGGGGGTATATAGTTTTCGTGTAGAAAAATTTCGGTATATTCGGTTTCGACCCCCCAAAAATTTCGGTATACCTGAAATATAGCCTTAGGAAAAAAAAAATTTAGATCCCGACCCCCCACTTACAAAATCCAAGCTTCGCCACTGGATCTGCAGAAAACAAAGATGAAGCTCTTATGCAGAGTGCTGATAAATATTTCTTCAATAGTTCCTGCTACAGCGCACAAAACTAAAAACGACAAAGTTAGTTTGTCTAATGCTGAAAAAAATGAAGTTTTGGAAAAAACGTTACCCGATAATGTTACTATGCACGAGGTGGAAATATCAAAACCAACTGAGGTGGTACCAGAAACCTTAAAGGAAATAAAAGATGTCGTGGGAAGGAGAAAAAAGAAAAAAGATGTTAGAAGATCCGCCACAAGTAATGATGCTGCAACCATGACAAACGAGGAAAACGTTTTGCCTCATTCTGGCAGAGATTTTATAGAATTACATTGAGTTCAGTTACCTTTTTTTCTTGGGATAATTACCAAAATAGATCGTTGACTTTTTGACTAGTCACTTTTTAGACTTTCAAATTTCACTTTCCAAAATTAGATCGGGCAACTTAAAAAATTGAGCAACCTTCATATATGTGCGACACGTGTCCTTAAAAGATTCTAGATTCTGTACTATACATTCCAAAAGATTCTAGATTCTGTACTATATTAATAAAATATTCGACACATGTCGCACATATATGAAGGTTGCTCAGTCGCCAAGTTGCCCTGATCCGCCGGAGGAAAGTGATTTAAAAATATCTATTCAAGGAATGCGCTTTGGGCGACTGATCTATTTTGGTAATTTTCCCTTTTTTCTTGAGTCTATGCTATAGTCAATGTCCCCAGATGACCTGAAGCCTTGTCTTTAGTAGAATTCTCATCACTATCACCTCCATACATTGTTCCAGATCCACTCAACAAACTCTTTACATGCTGTGACTTGTTCACCTCAGGTGCACTTTTCTGCACGGTTTTAACACTAGCCAGGCCCAAAGTCACCCGTGGTTTGTTGCTCTTTTTATTCAGAAAAACTTCAGCTGATGGTTCGCCATGTGTTTTATTAGCATGGGCTGACTTACTTATTCTTGGAGCATCGATCTTACTTTTCTTTTTTGGAGTTTTAAACTTATCAATATTTGGGATATTCGGATTGGTTACCACATTAATGGGTACTTTTTTGTTTTCACTATTCGAAATTAATTTCTGAGGTTGAATTGCACTGTCATTCCTAGAATCAACAAGAAGATGTTCTTTTGTTCTCTTCTTTGGTTTTTTTATCTTCACGGACGTTGTAGTGTCTTTCCCACCAATCTCCTGAGACCCTTCTTTTGACACATGACCTTCATCATTAACAATATCCTTAGATTTAACAACTTCAGATACAGTCATGTTCTTTGAGGCCTGATGGCCAGTACTTTGACTTTTTTTATGGTTCTAACTCAAGTGGATTGGCATTTACTTGGCAGATCTTCAGGGCAGATATTCAGGGCAGTCACTGAAGATATTTTATTCTTCTTCTCTTTTGTCACTAAACCTACATCAAAAACTTGTGCATCTCTCCCATTAACTTCATCACCTTCTTTTTTGGCAGCATCAAGCAAGGTAGTCTCGTGTTCCTTAGCATTTTCATTCAAATGATCGTTCAAATGTGGATCAGATACTTCTGTAGACATATGCCTTCACCATTCTTTGCAGATTTTTTGGTTTTCTTTTTCCTTTTGTTTCTCTTTTCACCATCCATCTTCTCGTTCTTATTTTCTGTTTTTCTATCAATACCCTCGTCATTTCCCTGACTAGTATTTTTATCAGTTCTTGGTATTTCAGCATCATTGTTGATATTCTCCAAATCATCAAACCCTAACACTAAAATGAAAGATCTTGATCATGATGAAATGGAGAAAGAAGTTGTTAACAACAAGAAACGGAAGAAGATCAGTTTGGTTAATAGCAACAAGAAGAGTAAAAACACCGACTCTCCCATTATATATGATAATAACAACAATTGTCAGGACTCTTTCTTTTAGATTATTATTATTTCTTTCTTATATATTACAGTATGTGTAATTAATTCAATGGGATATATATTTGCATGCAGGTGGTCCTGCTGCTTTTGATGATAAAGCCGACAGATTTGCTGCACAAGAGGAAGACAAATTCAAATTTCTAGCCAAGTAATTAAGTAGCCGCCTTTTGTAATTGTATACCACGGATGAAACAAAACTAGACTAATTGCTTTATATTATTTGATGGAAAAATAACAAAAATAACCTATTTTTCGATCATGCTTCACCGAATACCCAATTTTTATCAAAAAAGCCGTTATATAAAACTAGTAAGATTTGCTAGAATTCGCGGATTTTTAAAAAACTCGCAAGGTTTGACCTTTGGAAGTCAAACCTTGCTACCTTGCTAGTCAATGACTGTTCACAAACATGTTTAACACACTTCTAAACAAGCAACAGAAGATGATAAAAAGATGAACGGCCAACTATAAGAAAATGAATCTTATATTCATATCAAGTTCCAAGATATTGATTTAGAAGATACGAGCCTCAAAATTGATTATAAGATAGTTTATGTGTCTAAAAACACACATAAGAACAAGAACATGGCAAGGTTAGCCTTGCTAGTTTTCAGAAAACAAGCAAGGTTTGACTTCGAAAGGTCAAATCTTGCGAGTTTTGTGGGTATAACGGCTTTTTTTTTTTTTTTTTTTTTTTTTTTTTTTTTTTTTTTTTTTTTTTTGATAAAAATTGGGTACTTGATGAAGTATGTTTGTAAAATTGGTTATTTTTGTCATTTAGGCATATGTCGTAATCTTATGTTTAGGCATAATCATATCATCGATTGACGCATGTCTTTCAAATTTTCTCTCTTTATCTTCACTTTTGATTATGCCACATGTCGTAATATTAAGTTTATGCATATCTTTAGACATATGGTTTAAGCACATAAATCATTTCTCAACCTTAAAAGTGAGTAATGTGTTATGACCAAAATATCCCTTTTTATTTTAATCTGTTAATCTTAATGGTTTTAATTTTCAAATTTTTGTTTACACAAAATAGTTAACCTATGTTTTAAAACATTGTCTCATGTTGCTGGAACCATACATGATTAAAAAAAAAAAAAAATTGCTTTCATTTTCAGTTTCACTAAATGTTTTTATACGTTCTTTGATACATTTTCAGTTTCACTAAGTGTTACACGAAACACTTAACTAAAATATCGCAACTATAATTATCTGCCACTATTAAATCTTGTCGCTATGCAGTGGTTTCGCCTATGTTCATAATATATTTTACTAGTTGAGAAGATGATACAAATTTCATTTCTTTCTATATTTTATCTGCATAATTGCAGTTTTGTTGGTGCTAATGCTGGTCTAGATTTTGGTATTTTACTGAAACTTCATTTATTCTAATTTAGGGAACGGAGGGATGCCAATAAGAGATCTCCCGAAGATGAAAATTATGATCCAAGACCTTTTACCCAAAAAAAACAATCTCTGTTGCAAGTAACTGAATTTTGTTGAATATAGAGGCAATGGTGGGAGTTCAAGTCGAAACATATGGATAAAGTTCTGTTTTTTTAAGGTGATTGATGATCTACGTACCTCAAATATACCTGTTGTCATAGATGTCGGCTAATTATTTCATGTAACTAACCAGATGGGAAAATTTTACGAGCTCTTTGAAATGGACGCACCCAAAGAACTTGATTTGCAGTATATGAAGGTAAAGCGACTTTTCGTGATTCACTTATTTACGAGCTCTTTGAAATGCATGCTTTGATGATGTGGCTATAGAACTATGATCCATGTTGAGTGAAACAAGATTGTACGGCGAGGATGAAAATCTATCTATTTGGCATAACTTTTTTCTATTTCTTTTACTGTATAGTTTTAATAGCTTTTTTTCCCCAGCCACATTGTGGATTCCGAGAAAATAACTTTGAATCAAATGTAGAGAAGTTGGCTTGTTAGGTATCTTTCAAGTTATATGGACCACTTCAATTTCTTGTATACATAATAATCTTATATCATTGTAATGTGGAGAATATTTATTTGACTGCTTTGATGGACAGGGTTACCGTGTTCTAGTTATTGAGCAGACAGAGACACCTGATCCGCTTGACAAGCGTCGAAAGTAGGATGGTTCCAAAGACAAGGTTGCTAACTAAACACCTCTCAACAGTACAGCTTCTTTGAAAGACATCGCATAACTATTGATATTCTGTTTTTGACCATTTGAACCTGTTTTATAGGTTGTAAAATGTGAGATTTGTGCAGTAGTAACCAAAGGAACATTGACTGATGGAGAACCAACAAGATGATAGAGTATATGGTGTTTGTGTTGTTGATGTTTCTACAAGCAAAATCATCATTGGCCAGGTGTTAACTACATCTGATTTTCGTGTTCGCTCTTTTTGCTTTTGTACTTCCTTCACTTTTTGGGCTTTGTTGCATTCGTTACAAAAGATTGTCAATCACTGGCGATGCCAGTTTAGACCAATATACTTAAGAATGGGGCAATTAAGAATGGGGCAATTTGGGTTGTGTTTCATTTTAAACGGGTCTAAAAAATTTAGGTTAAGTGGAACGGTAGAACTGGTTGAAAGCTACTTACTCTTTTTGTATGCATACAAGCTCCTAAATCGTTTTGTTTCAAAGGCTTAGTATGCAGCTAAAGCCAACTTGACCTGGCCCATTCCAATCTCGAACCTATTTTGATCCCATTGCGTGTCTCACCCATCTTTTTATCTTCCTTGATCACCACTGAGAAGTGAATTAATTGTAGTGCATGTTAGAACTATTTTGGATCACAGTAATCTGAGAGTCGTGTAAACACTTTCAGATTGAAGTATTTTGATGGTTCTATCGAAATCTTAAATCGGATAAAACTCAGATTTAGAATTGAAAATGTGTTTTTGTTATGGAAAAACCGAATCAGAGAAACAGAATGAAATATGACCAAAAACTGAATACGGTTGTAAATGCCATAGCAGTTATTTAACTACTGAATCAGTTAAATCAAAGAGCAAAAACCAGGTCCATAATTCCGGGAATTTTATTTTTTAAGTGCGTTTTAAACATAGCAAAAAACTCAGGGCGCATAATCCCTCGGGATGGGGTCGATGAAGTATACGACACCGCTTGTGGAGTTGTTACAGATATTGAATTAAATCTGACAAAGCACTTGAAGGAACAAAGAAAACTTATTGGAGATTCATCAGTGAGCTTACTTGCTTGAAATGACTCATTGTTATGTTTTTTCCAGTTTACCATACTAATTACACATGTATGGTGTTGTCTAGATCAATTATGTTAGTATTGGAAAAGATTCATATCTTCTTGAAGTGCCTGAAAGTTTGTGTGGGAGTTTACCTAGTGATTATGAGCTACAATCATCTAAAAAGGTAAATCTTGCATTATATTTTGAGTAACTATGTTTAGTGTCATTGTTGCTGTCCTTAAGATATGACATGCATATAAATAATTTAATAAAACCTTGCAACCATGATTTTCCGCTATTAATCTATAGGGTTTCTCCCGTTACTGGACTCCCAATATCAAGAAGTATATCCAGGAGCTTTCAGATGCTAAGTCTGAGAAAGAATCTAAGCTGAAAAGCATCATGCATAGATTAATTTGGCGCTTCTGTGAGCATCATATAAGCTGGAGACAGCTGGTTTCTATAGCTGCAGGTGTTTATCTTTGCTTTACATTGAATGAATTTATGAAAATCTTTGTCTGTTTTTGTTGTCTTGGTCAACTCTTTGAAAACTTCATATTTTCCAGAACTCGATGTCCTTATCAGCATAGCAATTGCAAGTGACCTCTATGAAGGACCAACATGTCGTCCAATTATTGTGGATACATCTAGCGAGAATGAAGAACCATTTATTGAAGCTAAGAATTTAGGGCATCCTGTGCTCCGAAATGATACTTTCGGTTTGATATTCTTACAAACAATGATGCTGAAATACCAAGAACTGAGAAAAATGCTAGTCAGGGAAATGACGAGGGTATTGATAGAAAAACAGAAAATAAGAACGAGAAGATGGATGGTGAAAAGAGAAACAAAAGGAAAAAGAAAACCAAAAAATCTGCAGAGAATGGTGAAGGCAGTATGTCTACAGAAGTATCTGATCCACATTTGAACGATCATTTGGATGAAAATGCCGAGGAACACGAGACTACCTTGCTTGATGCTGCCAGAAAAGACGGTGATGAAGTTAAAGGGAGAGACGCACAAGTTTTTGATTTAGGTTTAGTGACAAAAGCGAAGAACCATAAAAGTACTGACCATCAGACCTCAAAGAACATGACTGTATCTGAAGTTGTTAAATCTAAGGATATTGTTAATGATGAAGGTCATGTGTCAAAAGAAGGGTCTCAGGAGATTGGTGGGAAAGACACTACAACGTCCGTGAAGGTAAAAAAACCAAAGAAGAGAACAAAAGAACATCTTCTTGTTGATTCTAGGAATGACAGTGCAATTCAACCTCAGAAATTAATTTTGAATAGTGAAAACAAAAAAGTTCCCATTAATGTGGTAACCAATCCGAATATCCCAAATACTGATCAGTTTAAAACTCCAAAAAAGAAAAGTAAGATCGATGCTCCAAGAATAAGTAAGTCAGCCCATGCTAATAAAACACATGGTGAACCATCAGCTGAAGTTTTTCTGAATCAAAAAAGCGACAAACCACGGGTGACTTTGGGCCTGGCTAGTGTTAAAACCGTGCAGAAAAGTGCACCTGAGGTGAACAAGTCACAGCATGTGAAGAGTTTGTTGAGTGGATCTGGAACAATGTACGGAGGTGATAGTGACAAGAGTTCTGCTGAAGACAATACTTCACCAGGAAGGTCATCATCACCATCAGGGGACATTGACTCTAGCATAGACTCAGGAAAAAAGGGTAACTTAACTCATTGTAATTCTATAAAATGATTCATCTCTACTGCTTCTAACCTTAAATATTAAATGTTTCTCAGGATATTGTATTGTTAAAAGAAAGGGAGGTGGTGGAAACTCACAGTAAGTTCCATAATATACAAGCTTCGATATTTTTTTGCTTTGTACAGGTCAAAACAAGCCACTTTTGGTACGGGTCAAAACCGAGCATTTTTTTTTTAGTATCTTCATAAACAATTAATCTGCTAATTATGATTATAAAAACATTGTTATTACAAGAATAATCTAACTATTTGGATAAAATTGATTTAGGAAGTATGCACTGACTTTTGACCCGTTTTTAGCCGACCGATTCCTTTTTTGCTTGATTTATAAGTTGACTCGTTTTAAGATAAAACACAACCAAAACAGTATTTACTCGTATAATTCTTGATTTACTGCTGAACTTTTGATAGGTGCAAGTCAAAGAACATATCAATGACTGGCCGTCTAAGAAGTTCACCTAGATTCAAGAGAGCCAAGGTCACTGCATCACAACAGCTGGGGGATACAGAAAGCGAGTCTGTGGACTTTGTTCCTGAGAGTCCACCTATGGCTAAGTGATATGTTTATGCATAATATGCTAAATATCTGACTCACCTTAAGTGCTGGTACTATAGCTTATGACTGTGTAGTCTTTTGGTAAGATCATAGGGTACTATGGGGCAAGTTTGACTAGTTATCTGCCCTTTCTTCCATCCACTATATATCAGCTTTTGATCATTTAGGCATGTCATGTTTGAATCATGTTTTGAACTATTGATCTTTAATGCTAATGATTGAAAGTTTATTGTTAAATTGGCATGGAATGGTGAGCTTTAATGCTTATGCGGCATCATATACCTTGTCCATGCTCAACTAGACCTCTTAAAATATAGCAAATCATATCAGTAGTTGCTACTTTTACTTCCATATGTTTAACAACCCAATAAAGGGATGCAAAATAACCAATCATTTGACTTTTATCAATACATAGGCATTTGTAAACCACCAATAATGTTTCATGCTTTAGTGGTAAATTTTAGAGAATTATTGTGATTCACTTTGTTCAGCAATTCATGGCTTTTAAATCTAATGCGCCTTTCCGAGATGCAAACACCGTATACTAGAAGTACGGTCACAACAGTCAAAACGTGTTGAAGCAAGTGCGGACACGAAAGGTGAAAGGATAAAGAAGAAGCAACAAAACAAGGATGACGGACATCTGTGGTCTTGACTTGCCGCCATTGTTGCTCATACTGTAACCAATGCTGACATTAGACCCTAAAAATGTGAGAAACAAATGTATAAAGTATTGATTTAATTACATAAGATGACACATTGTGTTGCAGTTGGATGGAAAATAGTTGAGGAAATCACGGAAATTATTTTTTGGACTATGTAATCAGCTTGGTCTTTTTAACTTTTGGTTTACCAGAAATTTTGAGTTTATGTATGATTAAACTATGTTATCTGCTTGGAGTTGTTATTTATCATTTTTTGGGAGAGCTTGGGATTTTAACAAAAGACAATTTTATCCTTTTTTAAAAAACTTATTTTCTAGGACTTTAGCTTATGATTTTACACAGGAATGTTTTTTTGTTCCTCTTATCAAACATATATAAGTTAATGCAAACAACTAAACTTATCAGCTTACTATAACTGGTTATATGTCACGAGGTTCAAACATTTTCGAATATATTATAAGTCGTTAGCATTATAACCTCGCGCTATATGTTCTTCTTAATTATTTACGTGTTATAACATATGTGAGAATTTCAAATGGTAAAGTAATAAATAATAGAGTTAATTATTTAAATGGTTCATGTGGTTTGTCGGATATAACAGATTTAGGGAGTGTTTGATTGCCACTTAATGAAATGACTCAGCAGCCAAATCTGAATTCGGTCAAAGGCAAGGTTGTTTGGCAGAGTAAAATGAGATGCCGTGTGATCCAAATTAGTAGTGAGTGTGCCATGATCTTAGACTAGTCCTCTCATTCAGTAGCTTACATTTTGACTTAAATATCTTTTTAACTCTTTTGTGTTATAGGTACTCTCCTCAATTATGACTCCTATGAGTTTTACACCCCATCGTAACAAAATTTATAGGTGAACTATTGCATAAATATAATATATTAAAAGTGTGAAGGGATGGAACAGGACAATCATTAACCTCCATGAGTCTTTCACGTATTTATGTACTTTGAAAGTTGAAACTAAGATTTTTGTATCCTATATCATTTTAATAATTTTTTGATATCACTCTTTACTCTAAATTTTTGAATCCAAGATTTATTTTGCTTAAGTTATAAATTTCTATCGTTAAATACTCTCTAACATTTATCAAACAAGATATTTCGCTCGATTACAAAAGGTCAAGTTAGTAATTTCATTTTACTCAAATTGTTCATTCACTCATAATCATGTTCACTCAGCACCGACAAATCATTCAATAGCTTTGATTCATTCGACGCTAAATAATTTTTTTGTCAAACAACCCTTTGTCCCTATACTTTTTTTTTTCTTGGATCCTCTCCCTGTGGTTTTAACCCTTACTAAAATTTGACTGTCGAGTGTGTCATGTGCAAGTCACATGTAAGGATATTCTCGTCATTTCGTATATTATATAAACAATTAAGTTGTCCCACCTAAACTAACCATGTGGCCTAATGAGTGTCTAAATACTCATCATTTTATACCAATCTGAACTGCCAAAACATCCAAAAACACTCAAATATGCATCAAAATACTTAAAATATCTCAGAAGTGTGTTTTATATGTTTCAAATGCAAAATATGCAAAAACAGATGAAAAACGTACAAAGTTTGCATAATTGGCAGTTTCAGTCCCTCAAGTTTCATAAATTGGCAAAACTAGTCCCTGGTTATTCTAAAAACATGAAAAAGTCACCAAAGGTCCTTTTTAATCATAAAGTTACATATTTAGTCCTTTGGTGCAAAGTTTCACAAAATTACAAGTTTAGTCCCTATACTTTGGAAATTGACATATATGGTCCCTGGGATGTTAAAAACTTTGAGAAAATCAATTTTAGTCCTTATATTATTAATCTTTTGCAGGAATGGTCCTTGGTGTGAAGTTTGGAGAAATTGCATAATTGGTCCCTGAAGTTTGGTGAATTGACAGAAAAGGTCCCTGAATATATTAAAATGAAAAAATTACAAATAGGACCTTGTACTATTGAGATTTGGCAAGATAGGTCCTTGAAGATACTTTGGGAAAGTTGCAATTTCAGTCCTTTAAAAATCAGCAAATTACAAAATTGGTCCTTATGGTTATATACAACAAATGGACCCTTTTTATTAATAATACCCAATCCAAATACAAACACAAACATCACAAGCCCACCCATTACCCTTTTACACCCCTAGCCCAACAAAAGCCCAAACCTTATAATAAAACCGGGGTCAACTAACCCGGTCAAACCCACCCTTTTTACCTTTTCTTCCCCCCAAAACCACCCTCACACACAGAACACCAAAACCACCCCACCACCTCATCTGGTTTCTTCACCAGCTGGCCACCCACTATCTCCACCTTTCCCACCTTGTCTCCCCAACTCACCACAATCAAACAAGCACCATTAAATGCTCCTAAAAACCTCACACGCTACCCCCATTACTTTTGGCGCCAAAACAGAATTTAAAGGCTATGATCACTCTGAGCCATCCAACGGCTCAGAAGTTTGATGGGATTTGCTCAGGACACATGGGGGAACTCAAAAAGTCATTATAAAGAGAAAAAGAAGCAGGGGATGAGGAGTATTAGTGTAGCTTAAGTTTATTGTAATCATAGGTAATGTATCTTCTCATTTAGTTGTAATTTTTAGTTTCACTCACTTGTACTCGGTTATTTTAGTATAATTTAATCTTTCTTGAACCTTGAATTACCTTCTTGTTCATTAAATTAGTATTTAGCATTATTAAGTGAAAATTGACAATTTCATTTAACATTGTTATAGGTTGTTGTTTTGGACTTATAAGTTTATAAAAAGCTCTTGACATAGCTGATATAAGCTTTTAAAAGTCTAAGTATTCAGTTGCTCAGAAAATATAAAAAATTCCAAAAATATCAAATAAATAAAAAAGAAAATAAAAAAATCAAGAGCAATGTTGATCAAGATGGATTATGGGTGCTTATTGATGGCCTGGGTTAGAGGTTTCATGGGAAACCTATAAGTGGTTCTTGGCAATTGGTTCTTTGTTTCTCAGTTTGGAACTCTTGTAAGTTTAATCTATTTTTTTCATGCAATACACTTATTTCAGTTTACCATGTGTTTACCTATGTTTCATATTGTTAATTAGTTCTAATATAATCTAATATACATCTGTGGTTTAGTTTATGAGCTTAAATTCAGTGTTTTCTTCATTAGACAACAAGTTAGTATACATAAGGGAGTGTTTGGTTTAAGTTTATTCAATGAGCTTTGGCTTGTTTTAGTAGATGCATTTAGTTTAACCATGTCCACTTAGGTTTGTTACAGTTATTTAGTTCATAAATCCTTAGACTCAAACAACAAAAAGTCAAAATCTAATTCCAAATTCCTTGACAGTTAACTGTCAAGGATTTTAGATCCACAAACCATTATTTTCATTACAATAGTTGTTAAATCCACTTAATCTAGATCCATTTCCTCTAATAACTTCATATTGAATCAGTAGAATCAGTTAGAAATTCACAAAAGTCAAAGTCTCTCAAAATTTCACAAAGTCAAAAAGTCCAAACTAACAAATTGGACAGATTTTCTTTGTGATCCTTAGGGTTTAATATAGATAGGAAATCCAAAGTCTTTGTGGATTTGTGTTATTTTGTCGGTATTTAACATTTTTCAAAAAGAAAATTTTAGTTTGGATATCATTTGCTCATTAATAAGCTGTCTCAAAGTTGACCCTTTGAGCAAAAAGCTCCCCTGTGCACAGCTTTACACCCATTTTCCTAAGCTCACACAAAGCTTAAAAGTGGGCCCCACCTTGTGACCTTGGGATTTTTGTGATGCTTATCCACCCATCTTTAAGTTCCAATGCTCAAATTTCTTTTTCAAACTTATTTACTAGGGCTGCATCAAGCTTTTAGCTTGTCCCATTTGCTTCATTATAACTGAGTACTCAGCTGATACACCAAACTTCACAAGCTCACTGAGTCTGACTCAGTGGACCCCACACCCTATCTCTTAGCTTATTTTGTAGCCTATCACCCCATCTACTCATACCTAGGTTTAGTTTTGGCTTCAGCTTATTAGAACCTAGCTTATTTGATCTCCCTTGTGACCTGTCTCAGAAGCTAAAAACTGAGCACTCAGGTTTTGTGCTCAATTACCAAGGTTCCCTTAGAGCTTATTAATAAGCAATAAGCAGAGCTTATTGGCTTATTTTGTACTTTGCCAGCTACCCTTGGCAGATCAATTCCCAAATTGGACCATCTTTCACCTCTGTGGACCCCACAGAGGTCCAAAGGTGCATATTTGGACTGTTAGGTTCTCAGGTTTTGGCCAATAGTTTAATTGTAATTCATAGCTTATTAATTGTGCTTATTTGGTTTTATTCTGCTTATTTCTATATAATATTGTTAGTAGTGTGCTTATTGTGCTCTGTGTGACTTAATTATAGCGTATTAAAAATTTGACAAGTTCTAATAAGCCATAATCCAACCTGTTAAGGATTTTTGATCCCACACAGCTTATTAATAAGCTACATAATAAGTTCCTTTAGTAAAGTTACTAATATATAGTATATAAATAGATTTGTAAAAGAAAAAAATCCAGAAAAGACAATATAAAAATAAGTGATAGTTTCTATTTAATATAATATAATTTTAATTTTCATTTTTAGATTTTTATTAAGTAAGTTGTGTTTTTATATTTTTATTAATTTCCTATTATATTAAAGTATTTTTAGTAATTTTATTAGATTTTTATATTATCATTTGGTATTTATTAGAATTAATAATATTTTTATTAGTAATTATTTAATAAATAGGTTTTAAATAGCATAATTAATTTTTACATAGTAACACCTAGTTTTTATATTTTTCCTAGCTTTTATATGTTATAAAATAGTTTTATAAATTTTTTCATAATTTTCTAAGTTGATTTAGTACTATTTGTAATTTAAAATAGTTTAATTAGTATAAATAAAATAAATTGTTTTTAATTAATAGAAAATCCATAAAAAGACAAAAATATTTATTTTTTAATTTTTATACTTTCTTCAAGTTCATTTTTAAGTTTAGAAATTATTTTTACAAGTTTTTAGTTTAATTTGTAGTATTTATAATTTTTAGTTTGATTTAAATTAGTTTTAATTAAATAGTTAAATAGTTTTTAATTAAATAATTAATAATAAATATAAAATAATCTAAAAAATAGTTTTCTTTTTAATTTAATTTTATTTTAAGTTTAAGTTTATAGAATTTTTATTTTTAAACCCTGTAGTTTATTTTTCTTAAAACTCACCTTTTTCTCAGCACGCAATCGCGTCTGATTTTTAATTTAGTTTACGTTTATACGTTTTAGATATCTAGGTTTCACGTAACAGTTCCAATAGTTTATTTAAGTCATTTTATTTTATAAAACCCTAGTTTAATCACACACACACACACTTTATACCCTTTGCTGTTCACATTCACTCAATCACAGATTCGTTTTTAGTACTATCACAACCTCGTTGGGACATTACGACCCGGGGAAACACTGTATTCCACGGAAGCATTTGCCTCAACTGTTTGACTATTATAATTGACCATTCACAAGTGGTTGACCAATAATTATCTGACCGTTTGAGGCGAATCATGGCCCCACGTCTAAACAAAAAACACAAGTGTATATAGAAGACTAATTATTTGAAAGTCCAATCAAAAACCCGTATCTATTGCAAAAAAATAAATATGGAACAATTGACTTGGTAATAAAATGAAATTACTTTGTCACCTTTTTGTTATAAAAATGTGATATCATTTTATTTATTTTTTTAATTTACATGTCATAGTGTTTTATAGTCATTGGTTAATTATTTGAATTGTTGACTTGGGAATAAAATGAAATTACTTTGTCACCTTTTTGTTATAAAAAATGTGATATCATTTTTTTTATTTACATGTCATAGTGTTTTATAGCCATTGGTTAATTATTTGAATTGCTCTCTCTCTCTCTCTCTCTCTCTCTCTCTCTCTCTCTCTCTCTCTCTCTCTCTCTCATCAGATTCACAACAACCCACCATAACTTGCCCCATTGAAACCACCGTAGAAACCCATCACCACAACCATCAAAACCTGTCAATGACCTTCACAGCCGACATATATGGGTTTTTTTAGTGAGCCATGTTTCGGCTCGGGTAAAAAGCAGATGGTTTTTTTTTTTTTTTTTTTTTTTTTTTTTTTTTTTTTTTTTTTTTTTTTTTAAATGAAGTACCTGGAAAGACAAAAGTTGTGGGGTGTTTGTATTGTTTTATTTCACGTATATATTTTCTTAAAGTTTTGTATTTAAATTTGTCGATAAGAAGGGGTGTTTTTTATGGATTTTGATTGTGAGTTAAATGTTGTATTCGAGGTGGCCGGAATTTGGTGAAAGTGACTGGAAGTTTGATGATGGATATTGATATGAGAATTATCTAGTCCTAAATCTATAACCTATACACTTAAGAGTAGTGTACCTTATCGTGTAGTTAGGGACGGAGCCAGTAGGGGAGCTGACGGGTGCTAGGCCACCCCCAACTCTCCCAACTAGCCCACATTGTCTCTTGATTTCAAAGCCATGTTTCACACACTCTTCAATCCGGCCACTGCCAACATGGTCTGCCCGGTTACGACGATGACCCAAGTCATCAAACAAATGAGAGGCGTCAAATTAGGTTATTTTCATGATAGAGATCAGAGAACATATACTTTATATACTTATATTTTAAACTTGGAAAACAGAGCATCTTTTATTTTTATTTTTTTGATGGGGAAGACGAGTGACTCTTATAGCAGTATAGTATTCATTATGGATTTATATTTAGATTTAGAGTGTTACTTTATCCCCTTTAACATTAATTACTTGACGTAATTAACCCCAATCTTAAATAGGTTGTTTAAAACCTTTGGTTGAAGATAAAACTAATACCAGTAGTTGTAGCTATTGAGGTTCAAAATCTTTGTATATTACTATTATATGATATAATTACGACCCCCTTAAATTCCTGGCTCCGTCTCTACGTTTAGTTGTGTAGTTGTGGTAAGTATGAGTGTCGAACCCTAAGAGCTAGTTATTTGGTAAATAATAAGAAACAACAACAAAGGTATTAAAGCAATTCAAATTCCAAAGTTGTGCTTTAGATCCACACGATTGTATGATTAAGGAAATAATTAAACTTAAATAAGAAATAAATAATAAACTTAGAAGTAAATTGAACTTAATCAAAGAGAGAAATGAAATGGTGCTAACCTTATTAATCTTCCATGAGTCTAAAGATATGATTTTACGTGTAATATCTAGTTATGGCATCATCGGTGGCTCAACTCTCACTTAAACGCAACATGGATCCTTGAAGCTTAAGCCTGTATAGTCTAATTAATTAACCTTAAGACTATAGGGATTAAATAATCCTTAAGAACACCAACAACTCTATATGACTTGTTTATGCTAATTATGCAACTACTTAGCACTAAACGCCTATTAGTATCCACTAACAATTGTTTAATCGCACATTTTAATCGATTAATCTCACTTAAGTAAAGCTAATGTTCATAACTCAACAACTAAGATGGTTTGGTTGTTCGTTAGGCCCAACTGAAAGTCTTCAACCATAAATTTTAGAACCAAGCTTCTTATGTTGATCAACAAGGAGTCCAAGATGCCGTACTGAAGGCGAGACGGGATTACCCATTGTATAACTTATGCCAAGACTTTTTGTTGTTTCTTCACATGATTCTAATAATGGTAGTTGATATAGATAACCAACAGCTTGATTAGTATACAAGAGTTGATATAGATGACCACTAGACCATGCCTCCAAAGTTTAAAAAGCAATGTACAGCCTCAAGTACATGTATCGTTATAGCACAAAATTGTGGATTAGACAGCTGATGCTTACAAAAACAGATATCAGGCAGCACTTGTAATCATAATAGTATGTATCATCAAAAACTTAAACGTGGACACTCATTCAAGTGTTTGCCAATTATGCTACTTTTCGTCATAAAGTATCTTTGCCCTATTTTGTAGCTCAAAAATGCCGTCAGCTGAAGAACTGCAATGTGTATCTACAAGACAATTACTTAAACTCTGCAAGATGACCATCATCTCGTCTTTCCAGTGCTTATTGGTGGGATTGGAATGGTTTCTATAACTACCATACATTGTCTCAAACTCTTCTGACTTGGTTGCAGCTTTTTGTAGCAGATTATCAGGAAGTCTTGGAGCCACAGCTCAATGTATCATGTTAATCACTTAGATCAATGTAGATAAAGAACATAGTTACAAATACCTAATATAGCGTAAAGAGTGTATTTTTATTTTTTATTTTTATTTTTTTTTTTAATTTTTAAAAAAAAAAAAAAAAAAGCAGCATGGTACTACAGTTTGGGACACAAATTCATAAAGGAGAGCAAAGAGTACCTGCTAGACGTGCGACATTGACACCATAGCTTTTTGGGCAGGCACCAAGTTTCAATTTGTAAAGAAACGTTACCTCTTCTAGACCCCCAACTCCATCTCCAACTCGGCATGCCATGTGACACAGGGAAACCTAAGACACAAGCAGAAAAATATAATATTACTAGATTATTTAAGTTAGAATTTGCAAAATGCTTTTCATTTGGTTCACTAGGATCAGATAGCCAAAAACCAGTAAGGAAATGATTTGAAGTACAGTAAGATTTCATAGAAGTCTAGATGTATAGTCAGTGTCTCCATATTAATTTTGTTATATATGCTAAAAAAATGGACAAATTACAGACAGATAAACAAGAGAGCATACCTTGGGAATTTGCTGATAGTCCAGAGCTAAGTGGTGATAATGAGTAGAAAATAATCCCCGACATTGGACCTTGTTGACAAGGTATTCAAGAACTGACGCACTACAACCAAACAGTTGGAATTTGATAAATGGTAAGTGGTGACAATTAAAAAAGAGCATATAAATGAGTATGGAAACTGTCCATTCATGTTTTTGTAATATGAAACATACGCTATAGCTTGTCCATCTGACGTGGCTGTCCCTCGTCCAAGCTCATCTAGCGCCACAAGTGAACTATGGGTTGCTGATGACTGCATTAAACATAGAGTATTTGAAAAAATAAGTTGGCGATGGATGATTTTTTTTATAGAATTTCATGTATATTTGATGATGTGCGGGTGAAATTACGATGGAAACTTTTCATCTGTCAATGAATCTTTAATTGGTATGAAAATGTCTAAATCCCTTTTCAGTCACTCTGAGTAGTCAGCTTAATTGTACCAATACCTTTCTGCTTATGATATGAAGAGAATAAACTATGGCACATATATACTTTATAAATAAGCCACAAGCGGAAAAATATGGGCAGGTTGAGTGGGTTGGGTAACAAGTCAAAACAGGTATGGGGGCAGAATGGGTAAATTTTAACCTGCAGGCATTTGTTTGATCCCATTTGTAAATTTTATACATAATAAATGAACACAATATAAACATGATGGAGTATTATAGAGACATACTAAGGATATTTCAGATGTATGTTTTTAGCTTAACCCGTATGACCCGTTATAAACATGATGAAGTATTATAGAGACATACTAAGGTTCCATCACCGAGAGTATCATTTCGGAGCACAGGATGCCCTAAATTCTTAGCTGCAATAAATGGTGCTTCATTCTCGCTAGATGTATCCACAATAACTGGACGACATGTTGGTCCTTCATAGAGGTCACTTGCAATTGCTATGCTGATAAGGACATCGAGTTGTGGAAAATATGAAGTTTGTCAAGAGTTGACCAAGACAACAAAAACAGACAAAGATTTTCATAAATTCATTCAATGTAAAGCAAAGATAAACACCTGCAGCTATAGAAACCAGCTGTCTCCAGCTTATATGATGCTCACAGAAGCGCCGAATTAATCTATGCATGATGCTTTTCAGCTTAGATTCTTTCTCAGATTTTGCATCTGAAAGCTCCTGGATATACTTCTTGATAGTGGGAGTCCAGTAACGGGAGAAACCCTATAGATTAGTAGCAGAAAATCATGGTTACAAGGTTTTATTAAATTATTGATATGCATATCATATCTTAAGGACAGCAACAATGACACTAAACATAGTTAATATATAATGCGAGATTTACCTTTTTAGATGATTGTAGCTCATAATCACTAGGTAAACTCCCACACAAACTTTCAGGCACTTCAAGAAGATATGAATCTTTTCCAATACTAACAAAATTGATGTAGACAACACCATACATGTGTAATTAGTATGGTAAACTGGAAAAAACATAACAATGAGTCATTTCAAGCAAGTAAGCTCACTGATGAATCTCCAATAAGTTTTCTTTGTTCCTTCAAGTGCTTTGTCAGATTTAATTCAATATCTGTAACAACTCCGCAAGCGGTGTCGTATACTTCATCGACCCCATCCCGAGGGATTATACGCCCTGAGTTTTTTGCCTCCGTCCAATCAAAAGCATTCTTGAAATGTCTAAGAACTGCATTAACATCCGGCAGATCTTTACCTGCGTATATTTAATAACAGTTCAAGTTAGATACAGAAAATAGTGGCAGAGAAAAATAAAGTAATCGATCATAATTATACCAGGTGTTAGTAAGCGATGCAGCATACTAGAATCAGTATATTCCAGAATGACACCTAGTGAAGAGCATGCCTTAATAATTAATTCACAGCCACTGAGAACCAATATGAAGTCTTGAAGTTGTTTCTTTGATGCATCCTCGTAAAGAACCACTTTACTCGAATTCCTACCATTAGCTTCACTGTTCATTTCAAATCAATAAACATTACTAAGATAATTGAAACATAGGTAGATAAATAATGTGTTATTGATTGTTCTAGTGTTTACCTGACAGAAAAGATGCGTGCAAGCATCCGTTCCATGTCTGGAAGCATGGCCAACTCTTTACGAAATCCAAGGGTATGAGGTAGATTAACTCCCTATAATAAAATACATTAGGAACTATGTGTACGTATGTATATGTGATTTACCAAACTTCCTAAGGGTATATGTGATGCAATGTATGAATCCAGAGAACCTTAACACCAGCTACAGCTTCCTGGCGTTCCCTGATTAAGTCTATGTCATATAAAGGTCTAGCAAGCCATGATTTAAGCAGCCTCTTCCCAAATGCTGTCACACAACGGTTTAGTTGGTCATACAGTGTCCTGCATTGAATATAACCTATTAGGATGATTAACCAGCTAGTAAAATTGTGAACAATATATTGCAGAATGTACCCTTTAGAGTCTCCATTTACGCTGTTCTCAAAAACTTCAAGATTCTCTAAAGCAGTTGCATCAAGAATCATACATGGTTTTTCTGTTAAATCACTGAACCCAGAACACGGGAGTAGCTCGAACTTTGCAAAGCGAAGCAGTGACTTGTCCAGGAATGCCTTTTTCAGGTAGAATAGAGCGCCCCCAAGGGCTGAGATAGCATAGCTACCAACTTTTCCTGAAGCCATTAGCTCAGAGAGAGATTCAGGTAAGCCATCCTTCATAGCACATGTGATGGTTTCATTTAATGATGATGAACCAGATTGATTATTGATTCGCTGATAAATCTCCTTGACTTCAAGAATGGTTTTTTCAGAATCCCAAAATTCTTCGAGTGGTACCAATTCATTAACAAGGGGCCTTCTTGTTTGTCTCATAAGTACTTTTTCAGTTTCAGGGCTGAGCATCTTCATAGGTTTTATAATTTCCGCTGGTCTTAGTTGAGACAATAGACAGCTCAACACACCGCACTCAGAATCATCTTTGAACTGTAAAATGAAACCATCAGTTATCATGCACTACAATTAATTCACTTCTCAGTGGTGATCAAGGAAGATAAAAAGATGGGTGAGACACTCAATGGGATCAAAATAGGTTTGAGGTTGGAATGGGCAATGTCAAGTTGGCTTTAGCTGCATACTAAGCCTTTGAAACAAAACGATTTAGGAGCTTGTATGTGTACAAAAAGAGTAAGTAGCTTTCAACCAGTTCTACCATTCCACTTAAGCTAAATTTTTTGCCCCATTCTTAAGTATATTGGTCTAAACTGGCATCGCTAGTGATTGACAATCTTTTGTAACGAATGCAACAAAGCCCGAAAAGTGAAGGAAGTACAAAAGCAAAAAGAGCGACCACGAAAATCAGATGTAGTTAACACCTGGCCAATGATGATTTTGCTTGTAGAAGCATCAACAACACAAACACCATATACTCTATCATCTTGTTGGTTTCCTGATCGTGGATAGATTCAGCAACCGCAAACAGATAAGAAGCATCAGGATTGGCTGACAGAATTTCTCCATCAGTCAATGTTCCTTTGGTTACTACTGCACAAATCTCACGTTTTACAACCTATAAAACAGGTTCAAGTGGTCAAAAACAGAATATCAATAGTTATGCAATGTCTTTCAAAGAAGCTGTACTGTTGAGAGGTGTTTAGTTAGCAACCTTGTCTTTGGAACCATCCTGCTTTCGACGCTTGTCAAGCTGATCAGGTGTCTCTGTCTGCTCAATAACTAGAACACGGTAACCCTGTCCATCACAGCAGTCAAATGAATATTCTCCACATTACAATGATAATAAGATTATTGAAGCGGTCCATATATCTTGAAAGATACCTTGCAAGCCAACTTCTCTACATTTGATTCAAAGTTCTTTTCGGGGAATCCACAATGTGGCTGGTCTCCCTGAGAAACAGATAACTTGTGGAATGCAGAACATACTGGGAAAAAAGCTATTAACCAAGGGTGTTAATTCACCCAATCTACAGTAGGTACTATTTTGGATATCTATATCAGCTAGTATTTCAAGTGGGTTGAGTTTCAAATTATAATCTAAATTTCTTCACCCGATGATTTTGCAGTAGATTTACATCCAACCTCACATCGTTAAACATGTCACAATATGAATCAAACTTTTATTCTGTTATTATCACTCCACGCCAACAGTCCAACTCAGCCCACTTTCCATAATACCAGAGTGTCTGAGTTGTAAGTTGTAAACTAAACATTCCTGATATCTCTTAAAACTATACAGTAAAAGAAATAGAAAAAAGTTATGCCAAATAAATAGATTTTCATCCTCGCCATACAATCTTGTTTCACTCAACATGGACCATAGTTCTATTTCCATTAAGCCACATCATCAAAGCATGCATTTCAAAGAGCTCGTAAATAAGTGAATCACGAAAAGTCGCTTTACCTTCATATACTGCAAATCAAGTTCTTTGGTTCCAACATGTGCGTCCATTTCAAAGAGCTCCTAAAATTTTCCCATCTGGTTAGTTACATGAAATGATTAGCCGACATCTATGACAACAGGTATATTTGAGGTACGTAGAACATCAATCACCTTAAAAAACAGAACTTTATCCATATGTTTCGACTTGAACTCCCACCATTGCCTCTATATTCAACAAAATTCAGTTACTTGCAACAGAGATTGTTAGTTGTGAATTGAAGACAAAAATACCTGGCCGCCTGATAAACTCTTGAGAAATGTGGGAGGCAAGTACAAAGTTCTTGGATCATAATTTTCATCTTCGGGAGATCTCTTATTGGCATCCCTCCGTTCCCTAAATTAGAATAAATGAAGTTTCAGTAAAATACCAAAATCTAGACAAGCATTAGCACCAACAAAGCTACAATTATGCAGATAAAATATAGAAAGAAATGAAATTTGTATCATCTTCTCAACTAGTAAAGCATATTATGAACATAGGCGAAACCCCTACATAGCGACGAGATTTAATAGTGACAGATAATTATAGTTGCGATATTTTAGTTACGTGTTTCGTGTAACACTTAGTGAAACTGAAAATGTATCAAAGAACGTATAAAAACATTTAGTGAAACTGAAAATGAAAGCATTTTTTTTTTAAATCATGTATGGTTCCAGCAACAAAAGGCAAGCAACATGAGACAATGTTTTAAAACATAGGTTTAACTATTTTGTGTAAACAAAAATTTGAAAATTAAAACCATTAAGATTAACAGATTAAAATAAAAAGGGATATTTTGGTCATAACACATTACTTACTCATTTTTAAGGTTGAGAAACGATTTATGTGATTAAACCATATGTCTAAAGATATGCCTAAACATAATATTACGACATGTGGCATAATCAAAAGTGAAGATAAAGAGAGAAAATTTGAAAGACATGCGTCAATCGATGATATGATTAGGCATGTATTTAGGTACAGTTTTTAGACATCCATATCACTACGCAGGTTGAGAAATGCCTAAACATAAGATTACGACATATGCCTAAATGACAAAAATAACCAATTTTACAAACATACTTCATCAAGTACCCAATTTTTATCAAAAAAAAGACGTTATACCCACAAAACTCGCAAGATTTGACCTTTCAAAGTCAAATTCTGAAAACTAGCAAGGTTAACCTTGCGATGTTCTTGTTCTTATGTGTGTTTTTAGACACATAAGCTATCTTATAATCAATTGTGAGGCTCGTATCTTCTAAATCAATATGTTAGAACTTGATATGAATATAAGATTCATTTTCTTATAGCTGGCCATTCATCTTTTTATCATCTTATGTTGTATGCTTGTTTAGAAGTGTGTTAAACATGTTTGTGAACAGTCATTGACTAGCAAGGTAGCAAGGTTTGACTTCCCAAGGTCAAACCTTGCGAGTTTTTTAAAAATCCGCGAATTCTCGCAAATCTTACTAGTTTTATATAACGGCTTTTTTTTTATAAAAATTGGGTATTCGGTGAATCATAGTCGTAAAATTAGTTATTTTGTCATTTTCCAATCAAATAATATAAAGCAATTAGGCTATGTTTGGCGCAGAGCTTTTTGGGGCGATGAGCGGTGAGCAATGAGCTTTTTGATTTTCGATGTTCGTTTGGCAACATAGCGGTGAGCTTTTTTTTTTCTTTTTCTTTTTTTTTTTTTTTTAGGAAAAATCATTTTTCTAATCCTTTCAGCTCACATCTACTTTTGCCAACCATAAGGCTATGGTTGGTAAAAGTAATTATGGTTGTCAAAAGTAGCAGTGAGAGCAGTAGTAGCAGTGAGCTGAGTAGCCAAAAAGCTCACAGTTTCATAAAGAAGCATTGGAAAAATGAGTTTTCCTAAAAAATAGCAAAGCCCACAGCTCTCATGCCAAACGAACATTAAAAATTAAAAAGCTCATTGTTTACTGCTCATTACCCAAAAAAGATCCAAAGCTTTGTCCAGCCTAAGTCTAGTTTTGTTCCATCTGTGGTATATGTTTTCAAACAAAGCAAACCAATTACTTGGCTAGAAATATGAATTTGTCTTCCTCTCGTGCAGCAAATCTATCAGCTTTATCATCAAAAGGACCACCTGCATGCAAATATATATCCCATTTACACATATAATATATATATATATATATATAAGAAAGAAAATAATAATAATCTAAAAGAAAGACTCACAATTGTTGTTATTATCATTATATATAATGGGAGAGTCGGTGTTTTTACTCTTCTTGTTGCTATTTACCAAACTCATCTTCTGCCATTTCTTGTTGTTAACAACTTCTTTCTCCATTTCATCATCATCATCAAGAGCTTTCATTTTAGTGTTAGGGTTTACTGATTTGGAGAAGAAGGATGTGATTTCACTCTGTGGTTTCACTGCCCGGAATGCCATTGTCGTTAAGCAAATCCCCACACAACAAATTTCGCGGTGGAACATTAACTTTGGTTATCATTGGGGTGTCATAAAACCCGACTCGAAACCGACCCGAGCGGGATCAGGTTAACTCGGGTCGGGTCAACTCGGGTCAAGAATAATATTCGGGTCAATCGGGTCAACCCGAATTGACCTGAGTTCTAAACAAGGTCAGGTTCGGGTATATTTTTTTAGCCTTGACCCGACCCGAACCCGAGTTGACCCGACTAAACTAACACTTTACAATATAAAAATACTCGGGTTGAGCCCAAACCCGAGTTGACCCGACCCGATTGACCCGACCTGAGTTGACCCGAACCCGAATTTACCCGGCCCGAGTTAACCCGAGTTCTAAACAGGGTCGAGTTCGGGTATATTTTTTAGAGGCTTGACCCGAATTGACCCGACCCGAGTTGACCCGAACCCGACCGGGTCAACCTGAATGACAGCCCTAGTTATCATACCTTGTACTGTTAAGTAAAAAGAATTAAAGTCCAAAAAAATGTTACTCTCGAGTATTAGTAAGCATTGTACTAGAAAAAGAAAAGAAAACTAATTAAAAAAAAAAGTAATTTGGTTTTCTTAAAATTGTGATAAAAATGTTTACTTTTTATTTCTTTACTTTTGTTTACTAAAAAAACTTAAGAACTCACCATAAGTGTTTATTATTTGATCATAATCGATCAAAAACATTTTCTAAAAATAAAAATATGAGAGTGATAGTTGAATCTTATGTATTTTTTTAAACAACATGGTACCACTACACAAAATGGCGGTCTTAAAATATGCTGGTGAAAGAAAGAAGACACACACAAAAATAATGAGCAGCTTATTAGTTGCAGAAACCATTAATCGAATCAACTAATTCAGGTATGTAACAAGCTAAGTACTATCTTATTTTTCACACCAAATAATCAACCCCTAATCTATGAGTTGAGTTATTTCAAAAACCATACATTACTCACATACCAAGGGACATATATGGACCATTGATTTAATTTTGATCAACGGTTGAGATCAAAACAGTTACTACTAATAAAATACACGGAGGGGCAATTAAGTAAAATTACTGTTAGCCTTGCTATTTTATAAAGATAACGTCACACAAGTGAAATGGACTAGATATGTAGCTAGTAGTAACTTCAAGGACTATTAGTGATCATTAGGCAAACTTATTATGTAATGAACCTATAAATACCCCTCATGACTCTCCATGAGGGGTGTGGGAAATCATTGTAGCTTTCATTTTGTTCTAATCTAATAAACTTTGTGTTTTCTCCACCCTCTCTCTACTCTTTCTCTCTCTAAAACCGAACATGGAGTTCATCTTTAATGATCAACCTCGACCTCCCGAACCACATGAATCATACATATTTTCGATCCTACAATTGGCATCAGAGTTATGGTGTTATTGATTTGTGTGGTTCGATTCTTGTTAAAACTGTTTTCATACCATTTTTTGTTGTCGGAAAAATTTTTTTCTTACACTTTAGTGGTAAAACAGTTTTTATACAAGTTTTTTGGTGTATCGTTATGGTCAAACAGTCTGGATCCTTGTTATACCAGTTTTCAAAACTGAATATGTGGTCTCTTTTGGTTAAGTCATAGTTTGCAGTTTTGTACAACGTATATTCTGTTGTTTTAATACCATATACCGTGAAATAAAGTGGTCAAAAAGGTCGGAAATCTCATCGGAAAACTCATCGGAAAAATGGGTAAAAGGCTGGCCAGAAGTTTTGGTCGGAATAATCGCCGGAAAAAGTCAGAATTTCTTGTATAAGAAATTTTCGAAAAGTTCATACCCTATTTTTTCGAAAAGTTATTTTTCGAGAATTTCAAGCCCTGAATTATCGAGAAGTTACATTTTTGAAAAGTTCAAAAGATTATCGAAATCAGGTTCTCGATAACCGAAGATCTCGAAAACTAAGGATCTCGATAAGTCAAGTTTTCGATAAGTTCAAAATTTTTGAAAAGTTACAAAAAATTATCGAGAACTTTTTGGAAAAAAACTTTCGAAAAGTTTTGAAAAATTTTCAAGAAATGAAGATGAAGAGATGGAGACCCTTGACCACTATCCAAATACCACGACTCAGTTGACCTCAGCCTATTATACATCATCAGTCCACAGTCTTAAACGAAGAAATAAAAAGAATAAGATCGAATAAGAAGACATCATAGCCTCGACCAACACAAAACCATAATCTAATCCTACATCTATGACACAACCAAGACCCTCTCATCACTCCTCAATCCTTACAGCCTTCTTATTTACCATGACTCAGAACTAAAAAAGGAAATATATTTAGAGATCTCAGTTACATCTCTTTCGTGTACTTTGAAGTAAGTCAAGACCAAAGGCCATCAACACGAAAGAATGAATCCTCATCGATCTATAAGAAGTCCAACTTCTTTTATTTATCCGACTCAAAAAGAATAAGAGAAATAACAATCATGTTATTCCCTTTTCGTGGTTCGTTCAAATCAATCAAACAACACATGAAAATAAACCTACCCGAGACCCCTTAGGATCTTGTAGCCATGTCGCGTTCCTGATTCAGATTGCAAAGAAATCAAAGACATCTAGGTACGGTAGTATGTCTGTAATTGTGATTATGATTAAGGTGCTCGGATTGATGATTGATGGAGAAGATCTGTGATTTGGAGTGAGATTGTTTGATGAGAGAAAAGGGTCATGTGGGAGGCGGATGAAAAGCGTGTAGGGTTATTGCAAATGTGTAGGGTTAAACTGCTTATGAAATGTGATGGATCAGGTATTAAGATTTGCCTTTGGGTTAGATCCGTATTTGTCTTGGGCTGTTGAATCACTAATTGAAATGGGCTGATGAGACTTAGAATTGGGTTGCGCTAAGTTTGTACTACAAACATAAAAATTGTCATTCGAATTTTGTTTACAAAATTTTGGATACATTTTTTAATATTTGGTAAATGAGTGGTATTTTGGTTCACAAATTTTCACGGGGATACATAAATTCACGGCTAGAATTGTTTAGTTCAACAAAAATGACTACGGGGTTTTTGTACGGTATTATTGGTTTGACTTTTAAGTGACATTTCAAAAAGTGTACTTATTTATCTGAAAGTCTAGGGGTGGTTGGATGCATGACTTTTGAAGATAACTTGTCTGCACAAATTAAAAAAATTCAGACTTGACAATCTAGTTATTACTGATGTAAGGAGTTACGTTGTAGTGCTCACAGTATAGCTATCACTTAAAGGAGTTACGTTGTAGTACTCAGTGTCACACGAAGTAGTGGATTGTTCAAGTGGCGAATATTTCGTGCAACCTCATACTTAAAGGAGTTACATTGTAGTGCTCAGTATAGGTATTAAGTCACATCTATCGTACAAGCATTAAGTCACAAGATGGGATGATTACTTCTTTTTCAAGCTGGTCATATCGGGCAGTCTCCATATGTGGTCATTACTAGTAGCCGGAGAATTACAAGGAGGTTCGTTTAAAGGTTGATTTGAGAGAATAGTATTGAGAGTATATTTTTACGACATATACTCACAAATTATGCTTTCATGGTCTATCTATATTGCATCAGAAGTGTAAAGTACGGGTAATTATGGCATGTACACAAAATAGTATGATGATTTCGATAAATCGAAACCATCAGGAGGGAGAAGAACATGCCAAAAGAATTAGTGTTTCATCTCTAGTACGTTGGTTGTTCGAGGGAATTGTGCTTACACTGGAACCGAAGTAGTACTAATGATGTGTACATCGGAGCGTATTACCAACCTTCTGTGCAATGTTATGTGAGTTATATTGTCAAGATGCTCCCTGAACGACAACCATGTGCCTACACTTTTGAATCTACTTTATCTGCTGCGTGATGAAAGAGGTTGTCGGTTCAGGAGGGAGTAGGAAAAGAAAGAAAAGGCTCATTAGTTAGGAGGGCGTAATAACCTAACTAGGCCATTACAGTTGAAGTTCAGAGCTACAAATACCTTTTCCGTCAGTGTCAAAGATCATACGCCGAGATCGTCGGAAAAGAGAACTTCAAGTCTGCCTCAGTATCTAGACTACAGAGACTCTGCGCTTCAACAACGTCAACATAGTTTACTATTGTTGTAATTTTACATTGTTAATGTATTTATAGGTCTCATTGTAACCATTCACGTGTGACGATATCATGGAGGGAGATTGTTAGCCTTGCTATTTTATAAAGATAACGTCACACAAGTGAAATGGACTAGATATGTAGCTAGTAGTAACTTCAGGGACTATTAGTGATCATTTGGCAAACTTATTATGTAATGAGCCTATAAATACCCCCCATGACTCTCCATGAGGGGTGTGGGAAATCATTGTAGCTTTCATTTTGTTCTAATCTAATAAACTTTGTGTTTTCTCCACCCTCTCTCTACTCTTTCTCTCTCTAAAACAAAACATGGAGTTCATCTTTAATGATCAACCTCGACCTCCCGAACCACATGAATCATACATATTTTCAATCCTACAATTACACTTCCAACAAACACCACTAACGCATTTTCATTTCATCACAATTCCCTCACCAAACATATACTAAAAACACAAACTAATTACGGAAAACAAACCGATCAAAATCAAACCCTAGAAACACACCAGATCTACCAAATCTCACCGGAAAAAATGGCGGAAAGTGGCGGAGATGATATAGCACTGAAACCATACCCATCTCCGGAGAAAAAGAAGAACAAAAATACGGTTAAAAAACCGATTAAAGGTATACTTATACATTTTAAACAACAAATTTACTATCTCTTACTATCATACATGTTTTAAATATTGATGCGTACTATGTATAGAGAGTATACTGAAGATGTTATGAATTTACATTGATTATTGAATGTTTATGCAAGTTATTGTGATTTTGCGAAGAAATAAGTAACTAGAAATTAGGTTTTCAAAGTTAACAGACTAAATCAGTTGATGTTGAAATAAAAAACACAGATTAGAAGCATTTATTCAAGACGTCTTATGCGGCTAAGCCTTCGGCTTAGCCGCAGAAGAAGGAAAATCCGAAGGCATCTTCTGCGGCTAAGCCGCAGAAGACGCCTTCGGCTATGCCAAAGGCGTTCGTTGCTGCTAAGCCGCAAAAGAAGGCATTGGCTGCGGATAAGCCGCAGAAGAAGGAAATGCCGAAGGCATCTTCTGCGGCTAAGCCGCGGAAGACGCCTTCGGCTATGCCAAAGGTGTTGGCTGCGGCTAAGCCGCAGAAGATGCCTTCGGCTTAAATGAAGAGACATTTGGCACACACAAAGGCATAGGATGCGGCATATATGTAAATGCCTTTGGCATACACAAATACTACGACTTTGGAATAGAAAAAGCCGTAGGATGCTGCTTAGTCTGTATTTTATCACATATGATATATCAAAAATATTCACCTATAGATAGATTAAGTTGATATTGAATGCATTTTATCACATATGATATTGAAAAAAAACACTTATCTTAACTGCAGTGATAGACTTCGGCTTTGCCGAAGGCTATCAATGCAGCTAAGCCTTCGGAAAAAAAACTGATGATGTATGTTAATTGGCCAGCTTGAACATAATTACTAAACATACATTTTTAAAAATGTACATAAAGGTAAAGGAAAGGAAACTGACGATGTGGAAAAAGTAATAACAACATTGCCGTTCTTGAAGTCATCCATAAAAGGAAGACAAGCTACAAAAGGTATATTTTAAATGCTTTATCATATATGATATTTCATATTTTTTTTAAATAACATGTTTTATCACATAATACTTGATTTTATTTGTATTTGTTATTGGTTTATCACATGTGATAAAATTTTAATATTTTTTTGCAGTACATATAGAAGATGTTGATGACATGGAAATAGAAAAGGAGGAAGATGATAACAACAAAAAGAAGCCAGAGCCAAAAAAGAAGGAAATTAAAAAAGAACAACGAGAAGTTGTTCAAAGAGAAAAAAAGAGATATGTCAAGACAAAGTGTACGACAAGAGGGCGTGCACAGAAAACAAAAAAAGAAGCAGAAAAACCTGCTACATCTTCTAAGAGATTGAAAAGGCAAAACACTAAAAAAAACAAATGAAGAATCAGAAAGTAGTCAAGAGCGCGAAGAGGAGGAGGAGGAAGGAAGTGAAACAGAGGAGGAAGAGAAAAAGAGAACAAAAAAGAGAAAAATAGAAATTAAAGAAAAAGAAGATGATACAGAGGAGGAGCACGAGGACGAGGAGGAGAAGGAACGCAAGGTTGTCAAGGCCAAAAAAGAAAAACCGACAAAAGAAAAACAAAAAAAAGCAACCAAAAAGGTGATATACCCAATCTGCATTACAAGGACATCACCGAAAGCCATGTTTGATGCCATGGCTGGTTTAACAGAAATAAGAAAGAAATGTCTGAGAGATATTGGTTTCGAGAGATACATAAACTTCCCGATAACTGAACTTCCAAGTGCTTTGATATACCACGTGGTTGGTAAATTCCATCCACCAAGCATGGAATTAAGATTAGAGAAAGGCTCAATAAAGGTAACAAGACAAAAAATTAATGACATGCTAGGTGTGCCAATGGGAACAAAGAAATTGGAAGAGCTAGAAGAAAGAGATCATGACGATCCTTTCATCAAAGAATGGGAAAAACAATACTCTCAAGTAAAAAAAATCACACCAGCTGCAATATCAACAGAGATATCTAGCACATTCAATGCTGATTTCATCTTCACAATAAACTTCTTGACACTGTTTGCTAACACCATGGGGAGAATAGACAATGGTGCAAAGGTGTTTAAGACAGTGTTAAAACATGTCAAAGAAAGTGATGAAATTTTGGATATTGACTGGTGTGGATACATAATGGATTGCTTACAAACAAGTAAGCATAATTGGGAAAAGGTGAAGATAGGCGACTACTATTATGGGCCAGCAACCTTCTTATGTGTAAGTTGTTCTACATGTTTCTATACATTTATCAAATGTGATTTGTTTTACATGTTTCTATACATTTATCAAATGTGATTCAATACTATACAAATTTTACAATCTAACACAAATTTATTTTTTGTATGAAAAAGCTGTTGTACTTGGACTCAACAAACTTCCCAACATTTCAAGTTATGCGTCATCGTCCAGCACTGAGAAGTTGGAACACTCAGGCGATGAGGAAGAGGATAGGAATGGAAATGAAGGAAGAATGCATGGGGAAGCTTGAACATCATGAAGAATTTGATCCAGACGAAGAGCAAACTGGTCTGAATTTATACAAGGGAAATGATGTGTACAATGAACCATTGCCACCAAAGAGACCATAAACCATAGAGGTTAATTTTACCTTCTATTTTGATTGCTATATAAATTGATTGTGTTATAAATTGCAGCATAGCCTTCGGCTATAGCCGAAGGTAATGCCTGTGGCTAAGCCTTTGAAAAATCATATATGATTTTAAATAAGATTTAAATTTCTTTGAAAAATCATATATGATAATTTTGAAAATCATATATGATACTTCAAATGTTTTTGTAAAATAAAAAATATCACATATGATTTTAAATATAGATTAAAAAAACTAATACATATTACTAATTTTACAGGAGTTCTATGAAAGAATAGAAGAGAAGTTTGAAATCATAATAAATGAAAGGAAAGAGCTAGCTGAGACGATGAGGGAGGGTATGATGAAGTTCAAAGGAGACAAGCAGTTGTTAGGCTTATGTAAAAGATACAAATCAATGTTCAAAGAGATAGATATTTATATTGATGAAGGAAAAGAAGAAAATAGTGAAGAAAGCAACAGTGATGATGGAGACACTGATGATGATGGAAGTGATCATGGAAATGATGATGACGATGAGAAAGATATGGAATATAAATCTAAAGATAAAAAAGAAGAAAATGTCAGTGATAATACAGATGAAAGTGGGAGTGAAGAAGAGAATGGAAGTGACGAAGAGAATGGAAGTGAAGAAGAGAGTGGGATTGAAAATGAAGAACGTGAGAAGAAAAATACAATGCAAAAGGAAGAAAAGAGTGAAGAAGAGAGTGGTAGTGAAGAAGAGAGTGAGAGTGAAGATGAAATGAAAACAGGTGTTGAACAAGAAAAAAAGAGGAAAAAGAACATAGGGAAGAAGAGGATAAGGTGGAAACAGAATTGGAGACGGAAAAACAAATTCCGGTTGAGAAGGAAAAAGATAAAGAAATTGAAGTCGAGAAACAAATGGAAACAGAAGTGGAAAAGGAGAAAGAAAAACCAGTTGAGAAGTTAAAGGGAAGTCCAATTCATTCTTTTGAGACACTAAAAAAATAGGGCATCGATCAAGAGAATCCAAACAAGATTTTTGAAAAAGAACAACCATCATCTATGATAGGAACAGATGAACTAGATGCCTATTTCGCTGTGGATGATAATTATGAAGCCTTTATGAGTCAAGCACAAGAAAATTTGGAAAAGATTAATCAATCACAAAAGAAATCGACAAAAACCACAGCAAGAAAATCCACCTCACCACAACAAAAAATGACAACAAGAAGAATGAAATCAATTTCACCACCAACTTTCAGTCTTGGTATAAGCCCAGTTACCAACAAACCTGCAGTTCAAACTGACACGGAAGCAAAAGAAAAAACACCAATGATTGAAAAAACGGCTGCAATTGAAACACCAAAGATTCCAAAAAGGACGAGAAATCAAGTTGCTGAAGAAGCTAAAGAGGAAGAAGAGCGACTTGAAAAAAGAGCAAAAAAGCCTTCAAGATATCTGGTTTCACCATATATGAGCAAGAAAACTGTCATAAATACACCATCTCAGCCAGATGAAATGATGGTAACCAATGCTCTATTCTCCATGCAAGGAAATCCATAGTAAGTATGCTTTAAACTATTATAGAATCAAATGAATAAAAAGTGTGAAATTGTGCTAAAAATATATCTAACTATGCTTTATCTATTTGTGTTGCGAATTTATATTTGAAACAGAATGGGCATGGGGCGCAGCAACACTCAGAGACAACATGCAAACACTAGCACCACATTTAAAAGTGGACTCTAGTGTAATTGACAGCTTTGCTTGTGTTTTAAGCTATGAAGAAACAATCAACAACAGAAGAGAAAAGATTAAACAGTATTTTCACACGGGAATACTTGTAAGTTACCTAAAAAATTAGAACTTAATTGCTAAAATCTTAAATTTGTTTCTTTAACATATGTTGATTTATAAAAACAGACAACACAAATTGTGCAAGCAAAAAAGGAAGATGAAGAGAAGCAGTATAAAGAGTTTTGTGCAAACTTGACAACCGTGTTTAAAGCCAATCCAGAAGAAAAATCAATGGATAATGTGGAATTGGTAAGAAATAATTTGACTTATTATGAAAAAAGTTTTACTTGTATTAAAATGAATCTGATTTTTCTTACTCTGTTTATACAGGCATTCTTTCCAATAATTGCACATGAACACTTTTATCTGGTTGTTTTCAATCTACTCAAAGGTACTTCTGTCATCATTGACAACTCCAACTCAGGGGCAACTTATGAATCAAAATACTCGAAAGAATGTGACATTCTGGTAAGTAATTAGAGATTATGCTCAAGTAATGATGCATACTGATTTATTATTGTGTTTTCACTATCACATATATGGGAAAAAAAGTATCACATGTGATATAACAAATGATTTGAAAAAACATGTGAATTATCATATATGATAAACCTATAAAAAATACAAAAGAAAATCAAGTATCATATATGATATAAAAAAATAAAAACAACGTGATGTTCTGGTAAGTGATGGAAAAAAAAAGTATCACATGTGATATAACAAATGATTTGAAAAAACAGGTGAATTATCATATATGATAAACCAATAAAAAAATACAAAAGAAAATCAAGTATCATATATGATATAAAAAAATAAAAACAATGTGATGTTCTTGTAAGTGATTAGATATTATAAATTTACATTGAAGGGTCTTATTCAGCTAAGCCTTCGGCGTAGCTGTAGCCGAAGGCGTCTTCTGTGGCAAAGCCGCAGAAAACGCCTTCGGCATATGAGATAATGAATTGTCTTTGTTAAATTGAATTTTCTATTTTGTGTAGAAAAAACTATTTTCAAGATATCTGGAATCCCACAAGCATAAAAAAGCATCTGACATAGCAAAAAAAGACAACAGTGATGAAGCTAAAGTGGGGAACAACACAGAATGTCATTGATTGTGGTATTTTCGTAATGATGCATATGGAGCACTATGGTGGAGAAACTTTGAAGAACTAGAACTTTGAATTTCCAAAAGAAGGAAAAGCTCAGGAGATGGAGATAATAAGAATGAGAATCAAGTATGCAACCAAGATGTTAACGCATGAACTGAACAATCACCGAGAAATGATAAATGAAGAAGCATTTGAGTTTGCAAAGAAATACACAAACAAGGAAGAGTTGCAGAAGTTGATAAGAGAAGAGATTCAAAACAAGAAGGAAGAGCAGGCAAAGGACCATGTTGCAAGTGCAATATGATGGAAAAGGTTAGCGGTTAGTGGTGGAAAATTCAGAAGTAGGACTGACAACACAAGAACAGACGGAACACAAGAATAGAAGGACGGGGGCGTACAACATCTTTTTGGGGCCACTAATGCAGATTAAGATCTAATTTATTTAGAATTTATTATGTAATATCGTATGCCATATAATATGGCTTAAACATGTTAAAACAATGTCTTATTTCGTATGTCGTATGCTAGAATATCACAAGACAGTTTAAATTGTAACAATTCGTAATTTCAGGTTAATTACTATTCCCGGAAAATTTCACTATTCACTTTTACTATTCATTTTTCCCGAAATTTGATTTTTGTTTCATGGCCTCGAGTGATAAATCATTTCCATGGCAAATTAAAAGTTTGACATTCATAAGCTCATTTTCGTGAAAGTTAATAAGGAATTACACGTTTTAGGGTAAAACGTCATTCAAAAATTCTACGCACAACGAAACTCGACCGCGTTAAGTGACCCCGCATCAGAAAAATGTTTGACACACTCATGATTTATTTGAGAATTAATCATGACTGTGAAAAACATGACCAAAATAAGCCTCGGCCGTGAAAAACTGGAATTTTCAGTTTTAAGCATTTTTACTCAGCCGTAACCTTAGCCTATACCTGCACCGCATTTCTAAGACGATTTGAGTTTTCAACTTATTAGAAAAAGTCAATATATTTTTCCCTCCTCCTTTGACCAAAAATCATTCCTTGATTTTATAAATCATTCCTTGATTTTTAGGCTTACGGTTTTATGTCTAAAAGACATTTAATACCAACCGACACTAGACTGAGCCCAGTCTAGACATTATAAGTCATTTTAAATCATTTTTATCATATTAGAAAAGTAACATTTTACTTTTCTCAATTTTACACAATATTCGTACGTTTTACGTATTACGCGTTTTAGACCCGCGTTTCCAGTTTTAGCAGCGTTTAAGCAACTCGATAGAACTTGTCACTCATTAAATATGCTAAGATAGGTTATATTGATAAGTTCTAACATATTTATAAGTTTCATATTTTTAGGATACCCGATTTTAAGTTTCATGACTTAACGACTTACCGTTAGCGATTACCGGGACCAAAACTCACTCCGTAAGCTAGATAATACCAAGTTTAAGTACCTAGTCACCCTAACCATCTTATGAACGTTTATAATGGTGATTCACCATGCCATGTGCCTAAGTTATAAGTCTTGATCTATTGGATTGGTTACATGTGTTAAACTTGGTCTCCAAGTGTTGGAAAATATCCTAAATACTTGCACCTCCTTAAGGCAACTTCCTAGCACCTTCCTAGCACCTCCTCAAATTCATATATAAGCCCTCCCCTCCTCATTTGGTCGTTCACCACCATAAACAACACATACTCTCTTCATTTGATCTTATACTTCAAGTATTATCTCAAGAATTCAAGCTACAAGTAAACTACATCCAAATCCTTGCAATCTTTGGTGATTCTTCTTGAATTTAAATCCATTCAAGTCACCTAAACCCTCATCACAAATCCTTCAAGAATACAAGAGTAGAAAGATTGCATGAAGTGAAGTGGGTTGAAGCTTAAGTCAATCAAAGTCCTTTTCCTTACATGCTACTTACCTTTCTTTGTAGAAAGCCAAGTTGTAAGCAAACTCTAATACACTTCCTTGCTTAAATATCATATTCATGCTATTTACAAATCATTCATGCTATATATTATCTTGTTATCATGTCCATGATGTATAAAAATGAGTAAAACAAGTTATGATATACATATGTTAACTTATGATCTTTAAACAAGTAAACTAGTGACTTTTATGGAGAACCATGACCAAAATAGTATAACTATGATATTTGAAACATACTTACTGTTAAAGAGGACTTAACAAGGAAAACATAGAAATTTGAATCACCCAAAACGAGTACTCGAGTCAAAAGTTATGACCGTTTGAAGTTAGCAAAACCAAAACGCCGAAACTGCCGATACCTACTGTTTTGCATTCTGCCATTTTTAAAGTCACCCTTCTGGTCCGATTCATCAAAAAGTTAAAACACGAAAGTTGTCCAGAACGCCATTTTCGTTCAGGAGTAAAGAAGCTCGAGCCCTGAAAACGCTTTCCGAGTGATAATTTCTTCAAATTCTTAACAGCCCATTTTTAGACCAAAGTCATAATATAAAGGTTATGGTTTATAAAGACCAAGAGGTCTTATGACCTAGATTCAAGACCACAACCATGGCTAGAGCCAAGGTTGAGTCTCAAGACCATGGAACAATGACCAAAAGTCATGGCAAAGCCATGGCTAAAGACCATATAAACATACCAAGGCGAAAACATGAGTTAAGACCATATATACATACCAAGGCGAAAACATGAGCTAACGACCATATAAACTTACCAAGACAAATACATGAACAAGAGTTGGCGATAACTTAAACATAAAACTTGGATCTACTTCATTAAAGGAACCATGAGATATTACAAAGAAAAATGGTCATACAAGTTATAAGAAACTTACCCTAATAACAATCTTCATGTAATAATAAACTTTCCTAAGTTTATTCAAATATTGGACATGTAATTTTCGGATCAAAACTTATATATATATATACTTTATCAACTACTACAATAGTAGGGAGCCTCATGTGAGGAGTTCATTATGTAAGCCGTCGAGATGAGTTGTGGATTTACGAATTAAAGTGTCCTGGCTCCTCGAATGTTTACTAACATGACTTCTGAATTATGTCGGCCCGAACGGTAGTAAACGATATATAAAACATACATGTTTCATGAATCTTTTCTTTCAAAGACTTACACTATACATCATACCACATCATGGACAAAATGCAAGATATTTATATAGGCACTTATTCATATTCATTACTCAAATCCTAAGTCGCAACATTCTATTATAGGTTGCTCGTAGAAACCTTCACGATCCAACCATTACCTTCATTACTTGCTATCTTACTTAAGGTGAGTTCATAGCCCCACTTTCCATTACTTAATTGTTTTACAAACCCTTGGGGGGAATACATGCTATTTTTAACCGAGCACAATGTTTTTAAATTGTATGCTTGCCTGATTGTTTTATTATCACTAAGTACCATCCTTGCCAAACCGAGATCCCTTATTATGAACCATTTAATCACTAGAAATAGTGAGCGCGAATATTGTGAATAGGCCTATTGGGATTGACGAATCCCATTTGTATTGACTAAGTTCAAATAAATGCATTAATATTTGAGAAATTAGGTATGACGGCAAAGTACCTACCGGGATAACTCCGCCGATTGATATTGGTACCCGTTAACGTTTTGGTGTCATAAGCTTAGTATTTGATAATAACTGTTCCGGGCGTATAACAACGTGGCCTATCTTTGTTTTCCAAACATTGGTGTGAGTCTATAGCTCACACTATCAACATATTGTGTTCAAACATTAAACAAACTCTATGAATATCACTCAACCTTTGTGTTGACCTCTCAAGCATGTATTTCAGGTTCATGACGATCAAGGATGGCACGGAAGGGCACGGATACTCAAGAGGGCTATAAATTTTATTATCATTCAAAACTCATTTAATGTGATTTGTAAACATGGAACCATTTGGGACCTCATTTTGTAATCTCTGATATTTATATAATTTGAATGATAATTCTTTTAAAACGACTCAATTGGAGTTCGTTTTCTATTATTGTGACTATTGTGCCGTCGAGTAACACCCAGTTTGAATTCCGCTGCAACCATGAATTGGGGGTGTTACATAAATTTCTAGGTAGGATAATGGTTTAACTTTCTAGGTACTACGTTGCCATCATTTGTCAAGAAATGAAAATGGCGAAACATTTCTGGATGTGATTTTGAATGTCTTGTTTAAGTTTTTATTGCACAAATTGATAAATCAATTCTAATAGCTGTTGTTTATCGCTAATCGACTCTGTTTTATAACACATTGCCTAAAAAAAGTATCATGCATAAATATCATATATGATAATACACTTAAAAAATTTGCTTCAGAATTATCATATGTGATAATTAAAATGAAAGTAACCAAAACACTTGAACACAATCATAATATACTCTTCTTTATAAGTTATCATATATGATAAATCAAAATGGAAAAAAGCAAGTGTAAAATCATATATGATTTCGGAGAATTATCATATATGATAATAAACCTAAAAAAATTACTTCTGAATTATCATATGTGATAACTAAAATGAAAGTAACCAAAACTCTTGAAAACAATCAGCAACAATCTGTTTCATATAAAAACTCAGTAATAATCAAACAATCATGTCTAGGTCTGTTACTCAAATTTCTTCAACACAATCCGACAAAACAAATAATAATCAAAGAAATTACAAAAAATATATACAGACGATTTATGTTGAAATTCATGGTTGATCCAAGACCTCTCCTCTTGTAACTTCTAATTGATCCAAATCCCCTTCCCTTGTAACTTCAACTTGATCCAACTCGGCCTCTTCTGCAAACTTTTTTGGGCACGTCCTCCTGTTGTGACCATATGTCTCTCCACATAACGAACATGCATTCCTGTTCTTCGAATTCTTATCAACATGCATTCCTTTTTTACGGCCTTTAGGATTACCAAGAGCTGGATTGTTAATGGTTTTTTCAGCTGGCTTCAGGACTCCAACAAGTTCCTCCAAATTATCAGCCTTGTCCTTAGAAGGAGGATTTGGGCAATCAGCCTCGACATCAATCTTTAGCAACCTCAACTTTTCAACAAAAGAAGACAACCTCGCCTCATCTTTACTCAACATATGGATACAGTGATCAACAATGGAACTTGCCTCATTTGCATAATTCTCAACAATCTCATTCTTTTCACCATATTTGTTCCTTTTGTTCCTCAAAGCAGCAGGTATAAGGTTCTTTGTCCAACGCCTCAATATGTATTGACTTGGAATCACTTCAATATTGGCGTTCTTAAACACACAAAAAACATGCCTACATAATATTCCAACTCGAAGAAAAAGCTGACAGGAACATACAATTGATCCATCCTCTTGGTTACGCAACACCTTAATGGGCAAAAAAGAAAGAAGATAGTAAAAAATCATATATGATAAAACAACATAAATAAGGTAGTAAAAAATCATATATGATAAAAAAAAAAAAAAAAAAAAAAAAAAAAAAAAATATATATTGTTTAAGTAGCTAACATACCTTATATAATCCATCAACTCTATAAATCAGGTTAACTGGCTCTTCTTCTTCAGCTTTATCGTTATCCTTACCTTTATCCTTAACTCTCTTCCTACCTTTCTCTCTCAACTTAGCTTTCTTCTTCTCCATTAGTGCATCAACAAATTTTGTTTCTCTAATAACAGAGACCTCAGATCCTTCAACCAAGCTTTTGGTTTCTATTTGACAATACCATGTGCCTGAAAAAATCTCTGCTTGAATCAGCTCGAACAGAGGACGAGTAAAAACCTTTGAAGCATGACGTTCTATCTTAAGATAGGTTCTAAACTTCGGAACAGAATCAATAGTCTTATGATCAAGCCTCTGCTTTTCCATTGCCGTCTCAAAACAATTCATAAAATTCATAAGAATGGAACCTTGATTCGTAAAATGAGAGAAAAAGGAGTTCTCACTCTCAGATCTAGACGTCGTCCTCATCAAACCACACAAGGGGGAATCAATAAAATAAGCAGGAATCCAACACGAACGTATATTAAACATCTTTGTTAACCACTTATGATTCTGCAAACTAAACTCCTCCAATAACTTTGACCATCTATCCTCAAACTCCTCCGGACCGATATACATATTCCATACAATTTGATTAAACTTCTTTTTAAAGTCGGTATCAACATAGATTTTTGAACATATCTGTAAACAAAACAAATAACATTTGATTTAACAAATGATTTGAAAATAGATATGTGTTATCATATGTGATAAACCAATAATAAATACAAATAAAATCAAGTATCACATATGATTTAACATATTATTTGAAAAAAAGTTCAAATTATCATATATGATAAATCAATAAGAAATACACAGAGAATCAAGTATCAAATATGATAAACAAAAAGGTAGAAAAATACCTTTCCAGGGAGCTTTTGAGTAATATGCCACATGCAAAGTCTGTGTTTAGAACCCGCAAACTCAGCTTTAATGGCATTTCTCATAGCCTCATCTTGATCAGTAACAACAATATTTGGAGCCCTACCAAACGCCTTTATGAACGCTTTCAGCAACCAAATATACGAAGTTGTAGTTTCGTTCTTCAACAAGCCTGCTGCGACTGTTACACACCTCCGATGATTATCTATGGCTGTAAAGGGAACAAACACCATTTTGTACCTGAAAAAAAAAACAAAAATACTTAAAATAACAGATTAAATAGAAAATCATATAATCAAGATATCATATTGAACATAAAAATACTTACTTGTTTGTTCTGTAAGTAGCATCAAACGAAACAACATCACAAAACTCTCTATAGTTGAACTTAGAAACTTCATCAGCCCAAAAAATAGCCGCAAGCTCAGCATTTTCAACCAAATAATCAAATGAAAAATCCGGCACATGCTTCTTCCTATTCTCCATCTTAGATATAAGCATTTGCGCATCACTATCACCTATATAGCAGTTCACACCCCTAAAAAAGTTCTTAAAATCAACAGTCGTTCCATGAACAAGCAAATAAGAACCCTTCAAACCAGTTAAGATGTGATGAGATTTCGTTGCGCCTATATTTACGCTAGCAACTTTAACAATGAACAATTGCTCAGCATACGTCAACTGCCTCTCAGTCTTTGACAAATGCTTATACTCTTCATGTTCAAGCTCGTGATTATGAATACTATCAAAGACATTCAACCTGTACTTAGAAGTACCAGGAATCAAATAAAAAATAACACGTGCTTTGCACCCTGTGATATGCAGGTTCGAACTTCTAACCTGCTTGTCACTATTCTCTAAGTCTAACGTGTCCACATGAATTCCCTTTGGACAACCTTCCCTATTACACACTAAATACTTTTGCTTCACAGTACCATTCCTCAACCTTTTCTGGCATGACTTCCTAACCACAAACCCTGCTTTAGCAGCATATTTCATATAAGCAGCAATGCACTCATCAATCGACTTATAAACTTTGCCCTTAACAAGTAACACATCCACAGGAACTTTCTAAATATAATAAACAGTTCCACCAGGAGTATCAAAATTAGAGTGAGTAGCAAATGATTCAGGAGTTTTCAAAGCATTCAAATCTGAAAAAAAATAATAAAACAAAAAATAAAAACAAAGGTTTACTAAAAATGAAATCACAGACACATGTTATAATTATATCATATATGATATAACACATGCAAGACAAAAACATTGATATATCAAAGGTGCTATATCATATATGATATGACAAGCTTAAAACTACTTATTCAAAGCTGAGATTGATATATCACATGTGATATATCATGTGATACAAAAACATTGATATATCACATGTCATATATCATATATGATATCCAAACTACAAATATAATCAGCTACTAATTCAAAGCTTAAAACTACTTATTCAGAGCTTATAACATCTTAATAACATATTCAGAGCTTATAACATCTAAATAACATAGCTTATTTACACTAACAAATGGATTATAGAAAAAATTAAAATAATCAAAAAACATACTCTTAATTGCTACGGATTCATCACCGTGTTCATAAGCAACAATCTTCTCAGCATACTTAGCTGAAACATCATCACTAACAACAATCTCTTCAAAAGCAGTAGAAGAATCATTAACAGCGATCTCTTCAGAAGTAGTAGAAACAGAACTTTGAAGCGAATCCATAAAACCTGCATATAATATGAAAAAAATAAGTAAGTTAGCTGATAATTCAGCTTATAGAAACAGATAGCTTATAATTCAGCTTTGAATTAAACTTAAATAAAAATAAACGATAAAAAATTAGGGTTAGGTGATGTACGGGATGAAGAATGAGATCAATTAATGAATTTAGAAGAAAAAATTAGGGTTTCCATGATGATCGCGATGAAGGAGATGGTTAAAGGAGCTGGTTAGAGGAGGTAGTTAGATGAGAGAGAAGAAACAAACACACACTTTGTGTGTGTGAAAAAAATGACGCATTAATTGAGATGAGACTAAAAATAGTATTTAAATAGTCCTAAAATACCCTTGTAGTGTAAATATTAACTCTAATCTAAGCCATTAGATAAAAATGAATGAAAGGTGGGGATTGACCCCTTGGTATGTAAAGAATGTTTAGTCCTCAAATGATCTTTATTCCTAATATATACTACATATAATACACAAAGCACTTTCTCTCCAAAATTTTCAGATTTACAAAAAATGATGCATGATTTACAACACTTTAAGCAACCAATTTTCATAATTACGACAACCAAAACATGATGTACAACAAAAAATAGCATGGAATAAAATTCAGACCAAAATTCTATGAATTCTACATTAATGCTATTAAAAACACCCCTACACCTAAAATTACAACTATTTAAGCACAATGTACAATATAATTAAATGGCCAAATGTTACAAACATTTATTGCACCTCACGACACGATCTGTCTCACTCGGATTAAGTGTACGATTTTCGCCCCTCGGCTTCATTTCGTTATCCATTTATATAAGCAATCTATTCGAGAAAGGAGGTGGTGGGGAAGACGCTGGAGGATGGCTGAGGTGTGGTGGTGTCATGAGTGGTGTAGGTGATAGGGATATGATGTAGAGTGGTTTGGTGGTGGCGATGTCTCACGGTTGTCGGCGGTGGAGGTGGTGTTGTAGGGTGCCGACGGCTAGGGTTAGCAAGGGAGAGGTGGGAGATGAAGATGATAAGATTTGGATACGGGTTTGTTAAAATGAGGTGTGTGGTGAGGGTTTTATCCTCAAAGGGACTCATGTTGCCATTTAGCCGAAAGTTGAGGGGGAGGTGGCGCCGGTTTCACACAAGGACCATTTAGGTAATTTAGTTAAACTTTAAAAGAAACCATTCCGACCCGTTTGACTTACGAAACGTGCCCGTAATTATTTCTAAGTCGTGCCATAAGTTTTAAAATAGTTTTTCTGGAAATTTTGATTATAAACATGTATATGTTTGTTTGACGAACAAAATTTAGTATATTTCGTATTATTAGGTTTCGTTGTGCTAATGTTGCGTAGTGTTAGCTTAAGGTATACAAGATAATTAAGATTCACGTAATAATAGTAAATGCTCGTAATAAATATCCTAAACCAAATAAATTCCTCGCAAGCATAATAGAATATCATTAAATTAATAAGTCTCAGTTTTAGAAACATATTGCGGTATTTTAAAAATAGCTCCCAAATTACCGGGTTGTCACAATGGGTTTTAATAGCTATCTTGCAAATCATGTGTTTGGAATCGCAGCTATCATCAAAAATAAAAATTAAACAAACAAAATATAGTTCCGCAATTAGCTTTTAAAGTAGTAACACCTTGTAACAGAAGCTAATTTCTGAAAATTTTAAATATGTTTGTTCGTTGCTAACCTTTAAACGTGTGCAAAACTGTAAATAAAAGCAGGGACGGAGCCAGAAATTTGCATTAAGAGGAGCTCAATTTTTTTTTTCACAAAAAACAAATTTTGATGCACAAAATTTTTAACTTATTTTAGTTTGATGCGTAATGTTATTTTGATGAAAAAAGTCAAAGAAGTCAAAAACGAATTTTTGATTTAAAAAAAAAATGATTTAATGTTTGATGTAAATTTTTTGGGATAAAACTGAACCGAAAGCCGAATCGAATAACTGAAAACCGAACCAAATAACTTGAATTACTTAATTTTCGTTATTTATTTATCTCTACTAACATATAAAGCATTTGAGACTAATTTTAGCAAATGCTAAGAAATGATATACAATTGTTATTACTTAAAGTCATTTTAATCTAAATTATCATTCATTTGTGCGGTTATTGTTAAAGGAAAAAACATATAATCAAACAACATTTGATTGCTGTAAAAGATAATTACAGGGTACCCGCCGCCGCATCGCGCGGCTACCCTGCTAGTAACAATAATATATACGTAGTACTATCTTTTTATGGAGTAACTGATGATCATCTCTCCATGTAAAGGGTTTTTTGTTTATTATTATTATTCTTTTTAAATTCCATTATACAAAAATTACTAGTATTAAAATGAAAATGAAAATTTTTTAAAAAATAGTTTGCATATATTATTTGGTAAAAACTTGGAGAGAGTTACAAGGATAGTTGATCAACGTGGTGTCAAGAAGATTTCTGGTCAACCTAGTCAACGCTCCATCTTCCAGGTTTTTATTCTAATACTAACTTTGCTATGGTTAATGTCATAAAAATGTAAAGAAAATGAAATTAAACAAAAAAGCTGTGTTCTCAAGTATTACTTAAGGAAGAAAAGAAACGGAAAAGGAAAAGGACCTAGATATTTGGTTGATTTTAAAGTAAAATGCTTCTTTTCAAAATTGGGCCGAAAATGTTAACTTCGTGTCTCTTTACTTTTTCTTACTAAAAAAACTTGAGAATTGAGCATAGTGTTCCTTGTTTAAGACACTAGACTTTGTATTTAGTTTTAACAGCACCCCTCCTAAGGGTTGTTAACAAACTACCCTAAAGGGTGTTGTTATTAAAACCTTTTTTTTTCTACATAATTTTGCTATGGGTTAACAGCACAAATGTGGTAGTACATTGGTATTTTAGATATGTATTGCAATTAGTCGGACCGCATTATAGAGTATGAGGATTGCAGTATTCTTGTAGAAATGTTGAATGATAAACTATATTCTAGTTATTTTAGGGAGTGTTCAGGGTCGCATTTTCTTGTATATTATATGATTATCATGTTTAGAAAACGCACATAATCATTTTGTAGTGTTTGGCATCAAATTTCCAAAAATGGATCTATTAGACAGCAGACACTAAAAAACTGATTATCTGCTTATTGCGACATTAAACAACATAATTAAATTCAAACACTATGTATGAGTTACACGTTTTGCTACAACTGATTATTTAATTATGATTATTCAAAACACAATCTATTTTGAGAAAGCAATCCTCATCATCTCCTTAATACAAATAACCAAGTGGAACTTGCGAATCCCAATGAATATAATTTTCAGAGTTTATAAACAGTTTTCAACTATGCTCGTATGGCAAGAACAAATCACGAAACTATGCTCGTATACCAAGAGATATCACACTAGTGAATATAAATCCGTGAAACATAGTAACAACTACATAGAAACCGAAACATTTGAAGCAAAGAGATCCAAGAAAGCAAAAAATGCTAGCGGAACAAGGTTCTAAAACGTGGCTTCTTGAAGCCCCCTGAACAAGCCAAAAACTACCAAAAAGATGGGGTGCAGGGGTACTACTATTCTTTGTTACTAGCGATATCATCAACCAAAATAGATCTCCATATACATAACATTAGGGACTATTCATACTAATTTTCAGCCTTCTTGAAGTGAGGACTAATTAGCCCAGCAATCTCGAGAAAACCAGCTTGATCCCTCTGTCCAAATATCTTTTTCAGCTTCTCATCACATACGATAACCCTTTTGTTTGCTGGATCCTGCATACAAATATGAAAACAGTGAATTAGTTACCAGTTTTGCAACCATACATAAAGATGCTTACACATAAGACAGCAACTCAGCTTAGAAATTTGTATTTCAACAAAAGCACAGAACTTTGATATCTTAGAAGGGTGTTGGGTGCGTTATAAGAGTTTAATGTGATACACAAGATAGCATTGTGATGTTCTTCTATTTCGAGAGATTCTTACAAGCAAATAATCAGTTTTTAGTGTGTCCACAAACTCAGATTTCAGTATATATTAATCACGAAACATATAACTCTTTAAATTGATTTACATGTTGAAGCAACGACATGTCCAAGGCCCCAACTTAAATCCATTCTATTCTATACATTCAAAGCAAATCAGACAAAAATGTAAAATCAGACAAAAATGTTTATGAGGCTCAGACAGGGTGGGAATCGAAAAAAGCGTAAACATCCGCGATGGCTGCAAATCTACTGATTTGCCCCGCCAATGCGCGGACAATCACAACTTTAGTCATATCTGCAGAGATTCATCACAGTTCCCCCTTAATTTTGTCATTACTAGCTCAAATTAATAGTTCAAATTTAAATACTATATGATACTTCACCCGATTCATATTTATCATTCAAGAGTAGTTTATTTCATATAAATTAGTGATTGGTTACGACTTGTTTGACCCGTTTGAGTCAAACTTAGCCCATTCACCAAACGGATACTTTTAATACATGCCAAATGGTTTATTTAATTCATCTACTCGTTTACAACTCAATTCATGCCTTTTTAATACCACTTAACTCATTTAGTCCATTTTTCAATCTAACCATACATCTTGATCCCACAAAACCAATATTACAAGTTCCTAGAATCATCATAACCTAGCTCATTATCTAGCCAAATGATGTCATGAACTCATTTTATCATATTATGCAAAAATTCCTAGAAATTTCTAATCAAGCTTATTAAAACCAATCAACGTATCAATTTCAACTCTTAATCGCATTCTAGCAATATAATTTAAATCTTTTATCATCAAATCACACAAACAAGTAATACCATCTGAGGGGCTTAAATGAACTTACATCATTGATTTGGATTTGGATTATACTTATAAGGAGTCAGATCAAGCTCTCTTAAAAAATTGATCCTCTCCTGATCCCCTTTCGTATTCAAAAAAACTTGACTTGCCAAACGGTTTTCTCTTCGGCTATTACCTATGTCTGTTTGGCGGTCAGCAGGTTCGGACTAGCGAGGGAGGTGTCGAGCAGGCGGGATAAAGTATAGCTCTTGCCTGGCCTTAACCTTGACTGACTTGCTAGGCTGGGAAGGTGCTCGAGCAAGACTAGACTGAGTGAATTGCACCAGAACGAAGAACAGAGGGTATTGACTGATTAACAGCTCAGTGAGGAGTGAACCTTCTGGCTGATCAATCTCACCGGAGTGATGGATTGCCAGCAGCGAAGTTCCTTTTCTACAAGACACTGGAATAGTAGAATAGGGTCTATCTTATTCGAAAAGGCTTAGAGCCGCAACGCAAGGAAAGATCCATTAACTAGCGTCCTATAATTAAGGCTAACACACATGTATCACCTAATCCAGGAATTTAATCAAACAACTAGTGAAGTCAATATTATAACTAGAGTACACAAGCACCTAAAAACTAGAGTAATTCTCAATCAAATCAATAAACAATCACTTGTGAAACATAGATTTAACATAGGAGATAACAAAGCAAAATATTCTTCTTGTTAACACAAATACAAAGATTTAATTTTTATCAAATATCTATACTAATCTATTCATAGGAAAAAATATTGTTAAAGAGCAAATGAACTTACATCATTGATTTGGATTTGGCTTATACGGAGTCAGATCAAGCGCTCTTATAAAATTTATCATCTTCTGATACCCTTTCATATTAAAAAAAAAATGGCTTGCCTGATAATTTTGCTCTAAGTATCTGGCAGACAACCCATGGCCACGAAGGTGCGCTAGAATACGGCCAAGCTCGAGCTTTAGTCTTTTATCGGGGTCGGTCTCTACAATTCGAGCATAATTGCGAAACCGACTTGCAATCTTCTTTTTCTTTTGAGATTTTGCAACACTGTGCCAATTTGATGAGACTTGTGATTTTGCAACACTACTGTAACACCTTTTCCTTGTTCTCATTCTTATTGTAAATTGGTTATAATGATGCTAGGGTTATAGAGGATATGGTGAAAGAAAGTATGTGGTAGGCGATGTTTATCACAAGTGGTTTAGGGTTAAAGTAACGTGTGATTAGCTTATTTCATTTCTATGTGTTGGATTGTATATATAGAGGTGTAAATTGTGTAGGGAGGTGTATAATGATGCTAGGGTTATTATAGGCTATAATGGGAAATTGTGTACCAAAAGTTGACTGATGCTATCACCGACAAGGAAATATACATTTCCCGCCTTTTTAGATGAACAGTCATATTTATCTACCCCCATGCCCTATCACTTCTATTCACAATCATCATTATCCCTCTCTATCTCTACAACAAGTGGGGGAGCACGCTGTTTCTTCGAAGCAAAATTGTACGGAGTATCTGTTTTGTTGCAAATTTTTTTTCTTTAATATTAAGTAGTGTTTTCAAACAAATATTGTGTTATGTTTTGTAATAATGTAAATGTCAGTTTAAAAGAGTTAATTGTGTATTGGGTTGTGTAAGTTTCCTGTTTTTGCGAAAATTACTGCAGAGGCCTCTGCAGTAATTGGTTACCTTTTTCAAGGCTAGTTTTTTATTTATTCCCTAAAAGGCCTCCTATTTCGCTGCAAAATGTACCAGAAATATATTATGGACACGTGTCAGCTTCTCGTCAATTTTAAAATAAAAAATAAAATAAAATAACGTATTCCCCATACTACTTGCAGCGAAATGCAATAGTAATGGGCCCACCCCACCTCTCTCTTCCATTTGGACCCACTTTTATAATAAAAATAAAATAAAAATTGTATCTCTGCACTAATTTGCAGCGAAATACATCAAGGGGACCCCACCATATATCGATTTTAATAAAAAAAAAAAAAAATTGTATTTCTGCTCAAACTTGCAGCGAATTACATTTATTGGGACCACATGTCGCTTTCAACAAGTCTACTCAAATTGTATTTCTCCACATGTCGCTTTCAACCAGTCCAAGTTACATTTTTAACCTTAAACTTTTTAATATTTACAAGTTTTTTATATAACAAACTTTATTTATCAAATGTTTAGCAAATATATAGCAAATTCGTTAATAAAAAAAATAACGTTGCGAAGAGCTCTAAATTACGAACAAAACGAGCCCAATATTAATATGCTTTTGAAGTACGTACGATTTTATAAAAAATACTGAAACAAGATTTATATATATATATATATATATATATATATATATATGGGATATCTTACATACATCAAAGTGTAGGCAATTAGCTACAAATCTTACTAATAATTTTGACGTACGTACGATTTTATTAATGAATTCGCTATATATTTAGCGAATAAAGTTTGTTATATAAAAAATTATAAAGATTAAAGAGTTTAAGTAGTATGTATGTATGTATAATATTTTCTTTAAGAAAAAACTTACATAACACACGCTTTGAGTCAAAGACGTACAATTCTATGAAAGAAAAGTATCGTTTTAAAATAAAAACATAAACATTCATAAACAAAAAAATGGTAAACTGTACAATTCTATGAAAGATAAATACCGTTTTTTTGGTCCAATGAACCTTTACTTTTTTAGTATAATTGTACGTTTTTTTGTTTCAATGAACTTTCTTGTTTCAATATTTTTTATATAATCGTACGTACTTCAAAAGCATATCAATATTGGGCTCGTTTTGTTCGTAATTTAGAGCTCTTCGCAACGTTATTTTTTTTATTAACGAATTTGCTATATATTTGCTAAACATTTGATAAATAAAGTTTGTTATATAAAAAACTTGTAAATATTAAAAAGTTTAAGGTTAAAAATGTAACTTGGACTGGTTGAAAGCGACATGTGGAGAAATACAATTTGAGCAGACTTGTTGAAAGCGACATGTGGTCCCAATAAATGTAATTCGCTGCAAGTTTTTCCAGAAATACAATTTTTTTTTTTTTTTTTTTTTTTTTTTTTTTTTTATTAAAATCGATATATAATGGGGTTCCCTTGATGTATTTCGCTGCAAATTAGTGCAGAGATACAATTTTTATTTATTTTTATTATAAAAGTGGGTCCAAATGGAAGAGAGAGGTGGGGTGGGCCCATTACTATTGCATTTCGCTGCAAGTAGTATGGGGAATACGTTATTTTATTTTATTTTTTATTTTAAAATTGACGAGAAGCTGACACGTGTCCATAATATATTTCTGGTACATTTTGCAGCGAAATAGGAGGCCTTTTAGGGAATAAATAAAAAACCAGCCTTGAAAAAGGTAACCAATTACTGCAGAGGCCTCTGCAGTAATTTTCGCCCTGTTTTTTTAGGGAATGCTTCTAGTTTTTTTGAATTTGTGTGTGTTGTCTTTCATAAATTGCTAGTAGGTGTGCAGTCAAAGTTTTGAGTATAGGAATTTTTTTGTCAAAGCAGCTTCTGATAGTTTAGGTTTTCAAGCAACCTAGCTGAATCATCTTGTCAAACAGTAATGTATGATTTTTATTGCCATTAAATATGGTTTTTTTTTTTTTTTTTTTTTTTTTTTTTTTTTTTTTTTTTTTTTTTGAGACGAAGGAGACTCACTTTTAATCATTTATTTATTTTACTTTCACTTACACTACAACAAACAGGATGACGGGCGACGACACTTTCGGCGGCGAGGCCCTTGTCCCCGCCGAAAGTCGCTAAACGACAAAAACAGCGCTGAGCTGGCACACAATCTCGCTGACCGGCCATTGCATTTTCAACGCAAACTTTCAGCGGGGACATGTCCCCGCCGAAAGTGGTTTTGCAGACCACAACTTTGACCAAAATAGTCACAATTTCAAAGCCACCTTTTAGCGGGGACTGTCCCCGCCGAAAGTGTTGCATAATATTTGACCAAAATAGTTGCACTTTTATTGTCCCGGGTATTATTCCCGCCATTACTTTTGGCGGGGAAATGCATAACTTTTGGCGGGGACATGTCCCCGCTAAAAGTTTAGGCGCCAAATTTCCCTCCAAGCTGCAACTTTTTCCCAAAAACTTTTTAATATATATTATAACATACACCTAATACATATTAAATCATAAATTCGGCAAAAAAATACAAAACACACATAACAATGGATGGTTTGACGCCGGAACAGGAGTGGGCAAAGGTTTTATCACACGAGCTCTTGTATAATGAAATTATAAATCATTGGGGCGTTGAAATTTTTGATGAATATGGTTCGTACGCGAACTGTGCACCGTGGCAGAGAGACCGGATTCTGGTATGGTTGAGGAAAAAAGTCATACTATATAGAGTATTTGGAAGAGGTAGATACTGCTGAAGCTCAACGTGCTGCTGAAGCTCAAGCTGCTGCTGTTGGAGGTGAGGATGAAGCTGAAAGCACGTTTGATGAAGCTGCAGCTGTTGATAATCTGGAAAATAGAATAACAAGTCTTGAAGCTACGTTTGCATATCTCAAGGAAATGAGAGCAAGGAAAGGAAGAGGTGGTGCGAGTTCAAGCAAAGCGGGAGTTAGCCGCAAAAAAAAGTAAACGGGTTGTTTCATTTGGTTGTCGTGTTGTTTAGTTTGAGTTGTTTTGTTTGGTTGTCGAGTTGTTTAGTTTGAGTTGTTTCGTTTGATCTGGTTCATTTGCTTGTCGAGTTTTTTAGTTTGAGTCTGTATGAAAATGTATCCGGTTTACAACTCTTGTGTGGTTTGAATAAAATGTTTGCCTTCGTGTTTGAAGCTAAGCGTGTGGTGTTTCGGATTCCTTTATAAACTGCTTAGGTTCTTACTGTGGACGTTTTTTAGATTAATAATTACAATCTTGAGTGTTTGGATAGAAGTTTACGATTTTTAGTGGTAAAGCAACAACAACAACAATAACACAACACAACAAACAACATTTTATTAAACAACAACAACAATAACACAAGAAACAACAAACAACAACAATAACACAAGAAACAACAAACAACAAGAATAACACAATAAACAACAAACAACGAGAATAACACAAGAAACAACAAACAACAACAACAACAGCAACATCAACAACAACAGCATTACATACGAAGATTTTCCATGTCACCTAACAAGTCACGGAGTATTGCATCCGATTGACATGCGTAGTCATTGTTGTCTGGATTCGTTGCCATTGCAAGTCTTGCCTCGAGCAACCTGACTTTTGTCTCTAACACCTGTTTTTGTGCCTCCAGCATATTTATCCTAAGATCTTTTTCATGGCAGTTTGTGCACCCAGAACCGTGAGATGTTGAAGCAGAATATATTACTTGTAATTGTTCATCAAATTCAGTCTTCCACATAAAATATCCACATCCATGACCTTTCTCTCTTGGCTTCGAAAGAGGACATGCATAATACTCCAATCCAAATGTATCTTTTTGATGTGACGTTCTTTTTTTTTATATTTCCTACTCCACAAGTACACATAAAAGGATTATATCGCTGCATTCTGGTTGACAGTGTGTGTTTGTAGTTGTGTGTGGTAGAATCGTGATCGGGGTGGCCCGATCTACAAGTTGAGTTGATAAAAGGTGGTGGCCAGAAAAAGATTCCGGCGGCCGGAAACTGCTGGTGTCGTCGGAAAATGAAAACTACTAGAGAGAGAGAGATATAGTGAGATGAGTGTGTGTGTGAGATGATATGGGTTAGATGAGTGTGTGTGAGTTTATATTGTGAGTGGATAAAAGTTGTTAGGTGAGAACATATATATCCCGTGACCTGTTAGGTGGGAACATTTTTGTAGTTATAGCATCTCGACTCGTTCGTTTAACATAGCATCTCGTGTATAACCATAGCATCTCGACTCGTTCGTTTAACATCTCGTGTAATATCACATCATCTCGACTCGTTCGTTTAACATCTCGTGTAATACCACATCATCTTGACTCGTTCGTTTAACATCTCGTGTAATACCACATCATCTCGACTCGTTCATTTAACATAGCATCTCGTGTATAACCATAGCATCTCGACTCGTTCGTTTAACATCTCGTGTAATACCACATCATCTCGACTCGTTCGTTTAACATCTCGTGTAATATCACATCATCTCGACTCGTTCGTTTAACATCTCGTGTAATACCACATCATCTCGACTCGTTCGTTTAACATCTCGTGTAATACCACATCATCTCGACTCGTTCGTTTAACATAGCATCTCGTGTATAACCATAGCATCTCGACTCGTTCGTTTAACATCTCGTGTAATACCACATCATCTCGACTCGTTCGTTTAACATCTCGTGTAATATCACATCATCTCGACTCGTTCGTTTAACATCTCGTGTAATACCACATCATCTCGACTCGTTCGTTTAACATCTCGTGTAATACCACATCATCTCGACTCGTTCGTTTAACATCTCGTGTAATACCACATCATCTCAACTCGTTCGTTTAACATCTCGTGTAATACCACATCATCTCGACTCGTTCGTTTAACATCTCATGTAATACCACATCATCTCGACTCGTTCGTTTAACATCTCGTGTAATACCACATCATCTCGACTCGTTCGTTTAACATCTCATGTAATACCACATCATCTCGACTCGTTCGTTTAACATCTCGACTCGTTCGTTTAACATCTCGTGTATAATCATAGCATCTCGACTCGTTGAGAAAACTTAATTAAAATGATTTAACTTAATTATAAATGATTTAACTTAATTATAAATGATTTAACTTAATTAAAATGAATTAAAAATAATTTTAAATGATTTAAATTAATTATAAATGATTTAACTTAATTTAAATGATTTAAAAATAATTTTAAATGATTTAAATAAATCATAAATGATTAAAATTAATTATAAATGATTTAAAAATAATTTTAAATGATTTAACTTAATTAAAATGAATTAAAAATAATTTTTAATGATTTAAATAAATCATAAATGATTTAAATTTATTATAATTAATTAAATTTTAAAATGATTTAAAAATCATTAAAATGGTGAACACTTTCGGCAGGGACATGTCCCCGCTAAAAGTTTTCACCAATAAATTTTTTTTCCCTCTAACCATTTAATTTATCCCGCCAAAGTTTTTGGCGAGGTATGAAAACTTTTAGCGGGGACATGTCCCTGCCAAAAGTATATACTAAAAGACAAGACACACTTTACGCGGGGACATGTTGCCGCGGAAAGTAAAGCTCACAACCACCCCTATTATTATCAGATCTGCAATTCAATAATTGTAAAAAAAATATAAACCATCGTCCCAAACTAAACCATCTCCACCATCTCCAAAACTTCACCCACCACACTCGCACCACTACTTCACCGTGCACCACCATCTCCTTCTCCACCACCACTACTTCACCGCACCACCATCTCCACCACCACTACTTCACCGCACCACTATCTCCAGCACACTCGCACCACTGTGCACCGGATAATTTTTCCTCAAACCCTCTAATTTTATAATTCTTCCTCAAACCCTCTCATTTTTTATTCTTTCTCTTCTTTTCTCCTTTCTTCCTCAAACCATCTCCACCACCACTGCGCCGAGGTATTTTTTTGATTGTTTTAAAAAAAAATTATTGCTAACACAATTATATAAAGGTGTTACCAATAATTAATTGTTTGCGTTTATTGTTTTTATTTTTTGATTTTTTTAATTAATTTTCTTGTTAATTTTGTTGGTACAGTTGCTGAGAATTGAAGCCAGACCCGAAGCCGAGACCACATACGAGAGCCCACTACCAAGAGGTATTATTATTATTGTCCATGTGCTAGTTGTTATAACAATGGTTGGATAAAGTACGAAGATTTGTTTGATCACATACACTCAAATGGTTGGGACCAAAGTTATACGAAATGGTATAATCACGGTGAACCGGATACCCGAACATTGGTACCCAACACAAATCATCCCGGGACGAGTGACATGGCTGATTTCCTTCATGATATGTGTCCGAATGAGCCAACTCAAGAAAATATTGGCGAGACAAGTAACGAGCCAACTCAAGCAACAACACTTCCTCAACGTAACGAGTTTGAAGCGTTACTTGCCACTGCTAACGACCCACTATACCCGGGCTGTACATGGATGTCTTCATTGGACTTTATGGCAAAGTTTACGAACATTAAGGTCAAAGGTAAAATGAGTGACACCACGTTTAACGAAACACTAAAATTTCTACGTGAATGCTTCCCGCCCGTTCTAGGATACAAAATCCCACAGTCATACTATGAAATAAAGAAAACATATAAAACGATCGGGTTAGGATACGAATCCATACATGCTTGTGTAAATGATTGTTTTTTATATCGGGGGGTGGGTAACGAAGATTTGCAGAATTGTCCCATCTACGATGCTAGTAGATGGAAAGACAAGAACACACTGGGGAAGAAAGTTCCTAACAAGGTGTTGCGTTACTTTCCTATCATTCCTAGACTACAACGTTTGTACAAGTCTAAACACACTGCAAAACATATGACTTGGCATGCTTCTGGGCAGTCTACGGAGAACGGTAAGATGCAACACCCGGTTGATGGTGAAGCATGGAAGAAATTTGATATCGAGTATAAGAAAGAATTTGCTTATGAAAAAAGAAACGTCCGATTAGGGTTGGCTGCTGATGGTTTCAATCCGTACGGCAACCTTAGTCAGTCTTACAGTATGTGGCCGATAATATTAACAACATACAATATGCCTCCTTGGATATGTATGAGAGAGACTTCTCTTATGTTGACGTTGTTAATTTCGGGCCCTAAATCACCCGGGAAGGACATAGATATTTACTTGAGGCCTTTGATTGAAGACCTTAAGACTTTATGGAAAGATGGGGTTATTACTACGGACGCTGTTACAGGCGAAGAATTCTGTATGAAAGCAGCGCTTTTATGGACTATCAATGACTTTCCCGCTCGAAGTAGTTTGTCAGGGTGGAGTGGGCAAGGTTACAAGGCATGTCCGACCTGTAATATAGAGACTCCATCTATGCGCGTGTTAAGCAAAACCGCTTATGTTGGTCACAGAAGATTCTTAAAAGCCAACAACAGATGGCGGAAGAACAGAAAGGCATTCTATACTCAGCTCGATGATAGACCACCTCCTAAAAAATATACCAGTCATGACATCTGGACTCAACTTGGGAGATTGCCTATACGTATCCCGGGGAAACATCCAAGTTTTGGGGGTGCGAAGAAAAAACGTGATCCTGACCGCGAATTGAATTGGACCAAAGTATCTATTTTCTACGAGCTAAAGTATTGGTCTTTTCTTACACTAAAACACAATTTAGATGTCATGCATATCGAAAAAAATGTGTGTGAAAGTGTGTTGGGTACTTTGTTAATGAATGACAAATCAAAAGACACCAACAAGGCAAGACAAGACTTACAAAATTTGAATATTCGTAATGCTTTGTGGCTCGTCAACAAAGGCGGTGGGAAGTGCTCTAAGCCTCATCCCACGTACTCTTTCACAACTGAAGAAAGAAAACTTTTTTGTCAATTCATCAAAGGTACGCGTTTTATTTCAGAATTTATTTGTTCCAATTCAATTCGCGTATTCATTTCGACAACTTATTCTAATATCATGATTTGTTTTCCCAATTGATCAAAGGTGTTAAACTACCTGATGGGTTCGGATCTAACTTCAAGCATAAAGTGACAGACAGTGATAACAACATAACAGGCTTGAAGGCTCATGACTGCTATATAATGATGCAGCGGTTACTTCCTGCTGGACTTCAAAATTACTTGAAGGACCAAACCATCGCAACACCAATAATCGAGCTTTGTTCATTCTTCAAACAAATATGTGCTCGAACTTTGATGGTGGATGACATGTTGAAAGCTAAAGAACAGCTTATCAATATTTTTGTGCAGTTTCGAGCAAATCTATCCTCCAGCTTTTTTTGACATTATGATTTACTTGGTTATTCATCTACCCGAAGAGGCTATTCAAGGCGGGCCTGTTTACATGAGGTGGATGTATCCATTTGAAAGGTACATGAAAAAGCTCAAAAATTATGTCAGAAATAAAGCTAAGCCTGAAGGATCAATAGCGGAGGGTTATATTGCTGATGAAGCATTAACTTTCTGTTCGCATTATTTTTGGGGTGTTGAGACGAGATTTAATCGTCCTGACCGGAATGAGGACGGTCCAAGCCCAACAAGTCGATTTCAAGTGTTTCAATCAGCCTGTAAACTGAATGGTAAACAATCATTAATTCGGCTTGAACCGGACGCAATGCAGAAAGTAGTATGGTATGTACTACACAACAGTCATGAAATCGACCCGTACATGAACGAGTACAAGAGGTACACATTTTATTTCAAAATTTTGTTTTACGTAAGTTATTATTCGACGACTTATTCTAATATCATGAACATTTACAGGGAATTTCCTGGCAATGACATACAAGAAGGATTTCCTCGCTGGTTTGGGAACAAGGTAGACTTGTTGTATGTAAAACCCTGTAAAAATAACGACTATTACTCATCTATATCCAGGGCTGTAAATGAACCGGATGAACACGAACGGAGATCTGTTCATGTTCATTCATTTAATTTTGACCGGACAAATAAACAGACACGGACGCTTAAACGAACGAATTTTCTTGTTCATGTTCGTTTATTAAGAAAATGAATTGTTCATGTTCGTTTATGTTCGTTCATTAAGACACTAAACGAACGCTAAACGAACATAAACGATCGAACATAAATGAAAATAGACAAACAAACATAAACTTTATTGAAATCTTCACAATATATTGTTTTATAAGTGTTGCTTTGTTTAAACAAATCAATTTTTAAAATTATAAAATTAAAAGATATGATATATGAACATAAATAGATAAATAAACATAAACGAACTTTAACGAACGCCTAATCGGATGTTCACGAACATAAATGAACGAACGAGACTTTTGTTCATGTTCGTTCATTTAACTAAACGAACATAAAATATTGTTCATGTTCATTCATTTAATAAACGAACGAACATAAACGAACTTTTTACCGAACGATTCATGAAATGTTCACTGAATGTTCAGTTCATTTGCAGCCCTATCTATATCTATTCTTAACTTTTTTTTCTTGGATTCGTGAATTGAAAGTAAAGGACGACCCAAGTTGTACTTCTGAGTTGTTCGCTTTGGCTTGTGGACCATCATGTGCTGCATTCTCAGCCGACTCTTGCACAGTGAACGGTGTGAAGTTTATCATACATGACCGTGATTTACGTCGTTCAACCCAAAACAGCGGAATTTCAACTCCTAATCCTAGCGGAGGAATGTATTATGGCCAGCTTGAAGAAATTATCGAGCTTGAATATATTCCGTTCAAGGTTGTGTTGTTCAAAGTTAAATGGTTCGACACTAATAACAATGGTCGCATAAAACGTTCTACCTATAGAAACAACATTACACAAATTATGACAGATCGTGTATCGTTTGAAAGTGAACCATACATTCTTGCAACACAAGCAACACAAGTCTTTTACCTTGATTTCCCGGGTAAACGTGGTAATGTCAAGGCCGTCCAAGATTCTTATCATCGAAAGATTTGGAACCCGGATATCATCGTGGTAGAAGACAATCAGGATGTTGTACATGACAACACATCATCACATGTCACACTCTCTGCTGAGTTGGATACGTTGAATTATGACACCATAAATAGAGATGTTGAGCCAGCGGAAGTTGAGGCACCACCACAACCAATTATCACTTATGTCGACGACGACGAAGATAATATTGATTATGATGACCACGTTCCTCATGATTTAGCATCTGATGGTGAAGATTACGTCGATCGTGAAGATGAAGCTGACACTAATAATGAGGGTTTTTATGTTAGTGATGAGGGAGATTGATCTCAAATTGTAATTTGTTAAATGAAACTTATTTGAATGAAATTGTTATCGAGTGGTTAAATGTGTTTATTTATTTATTTAATTATTTATTATTATTATTATTATTATTTTGTATAAATTGTTATTTATTTCAATGTGTGTGTATATGCGTATATGATGAGGCAAAAAATGAACCACTTTTAGGGGGTCATTTAAGCCCGGAATTGAATTTATTTGATCAAATATTGCCCTAAATCGTTCCTTTTGTGATTTTAGGTACTTTGGGAGTGAAATCTGGAAAAGGAAGCAATTCGGACGTTTTTGGAGCATAAAAGTGAAGAAAACGCCAAAGTCTTAATTTTCCTTGCTGGGAACAGTAGGTGACGGCGTCAAGAGCAACACCCTGACGGCGTCAAGAGTAAATTCCATGACGACCCAGTACATATTGGACGGCGTCACGAAGTAGGGCGTCAAGAGTAAAAGTCATGACGGCCTGGAAATGCACAATACATGACGGCGTCAGAAGTAGATCAAGGCAGTCAGAGAAGAGTTTTGGCGGCGAGGTGACGGCGTCACAAGTTTGGTCTTGACGCCGTCAGACCCTATTTCCTATATATAGTTTTCTAATTTTCACATTAAAAAGAGAGAAGTTTTGGAGAAACCCTAGTACGAACTTCGTGCGAATTTTACAGGTTTTTCAAGCGTTCTAAGCCCTTGATACCTTTCATGTGTAATTGAGATAAGTGTTCTTTTAATTCAATCAATATGTCTATGTGTTGGTTGTCTATATCTTGTTCTTGTCTTAATTCCATCATGCTAGGCTAGATCTATCTTGTGTTTGCTTGGATCTAATGAAACCTAGATGTTAATTATGTGTTGATTACTTGTTTATAATTGTCTTGGATGAATGATTTATATGTTAGGCTTAAGAAAACTGGCAGATCTCCAATTGGTAACATTCATGAACGTCTTAGGAAACATGAACCGATGTGCACTAGGTCTTTATTGGTTGTATTTAATGCATGAGCTACTGTTTATAATCCCTATGGTTGTGCTGGGCATGGCATAGGTGGAGATAAGAGCACATAGAACTGGGGAGTTAAGTGCGCTACCCCATGAATGGTATTAAGGAATACAATCCGTCATCCATGCAACTATAACAAGTAATTAACGTGTAAAAGATGTCTAGGGAGTAGTGAAATCTAAGTAAACACATTTTCTCCACTTATTGCTCACAACTTTAGTATAATTTAGTTTATTTTCATTTCTAGTATTTTATTTTGATTGCATCTTTAGTATTGGGTTAGTTGACTAGCAACTATTTCCGCCAAAATCCTTCAAACCCGAGATTTTTATTTGCTTTCTAAAAAATATAAAAATACAAAAAGAATCATCCCTCACCTTTAGAACTAGTATTTAGGTTTTCTAATCCTAGCGACACTATTCCTAGCTGAACGATCAATCCTCCGGTACTTGTCACTATACTATACTACAACGATCAGGTACACTGCCTGGTGGGGGTTGTAAGCTTCTCAAGATCCCTTGAGAGGTAAAGCCTAGTACGATTCCCACGTATCAGTATATGTGTATATGTGTTTCTTCACTAATTATATTTTCTTCTACTAGTACGTTTACAGATGCAGATGTTGTTTCTAGGAGCCACGGTGGCGATGGAGGCAATGAGCCACCCCGTGGTCCGACGAGGATAGGCAGTGATTGTCAGAGTAAGAATTTCTAGATTATTTTAATTAAACTTGATTATTATTTGAAATTGATAACTTGTTATTTTATATCATCATCACTTAAATTTGGTTACTTGTAGTATCTAAATCCAGACCTCCCAAGCCCAATGCCAAAATTGGGAAAGGCGGGAAGTCGGTGCGTGGTCCCACAAAGAACACGCGGCTCCGCAATGAGAGGAAAGAGACTGGTCGTCCGGTATCGATCAGATTCCGGAAGAACGACAAAGGGATGTGGGAGCATGTGGGCGAGCACGCGAAGTGGTTCTCCAACTTGGTCGGGGAATTGTTGCGGCAATCAATTCCTATGCATTACAAATCCTGGTCGGCTGTTCCTACTACCGCGAAGGCCCACATCGACGACCAGCTTCACGTAAGTTTTTTTTATTTTTTTTATCTTTTATTTTTTTAATTATTGTGTTTGTTTATTTTAACTTTGCTATTTATTTAAATTTGATTGTTTAATTAAATTTGAATATTTATTTTAATTATATTTTATTGCAGCATTATTTTGATCTCGGCGAGCACCTTGCCAGTGCTGATGGAGAGGATATTGTCAACAGTATCGAATATTATCTCCAAAAGCGATACGACGACAACAAGTGGCGGTACAAAAAGATAAATTTTACTGAGCAAGGTGGGATGGAGAAGCTGGAGGAGATCAAGGCAAAACGCCTGGAGAACATGTCGGAGTCGGATTGGGAACAATATGTAAATTTATGGATCCACACTTTATTATTATTATTATTATTATTATTATTATTATTATTATTATTATTATTATTATTATTATTATTATTATTATTATTATTATTATTTCTATTATTATTATTCTTATTGTTAATAATAATAATAATAATAATAATAATAATAATAATAATAATAATAATAATAATAATAATAATAATAATAATAATAATAATAATAATAATAATAATAATAATAATAATAATAATAATAATAATAATAATAATAATAATAATAATAATTCATTTATATAACATTTTTTATTATTTATAATACTCAGGTTAAGCACTGGTCGAACCCGGATAATTTGAAGAGAGGGGAGACCAACAGGCAGAACCGGCTCGCCAATCTGACTGCCAGCCTTCATGGGTCGCATTCGTTAGCTGTTATACGCGATAACTTCGTAAGACGCTTTTTAATCATTTCATTTATATATATAGTGTTTGGTGAGTCGTTATTGAGTTTATTTATAAACATCTGAGAGAACCCACCGACGCTGTGGATGGTAGAGACTTGATCGCGATGTACAGACACAACCATACGAGAGACGGCGTTTGGGAGTCTGCATTGTCCGAGACTAGATATGTAAGTATAATTTATTTCCATAAAACTCACCCACATTAATGCAAATATAATAAATCACGACTTATATATTACTTTGCTTATTTTTTTGTAAAACAGAACCAGATGATACAGATGCGGACGGAGAGCACCTCCGGGGGGACGACCATGTCTGACCTCGATATTATGCGCCACGTGATCGGTGGCAAGCAGCGAGGTCATATTCCCGGCGTAGGTCCAGTCTTACCCGGCGGTGGTCGTCAGACGACCCTTAGCGCCGCACGAGCTCGTGATCAAGCCTCCGCGTCCTCCCTACACGAAACAGTCCAGAAGCAAACCCAGGAGATGTCCCAGCAAAGGACACTGATTGATATGTTGGTGGGGTGGGCTAAGACACAGCCGGGTTTCCCCGCTGAGCTAGCGACTCAGGCGACGACGTCGGGATCCCAGGAGGCTTCACCATCACCAGGTGAGTCTACAGGTACCCCGGAGGAGGGGAGTGGGGCTAGTGGGGGGAGTGGCGGGGACTCAGGAGTAGCGTATGGGTTGTTTTGGTTGATTTATATTTTGTTTTGGGTTATGGACAAATGTGTGGATAGTTTCATGGATTATTATGTGTTTATGTAGTTTATGTGTTAGGATTCCCGCTACATTGTTCCCACGTATAGTTTTGTAGCGTATAGCGGATAGCTAGCTTATGTAGTGATCATGTGATAACGGTTTTTGAACCGTATTTTGCGAATTTGGATACAAACACATGATTATGTTAATTTTTAAGAAATTTGGATATGTTTCATATTATGTTGGTGAATTTGTGATTTGAGTGTCTTGTGGTATTGTAATTAGGTTATATACAGGTTCTAGATTTGTAGTGATAATGTAGATTTTTTCCGGAAAAATTCTAGAAAAAATCTGGAAATTACCCATTTTGCAGCAATTTGCTGCAAAATGGGTCAGACACTTTTCGCGGGGACATGTCCCCGCCAAAAGGTTGTTGCATTAATAGTGAGCACAACTTTCAGCAGGGACCTGTCCCCGCCAAAAACCCACACCATTTACTTGGAAAATACTTTCACCTGGGAAGAGTCCCCGCCAAAAGATTGCATCATAAACTTGGAAAATACTTTCAGCGGGGATGCGTCCTCGCCAAAATGTTTGCATCATTTACTTGGAAAGTACTTTCAGCGGGGACATGTCCCCGCCAAAAGGTTTGCCACACTGGCAAGTTTGACCTGACCAATATTGTCCACTCTGGCAGCGTGGGTCCCACGTGTCACCGCCAAAAGAGTGGTACGTCGCCGCCAAAAGTTTACAGCGTGGGGCTTTGCCCGAGGCACTTTCGGCGGGGACATATCCCCGCCGAAAGGTTTGGGCGGGGAGAAGTCCCCGCTGAAAGCGAGGAAATGTCCCCGCTAAAAGCAGCTGTTGTTGTAGTGTTATTTAAACACATTAGGTCTTTTTATTTTTCCTTATCAGTTGCCCTAACTTTAAATTTTGTTACTACAATGTCTGGGTTAATGTTGCTTGTAGAATTGTCATTTTCTGCGAGCTCTTTTTTTCTTCCAGATCTGATGCGCCTGTGTTTTCAAAGAGAGGTTGAGGAGGAGCAGGTCTGGCAAGATGTTTTGCGTGCTCGGTGTGCACATATTTGTGATAAGCTCTTTGTATTAGGATGGTCTTATTGATCAGCTTGAGGTTTGTGGTAGTGATATCTTGGTAGCGCACTCAGTAATGGTATTAAGACTCGGTGATGATATTCTTGTGGCTGATTCTATCATGTACTTAAAAGTTGTACGTGGTTTTGAGGCTGACAGGCTGGGTCATATGCAGTTGTTGCTTGCCGCTTCTGAAGCGCATCTTTGCTGCAGGAGACGTTTTGTCACCCGTTTTGGTGGTCTTTGAGTAGTGTAATATTTTTAGAATGACATGGTGGTTGTTTGGAGTAGGTTGTGTTCTGCTGGCTGTATTCAAAGTTGTCAGCATGGTTTATCTGTGTTAAATTTCAGCGGTTTAGGGTTTTACATGTTGGTGGCTGTTGTTTTAATAAGTAGGTGTCAATGTTGTGACCTATATATTATGTGTTTATGTTGATCTCAGTTGAGCAAACGATCTTATAGAAGTTGACTTGAATTAACACTTAAGCTATAACGCGGAATATTAAAGCTTAACTTAAGAAGAACATTTTTAAACACTTTCAACACTTCAATATATTAATTATACGAGCACTCAATAATGCTAGGGTTTTACAACCTTGAAGTGAAACGAGAATAAAATAATACGTACATACTCTAACCCTAGGCACCTTCTTTTATAGACCAAGGAGTCCTATTAGGTTTACAATAACTTTCTACACAAGATAATATCTTCCTAATCGTATAAGATATACACACTATCTATTCCATAATTATCCATTCGTGTATACAAGTTTATCTCTTAAGCAGCAGATTCACCTAGCAGCATTTTGTTAACACTAGCAGCAGATTCATTATACTAGCAGCAGATTCTCATCAGCAGCAGTTTGACAATTAGTTAAATTCTGAGCAGTAGAATCTCAAAACCCAACAATCCTCCCCTAAACTTAATGGTTACTTCTAAATGATTAAGTTTCTTTAAAGCTTGATTAAACACAAGGAGGATGCTTCCAAACATACTACTTCTTCTTAGATGACTTTTGACCAAGGATCTTCTTATATTTTGATAACAAATTAAAAGCTTGATCATCAGTATCATAAGCCTTTTGTAGTTTAAGCTGCCTAGCACCATTCACCTTCTGATAAATAATTTCCAAGCATGATGCCAATGGATAATCCTTTTCAATCAACATATATAAAGTGTGTGGCCCAATGTCTAAAACATAAACCCCAGAACTTTGAAAGAGCATCCATTTTCTGACTTTGTATCTTCTGATCTCTGTCCATTCTGAGTCTTCCAAAGAAGGATCAAATATAAGTTTCAAAGCTCTCCAGATAACATAGTCAGACATAGCTTCTTGATTATTATAAGTCACCACACCAAACTTTGTAGCACCATACTTTTCTTTGAACAACCTCCATAGAGTACAAATATCCTCTCTGTCAAAATAGTACAACATCTGTTGAAGTCTAAGAAATCTAGATGTCTTTCCACCAGATCTTTTGACATCATGAAATGTTCCAACAGTGTTTAGATATCATGTACTTGCTTGAATAATTAGAAATTTGATTTCCACTGGTTCAACATCAACTACCTCAGGTTCTTCCCTCTTAGCAACCATAGTTAGAACCTGCATTTGTTGTTTTAAATGCTAAGGAGGAATATGTTCATAATCATCCACATACTCATCATTGCCATCATCTTCAGATTCAGAATTGCTCTGCACTGCTACATTCTGCTTTTTCCTAGCAAAGGTTTTCTTCCTTATACTTTTTCTTTTTGTACCTTTGCTAGAAGAAGTCTTTTCTTCTTCAATAACCTCTGTTGATTTAAGCTTTGCTTCACTAACTTTCTCAGGTACCAACTTCTTGTTCATTTGAGCAAAATGTTCTTCATCTTTTGCACAACCCATAGAAAAGAAGGTATCCATTTCCTTTTTAGCTTGTTGATACAAATTAAACACCTCTTGATCTGTCTTGTGTTTCAATTGTACCAGTTTCCAACCCTTCATTTTTTTAAGATATCTTTCATGCTCTCTCCTTTGTTGAAGTGGAGTTGGTCCTCTGAAAACTTTCTTCTTCCTTCTTATAGCAGCAGCTTCTTTCTTTTTCCTTGCTGTGAATTCTTTCATCCAAGCTGCAACATCAAATTCTGGAACTTCTTGTTCTTCAATTTTCACTAACTTGGAGAATTCAATGTCAGCATCCATTCTTATTTTCTTATCTACCCGTTCCTCATACCTCTTCAAATCCTCAGCTTCCCTATCAGCCGTTTCTTTTTGTTGTTGTAGTAGTTGTTGCTCAGCAATATCTTTTTTCTCTTGTTCTTTCCTTGCAATAGTTGAATCATGCTCAATTTGTAACTCTTTAGGCCAATAATGAAAAGGAATCTAGGAGTAATCTATTTCATCATCATCAGAATCTAGCATAGGTTCTTCAGTAACCTTGCCCTTCCCTTTATCAGCAGCATTAGATGATGAAATTGAACTTGTATGTCTTTTTGAAGGAGCAGGTTCTCTGACTACTACTCCCTTTACGGGTACTCTTGGTAATGAAGGTAGTATAGTGGATGTTAATTGTTGTGGTTGTGATTGACTTTGAGCAGCAGGTTGTTGTTGTGTTGGTTGAGGTTGTGATTTAGGTTGAACATCTGTTGTCTTCTTGCTTAACAACACCATAGTCTCAGCAGCAGCTTTGTCACTAGATCCAACAGTAGAACCTTGTGCATCAGCAGAATTGAGTTTCTCACTAGCAGCAGGATCAGCAGAATCCTGAGCAGCAGAGTTTTGTGCAGCAGCAGAGTTATTGGTCTTGTCAGTAGAATCCACTTTCATAGCAGCAGTCTCCATGTCCTTAGCAACAGAATCACCTAAGTTTTGCAAGGCTTCACCCATCAACCCTTAAAGTTTTGAGTTTTTCCACCACATTCTCTTGAACACAAATCAACTCCTCCATCACAGCTAGAGCTGGCATATCGTGTCTGACACGACACGATAAGACACGAACATGATAAGACATGAACACGAATGACCTAAACATGAACACGACACGATAAAAAATCGTGTCACTTTTTTCGAACACGAACACGACACGAAAATTAACAGGTTACACGATAAGGAACCTGTTAAGGGACCTGTTAACAAAAATACTAAATTTAAACCTTATAACTAATAAATCCTTAATAAAACCTTATAACTAATACATAACTAAACAAAAAGTCCTTAATAAATCCTTATAACTAATACATAACGAAACAAAAGTAAACAATTCTAATGTCTTCACTCTTCACCCGTAATCTCGTGTCCTCGACTTCAATTCAACAAACCTGAAAAGTGAAAATAATAATTAAAAGACTAGACTATTTAGGTGGACGATTGGGCTTCGGCCCATGGCAAACATTTGACACAAGAGTGATGATACAGATCTTTGTTTGCTTCGAATTGCGCAAGCGAATGGTAAAATACTTTCGTCCTCAATCATACAAAATATATACACAATGTAAGCAGCGTAACTAATTAAGCTAGTGATCTATTTATATAATGCATAGTTCTGCAGTGGCGTTTGAATTTTGCACTTTTTAGTTGAGACATAGTTTTTAAATATAGTTGAACAATAAAACTTTAAACAATGCAACTGTAAACTGTAAAGATAAATTTATTTATTTTAGAAAGTATGTTGTTTCTAGCAAAAGTTTAAACAATGCAACTGTAAACTTTAAACAATGCAACTGTAAACTGTAAACGACTAGCCAATCAAAAAGACGGAATAGGTTACGACTCGTTTTGCGCGAGTGTGGTTTGGCAGCAGTTGGGTTTTGAGTATAACCAAAACAACCAGTGAGGCAGTGACCAAACGGTTTAACGCAGCGTCAAGGACCAAACGCAAAGAAACACGACTTCCGCAATCGAGCCAACATAAAATTCGATTCTTAAGTTTTTCACAATTCAACTTTTTTAAGCTTACCACATAAGACAATAACACAAAAAGAATTCTTATTCACCAACAATATCACAACTAGGAAGTTACAACTCACATCACAAGTTATTTCATAACAGATTTATTATCCCACATGTATCAATAAGAATTTTAGGTTCCAAAATTTACAAAAGCATGTACTTATTCGAATGAGAACATCAAAACAAGGAAGACTAGAAACCTTACAACAATTAGCGTCGATTGACAAGAATCAAGGAAACACGAAATAGAGTAGCCCCAAATCCAAATCGGCAAGCAATCCTCACGCCTTCTTCCACAGGAACTAAACCCTTAAGAAAACCCATGTTGAGATCGGATTGTGGATTGATCTGTTAAAATTTTTTCCATGTTGAGATCGGATTGTAGATCGATTAAGGATTGTGGATCGATTAAGGTTGGATTTGGAGGAATTGAGTTATGGAGGCTGAGATAAAAAGATAGGAAAGAGGAAAGTGTTTTCTAATTTAGGGTTTATTTTTGAACATATATATACAACCCCTTAACAGGTCTCTTAACGTGTCTTAACAGGTCCGGACCTGTTAAGACACGAAACCTGTTAATTTTATTCGTGTCTTAACAGGTCCGGACCTGTTAAGACCTGACACGAAACCTGTTAAGAACAGGTCGTGTCGTGTCGTGTTAACAGGTCCGTGTTAGAAATTGCCAGCTCTAATCACAGCTTCATTACCCTGCTTGTCTGTAACCACAAATCCATCCATATCCTGAGGACTTTCAACCTCCATTGCATCATTCATTGTAACCTCCCTTGAAACCTTACCAGTATCCACATCCAACCGAGCATCATCTTTCACCAAATTAGCCTCCCCTGAACCCATTACCTTATTCTGTTCTTCATTCCTCCCATGTTTGGAAGCATCCTCTTCTAAATTGACAGAATGCTCAGGAGAACTGACAACTTGAGATGTGCCCACTTTCTTCAATCTTCTTAAGGAGGTTGAAGATCTTGATTTCTTTAAAGTCTTTATCTTTCTCTGCAACTTTGTAATCTTCTTAGCTTGTTCATTAGAAAGAGTTTGAAGACCAAGTATCTTATCCTCCAAAGTGTCACAATTAAGCTCCATGTTGGTACATGTAGCCATCAATTTCTTTAAAAGTTTCATACTAATCTCATCACTTCAACCTGTGTGACCTGGTCTGAGAGGTGAATCATTGACATTGGCATTTTGTACAGTATCATCAATCAATTCATTTGTCACTGATCTGTCCTCATCACTTCGACCTGTGTAACCTGGTCCAAGAGGTAAATCTTGGGACTTAAACTCAGTATCAAACCTAGTTTGATCATTTGAGCCCCCTGATGAGTATGTAAACACTCTTCATTTTTGTCTTATCTGAACTGCAAAAACATTTAAAAACACTTAGAAAAGCATCAAAATACTGAAAATATCCCAGGATCGTGTTTTATATGTTTAAGATGCAAAATGATTGAAAACAGATGAAAAACGAATAAAGTTTGCATAATTGGCAGTTTCAGTCCCTCGATTTTTAAAACTTTACAAAATCAGTCCCTGAGCATTTATTTTGAAAGAAAAATCAACAAAGGTATTTGGGAAATCATAAGTTGTCATAATTAGTCCTTTGGTGAAAAGTTTCAAAAGTTTACAAGTTTGGTCCCTATACTTTCAGAAAATGTCAGAAATGGTCCTTGGAGAGATATTATGAAGAAAAGTCAACAAAAGTCCACCAAGTATCATAAGATGACATTTTGAGTCCTTGGATTGCAATTTTCAAAGATTGGCGATTATGGTTGATACGTGGGAATCGCACCAGGCTTTACCTCTCAAGGGATCTTGAGAAGCTTACAACCCCCACCAGGCAGTGTACCTGATCGTTGTAGTATAGTATAGTGACAAGTACCGGGGGATTGATCGTTCAGCTAGGAATAGTGTCGCTAGGATTAGAAAACCTAAATACTAGTTCTAAAGATGAGGGTTGATTATTTTTGTATTTTTATATTTTTTAGAAAGCAAGTAAAAATCTCGGGGTTTGAAGGATTTGGGTGGAATTAGTTGCTAGTCAACTAACCCAATACTAAAGATGCAATCAAAATAAAATACTAGAAATGAAAATAAACTAAATTATACTAAGGTTGTGAGCAATAAGTGGAGAAAATGTGTTTACTTAGATTTCACTACTCCCTAGATATCTTTTACACGTTAATTACTTGTTATGGTTGCGTGGATGACGGATTGTATTCCTTAATACCATTCATGGGGTGGTGCACTTAATTCCCCAATCCTATGAGTGCCTACTTCACTCCTATGTCGAGCCGGCTAAGAAGCTCCTAACATGGGATCATTAGAATTTACTCATGCATTAAATACAACCAATAAAACCTAGTGCACGTCAGTTCATGTTTCCTAAGACGTTCAAGCATGTTACCATTTGGAGATCTGCCAGTTTTCTTAAGCCTAACATCGAAATCATTCATCCAATACAACCATAAACAAGTAATCAACACATAATTAACATCTAGGTTTCATTAGATCCAAGCAAACACAAGATACATCTAGCCTAGCATGGTGGAATTAAGACAAGAACAAAATATAGACAACCAATACATAGACATATTGATTGAATTAAAAGAATACTTATCTCAATTACACATGAAAGGGATCAAGGGCTGAGAACCCTTGAAAAATCTGTAAAATTCGTACCAAGTTCGTACTTAGGGTTTTTTCAAAACTTGTCTCTTTTTTAATGTGAAAGTTAGAAAACTATATATAGGAAATAGGGTCTGACGGCGTCAAGAACAAATTTGTGACGCCGTCATCTAGCCGCCAAAATACTTCTCGGACTGCCTTGATCTACTTTTGACGCCGTCATGTGTTATGTGTTTCCAGGCCGTCATGCATTTTACTCTTGACGCCCTACCTTGTGACGCCGTCAATTCTGTACTGGGTCATCATGGAAATTACTCTTGACGCCGTCAGAAATTCCTTCTTGACGCCGTCACCTACTGTTCCCAGCAAGGAAAATTAAGACTTTGGCGTTTTCTTCACTTTTATGCTCCAAAAACGTCCGAATTGCTTCCTTTTCCAGATTTCTCTCCCAAAGTACCTAAAATCACAAAAGGAATGATTTAGGGCAATATTTGATCAAATAAATTCGAATTCGGGCTTAAATGACCCCCTAAAAGTGGTTCATTTTTCGCCTCATCAATGGTCCCTCAAGTTTCAATGTTGGCAAAAATGGTCCTCGGATATGTTATTTTGAAGAAAACAATCATCTAAAGTCCTTGGGAAATTAAGGGATGGCAATTATGGCCCTTGGAAGGAATTTAGATACTTGACAACTTTGGTCCTCCAATTTCAGAATATTAGATTTTTGGCCCTTGTGCTTGTTTAGCTTAAAAACGAAACAGATCCTTTCATATTTCCAAATCTTAAACCCAACACTTACTTAAACCCAACACCCATTTAAACCTTTCTACTGGTCCAATTCCATTTCACAAATCCCAACTCAGGTTTTATAATAAAACGTTTGTTTTGACCAGTCTCCCAGGGGTCAAACTTCACATGTCTTCCCCAACCTCCCATTACCCTTTAGGTATTCCCTCTCCTCTACTCCACCACCTGCTACACTTCACCTCCCCCCAATACCTCAAAAGCTCCACCCCACTATCCTCCCTCACCTCTCACAAACCCATACCTACCACTCCATGTCACCTGTCCACATGATGAGATGGGCGCCAAACCTAAATTAAAGGGTGGGATCTTCCTAACTTTAACTCAATGGCTGGGATTGGTCACAAAGAAGCACAAAGGATGGACAACTCAGCAATCCTCTCACTGAACAAACACACAAGGATGAGGATAAAGCAAAGAGAAGGAAACCCTAGCTACATTTAGTATAAATAGTATCATTGTAAGCCTTCCATGGCAGTCAATTTAAGTAGGTTTTTTAGTCTTTAATTTAGTTTTCTAATTAGCTTAAGTTTTAACTTTGTACTTCCTGCTTTTAAAGTTTAATGAAATTTTAAGTTTCTTTCAAAGTTAGTTATTTTTAGCAGCTGTTAATTCCACTTGTTTGTAGCTCATTTATGTTTATCTAGCTTAAATATAGCTCAATCACTAATATATTTCCAAGTTCTAGCTGTGCAATTCTGTTTTTCAAGAAAAAAAATACATCAACACCCCTGTTAAGGGGTGTTTGGCACAAGAATGTGATTGAGTACAAAAAATTGTTTCACCAAGTTTTCAACTTTGATTAGCTTGCTTTCCTTATAATTAGCAGTTTTTAATTAAGATTCTACATCTTATAGTAGTTTGTAAGCATCTTAAGTTTTTTTTATCCCAAAAATTGTCTTGTTAACTGATATTCATGAGTTATTAGGGTAGATCTTAGTTTTAGCCTCTTAGGTTGTGTTTATCAGTTCCCATTAGCTCCATTTATGTGTGTGCATTTTCATATTACCTGATGTTGGATTCTTGAAGTCAGAAACGGCAAAAGTCACCCATTTACCCTAACTGGTTCAGCAACCAAGCATTCCCAAACACCCTCAAAGCTCTATTTTTAATTCCCTCATATGTAGGAGTTATGATCTAAAAATTGGTTTACGGTTAGTTTGACAGCTTGTCTTCATGCCACTATTTTTATTTTATTTTTGTGATTTTTTTCTACTTATTCAGGCCATCAAACTTGACCCTTTGTCTACTTTTCTGCTTTTAGCTATGCAGGCCATAAGCTTAGGTTTTGCTTATTAGTGTTTGTAGCCTGTTTTAGCTTGCGTATCTGTACCTTTATTACTTATTTAGGTCTCCCTAGTATGACTTAGCTGTAATTCCCCCCTAGACTAGCATTTAACAGCCTTTTGATAGCTTTTGCATAACCTCAGACTTGAACTTTTGATTGAAACAGTTTTTTTTGTTCTAAATTCAGAATGAAAATAGTTGTTATAGGAATTAGTCCTTGAAATTAGTTGCATAAGCTGTTAGTATTGTAGACACCAGATTTTGCAGCTTATTTTTGTCTTTGAAGCCATCTGTTAGCTTATGTGCCCTACAATTAGCTCCTTAAACCTGCTGCACCAAATATGCCCCTATTGGCCTGTTTTGGTTTAGGAGTTTGTTGAGCTTATTCAAGTTTCTTGTGCTTATTGCCTTCCATCTCGGCTTATTCTAGTGTGTTAGGAGTAGTATCAATAGGTTTTAGCTTTTTAGGTTTATTTTGAGCTTCCGTGAGCTCTTAAGTTCACAACAGTTAAGGTGTGGTTTTGTTTGTGTTATCTGCTAAGACAACAAGCAATTTCCTGCTTATTTCTTAGTTGGTGAATACAATATTTTCAAATTATTTTTTTTCCTGTTGTTAAGTTTTTCCAAAAGAAAAAGTAAAAAAAATAAAAATAAAAAAAAAAATAAAAAAAGTGAGGTAAGAGAATCGAACCTGGTACCTCCTGGTGCACAACAGGCCACTCCAAACAAACCTCCCTTCCATCTGTGCTCCTTAGTATTTGTTGCTAAGTTCTCTTTTGATAGTTATTTAATGCAACTTTGTCTGTTTATACTTATATTAACTTTTCAGCTTTTCATTTGCTTATTTTCGGCTTATTTTAAACTGTGCCCCCCCTCCCCCCCCCCCCCCCCCCCGTTGTTATATTTTTCTTAGGTTTCTATTTGCTTTAGGTATTTTCCAAAAAAAAATCAGATTTATTAAAATAGGTTTAGTATTTTAACTATTTTTAGTGATTTAATTTAGATTAAATAGTATTTAAATCGTAATAAATAGAATTTTTATTGAAAAATTAATTTTCTTTTTTCTAAAATTTTCTTTTGTCATCTAGTATGTAGGAATATTGTTTGTAAACCCGTAGGATTTGTGTAGCTTAAATTTCACATTTTTATTTGCGCGTTGACGTTTATCTTAAATAAACGTCACGTTTTTGTGCTTAATTGTGTTTTAGGATTCCTCGACTTCCCTAACATGTTTCCAGTAGTATTTAGGTAGTTTTTAAGATTTCATTAGCATTCCATTGTTCATTTTCCCATTTAGGTTGCGTTTATTTCATTTTTCGTTTGTTAATTATTAATTCTCGTAATTTTAACGTACCATAACACCAAATAACTCTCACAATCGAACTTACAAGCATTTTAATCTCCAAATCTCACATGATATTGCCCATTCACACCTCGTTGGGACACGACCCGGGTAATCACTTACCCATATTGTATTCACAAGTTTTTGCAAGTTAACCTTTTCCTAAAGGTTAATTAATAAATTCCACTCACGTTTACATTGTATTTATTTTGATACACGTTTCACCGTGAATCACCCCCTGTATTTGCCATGTGGGTAGGGTTACCATCATTGGATTTAGATTCATCAGAACCCTCCTCACTAGATGTTGCCTTGGTTTGGGTCTACTTATGTTATCACTGTCCTGCTTTGCTGCTAAGCTAGTAGCAGTAGTGACAACCCTTGCCAACATGTCCTCTCCATCACCTAGGACAGCCTCATCTGGTACATCCATACTAACACTAGCCTGAGGTAGCTCAGTGTTCTTTTTGGCTTTCCTACGGGTGTAGAGTATTTTGGGTTATGTGACAGATGAAGTAAAATTGGGTGTGTGATGGGAATCAGTGGGAGTTCCTGATCCTTCACCCTGAGTATTTTGCACAATTTGCACCATATAAGGTGTAAGTGATGTAAGTGTGCCTGAAAATCCTTTTCCATTTTTAAGTAAGAAAGTAAACATTTTAGGAACCAACTTAGGAGAATCATAAGTGGCTTATGTGTTCTTACTTTTGAAATTTGGTTTTCCATAAAGAGTTGAATAAATCTTGGATAAAGTAAATAAGAACCAGACTCTTTGATACTTTTAGTCGTCCCCTCCAAAATCATGTTTGAAAAATTAAATGGGTCTCCTTTGCTCAGGCATATCATAGCAGATGCTATGGTAGCACTGAACTCATTCCACCCAGAAGTTTTTGAACTCAAACAATGAAGAAGATTATGAACCAAAAATTTATATTAAGAACAGAGAAGCCCTTTTTGATATTTTTAACCAGAATGTTGGCCCTCATATCCCAAATCTTTTAAACCCTCAAAAATGACAGAGTTAGCAAGACACTTAGTCTCTGTTTCATCATCAAAGAGAAGGAGTTCTCTTATAGAGGATTCAGTGACAAGTACTTGTTGACCATCTACCATGGCCTTGATATGTTTTTCCCCTTTCCTAGTTTTGACTTTTGCAGTAAGCCAAAACTGTTTGATGTAGGAAATAGATATAGTAGGATTCATAGTTAATGTATACCTAAGAGAAGTAGCATTTAAGAACTTAACCATGTCTATGAAGCCTTCAGGAACCATCGTTTCATCCAATAAATCAACATTATTATGACTTTCTGCCCAGTTGCGTGTTGATTCCATGAATCAGGGTTTGGAGAATTGGGGATTTTTGACTTTGAGAATAATGGAGTGTTAGGGTTTGAGGAAACTTCAATTTGGAGCGCGTAAAAACTAATTGTAAGATCCAATTAGGTATTTAAACATGTTTGAAGAAGTTATAACCACCCTCACACTTTCAACCATAGCAGCAGAACCCTGTGTATCAGCAGAACCAGCAACAGAGTATTATAACTAGCAGCAAAATGATTTGCCAGCAGCAGAGTTGACTACTCTTAAGATATTCTTGGTCAAAAAGTCGAAAGTCAAAGAAATCTTGTCATTAATGCCCGGTTACCATAACAAATTGCAATCACCAGCCAAGCATTTACACCTTGATCAATATAAAAGGGATCTAATCTTTCCCTAATTTATCAATCAAAACCCTAATTTCTTCCAAAATTACCAATCAATAAAATCAAATCATAATCAACATGAAATCCAACCCAGAAATATCAACCTCTCGTCTGACTCATCATCCGATGAATCTTTGGATTCCACTCCACTCCCACCTTATGTTCCACCCTTTCGTCCTCCCCGTAATGGATCCAGAACAAAAGAACAGGCCCAAAAAAGGAAACATGATCTTAATGTTTTCAAGGATCTTTTGAACCACTCTCAAACTCTAAGCACTTCAAAGAGGAAAAGTGTGATGACCCCTAGGTCTTCTGATGAAGAAGAAACAGAAAATCTTGCCAAGAAGCATGATATTGGTATGTCAAGCAAGGCCCCCATTTCTTCTATGTCATCTGAATCTTTAGAGAATCACAATCCTTGGATCTCTATCCAACCACCTCCTCGAGAACTCACATCACCATTCATCTGTACCTCATCAGATGAAGAAAACCCCCAAATCAATCCTCCTTCAACACCTGAGAGACCCCAAGCATCACGACCAAGACCACCAACAAGAACAAGAAGATCAAATCCTCCTCTCCCAAAGTCAAGGGAAGTGGTTATTGGTCTACCCTGCCATAGACGAGGATAGCTTCTGATGTAATCTTTGGCAGTAATCTTTTGATGTAAGCAGTCTCTTGTGGTTGTGATTTGTGAATAGCGTTTGTAATCTTTTGACATCACTTTGAATGAAATTTTACTGTTCTTGTTTCATTAGATTCTTCTAAAAACAACAACAATCATCAATTTGAACTTATCCTGCAGCATATTAGTCCGAAACCACAAAACACACAAACACATATTGTATATGTACTAGTTATACTCAGCAGTAGAATGTCATGTAGCAGCAGAGTGAAGTCTAACTAGCAAAATGCTTCATAAGAAGCAACAAAAACAACTTAAACAACAGCACAATCACTTTACAAAGCTTTACAAAAACATAATGAGGTAAGTTTTTCAAAGATTGATCATACCAATGTTTGCAATTAAAAATTGAAACCTCCCCACATCAAAATGCTTTGTGAGTAGATCAGCAACATTGTTATCAGTATGAATCTTAACAATTTGAATGAACTTCTTTTCATAACAGTCTCTTATAAAATGATGCCTTATCTCAATATGCTTTGTTTTAGAATGAAAAACAGTGTGTTTAATTATGCAAAGTGTGTTGTTATTATCAATATGAATCTTGGTGTTCATGAAATTGTACCCATAGTCCAATAGTTGATTTTGCATCCAAAGCACTTGACCACAGCAACTTGAAGCAACCACATACTCAGCTTCAGTTGTAGAATTTGCCATCACTGTTTGTTTCTTGCATTGCTATGATACCAATCTGTTTCCAAGAAATTGACAACCTCCTATTGTAGACTTTCTATCCAAGCAAGCTCCAGCATAGTCACTATCTGAGTATGCTATCAAATCAAAAGGTGAATCCTTAGGATACCAGAGGCCCAATTTAGGTTGATGCCTTAGATACCTAAAAATTCTCTTCACTGCATTGAGATGTGATTCTTTGGGATATACTTAGAATCTTGCACAGGTACATACAACAAACATTATATCAGGCCTTGAAGCTGTAAGGTACATCAATGAACCAATCATTGATATGTAAAAGTGAACATCCACTTCCTTGCCATTTTCATCTTTCAACAATGGTTTATTAGATTCCATGGTTGTCTTTGCAGGCTTAGCATCTACAAATCCAAACTTCTTTAAAATATCATTAACATACTTATCCTGGCTGATAAATATGCCATCTTCCTTTTGTATAACTTGCAGACCCAAGAAGAAGGTGAGTTCCCCAATTGAACTCATAGCAAACTTATCCTTCATAAGCTTCTAAAACTCAACACACATAGCTTTGTTTGTAAAACCAAAGATGATGTCATCAACATAAATTTGTACTAGCAGAATATCATCCTTGTTTCTTTTGAGAAACAAAGTCTTGTCAATCTTCCCTCTACTAAACCCAGATTCTAGCAAATATGTTGACAAAGTATCATACCAAGCTCTAAGAGCTTGATGTAAACCATACATTGCTCTATTCACCTTTTAAACTTTTTCAGGATGATCAGGGTCTTCAAAACCAGGTGGTTGAGACACATAAACTTCTTCTGTGATTTTCCCATATAGAAAAGCACTTTTGACATCCATATGATACACCAGAAAGTCTTTATATGAAGCATAAGCCAGAAATAATCTGATGGCCTCAATCCTTGCCACATGTGCAAATACTTCATCATAGTCAATGCCTTCTTGTTTAGTGTATCCTTGTGCAACTAATCTTGCCTTGTTTCTGATGACTATGCCTCTTTCATCTCTTTTGCATCTAAAAACCCATTTTGTTCCAATCACCCTTTGCCCATTTGGCAAATCAACCAAGGTCCATACTTCTCGTAGTTTAAATTGCAGAAGCTCATCTTGCATTGCTTTCACCTAGCTTGGCTCTTGTAAGGCTTTATAAGTATTTATGGGTTCTATTTGAGATAGAAAACAGGAAAACAAGCAATTTTGAAGATCTTTGTGACTGTTTCTTTGATGAAGAGATCTTGCAAAGAAACTTTGATGTAGTATATCTTTCTGCTCTTTAGTCATCCTTCTTGTTTGAACACATGATGTTGGATCACTGAGAATTTGATCTTTGGGATGATTTTTATGAACTCTTTTATTAGGTGTAGGACTGACAGGAATATTGAGTTCCATGTTATTTAAATCAGCCTCTGCTCCAAACATTTTACCATCAAGAGCTTTATCATTTGTGTCAGAGTAAATATTCTCTAGAGGAGGCATATTTGGATCATCAGGATAGTTTGGATCAGCAAAATATCTACCCTGAATGTCCATTGATGGAAACTTTGGTGAAGAAGTAGGATCCAATGGCTTAGCAGCAGAATTGATTGAAGCAGTAGTTGTGTCTTTTGGCCTAGCAGTAGAGTCTTCTGGTTTAGCAGTAGAGTCTTCTGTTGTAGCAGTAGACTGCTTTGGCCTTGCTGTAGAGTCATCTTCAACAACTTTAGGTGCTTCATTGGTTACCTTTTCAACATCAACAGGTATCTCAATGCCTTCCTCTACTTCTTTAGGTTTCTCATGAGTAACATCATCTTCTTGTGAACTCTGAACCTTCTGAAAGGGTAGTAAAGTTGGACCAATCTTCAATTTCTCAACCAAAAAAAAATTCTTCTTGAGGTTTGTTAGTGTCTACACTTGCAATGACTGGCTCATAATTCATAGTCTTGGTTAGAATATCAATATTGAACAGCCATTTTGGTCCTTTCCCTTCAGCATTAGATGAGTTCTCACTAAACTTGATGTGAAAATTCTCCTCTACATGTTTGGTTCTCTTATTGTAAACCCTAAAATCTTTACTGTTTATAGAGTAACCAACAAAATATCCTTCATCTGATTTCTCTTCAAACTTGCCTAACTGATCCTTGGTGTTCAAGATAGTAACAGGACATCCAAATGGTTTAAAGAAATCAATCATTGGTTTCCTTCCATGAAATAACTCATATGGAGACTTGTTGTGAGGCTTAACTACCTTGCTTCTGTTTTGCACAAAACATGCAGTGTTTACAGCTTCAGCCCAAAAAGGTATATGTAATTTAGAATCAGATAACATTGTTCTTGTAGCCTCGATCAATGTCCTGTTTCTTCTTTCTGCAACACCATTTTGTTGTGGAGTTCTTGCAACACTATACTGTCTTAGAATACCCTTGCCCACACAGAATTGATTCATCACACTATTCTTGAACTCAGTTCCATTGTCACATCTGATTATCTTCACCTTTTGGTTAATCAGGTTTTCAACTCTAGTTATGAATGCCTTAAGAATCTCTGGAGTTTCATCTTTAGAAGCTAGAAGAACACCCAAGTAAACCTACTAAAATCATATGTGACAACTAGGCAATAAGACTTCTTATTCAAACTATTCACAAAAACAGGCCCAAATAAATCCATGTGAAGTAAATGTAAGGGCTTGGTAATTGTGTTCACTGTCTTGGACTTGAATGAAACTCTGTGCTGTTTACCTTTTGACATGCAACACAAGTTTCACAATTTTCAAACATCTATGTAGGCATCCCTCTCACAAGATTTCCTTTCACTAAATTGTTCATAGTCTTGAAATTCAGATGTCCAAGTCTTCTATGCCATAATTTAGACTCATCAAGAGTGGCTGATGAGGCGAAAAATGATCCGTTTTTAGGGGGTCATTTAAGCCCGAATTTGAATTTATTTGATCAAATATTGCCCTAAATCGTTCCTTTTGTGATTTTAGGTACTTTGGGAGTGAAATCTGGAAAAGGAAGCAATTCGAACGTTTTTGGAGCATAAAAGTGAAGAAAATGCCAAAGACTTAATTTTCCAAGCTGGGAATAGTAGGTGACGGCGTCAAGAGCAACATTTTGACGGCGTCAAGAGTAAATTGCATGATGGCCCAGTACAGAAATGAAGGCGTCACCCAAGGCCGTCACGTATAAACTTGTCAAAACTTGCGCGCGGAGTAGCTGATATTGTTTTGGTCATAACTTTTGCATACGAACTCGGATTGAGGTGATTCAAAAGCCCACGCGAAGAGGACGAAGAGATCTACAATTTGGTGAAAAAATGGTGGTGATGGCATTAAGAGTAATGGGCTGACGCCTTCAAGCCTTGCTGACAGAAAACATGCCTATAAATATAACATCATAACTTCACTTTTTGTAAGCCCTAAACCCTAAGGTCGATTCCTGGGTTTAGGTGGGTGTTTTTCCAGCAACTTAGAGGGTTTCAATCACTCCATAAACATCATGTATTGGTTTGATGATTCTATCTTAATTATGTTTTCCATTATCATTGTTGTTTGCTCTTCTTTGATGATGATTTGCTAATTCACCTTGTGTCTACTTATGATTATGTGAAACTTGTATATAATTGATTAGATCTCATTGATTTCTTGTTGATGTTGTGTCTATCTCCATCAACTAAGGCGTGACAACTTCAATAGATCTAGTTGGTTTAGTTTATAATCCTTGTTTCCTATTAATTCTTGTTTTGATTGAATGATTTATATGTTAGGCTTAAGAAAACTGGCAGATCTCCAAATGGTAACATGCTTGAACGTCTTAGGAAACATGAACCTATTGCACTAAGGTCTTTATTGGTTGTATTTAATGCATGAGCCACTGTTTACAATCCCTATGGTTGTGCTGGGCATGGTATAGGAGGAGATAAGAGCTCATAGAATTGGGGAGTTATGCGCGATACCCCATGAATGGTATTAAGGAATACAACCCGTCAATTAAAACAAGGTTACAATTCAATAGGTAGGATTGGATAGCTAGCAAGGAGTAACATATCATGGGTAGACATGCTTCACTTATCTTGTAGAACCTTAGTTTATTTTCTTGTTTATTAGTTTAATTAGTAGCTTTTGGGTTAGTTGATTAGCAACTAATTCCGCCCACTCTCCCAATACCTGAGATTTTTACTTTCTTTTCATAAAATATAAAAACATAAAAAGAATCATCCTTCACCTTTAGACCTAGTTAGATTAATTTCAATCCTAACGACACTATTCCTAGCTGAACGATCAATCCACCGGTACTTGTCACTATACTATACTACAACAATCAGGTACACTGCCTGGTGGGGGTTGTAAGCTTTTCAAGATCCCTTGAGAGGTAAAGCCTGGTGCGATTCCCACGCATCAAGTTTTTGGCGCCGCAGCCCGGGGAATAGTTATTGTTTAGGTTGAATTTGATTTTTATTAGGTCTACTCATTAGATTCCTTTTTAGTTAGATTTTTATTTTCTTTTTATTAGCTTTCTTGTAGTCTATCTTTTTCTTTGTGCCCTTTGTTTGTGAAACCATTTTCATTTGTCTCCATGGCGGATGAAATTCCATTTAGATCATTAACTATAGAGGAACAATTAGTTTACTCGGATCGATTTGCCTCCTGTTGTTCCAATGAATTTTTAAGTGATCTTACATATATACAAGAGGAGATGGGTGTAAAGTTAGATGGGTTTGATGAATTTTATGCATGTGTGTTTTCTATTAGACGATCATTTTTAGGATCAATTCCTTTTAGTGAGACCCTTTGGATGAATTTTGAGAAAAGCTTCCTAACCATTACCCATAAGTTCAACGAATTGGTGGATTCGTATGAGCGAGATGACCTAGTTTCTAAGAACATGAACTTAGAATCAAACCAAGATTATGAGATGGTTAGTGTTGAACTACCTAGTTGCATGAGCGGGATAGATTTCACCAAAACATACGACACACATGAGGTTAGAGTTGAGCCACCTAGTTGCATGTCATGGTTAGGCACTACCATAATACAAGATGAACACATAGGTGATATTGATGTGATGGAAGAGATAGTAGAAAACCCAAGCCCACTAAGTACCCCACAAGTCCTACCATCATTTGAGGCACACGCACCGCCCGTGACTTACCTGGAAGAAGTAGAAGAAACTTTAGGAATTCCAATGGAGGTAGAACCCTTGGACCAGGCACCACTTGAGGATATAGGTTTGAACACTTGTAGTGATAACCTTATTCCTAGTTCTAGGGAATTTCCTAGTGTTGATGAATCGGAACCTCAATCTTTACACACCTTTTCATCCTTAGATATATTTCTAGGAGACAAAAGAGGAACCGACCCACCCATCAACCAATATTATCCGGGTAGTTTTAGGATGAAGGAAGCCATTCACTCACCCCCTTCACCTCACGTGGCATATTCATACCCTAAGGGTGTGTATCGCTACTTTCACCCACACTTAATCCTAAGTGTAGGGAGAACCTCCCCTATTTCCGTTAAATAAGGGTAGAGTCAGGCTCGTGACTCGAACAAAAACAAGCGTTTCTTGGGAGGCAACCCATGTTTTGATTTTTTTTTTTTCTTTTTTTTTTTTTTGTTTGTTTGATTTTATTTGTTTCCGTATGCATGTTTTATTTTTATTGTTTGTGGCTCATGTTTCAAAGTAAATTGTGAAAATGCTTTATTTTGTTTTTAACTTCGTCTTAATTGCATATAAAGGTATTTTGCAAAAGATAAGTGTAAGGGAGATCCAAATTTGTTTATAAGAACAAAATTGAGCATGAACCACAACAATATTAAATGGACATGTGTATTAGTACTTGTTAGAGTCAAATGCTTGTATCGAGTCGTAATGATGTTTTGCAGGATTTTCCAGGAAGTAGGACGAAGTTTTTTTCAGAAATTTTCATGAAACTTAACATAAGAATTTCTGCAGGTCACTTCTGACGGCGTCACGAGTTTACTCTTGACGGCGTCATGTGTAAAATTATGGAAATTTTGCTAGTTTTGTTTATACCGGAGTCTTAAAGTTTTTGTTGATTCTTTAGTTTTATAAACTCCAGGAAATCTGCAAACATTCATTCCACAAGCATTATATCTTTAATTGTTTTATTTCTATTCCTAAGTCTGGAATTACATCTAGTTGTGAGTTATCTTTGTTCGGGTTGATGCTTTGGGTTTTTGTTTGTTTTCTCAGGATTTACAGGTTATGTTTGACAAGAAGATGATTTATATTCTGGAAGGGAAGCTTTGATTGTTCATTTTCTTGGAGGAAGATTTAACCTGGCCATCCTATTATCCATACCGAGCGAATCAGGGGAGTATTTGATTTCATTCTCTTTACTTTCTCACTTTTACATTCTTTACTTGAACATTGGGGACAATGTTCATCTTAAGTGTAAGGGGAGGGTAAAAAGATGATACCTTACATATGCACTTTCGCTTGAGTTTGTTTTGTTTAATGGTAGATGTGTAATAAAACTATGAGAAATACTTGTTAGTGCAATTTTAGCGCCAAATTTAAATTTTTTTACAACATTTAGGAGTGAAACTTTAGCCATAGCAAGCGTCTCATGGATAGGAGATTGTATGACTAGCACAAAACCGTATATTCAGAAAAATTTTCCACCCAAATATGTGAGGTTCGCCTTTAGATTTGATAGGAAAAGCATTTACTATTAGTGCTTATGAGTGTACCAGTAGCATTTAGATTCTAGAACTTGCGTTAGTGATGCATCCCGAGACCGCTAGTGAGACTACATTCATGTGGTAGGATTTACTACAGGATAAGAGGCATTAGGATCACCCTTGTGTTAAACCCGTATTATAATTACTTGACCATTTAAGTCATATTACTTGACTAGTTAAGTCAACTAATTTTTCCAAACACCTTAGCGTTGTACTCATTTTTAGTACACGAAACCCCTAGTACACCCCTCCGAGCCTATCATTTCGTTTCTAACTTTAAGCATTTTACTTAAAGGAAGAATTTGTTACACCCCACTTAAATGTACAACCAAATCGCCTTAGCCTTCCGTGTATGCGCTCATTTTTAGTGCATTATTGTTATTTGTTAAACCCTAAGTTAACTATCTAATTGATTACATGGTTGCTAAGTCGAGTCATATCCTTGTACATATTGTTTTGGGACGATCGGGACTCATGGGTAAAGTACTTATTTATGGAGTAATGGGGAAGAACATCATATTATTACCCCCGTATGTACGTTAATCTTAAAAGTGCTCCAAGTGTTTTGATTTTCTTAATTCGAGTCATTAGATTAGTTTAATGTAAAGTATGTAAAGATTCAAGTGTAAGGGGAATGTTCAACCCCTATGATGTATTATTTTGGATGGTAGGGTAAGAGTGTATGCAAAAAAAAATAATAATAATAAATAAAAATATAAAAAAAGAAAATAAAATTTAGAAAAAGAAAAAAAAATAGAAAAGAGAAAAAACATACGGACTACCATCCCTTTTTATTCTATGTTCATTTTATGTTTTTGTTATTTTTCATTTATTAGCTTAAGTCGAGTCTAGTCTTGGCTTAGCAACGCCACATTGTATATGTAATTAACCAAGATTGTTAACTCGCCACCAGTAAAACTTCCTTTATCCAACAAAACTGTGTATTTCATATCCCTACACCTAACGTTACAACCCTTTAAAAGACCTCTTTGATAGTTTATCCTAGGTGCTTACGCCATGCGGTGGAGGTTTGATCCTTTCCCAAGCCTATGGTAATCTATTTTGCTATGACAGGTAGTGAGAGATATCTTCCGTTTCCATATTGTAATTTACACTTTATTACACCCGAGAGATGTGAGTATCTAAACACTATTTGTGAGGTGCTTTCCCTTCAATATTGAACAGCCATTTTGGTCCTTTCCCTTCAGCATTAGATGAGTTCTCGCTAAACTTGATGTGAAAATTCTCCTCTACATGTTTGGTTCTCTTATTGTAAACCCTGAAATCTTTACTGTTTATAGAGTAACCAACAAAATATCCTTCATCTGATTTCTCTTCAAACTTGCCTAACTGATCCTTGGTGTTCAAGATAGTAACAGGACATCCAAATGGTTTAAAGAAATCAATCATTGGTTTCCTTCCATGAAATAACTCATATGGAGTCTTGTTGTGAGGCTTAACTACCTTGCTTCTGTTTTGCACAAAACATGCAGTGTTTACAGCTTCAGCCCAAAAAGGTATATGTAATTTAGAATCAGATAACATTGGTCTTGTAGCCTCGATCAATGTCCTGTTTCTTCTTTCTGCAACACCATTTTGTTGTGGAGTTCTTGCAACACTATACTGTCTTAGAATACCCTTGCCCATACAGAATTGATTCATCACACTATTCTTGAACTCAGTTCCATTGTCACATCTGATTATCTTCACCTTTTGGTTAATCAGGTTTTCAACTCTAGTTATGAATGCCTTAAGAATCTCTGGAGTTTCATCTTTAGAAGCTAGAAAGAACACCCAAGTAAACCTACTAAAATCATATGTGACAACTAGGCAATAAGACTTCTTATTCAAACTATTCATAAAAACAGGCCCAAATAAATCCATGTGAAGTAAATGTAAGGGCTTGGTAATTGTGTTCACTGTCTTGGACTTGAATGAAACTCTGTGCTGTTTACCTTTTGACATGCAACACAAGTTTCACAATTTTCAAACATCTATGTAGGCATCCCTCTCACAAGATTTCCTTTCACTAAATTGTTCATAGTCTTGAAATTCAGATGTCCAAGTCTTCTATGCCATAATTTAGACTCATCAAGAGTGGCTGATGAGGCGAAAAATGATCCGTTTTTAGGGGGTCATTTAAGCCCGAATTTGAATTTATTTGATCAAATATTGCCCTAAATCATTCCTTTTGTGATTTTAGGTACTTTGGGAGTGAAATCTGGAAAAGGAAGCAATTCGGACGTTTTTGGAGCATAAAAGTGAGAAAACGCCAAAGACTTAATTTTCCAAGCTGGGAATAGTAGGTGACGGCGTCAAGAGCAACATTTTGACGGCGTCAAGAGTAAATTGCATGACGGCCCAGTACAGAAATGAAGGCGTCACCCAAGGCCGTCACCTATAAACTTGTCAAAACTTGCGCGCGGAGTAGCTGATATTGTTTTGGTCATAACTTTTGCATACGAACTCGGTGGTGACGGCGTCAAGAGTAACGGGCTGACGCCGTCAAGCCTTACCAACAGAAAACATGCCTATAAATATAACATCATAACTTCACTTTTTGTAAGCCCTAAACCCTAAGGTCGATTCCTGGGTTTAGGTGGGTGTTTTTCCAGCAACTTAGAGGGTTTCAATCACTCCATAAACATCATGTATTGGTTTGATGATTCTATCTTAATTATGTTTTCCATTATCATTGTTGTTTGCTCTTCTTTGATGATGATTTGCTAATTCACCTTGTGTCTACTTATGATTATGTGAAACTTGTATATAATTGATTAGATCTCATTGATTTCTTGTTGTTGTTGTGTCTATCTCCATCAATTAAGGCGTGACAACTTCAATAGATCTAGTTGGTTTAGTTTATAATCCTTGTTTCCTATTGATTCTTGTTTTGATTGAATGATTTATATGTTAGGCTTAAGAAAACTGGCAGATCTCCAAATGGTAACGTGCTTGAACGTCTTAGGAAACATGAACCTATTGCACTAAGGTCTTTATTGGTTGTATTTAATGCATGAGCCACTGTTTATAATCCCTATGGTTGTGCTGGGCATGGTATAGGAGGAGATAAGAGCTCATGGAATTGGGGAGTTATGTGCGATACCCCATGAATGGTATTAAGGAATACAACCCATCAATTAAAACAAGGTTACAATTCAATAGGTAGGATTGGATAGCTAGCAAGGAGTAACATATCATGGGTAGACATGCTTCACTTATCTTGTAGAACCTTAGTTTATTTTCTTGTTTATTAGTTTAATTAGTAGCTTTTGGGTTAGTTGATTAGCAACTAATTCCGCCCACTCTCCCAATACCCGAGATTTTTACTTGCTTTTCATAAAATATAAAAACATAAAAAGAATCATCCTTCACCTTTAGACCTAGTTAGGTTAATTTAAATCCTAACGACACTATTCCTAGCTGAACGATCAATCCCCCGGTACTTGTCACTATACTATACTACAACGATCAGGTACACTGCCTGGTGGGGGTTGTAAGCTTTTCAAGATCCCTTGAGAGGTAAAGCCTTGTGTGATTCCCACACATCAGTGGACTTTGCAATTAGACTTTCAATAGCACAAATTTATCATCTAGCAACTGAAAATCAGGAGAAAGGATCATACATTCAGTATCTGTAAAAATAACAAAGTTCTTTTTGTCACACATTTGTAAAACACTAAAGAGATTAAACTTAAGTCCTTTCACAAGGAACACCTTCTCAAAGTCCAAATTTCCTGTTTTTAGTGAACCTCTGCCAATAATCTTTCCACCTTTTGGATCATTCCCAAAAGCAACATAACCACCATCAAAAGCCTCAAAGTCTTCAAGTTGAGACTCATCACCTGTCATATGTCCAGAGCATCCACTATCAACAATAACAATATCTTTTAGCTCATCCTGTAGATTGCCCTGCACATGAAAATAGAGAAATTAGTTTCTCTTGGGGACCCAAGCCATTACTGACTTGGATCTGCCTTGTGCATCAACATAGTCAAATTTCTTTAAGTCTATTGATGCACTACTGTTTTTGGAAACATGATTTGAAACAGTTGATTTAGGTTTCCAAGTCCAGCAAGCTGAGGCCTTAACACCATAAAAGTGATTTCCAACAACTGTATTTGTTATAACTTTTGGCCCAGAAGTAGAAAGTTTTGTACTAACAGCAGAGTGCTTACTAGCAGCAGAGCCAGCAGTAGAACCAGTTGTAGTTTTAAAAGCCCCATTAGCTTTAGCAGTAAAAATAGATCTAGTTGCACCAGATCTTAACAACACGGCCCTTGGAACCATATTTCTATTTCGATGAGGGTGAGTATTTTTTGAAACATATTTATGATTCACCCTAGAGTATTGATTTCAAATAGGCTTTTGGTGGTATTTACAATTATTAATCAAATGCTCAAAGCTACTACACTTATTGTTACACCCCGTGCACGATTTGACCAAAATTTAAAACTTTTACGCGAAAACGTGATGAGGCGAAAAATGATCCATTTTTAGGGGGTCATTTAAGCCCGGAATTGAATTTATTTGATCAAATATTGCCCTAAATCGTTCCTTTTGTGATTTTAGGTACTTTGGGAGTGAAATCTGGAAAAGGAAGCAATTCGGACGTTTTTGGAGCATAAAAGTGAAGAAAACGCCAAAGTCTTAATTTTCCATGCTAGGAACAGTAGGTGACGACGTCAAGAGTAACTTCCTGACGGCGTCAAGAGCAAAATTCCATGACGATCCAGTACAGATTTGACGGCGTCACGAAGTAGGGCGTCAAGAGTAAAAGTCATGACGGCCTGGAAATGATTATCACATGATGGCTTCAAATGTAGATCAAGGCAGTCCGAGAAGAGTTTTGGCGGCGAGGTGACGGCGTCACAAGTTTAGTCTTGACGCTGTCAGACCCCTTTTCCTATATATAGTTTTCTAATTTTCACATTAAAAATAGAGAAGTTTTGGAGAAACCCTAAGTACGAACTTGGTGCGAATTTTACAGGTTTTTCAAGGGTTCCAAGCCCTTGATACCTTTCATGTGTAATTGAGATAAGTGTTCTTTTAATTCAATCAATATGTCTATGTGTTGGTTGTCTATATCTTGTTCTTGTCTTAATTCCATCATGCTAGGCTAGATCTATCTTGTGTTTGCTTGGATCTAATGAAACCTAGATGTTAATTATGTGTTGATTACTTGTTTAAATTTGTCTTGGATGAATGATTTATATGTTAGGCTTAAGAAAACTGGCAGATCTCCAATTGGTAACATGCTTGAACGTCTTAAGAAACATGAACCGACGCGCACTAGATCTTTATTGGTTGTATTTAATGCATGAGCCACTGTTTATAATCCCTATGGTTGTGCTGGGCATGGTATAGGAGGAGATAAGAGCTCATAGAATTGGGGAGTTAAGTGTGCCACCCCATGAATGGTATTAAGGAATACGATCCGTCATCCATGCAATTATAACAAGTAATTAACGTGTAAAAGATGTCTGGGGAGTAGTGAAATCTAAGTAAACACACTTTCTCCACTTATTGCTCACAACTTTAGTATAATTTAGTTTATTTTCATTTCTAGTATTTTATTTTGATTGCATCTTTAGTATTGGATTAGTTGATTAGCAACTAATTCCGCCCAAATCCTTCAAACCCGAGATTTTTACTTGCTTTCTAAAAAAATATAAAATACAAAAATAATCATCCCTCACCTTTAGAACTAGTATTTAGGTTTTCTAATCCTAGCGACACTATTCCTAAGCTGAACGATCAATCCCCCGGTACTTGTCACTATACTATACTACAACGATCAGGTACACTGCCTGGTGGGGGTTGTAAGCTTCTCGAGATCCCTCGAGAGGTAAAGCCTGGTGCGATTCCCACGTATCAAGTTTTTGGCGCCGCAGCCCGGGGAATAGTTATTGTCTAGGTTAGAATCTCTTTTTATTAGGTCTACTTGCTAGATTCCTTTCTAGTAAGATTTTATTTTTATTTTTATTTTTAGGTTTTCTTTAGTCTATCATATTTCTTCGTGTTTTTGTTTGTACTAGTTTGGTCTTTATGGAATTAGAGAGTCGCCGTTTAGAAATTAGCAAGAGGCTTATTGCGCATAAAAGGAGAAAGAGAGAAGCTAACACATTTAAGAAATTTATTAAGCCTCTCCAAATGAAAATTGAGTTTACAGACTTCGCTCCAACCCTGGATGAATTGAGTTACCATAGGTTCCTTTTACAACATCCTTGCCCCTCAAAATATAGAAAGACACCATGGATTAGGAGGCATAACTTCAGGAACTTAAAAATTCCTTACATGATTGGGTACATGTCTAGAGAGCATACATACATTGACTTAAAAGCACCCATGAATATCATGTCTAGGCTCTATTACAATTTGATAATGAACGGAAGGTTAAGCCCTAGAAAAGACCCTTACAATTCTAATAGGCTATGTAACTTTGTCAGGAGAGTTAAAGGGGTACACATCTTTATAGGAAATTTTACTTATCAATGCGACTTTGTAATCCTAGAAGATGTTAGAGGCATTATTGATCCACACCTTGGAGAAGTAGTTTTAGGACAACCTTTTGTTGAGAAGACTAAGATGTATCACGACCATGAGAAGGGGATAGCTCAGTTTACTAATGGGGTAGAGAAGGTCACTTTCATGATGCCTCACATGAAGGAAGAATTAAAGGGCATCAAAAATCTACAAATTGATGAAATTCGACCCTATGAGGTTAAGGAAGATGGAATTACAGATGAAGCCTAATATGAGAGGAGAAGAACATACTATTCGGGTTGCATGAATCTAGGCCCGGAATACAAGCGTGATGAGAATTGGGTTAGATGTTTTGAGTTAGCACAAAAGTGGGAAAGGAAAACGTAACCCATGACCTTGAGTCTAGCTACAAGACTCGTAAATAAAGAAAAGCGCTTCTTAGGAGGCAACCCATGCTTTGTGCGATTTTATTTTTGTTTGTTTGTTATTTGCTTCCGTATGCATGCTTAATTTTTATTGTTGGTAGATCATGTTTCTAAACTAAATAGCGGAAATACTTTACTTTGTTGTTTTGGCCTAGTCTTAACTCCACCTAAAGGTATTTTTGCAAAAGACAAGTGTAAGGGGAAACCCCAAATATGTTTTCAAGAAACAAACCGATCATGATTCTCCACAATATTAAATGAACATGTATATTCGTATTTGTTAGAGTCAAATGCTTGTATTGAGTCATAATGAAGTTTTGCAGGATTTTCCAGGAAGTAGGACCAAGTTTTTCCAGAAATTTTCCGGAAACTTAACATAAGAATTTCTGCAGGTCACTTCTGACGGCGTCAAGTGTAAAAATCTGGAAATTTTACCAGTTTTGTTTTTCTAACGGAGTCTTATGGATTTTTGTGAATTATTAAGTTTTATAATCTCCAGGAGATCTGCAAACTTCATTCCACAAGCATTATATCTTATCTTGTTTTCTAGGATTTAGTAACTTATATAGGATGCCGCCGATTTTACGCGAGGTTGTTTTGTCTATTTCTCAGGATTTACAGGTTATGTATGACAAGAAGATGATTTATATTCTGGAAGGGAAGCTTTGATTGTTCATTTTCTTGGAGGAAGATTTAACCTGGCCACCTCATTATCCATACCGAGCGAATCAGGGGAGTATTTGATTTCTCTTTACTTTTTCACTTTTACATTCTTTACTTGAACATTGGGGACAATGTTCATCTTAAGTGTAAGGGAAGGGTAAAAAGATGATACCTTACATATGCACTTTCGCTTGAGTTTGTTTTGTTTAATAGTAGATGTGTAATAAAACTATGAGAAATACTTGTTAGTGCAATTTTAGCGCCAAATTTAAAATTTTTTACAACATTTAGGAGTGAAACTTTAGCCATAGCAAGCGTCTCATGGATAGGAGATTGTATGACTAGCACATAACCGTATATTCAGAAAATTTTTCCACCCAAATATGTGAGGTTCGCCTTTAGATTTGATAGGAAAAGCATTTACTATTAGTGCTTATGAGTGTACCGGTAGTATTTAGATTCTAGAACTTGCGTTAGTGATGCATCTCGAGACCGCTAGTGAGACTACATTCGTGTAGTAGGATTTACTACATGATAAGAGGCATTAGGATCACCCTTTTGTTAAACCCGTATCATAATTACTTGACCATTTAAGTCATATTACTTGGCTAGTTAAGTCAACTAATTTTTCCCACACCTTAGCATTGTACTCATTTTTAGTACACGAAACCCCTAGTACACCCCTCCGAGCCTATCTTTTCGTTTCTAACTTTAAGCATTTTACTTAAAGGAAGAATTTGTTACACCCCACTTAAATGTACAGCCAAATTGCCTTAGCCTTCCGTGAATGCACTCATCTTTAGTGCATTATTGTTATTTGTTAAACCCTAAGTTAACTATCTAATTGATTACATGGTTGCTAAGTCGAGCCGTATCCTTGTACATATTGTTTTTGGACGATTGGGACTTATGGGTAAGTACTTATTTTATGGAGTAATGGGGAAGAACATCATATATTACCCCCATATGTGCGTTAATCTTAAAAGTGCTCCAAGTGTTTTGATTTTCTTAATTCGAGTCACTAGATTAGTTCATTGTAAAGTATGTAAAGTTTCAAGTGTAAGGGGAATTTTCATTCCCTATGATATATTATTTTGGATGGTAGGGTAAGAGTGTATGCAAAAAAAAAAAAAAAAAAAAAAAAAAAAAAAAAAAAAAAAAAAAAAACGGACTACCATCCCTTTTTATTCTATGTTCATTTTATATTTTTGTTATTTTTCATTTATTAGCTTAATACGAGTCTAGTCTTGGCTTAGCAACGCCATATTGTACATGTAATTAACCAAGATTGTTAACTCGCCACCAGTAAAACTTCCTTTATCCAACAAAACCGTGTATTTCATATCCCTACACCTAACGTTACAACCCTTTAAAAGACCTCTTTGATAGTTTATCCTAGGTGCTTACGCCATGTGGTGGAGGTTTGATCCTTTCCCAAGCCTATAGTAATCTATTTTGCTAGGACAGGTAGTGAGAGATATCTTCCGTTTCCATATTGTAATTTATACTTTATTACACCCGAGAGATGTGAGTATCTAAACACTATTTGTGAGGTGCTAGTGTATGACCTCCGTGCTTGTCTATTGGTCTTTAGTGGAACGATTGTTTGTTGTAATTACTTTTATATTAGTGTTAAATGACCCCTAACTTGTATTTTGACTAGAATAAAAGCGCATTTGCCTGAGGACAAACAAATCTCAAGTGTAAGGGTATATGATGAGGCAAAAAATGATCCGTTTTTAGGGGGTCATTTAAGCCCGGAATTGAATTTATTTGATCAAATATTGCCCTAAATAGTTCCTTTTGTGATTTTAGGTACTTTGGGAGTGAAATCTGGAAAAGGAAGCAATTCGGACGTTTTTGGAGCATAAAAGTGAAGAAAACGCCAAAGTCTTAATTTTCCATGCTGGGAACAGTAGGTGACGGCGTCAAGAGTAACTTCCTGACGGCGTCAAGAGCAAATTTCCATGACGATCTAGTACAGATTTGACGGCGTCACAAAGTAGGGCGTCAAGAGTAAAAGTCATGACGGCCTGGAAATGATTATCACATGACGGCGTCAAATGTAGATCAAAGCAGTCCGAGAAGAGTTTTGGCGGCGAGGTGACGGCGTCACAAGTTTAGTCTTGACGCCGTCAGACCCCTTTTCCTATATATAGTTTTCTAATTTTCACATTAAAAAGAGAGAAGTTTTGGAGAAACCCTAAGTACGAACTTGGTGCGAATTTTACAGGTTTTTCAAGGGTTCCAAGCCCTTGATACCTTTCATGTGTAATTGAGATAAGTGTTCTTTTAATTCAATCAATATGTCTATGTGTTGGTTGTCTATATCTTGTTCTTGTCTTAATTCCATCATGCTAGGCTAGATCTATCTTGTGTTTGCTTGGATCTAATGAAACCTAGATGTTAATTATGTGTTGATTACTTGTTTATATTTGTCTTGGATGAATGATTTATATGTTAGGCTTAAGAAAACTGGCAGATCTCCAATTGGTAACATGCTTGAACGTCTTAAGAAACATGAACCGACGCGCACTAGGTCTTTATTGGTTGTATTTAATGCATGAGCCACTGTTTATAATCCCTATGGTTGTGCTGGGCATGGTATAGGAGGAGATAAGAGCTCATAGAATTGGGGAGTTTAGTGTGCCACCCCTGAATGGTATTAAGGAATACGATCCGTCATCCATGCAATTATAACAAGTAATTAACGTGTAAAAGATGTCTAGGGAGTAGTGAAATCTAAGTAAACACACTTTCTCCACTTATTGCTCACAACTTTAGTATAATTTAGTTTATTTTCATTTCTAGTATTTTATTTTGATTGCATCTTTAGTATTGGATTAGTTGATTAGCAACTAATTCCGCCCAAATCCTTCAAACCCGAGATTTTTACTTGCTTTCTAAAAAAATATAAAATACAAAAATAATCATCCCTCACCTTTAGAACTAGTATTTAGGTTTTCTAATCCTAGCGACACTATTCCTAAGCTGAACGATCAATCCCCCGGTACTTGTCACTATACTATACTACAACGATCAGGTACACTGCCTGGTGGGGGTTGTAAGCTTCTCGAGATCCCTCGAGAGGTAAAGCCTGGTGCGATTCCCACGTATCAACTACAAAACATTGAAACACTATAATGTAAGCTTTCGCTTAGTAAGCAACTAGATTATCATATAATTATACTTCAATTCACAAGTATGCATCGAACACAATAAGCCATTATAATCTCATAACCATCACCATAGAAATACCATAATCTATAACACATAACAATTACAAACATACCTTAATCCTTCCATATCATGATCTATCACTTGAATAGTCTCATTAGTCAAGCCTTCTATGACACTAAACTTACTAATCCAAAACCTTATCTTACAACTCATTCATACTCACAAAACATGAGAATATTCATATAAATCACATAATATTCATAGTTACATACCTTATCAATCCAAGCTAAGATTACCCATCATAATCTTCATCATCAACCTCCTCTTTACATCCTAGGTTAAAATCATTATAACATAAACACTTAATATTCATAATCAAATAACTATAACAATGGTTTATATAACCATATCTCATCTATAAACACTTCCAATCATCATATAATCATATAATGATCATATGATATATTAACCCACAAATATACCAACTTTAAATTCATCTATAACTTCTTTAATTAGCTTAAAACCATCTTTTACCCAATTATCAAATTAGGGTTCATGAACCCTAACTTCTTAATTGACTAATAACACAAGAAAATGATTACTTACTTGATGTGGAAATGACTGCTAGGGCTTTATCTCTTTAATTAGAACACTTAAGCACTATTAGAGATCATAAGGCTTCCATGTTTCCCTCCTTTTTCTCTCCTAAACCGACATACACCCATCACACCTCTTTTCTAGATAATAATAAATTTGTAGTACCTGGATATTTCTAGTTACAACTTTCTTTACAACAAAGTTATTTCCCATTTGGCATATTTGGTCCCTTAACTGCTATAACAATTTGGTCCTGGTACTAGAACAAGTTGGTTCTAGTGCCAGATTGAGATTTTGGCAAGAATAACCCCTCTAGTCCTATAACAATTCAGTGTTGGTACTAGAACAAGTTGGTTCTAGTGCCACTTTGAGATTTTGGCAAGAATAGTCCCTGCAGACTATAACAATGTGGTTCTAGTACTAAAAAAAGTTGGTTTTAGTACCAGTTTGGTCATTTGGCAACTTAGGTCCCTCAAGTCCCTTTTCTTTCTACTTTAGCCACATTAAATTTATAACTCATTTAACACTTGACAATTTTAATCCCTTAAGTCTAAATCTCTTATATTTAAGACACATCAATCTCTCTATAATCATATTACATCTTCTTTGACTATTAAATTGATCATCGGGTTTGACGAGCTAATCACATAACACTTTCAACTTAACATCCATTGACTAACCAATCATATCGAGTCTCCTGACTCATAAAAGTCTTAGTTTCATCTAGAGTCATACTCGTTTGAAAACGGGTTTTGGGTGTAACACTTATAACAAGCCTTCTTCTTTAATTGAAACACATTACCTAAATTATTTGAAACTAGGTTATTAAATTTTCTCTGATTACCCATAGGCTTATTATAAAAACTTTTCATCTGTTCTCTAGGTATCTCTTTATAATCTACCATTTTCCTAGAGATGTTCTTACCCAACACAGGTTTCACAAACTCAACCTGTTCAACTTTAGGTTCAACTTTTGCAGGAATTTCTTCCTTTTTCACGCTTTGTTCATCCTGTTCCTCATCACTATCTGAATTTTAGTCTTCAATAATAGGAGCATCAGGAAATTTTCTAACTTCAACCTTAGGTGTTTCTATGACACTAGTACTAGTTTCACCTACAGGTTTTTCCATGTCTAAATCACTTATAAAAGACAATTTTTTTCCTGGTAGAGCATAGGTACTCTTAACTGGGGGAGCAACTTCATTATAGCCTATTCCACTTCCTTTTTTCATCAAAAGACTCTCAATAGACTTATTTATTAGATCTGAAGCAAATTGTTGTTGTTCAACCCTTACTATGTGTTTATCTTTCTCAGCAAGAGCTGCATCCCTATCTTTTCCTGCTTCTTCTAGCTTTTTCTTGAGAAATTCAATCTCACTATTTTTCTTATAGATCTCAATATCTTGTTGGTTAATTCTATCCACATATTCTAGTTCACACTGTTTGAGATATTCTAATCTTCTTTCCACATTTTGAACACCTACTTTATAACCTAAGTATTATCAAGTTTTAGGTGTTCAACTTCTTTTCTAAGGCTCTCATTCCTAGACTTAAGTTCTTCTATAGTGTCAGCACATGATTTAAAAGAATACACAGATAGGTCAGAATCATTAGATATCTCAGAGTCAGATCCAGAAGATGATGATGCATAGGCCATAAGTGCAAAGTTATGCACTTTAGGTTTGGCTTCAGTCACAAGAGAGTAATTTGGTTCTTCCTCAGCCATGTCACTCCAATCATAATCACCCAACCCATCACAAGACAACAATGTAGTTGTGGTATTCTTTGATTCTTCAAAGGCCTTCTTTAGATTTTCAGCATTCTTCTTTGGAGCCCTGCATTCTCTGGCAAAGTGGCCTTTTCTGTTGCAATTGTAGCACTCCATCTTTGACTTGTCAAAACTCAAATTTTCTTTAGCCCTGTACTTGACTTCTCTTCCTGTCCTCTTTAAAAATCTTCTTGCTCTTATGGTCAACATAGCCATCTGCCATTTAAGATCAATTTCTTCAAGATCATCAGGATCAATATGATCCATATCTTGATTGAGAACCAGTGACTTTGTGTTTGATGTCAGATCAGCCAAGAATGCACATATGGCAGCATCACTGATGGAATTATTATTAGTAGAACTAGCAGCATATCCATCAGTTGTAGCAGCAGATACCCCATAAGTAGTAGAGTAGGATTCTTGAGATCCTTTAGTCTTTGAGGACACAAATGCAAGATTTTGAGCAGCGGAAGATGAAGTAGTTGTAGAATTCAGCTCTGGTTCATACACCTTCAAATTGTTGTAGAGGCTTTCTAACTTCATAGTTTCAAAATCAGGCTTATTCCTCCAAACAACTGTATGCATGCTCCATTCAGGTGCTAGACTTTTAAGAAACTTAAGGTTTACATCTTCTTGAGGAACAACATAACCAACAAGATTTAAGTGACTAACAATTTGATTAAGCCTGTTGTATGTACCATCAAGCTTTTCTCCACTTGTAGCAGAGAAGTTTTCGAACTGATGCTTCAACATATTATTCCTTGACTTCTTGGTAGCATCATTACCTCTAAATCTGATTTCCACAGCATCCATCAGATCTTTTGCAGTCTCACAGCCATCAAAGTCCAATTGAAAATCATTCGGTATTCCCATAAAGAGAATACTATGAGCCTTGATCTCCATCTTTCTTACTGAGTTTTCTTCTGTAGATTTGATAGGAATCTCTTTCCCATCAGGACCTTTTTGTGGTAGAGAGTCACCATTCACAATGACATTCCACATGTTGAAATCAATCATGCGAATGTATTGTCTGATCCTCATCTTCCATAGCTCATACTCTCCTTGCTTGAGCATGGGAACCTTTGAAGCAGTTACCGCTAAATCTGATTTCCACAACATCCATCAGATCTTTTGCAGTCTCACAGCCATCAAAGTCCAATTGAAAATCATTCGGTATTCCCATAAAGAGAATACTATGAGCCTTGATCTCCATCTTTCTTACTGAGTTTTCTTCTGTAGATTTGATAGGAATCTCTTTCCCATCAGGAACTTTTTGTAGCTTAATTGTACCTGTGGGTGCATACCCCACAAAATATGCATTTTTATGGATGATGATTATTGTTTTATGTCTCGGTAGTAGTTGATTTGGTTTTTTAATGCTTGCGTTAATGGTTTACAGAAGTGGTACATTGTTAACTCTTATTTGATTACATTACTCTACTGAACATCTTTGCTTGTTGTGAAAAGTTTGTTCATGTTGATGTGTTAACTAACTTTTTTGCTGAGGTTCGTAAAGGTATAATTGAGAAGGGGCGTCATGTGCGCTTGATGGAGTTTCATGAGTGGGTCTTTGATAATTTGATTGTCACGATTTGTTAATTATTTATTTGCTTGTGATTTTTGTTTGTTTAAAGTTTAAACTGTTTAGTAGAATGAGCGGTTGTTAAAGTTTTGGGCCGTGGTTATCATAATTTGTAAACGCTAGTTTAAGTTTGCACATACATTTATATGTAAGGTGCCGTTTGTTTGCTACCCTTAGGCATTAAAGTTGGGGATGAAGCCTAATATTATTTGTTTGGTGCAAATTCGTGGGTCCCAAGATTGGGAGTAATCACCAAAAATATGGCATCTGCAAATGTTGTGTAACTCCCCCACTTTGTAGATTGTTATTCTCAAAGTGGGCTCAACTTTATCCTCACCCATTCATATATAATTTTTTATTTCTTTTGTTATAATCAAATTTATTATATACATTTAAAAATATATATAAAATACATATTTATTTTCTTTTTCTCTCTCTTTTAAATCAAAATCTTAATTCAAATCTAAATCATAATCCTAATCTAAATCAAAATCTTAAATCCACCTACAAACCAAACGGGCCATAAGTATATTTGACTATCTATATTCTGTTTTTACGTTATTTGTTTTCCTTTATTTATTTTTTTATTTATTTTATTTATTTATTTTAGCTATAAATGCCTCTTTCTTTTTACACATTGTTAATCTGAGTGTTAGCAGAAAAAATATAATGGATTTAATAGTTATTGTATGATAGTGCTGGTAGTTTGTTTGTTGCTTTATTATTGTCTTATGTTAGTGTTTTTGAGATGGCCTCGCCAACGAATGGCGTATTTAGGTTTTTCATATATGAAAGTTGCGATATAAAAATGATAAGGCTTTTGCGGGAGAAGAAGTGATATGAAAAAGGTGGTGGTTACTAAAAGTTGAAGGTCTTTTTAGTAATTTTACATGTAGTAGGAAGATATGTTTTGACTTTTTTTTTTTTTTTTTTTTTTTTTTTCATATTCCATCTTCTTGGTATTGTACCCTGTGTTATAGACGTGTAAACGATTCTTGGGTGCGTAAGTAACTCATATTTTTTGGGCTTTTATTGGTAGATGCGCTGATGAATTTGTAATCGTTAATTTGTGGTTTTATGTTTTGATTTATTATATATAATAATTTATGAGATGGTTTTCTATGTTTTGTTCTTTAAGTTGAAGGTGCATCCAAATTAAATGAAGTGAAGCATTGTTGTTGCTTTTTTTTCTTATTATGTCTTTCATTTTTTTTATAACACGTTACTACGTGGAGTAACATTTTTTTATGATATAGTATCATATATGGGATTTTTAAAAAATATTTGTTTTTCTAAATCTTTAAACAATTAATTTTTAAATTATATTTTATATTATGTTTTTTTGTCATCACTTAGCGAAGAAGGTTGTCTTTTTCATGATTGCTTTTGAATGTCTTGGGAGACCGTGATTCCTTGCATGTTATTTTATTTTATTTTTATTTTTGGTGCAGATGATTCCTTGCATGTTATGGGACAGATGTTTTCCTATATATAATATGTGATTATCTATTTATATAAAGGAGAATCAAAACGGCGCCGGATTGCTTTTGGGTTTCCCGCCAAAATTGTTGGGCCACTTTTGGCCTCATTTTCCGGCCTGCTCTTGGCAAATCCAGTCCACTTATGTGATGATAATACTCCCGAACCTTTCACATTCATACATTCATCTTGATTAACCTTGAATCAACATCGCTCCTCTCAAAAATAAGTATATCAAGATCAAGAATCTTCACCAGCTTACCATCAAAACACACACAGGCGATGAAGAAGATGGAGAAAAATAAGGTACGAGATTCAAGATGTGTGTCATACCCAAAAGGTATCTTCTGTGGGGTTTTGGAGTTTTTAGATTTTTAGATTTGTGGGTTTTTGATGATTTGTGAAAAATAAAATATGAATCTAAAGGTTTAGTTATGATTTTGGGATTGACTTTTTGTTATTAATATCTTTGATAGATTTGGTGCCTACCATCTGTTTGATGAATTGCTTGAGAAGATTGCGTTGGTGGTTAGTTTTCTAACTTTGAGATTTACATCATTGTAAGTAATAGTAAGAGAGTTTGTGGTTGTCATGAGATGAAACACTTATTAAGCTTCATAGTTAATTTCAATCATATATTTGTTATTTTAGGAATAAGGCTTTGTTTATTTATAGTTAAATATTGGATTTTTATGTTTTTGATGTTAGGAATGAAGTGATATAAAGTTGCTAAGATGAGATATGAAGGAGGTGGAGAGAGATATAATGAAAGAACGATATATTTTCACAGGCGATTGTCAGGGTCGTGAGAAAGTGTAGGATATCATGGGTTTCATCAATTGGGAAAGGTATTCAATTTTGTGATGGCAACCTAATTTGAAACATGATAATTGCAAATGAAGTATCCAACTTTTTAAGGGTTTCGTTTTTGTATATATATTAGGAAATACACATTGTTTGTTGCGGACGTTGTACCAAAATCACAGACCCATAGGAATTGGACGTGTGGGATCATGAGGCGCTCAAGCATTAGGTATTGGATCATTAATTTAATGGATATCAAAACTTTCAAGAATAAAATTGTCGCTACTTTCTTTACTTTTGGTTAATTAATTATTTTAAATGTCGAATTGAAGGTGATTGAAAGGGCTAAAATTTTCGCACAACCTATTGTGGTTTTCACAGGGAAGAAGATTGTTGCTGGTAATTTCACAAGCGGTGTTAAACAGAGCTAATAAGATTGTTCAAATTCAAGTAACTTTCACCACTCTCTTTACTTTCTGTCTATCAATTACTTTATATGTTTAATTATATTCTATGTTCAAAGTTGCTGCTCATAAGGGCTAATATTTGGGCATAACCTATTGTGGTTTTGATAGATTAGAAGGTTCGTGCTCGTAGTTTCACTGGAGGTTTGAAAGAAATTGAAGAATGCTTTATTATGCATCAACGCCTAAATGAATACGATGCTTAACCCCGATGCGAGGTACTGATTTGTGTTCAAAGTTTGCTTTAGTTTTGGGTCTGTTTAATCTAAATGGAAACCAAGCTTAAGCAATGTGTCAGTGTTCGATGCATTTTCTTTAAGCATGACTAATACAGTGGCCTTTGTTGGTGGGTCATTATGTTGCTAGAGTGACGGCCTGTGTTTGGTATTCTTTGTGAACTTAATTAACTTCAGAATCTTTGGAAAAAAATAGTGTTGATCACTGACCCATAAAAGGTATAAAATATTAAAATTTATGCTTCAAATGTTATTACTTTACCCCAGTATATAGGGCATATAATAATATCGCACTCCCGTTGTAAGCGAAAGAGTAAGATAAGTAGTCCTAAGACTAATTTGTTTTAACCTTTTGCACATATTTGTTACAGGACTGTATGCTAATATGGTGATGTTGATGACTGCTAACTCTGCCTGTAAAATGATACCAACACGCATTCCATTACCAACCAGATTTGTAGAATTATCTTCACTTGGGAGTCAAGTAAGTAAGTCTCGACTGATTATCGTGTAATATTATTTATGTCCTTATTATGTTTTTTATCTTTTAAAATCAAAGCAATCAACTAGCCCTATATGATCTTATACAATCTTCTATTGTTTACTGCTATTGGTTCAAATAATCGTAATAGCAATTCTTATGTTGTTAGCTTTTGACGGGAGTTTGTTGAATTGCAGCCATGATGTGGTATTCCATATTCGCATCCATGACAATAGTTGATTGAATTGGTTTGTGCGCGCCTTCTAAGTGCCGCTATCTTCCTGGTAAATGTATAGTGTGCGATATCTTGAGGCTGTGATGACTTTGAACCGGCCCAGTTAAAGGTTAGCATGCCAGTATCTTGGAAAGGTATCCTGTTAGGGTTGCACCCATGGCGTGTGCATCCACTTTTTTATAATTGCTACCCTATCTTAGCCTATACTTGAAAACCTGATATCATGACACCATTTTTAATGAACAAATCATCATATGTTTATTCTAATGATATCATGACTCTATTTCAGGTTTATACATGGTGGTGAGCAGGCTTAAAACGCATCTTGCTATTCAGGTTTTCATTAGGATGCGAGAATCTGGAAACTCGCATACATGGTACACCATTTTTTTTCTTACACACGTTTGATAATCATTTTGAATCCCTTCCTCTTTCAACTCAGAAGAATGTAATCAAGACTTCTTGATTGCAGCCAGCCTAAAACGATTCTACAAGTTCATGGAATTGCTCAAAAAATTTCAGGTGAGGTTTATCTATTAACGCGTGGTTATAACTTCGTTTTCATCGGTGGATTCTTAACAAAAGCTCATAAACACAGTTTTTTGCTTTATGACCTTATTACCTTTTTCACCTTTAAATAGTCAACCACTTAGATAAGCGACCGCATAATCCTTTGGAATGTTGCAGCTGGAAATTAATGACCGCTAACTTGATATAATAACAATGTGACAATCGGTCTTATATTGTGATAATTGTTTGTTGTTTTGCTTTCTTATGTTAATATTAACGTGCATAACTAATATTTCTATTTTCCTTTTAATGTTGGGTGTACAGAAACCATTTAACAGCTCTCGAACAATTGTCGTGTGTGAAAATTGCCAATCTGTTGGGCCAGCCGCCAGGTAGTCGTGCAAGAGTCATTCTCGGTGTGCAGAACCACTTTGTTTAGCCACTCGGTCTTTCCTACCAAGTACTTTCAGCAACATGAAGGTATATGTCGCGCACTCCTACCATTTAGTATGCCGGTTTCATTTGCACCTTTTTAGAGCAAACAAGTTACAATTTGCATCTTTATTTTTATGTTGCGGGTTGCTCCAAAGTTAAAAGAAAGAGGCGTCGACTTTTGATAAATATAAGACCAGTTTATATTTTTTTTCATCTCATATGTACTTTTAGTTCAATAACCACCTTTTTTAATAGTTTATACGAAATTCTATGATGTTTTCTTCATTTATGCAGATTAACCACGTATAGCTTATTGCTGATGCGTCTTGCTTATGACATGTTTTTATGATTTTTTGTGGTGACCCAATACCCTCTGATGTTGATTTTGAGTATTGTTTACCCACCAATCAATTTCAACATCTATCTGAGAGGGTAATCCTAAAGCTTTTTTTCATCGTATATGGATTAAATCACGAGGAAACTGTAACAACAATTGTTTACGAGTTCAAATTTTGAATTTGCAGTTTTCATGGTATAAAGGGAGTTACAGTTTCAGGCTAGCTGATGTGGCAGAGAGGAACGAATGACGTATTTGGGAGTGATACACTCAAGTACATCGCATGTAGCTCAAAAAAAGTTCCGGTAACTTACCTCCATCTCAATTCTTGGTCGCTGTTACTGCTTATTGCCTTTAACGGATAAGTAGTTTGAGTGGAAAAGTATAAAAATAAGCCGCAACAAAAATGAGCTTATGAAACATATGTCCAAAACCAAACAAGCCATAAGCTGACTATATAAGCCGAAACAAACACCCCCTCATTGAAAAAAACTGGAATCAAGGTATTAACACTAACTGTTTGACATGAAAAAAAACTGGAATCAAAACTGTGGCACTGCGTTGCCTGTTGAACGCGTCGCAAAGGTCTTTTCAGGTTCTTCCGATCATATCGAGGGTATTTTCTTAAATGTTTGCTATAATATTTTTGTTTTAGTATCTGTAGCATTTTAGTAACTGATTTGGTTTCCGATCTTGCTGTTGCGCCTGAAGATCGAAGCGGCACCGTCGCCGGGTCCCTACCTCCTCTTAATGACTGTCAATCGCTATATATTTTCATATGTCTTATTCGTGTTTTTGCCTTTCGTGTTTCGGTATGCTGATTAACTAACATTTGGCCTATTCTTTTTGTAGATACGCTGCCTGCTTCTGGCGCTGAGCATCATTTTCCTGTTCTAGCCATGCCTATGTCGACAGCTTATCACTATGAGTAGGGTACGTATTTGTAGTAGCTACATGTACTGCTTTTGGTTTGTATCACAACCTTAGCTTTTTGCACTTTTCTAATAGGTGAACCTTATATGGTTGTTACCAGCCCTTCTACCTACGGTTACATACCCATGCCACTATCGTCCCGGTTCAGCAGCATGCTTCATCTACAAGCAATAACCAACGTACTTATGTTCTTTTATAGTTGACTGTTATGTACATTGCAATGAGTAGGTATGTAATTGTTACAATTACAGTTAACATTCTTTATGTTGCTTAACTATGAAATTAAATATATAAGTTTTATGAATTTAGTAATGATTGTAAAGGTATGCTTTTTCTTCGTTTGACAGATGACTTCGTTAGAGTGGACCGGAAGCAGTTGCAGAATAGAAAGTCACCCACCACGATCGAAGCAAATGTGGTGCAGACTAAGAACAGAAATGGTAAGTACAAGAAAACTTCTGATGCTATTAACGTGACACCTAAGAAGATCAAGAAAAGATTAACCTTCAACATCCGATCACAAAGGTGCTTCTACAATTTTTTTCTAATTAATATAAAAGTTTACCATAATTGTGTAACCAATTAAATAAAGGAACATGTAAATTTGGTATCCATAACAATTGTAATAGCCAGGGATGGGTCTTTAATAAAAACACAAGGAATACTTATGTTATTTTCATGTTTGCAGTTGCAGATATACCTTCTTTTTTTTTTTTTAATTTCTGAAATGAGTGGGTTTGAGAACTTATGTTATTTTCATGTTTGCAGTTGTAGATATACCTCCTCATCTCAAAGATAATAATAAAATTGTTCATACAACACCACACCTTCGTTTTGTTACTTTTTCAAATTTTTACTTTGGAGATTTAATGCTTATATACTGCTATAATTTGGTACTAACGAGTGTTGGTACCCGCGCGTTGCTGCGGAATTCTTTTGTTGCTGTTAGCTACTTAACGTGAAGTTAGTTACCCAGGACTGTGATGAGTGATTAATCACACATCCTTTTTAGGCATTAATTCAGACCAAAAATACCAAATATGCCAAGAGAATGTATGTTTTTGTATTTGTGTATGTACAAGTACGGATATGAGAAAAATTAACAAAAACAAAGCAAAACCGACAAAAACGAGCACGAGAATGGAAAAAGGTCAAAAGCTGGAGCCGGGGAAGAAAAATGATAAAGGAAAGCTCAAAATGTCAAAACAAGACCTCAGAGAATCTTAAAGTTGCATAATTGATCCCTGGTGAAAGTTTGAAAGATTGGCGATTTCAGTCCTCCAAGTTTCACAGATTGGCAAAAGTGGTCCTTTGAAGAATTTTTAAAAGAAATGTCAACTATGGTCCTCCATTATTCAGAGAATTACAAGTATGGCCTTGGAAAATACTTTTGAATAAATTACCGAAGTGGTCCCTGAAATTGCAGAATCTACATTTTTGGTCCTTGATTATTAATAAACATCTAATCCTAAGTCCTTTATACCAAAAGCCTGGTCCAACACCCAAATATATCCTAAAAGCCCAAATAATACCAGCCCAAGCCCTTTATTATTTTACCCGATCCAACAAAACCCACCCCGGTCAACCCTATCTTAAACCAGGTCAAACAAACCCAAATAATAAAACACCCAAATTCCATTTACCCGCCCCCTAAAATAATTTTAACCAGAAACGTTTCCCCTCCTATGAACCCTAATTCTACCCTCACACCAAATTACCTCGTACCCACAAAATTACCACAATTGGTAATAATTACCAATCACGAGAGCTTCTAGAAGGGTCAGCACAAGTCAGGGGATGTCATATACTGACACATGGACCAATCAGAGAGGACACCTGATGAGGCGAAAAATGAACCACTTTTAGGGGGTCATTTAAGCCCGGAATTGACTTTATTTGATCAAATATTGCCCTAAATCGTTCCTTTTGTGATTTTAGGTACTTTGGGAGTGAAATCTGGAAAAGGAAGCAATTCGGACGTTTTGGGAGCATAAAAGTGAAGAAAACACCAAAGTCTTAATTTTCCTTGCTGGGAACAGTAGGTGACGGCGTCAAGAAGGAATCCTTGACGGCGTCAAGAGCAAATTTCCATGACGATCCAGTACAGATTTGACGGCGTCACGAAGTAGGGCGTCAAGAGTAAAATTCATGACGGCCTGGAAATGCACAATACATGACGGCGTCAAAAGTAGATCAAGGCAGTCCGAGAAGAGTTTTGGCGGCGAGGTGACGGCGTCACAAGATTGGTCTTGACGCCGTCAGACCCTATTTCCTATATATAGTTTTCTAATTTTCACACATTAAAAAGAGAAGTTTTGGAGAAACCCTAAGTACGAACTTGGTGCGAATTTTACAGGTTTTTCAAGGGTTCTAAGCCCTTGATACCTTTCATGTGTAATTGAGATAAGTATTCTTTTAATTCAATCAATATGTCTATGTGTTGGTTGTCTATATCTTTTTCTTGTCTTAATTCCATCATGCTAGGCTAGATCTATCTTGTGTTTGCTTGGATCTAATGAAACCTAGATGTTAATTATGTGTTGATTACTTGTTTATAATTGTATTGGATGAATGAATTTGATGTTAGGCTTAAGAAAACTAGCAGATCTCCAAATGGTAACATGCTTGAACGTCTTAAGAAACATGAACCGATGTGCACTAGGTCTTTATTGGTTGTATTTAATGCATGAGCCACTGTTTATAATCTCTATGGTTGTGCTGGGCATGGTATAGGAGGAGATAAGAGCTCACAGAATTAGGGAGTTAAGTGCGCCACCCCATGAATGATATTAAGGAATACAATCCGTCATCCATGCAACTATAATAAGTAATTAACGTGTAAAAGATGTCTAGGGAGTAGTGAAATCTAAGTAAACACATTTTCTCCACTTATTGCTCACAACTTTAGTATAATTTAGTTTATTTTCATTTCTAGTATTTTATTTTGATTGCATCTTTAGTATTGGGTTAGTTGATTAGCAACTAATTCCGCCCAAATCCTTCAAACACGAGATTTTTACTTGCTTTGTAAAAAATATAAAAATACGAAAAGAATCATCTCTCACCTTTAGAACTAGTATTTAGGTTTTCTAATCCTAGCGACACTATTCCTAGCTGAACGATCAATCCCCCGGAACGATCAGGTACACTGCCTGGTGGGGGTTGTAAGCTTCTCAAGATCCCTTGAGAGGTAAAGCCTGGTGCGATTCCCACTCATCAAGTTTTTGGCACCGCTGCCGGGGAATAGTTATTGTCTAGGTTAGAATTTCTTTTTATTAGGTCTACTTGTTAGATTCCTTTCTAGTAAGATTTTATTTTTATTTTTAGGTTTTCTTTAGTCTATCTTATTTCTTTGTGTCCTTTGTTCGTAAACTATTTCGATGGATCACAATAAAATTGATTGTTTGATTCCTGTTATTCGTGTTTTTCGTCGTCGGATTTTCCAAATGCCCGCCCCACTTCCTTTAGTGGAAAATGAGAACCCACCTAACCTCTCACCCAACCACCACTTTGACAATAATTCTGAGTTAGAAGAGTCTGATCATGAAGACCGTAGGGCTAGTCCTTTTTACTATTCAGACTCTGATGGGGATCTTGATGATGGTGATGTGATTAATGAGAATAGGATGGAAGAAGAAATAAACCCTCTTAGGTATGTTGACCCTAGAACTAGGATTGAGTGTGATAGTTCATTTAACATGCAATTCCCTTGTAAGATCGGATTTAAGAGCTTTAACGCCTATCTCAACTCATCTCTTCCAATGAACATAATCTCACGTAATGAATACAATAAAATCATGGTAGATGAGTTAGAATACAAAAGTGAAAACATTATTGCTAAGGCAATACCATTGCATGTGTTTGTAGGAAGCTTGGTTTATCTTGCTGAGTTCATGGTTATGGAGAATCTAGGAGAGTTTATTGATGATAAGTTGACCCAAGTTGTGTTTGGAAAACCTTTCAAACGGTTGACCAACCTCGATGAAAAACTCATAGAAGGGTTAATTACATTCTCGGATGGGGATAAAGATTTTGTCTATCAAATGCCCCGCACACACCCTAGGTTCAAAGATTTTTCCATGGAAAAGTGTAGTAGGTATCCGCCCATGGAAATGTTAAGTGAGAATGATAAGAGAAAAGGACTTAAGTACACTCATGAAAAGAATAAAAGATACTATCGCGGATGCTTAGAGTTAGGAGATGAATATAAGAAAGATGAGGCGACTATTAGATGGCTCACACTTGGTTATGTGAGCATAAGCGATACACGTTAACCCATGACCTTGAGTCTAGCTACAAGACTCGTAAATAAAGAAAAACGCTTCTTGGGAGGCAACCCAAGTTTTGCGTGTTTTTATTTGTTTGTTTGTTTGTTTGTTATTTGCTTCCGTATGCGTGCTTTATTTTTATTGTTGGTAGATCATGTTTCTAAACTAAATAGTGGAAATACTTTATTTTGTTGTTTTGGCCTTGTCTTAACCCTACCTAAAAGTATTTTTGCAAAAGATAAGTGTAAGGGGAAACCCCAAATATGTTTTTAAAAAACAAACTGATCATGATTCTCCACAATATTAAATGAACATTTATATTCGTATTTGTTAGAGTCAAATGCTTGAATTGAGTCATAATGAAGTTTTGCAGGATTTTCCAGGAAGTAGGACAAGTTTTTCCAAAAATTTTCCGGAAACTTAACATAAGAATTTCTGCAGGTCACTTCTGACGGCGTCAAGAGTTAACTCTTAACGGCGTCAAGTGTAAAAATCTGGAAATTTTACCGGTTTTGTTTTTCTAACGGAGTCTTATGGTTTTTGTGAATTATTAAGTTTTATAATCTCCAGGAAATCTGCAAATTTCATTCCACAAGCATTATATCTTATCTTGTTTTCTAGGATTTAGTAACTTATATAGGATGCCGCCGATTTTACGCGAGGTTGTTTTGTCTATTTTCTCAGGTTTTACAGGTTATGTATGACAAGAAGATGATTTATATTCTGGAAGAGAAGCTTTGATTGTTCATTTTCTTGGAGGAAGATTTAACCTGGTCACCTTATTATCCATACCGAGCGAATCAGGGGAGTATTTGATTTCATTCTTTTTACTTTTTTCACTTTTACATTCTTTACTTGAACATTGGGGACAATGTTCATCTTAAGTGTAAGGGGAGGGTAAAAAGATGATACCTTACATATGCACTTTCGCTTGAGTTTGTTTTGTTTGAAGGTAGATGTGTAATAAAACTATGAGAAATACTTGTTAGTGTAATTTTAGCGCCAAATTTAAATTTTTTTACAACATTTAGGAGTGAAACTTTAGCCATAGCAAGCGTCTCATGGATAGGAGATTGTATGACTAGCACACAACCGTATATTCAGAAAAATTTTCCACCCAAATATGTGAGGTTCGCCTTTAGATTTGATAGGAAAAGCATTTGCTATTAGTGCTTATGAGTGTACCGGTAGCATTTAGATTCTAGCACTTGCGTTAGTGATGCATCCCAAGACTGCTAGTGAGACTACATTCGTGTAGTAGGATTTACTACATGATAAGAGGCATTAGGATCACCCTTGTGTTAAACCCGTATTATAATTACTTGACCATTTAAGTCATATTACTTGGCTAGTTAAGTCAATTAATTTTTCCCACACCCTTAGCGTTGTACTCATTTTTAGTACACGAAACCCCTAGTACACCCTTCCGAGCCTATCCTTTCGTTTTTAACTTTAAGCATCTTACTTAAAGGAAGAATTTGTTACACCCCACTTAAATGTACAACCAAATCGCCTTAGCCTTCCGTGTATGTGCTCATTTTTAGTGCATTATTGTTATTTGTTAAACCCTAAGTTAACTATCTAATTGATTACATGGTTGCTAAGTCGAGTCATATCCTTGTACATATTGTTTTGGGACGATTGGGACTCATGGGTAAAATACTTATTTATGGAGTAACGGGGAAGAACATCATTTATTACCCCTGTATTTGCGTTAATCTTAAAAGTACTCCAAGTGTTTTGATTATCTTAATTCGAGTCAATAGATTAGTTTATTGTAAAGTATGTAAAGATTCAAGTGTAAGGGGAATATTCATCCCCTATGATGTATTATTTTGGATGGTAGGGTAAGAGTGTATGCAAAAAAAAAAAAAAAAAAAAAAAAAAAAAAAAAAAAAAAAAAAAAAAATCGAAAAATTAAGAAAAAGAAAAGAAAAAAATAGAAAAAGGAAAAGAGAAAAAACATACGGACTACCATCCCGTTTCATTCTATGTTTATTTTATGTTTTTGTTATTTTTCATTTATTAGCTTAAGTCGAGTCTAGTCTTGGCTTAGCAACGCCACATTGTACATGTAATTAACCAAGATTGTTAACTCGCCACCAGTAAAAACTTCTTTTATCCAACAAAACCGTGTATTTCATATCCCTACACCTAACGTTACAACCCTTTAAAAGACCTCTTTGATAGTTTATCCTAGGTGCTTACGCCATGTGGTGGAGGTTTGATCCTTTCCCAAGCCTATAGTAATCTATTTTGCTATGACAGGTAGTGAGAGATATCTTCCGTTTCCATATTGTAATTTATACTTTATTACACCCGAGAGATGTGAGTATCTAAACACTATTTGTGAGGTGCTTGTGTATGACCTCCGTGCTTGTCTATTGGTCTTTAGTGGAACGATTATTTGTTGTAATTACTTTTATGTTAGTGTTCAATGACCCCTAACTTGTATTTTGAGTAAAATAAAAGCGCATTTGCTTGAGGACAAGCAAATCTTAAGTGTAAGGGTATATGATGAGCCGAAAAATGAACCACTTTTAGGGGGTCATTTAAGCCCGGAATTGACTTTATTTGATCAAATATTGCCCTAAATCGTTCCTTTTGTGATTTTAGGTACTTTGGGAGTGAAATCTGGAAAAGGAAGCAATTCGGACGTTTTTGCAGCATAAAAGTGAAGAAAACGCCAAAGTCTTAATTTTCCTTGCTGGGAACAGTAGGTGACGGCGTCAACAAGGAATCCTTGACGGCGTCAAGAGCAAATTTCCATGACGATCCAGTACAGATTTGACGGCGTCACGATGTAGGGCGTCAAGAGTAAAATTCATGACGGCCTGGAAATGCACAATACATGACGGCGTCAAAAGTAGATCAAGGCAGTCCGAGAAGAGTTTTGGCGGCGAGGTGACGGCGTCACAAGATTGGTCTTGACGCCGTCAGACCCTATTTCCTATATATAGTTTTCTAATTTTCACACATTAAAAAGAGAAGTTTTGGAGAAACCCTAAGTACGAACTTGGTGCGAATTTTACATGTTTTTCGAGGGTTCTAAGCCCTTGATACCTTTCATGTGTAATTGAGATAAGTATTCTTTTAATTCAATCAATATGTCTATGTGTTGGTTGTCTATATCTTGTTCTTGTCTTAATTCCATTATGCTAGGCTAGATCTATCTTGTGTTTGCTTGGATCTAATGAAACCTAGATGTTAATTATGTGTTGATTACTTGTTTATAATTGTATTGGATGAATGAATTTGATGTTAGGCTTAAGAAAACTGGCAGATCTCCAAATGGTAACATGCTTGAACGTCTTAAGAAACATGAACCGATGTGCACTAGGTCTTTATTGGTTGTATTTAATGCATGAGCCACTGTTTATAATCCCTATGGTTGTGCTGGGCATGGTATAGGAGGAGATAAGAGCTCATAGAATTGGGGAGTTAAGTGCGCCACCCCATGAATGATATTAAGGAATACAATCCGTCATCCATGCAACTATAACAAGTAATTAACGTGTAAAAGATGTCTAGGGAGTAGTGAAATCTAAGTAAACACATTTTCTCCACTTATTGCTCACAACTTTAGTATAATTTAGTTTATTTTCATTTCTAGTATTTTATTTTGATTGCATCTTTAGTATTGGGTTAGTTGATTAGCAACTAATTCCGCCCAAATCCTTCAAACACGAGATTTTTACTTGCTTTCTAAAAAATATAAAAATACAAAAAAATCATCTCTCACCTTTAGAACTAGTATTTAGGTTTTCTAATCCTAGCGACACTATTCCTAGCTGAACGATCAATCCCCCGGTACTTGTCACTATACTATACTACAACGATCAGGTACACTGCCTGGTGGAGGTTGTAAGCTTCTCAAGATCCCTTGAGAGGTAAAGCCTGGTGCGATTCCCACTCATCAACACCGAGGATCAATCACATCACACACGTAATCCAAGGGTGTGGATTAAAAGGTGAATGATATATGATAATCAAGGGCTGAGATGGACTCAAAGAAGCACAAGGGGTTGTGGAACGATGACTTGGCACTCTAGGACCTTCCTCTCTCAACAGCTATATATAGCTCTCCTCACCATCAATTTTAGTCTGTTAGATTTTAGGATTAGCTAGGAGTAGGAGTAGGTTTAAATATAGTTTTTATTTACAGTTAATTGTAATTTTCAAGATTGTACTCTCTTTTTAGTTTTAATATAATTCATATTTTCATTATATTTACTTGCAATTTAATTTTCAGAAATTCCATTTTGTTATTATTGTTTTAAACTTTTAAGTACTGTTTTATTGAGATCATTCCAATCGTTTATAGTGAGTTGTATGGTTAATTTCTGCTTCAAAATTGTTCAAAATCTATTGGTAAACAAAAGTCAAAGGGACGAATCAAGGTTATATTGGTGTTGTTTATGTGGTATTAAGGTTGCTGTGGAGTTTAATGGAGCCTATTAAAGATAGGCTTGAGATCAAATGATCCCCTGTTCAGCTGGGGAATAAGTGTAAGTGCCACCATCCTTTTTAGCTTATTGTTTGATTTCACTCATCTACTGTTTAGATTTATTGCTTTTCTGTGCTTAGTTAAGGTTATTGTATTAGATTAATATTCTGTTGCTACTGTTTGATTAATATCATTAGCTGCTTGTTTAGTATTTACATTGCATCAGTAGGATTCAGGTTCATCTTAGGTGTTCATTGCTGCTTCATATCAGTTCTAGGTAATTTCTGTAGCTTAATTAGTCAATTTGAATCTGTTGCTTAGTTTAAATTGGCTTATAGTTATTAAAAATAAAAACAGTTTAGGTTTTAGTTGTAGTTTATAGTTTTATAATTACAATTTAGTATTTAGATTTTGCATACTGATTTGGATTCTTAGATCTGAGTTTCGGTGTTATGTTTGGTTCATTAAATCAAGTATTTTGATCTGAGTTTAAGGGTAGGACTGCTGGGAATTCAATTGATAAGCTAATTGTTCACATTTGCATCATAAAAGGACTGTTTGGATCAGGTTTAATCTAAGTGAACTTGTTATTTGATTGCTCATTTCTTTGCATCAGTAGGTTAGCTTGTTTCATTCTAAAACTTTCAAAATTGCATATCAGTTAAGTGTATTCAGGGGTGATTGGCTTAAGTTGATTTTAGGTAGTCAAACTAGTGATTGGTAAAAGTTTGGATTAAGCTGTGTTTTGATGATTAGAGGTGGTTTGAATGTTAGGCCCTGGATAAGTAGTGTTGGTAGCTAGTTATTTGTTCATTATTGCATAAAAAACTTTCAAAACAGTTTCTAACCGAGCTTTGCACCAGATAGCATTTTGAGCTTAAATACTCTTGGAATTCTTTAAAAATTGGTTTTCTGAGTCAATTGGTAGCTAATCTTTCTTAATCAAAAGGATTTTCAAGTTTTGAGATTCATTTACTTACCTGAATTTGATCTTCAAATGAGCTGTTTGGACCTTCACCTCCCCTGCACCCAGTGAGCTTCTCCAATCAGATCTGATCTAGGCCATTATTAGGGGTCAATTGGTGTTTAGAAATTAGGGTTTTTAGTGTTTTAAGGTAGTTTGTAGTATAGAGTTTTAGAATATACCTTTAGGTTTCATCAATTGGCTTATTAGGCTGCTTATAATTAAGCCCAAAGAAGGAGGGTTAGGTTAGTTTCTGTCTTAACTGTTTGAAGTATTTATCAGCTTTTTCTAGGTGCCTTTCTGATCAATATAAGTTGTTGAGTGCTTCAATTAATTGTTAAGACTGGTTGTTATTCTTCTGAGCTTATTTGGTATACACTGCTTATTCACAAAGTGCTTTATTTGACTATTTGGTCCACTTTCTGTGATTCTTAGTTTCATTTGGCCTTAATTCATGTTCATTTGAGGTTTATAAAGTCAAAAGTACTTTTAGTTAAGTTTTGGTCAAACCTGGTCAAGGATTGCTTATAAATAAGCATTTCCTATAAGCAGTTTCACAGCTTATTGCACTTTCACAGCTTATTTTCAACTTTTCAAATTTTTCCTAGCTTTATAATAATATTTTAGATTTTCCCTGATTTTTTTTCATAATTTTCTGAGTTCATTTACTATTTTTCTTATTTTATTTTTATTTTTATTCAATTTTTAATACTTTTTAATTACCAAAAAATCCAAAAAAATCAGAAAAATCCCAGAAAAATCCAAAAATATTTTAGAAAATTATTTTCATTTATTTTAGAATTTTAGAAATTTATTTTGCATTTTTCCCATTTATTTTGAATTTAATTTGAATTTTTAATTAAGATTTAATAGTTTTTAATTCTCAAAAATTATACAAAAAGCCAAAAAATTAGTTTTTAGTTTTAAAATTACTTTTTAGTTATTTTATAATTTTTAAAATTTAATTTTCATTTTTCTCACTTTATTTGCATTTTCTTTTAATTTTTAATTAGTTAAATAGTTTTTAATTCATAAAAAATAAATAAAAAGTCAAAAAAAATATTTTTCTTTTTCTCAAAATTTTCTTTTATCATTTTTAACTTTTAAAAATTATTTTCAAGTCCGTAGGAGTAGTGTAGCTTAAAATTCGCGTTTTATTTCGTGCGTTAACGTTTATTTCGCGTTTTAGCTTACGTTTTCGATTTTATGCTACGTTTTTAGTTTCCTTATTTGAATTACGTGCTTAATTTGTTATTTGAGTTTCATTTTCAATATCATTAGTATAATCTCATCTATATCACTTTTTCCCACATTTCATGACACGTTTCACAAATCGGGAATTCGAAATTCCATTCACACCTTCGCTGGGACACGACCCGGGGAAATACTTTCCTAAGCATTTCTTCGGTTGAAAACTATACTTAAAAACGAATAAATCAGACTGACTTTGCAATTGATGTATAACATGAAGGACAATTTATGTAAATTATTTGAGGACTAAATTTGCAATGAACCGCTGAGATGAAGGACAAAGTGCGTACAAATTTTTTTTAAAATGTCAAAGATAACGGTCGTTAGTTAACAGCCGTTAAATAACTAACGACCGTTAATACTAAAAAAAAAAGTTACTGTAGCAACCACTGTAGCAGCTAGAGTGGTCGCACCCATCATCCTCCCCTCTTTTAGTATATATATAATTGGTTGGGGAAAAAGTAGGCCCGCCCGCAGCGTGGCGGCATGTGCCATTCTCGTGTTATGTTAAGTTTCATGGTTATGATTGAACCATGTTGCTCTAGGAAGATTTCCTTATTGACAAATTTGGTTGGCTATATTTTATTTGGATAAAAAAGAAGCTGGTTGTATGAAAAAAAAAAAAAGTTACTTATTGATTCGGTACATCGTAAGAAATTGTAATCTTTTAATAGGCTTTTGAAGTATTCATATTTTTTTTGGGTTAATATATTTTTGCGTGTTACATTTTTAATATTAGACAAATGTTTTGTTAACTTACTTTACCTAAGTTTTGGGTCGTTAGAGCATGTGGTAAGGTAACAAAAGGTTAAGTGTTAACACACTGCCTCCTCAGCGCCACGTCAGCTTTTCCCTTTTAACCTTAACTCTTGACTTTCCACCCCGGTAACATAACTCACCTTAACTCACCTCCACCCTAAATATTTTCAATCTCAACCCCAAATTTTAACAAACACTTCATTTATTTAAAACATAACAATAATTGATGTATTTGTTGTGTTAAGTCATCTAACAGGTGGTTGTCGTGTTGTGTTGAGCATGTTCAAAGCTCGTAGTTTTTTCCATTAGAGTGGCTCATTACCACTCTCTTGTGTTCTCAACATTTTTGTTAATATATTTACCGGGTATAATCCCTTTACCCAAAAAAAAACATAACATTAATTAAAATACAACATTACATTACGTTACGAAATTAAAAAAAAAATAATAATAATAACGATACTAAAAAAATACGAAATCAATAAAACACTACAGCACATAATTATTCATAATTGATGCGGAGGCAACCCAAGTTTCATGGCCATTCGATCATTTTTCGCATTAACGAATGCCACCCAATGTGGATCTTTGCCGGTGGTGTCGAGCATCAAAAATTCTAGCTCTTTCGTCCTTTGTTGTGCGGCTTGATTTTCGGCTGTCGTCTGATACGCCCTACTCGCCTCTTCACGTTTCGACCTTAACTCTTCGCGCAACATATCCGCAAAAGCTAACAAAGAAATGGACCCACCGGTGCTAGCCGTGGCTCCGGTACTTTTCGTGGCCTCGGATTTTTGTTTCTTGGCGGCCCTTTTTTTTCCAATGGGTCGTGGTTCTTCGTCATGACCAAACAAAGACTCGTTTGTTTGGCTTGGGACGTCGTAGGTTAAATCAACCACTTCCGGCGCGTCCCATTTTCGATGTTTGCGCAACACCTTCCAAGCTTCTTCATTGGCGAACAACGGGTTTTCTTGACGATAGAGTTGGTGAGCACGTGTTAGGACATCCACTTCACTTTCCCCACTCTTTATCTCGCGTTGCACCTTTTTGTAAAAAGCGTTGAACTTATTACAATCACGGTTCAACGTTTTCCACTTAGATTGTAGCGTATCTTTGTTGCGGTCTTTTGGACTTAATCTATTGAACTCGCCTCTTATACGTTGCCATAATGTATCCTTGGTTTGTGAAATCCCCAACCTCGAATCCTCTGAACACGCAGCCCAACACTCGGCAAGCAACTTTTCCTCACTTGGCGTCCAACGTTCCAACTTCGATTTTCCAGCACCTGCATCCTCGTCTTCAACGGGTTCTTTGGATTTTTTTGCCTTACGTTTTCCATGACTTTTTGGTTTTTGAGGAGAGGTCGGTGTTTCCGGAACTTCATATGTTTTCGTTTGGGAATGTTGTGAGTTTTGGGAGAATTGAAGATTTTGGAAATTGTAATTGAAGTCGCTTTGTTGACTTTCGGTCCAATATTTGGAATCTTGTTGGTTACCCCACATCGGTGGTGTCGAACCGTCGTTTGGATTTGAGGAAGAACCCGCGTATGGGTGATTCCACCACCTAGAAAATTCGTAAACGAGTTGTTGTTGCCACCCGACATTTTTTTTTTGCTAATAGAAGAGTATTGTAGATGAAAATAGTTGTGAAAGTGTGAGAAAATATTGTGGGGGTGAAGGTGTATTTATAGTTGTAATAACATGGGTTTGAAAAAAGTTTTTTTTTTTTTTTTTTTTTTTTTTTTTTTTTTTTTTTTTTTTTTACACTAATAACCGTTACAAACAGTCAAATAATATAGGGGGTGGAAATGAAAGTTTAGTTTTTTTTTTTTTTTTTTTTTTTTTTAACTAGCCGTTGAAGGCTTTTTTTTTTTTTTTTTTTTTTTTTTTTTTTTTTTTCACCTTGTTAACTTCCCTTGCACCAGGCTTATTTATTAGCTTCTTTGAGCCTGTTTGTCACACACTTCCCTTGCACCAGGCTCATAAGCCCTTTTTTCTAAGCACATTCCTTGTTCATCATTGTATCTTATCCTTAGCTTTTGGTATCTTTGAAAAGCCCGTAGTGGTGCCTCTCTATGCATGTGCTTTTGGTTCAAATTCGTGTTTATTTACCTGCTTATTTTAGGCCTTCAAAAAGCAACCATTTGGTCAGTTACACCGACCAATCAGTGTAAAGTGCCAAGTTCATAAGCTCCTACTGAGCTTATCTGTAGACCCCACCCCAAGCCCCTTAGCTTTTTAAGAACCTCAACCAGCTAGCTTTTTAGATACAAGCTTATTTTGGACTTCCAAGCTCATTAGGTGGGACCAATCCAGGCATGTAGTTTGCCCCATTTTCCACTGCTTCATCAGCAGGAACACATGACAATTTTCACAAGCCCTTGTAGAGCTTAATAGTGGACCCCACTCTGTGTTTATTGGCTTATTGAGTAGCTTACCAGGTTGGCTTGTTGGTTCAAGGCTCCCCTTGGACCACTGAGCTCATTAGGTGGGCCCCATATAGGCCTGCAGTTAGCCATTCTTGGCCTGCATAGTTCTTAGGATTTTGATTTTGCTTATTTTGTGCTTTCTAGCTTATCAGTGTGCTTTCTCTGCTTGATTTAGCTTATTTGTAATTGCCTTAGCTTATTTTATTCTGATAGTAGAGCTGTGTAGCTTGTTAATCCCTTTAAAGCTTCAAAAAGCTTTCTGTGGTGAAAATAAGCTCACACAGAGCTTAATTATCATTTTCAAAAAAGTTGTCTTTGTTAAAATTGCTTATTGTTAGTTACTTAATGGTTTTGTAAAAAGAAAATCAAGAAAAATATAAAAGCAGAAAAATTGGTGCTTGTGGGATTTGAACCTTGGACCTCTTGGTTCCCTCGCACAAAAATCAAACCAAGCCTGTGCACCATATCCCCTAGTGTAATCTTAGTGTTTTAGTTTCCCCAACTTTAATTTATAGTGATAGCTTCTATTTAAGCCAATTTAGCTTTTTGGCTTATTTTTCTACTTTTTCATTAAGCGCTTGCATGTTTTTATATTTTTTCTAAGTTTCTGTCATATTGTAGTATTTGTTTAAAAATTTTCATAATTTTCTGTTTTCATTTAGTATTTTTAATGATTAATATTAGTTTAATTAGTTTTAATTAATAAACCAAAAATAAAATCATTTTCTGGTTATTTATATTCACTAGCATCTTTTTATATTTTTCTAGCCTTTTATAATCATAAAGTACTTTTAGAAAAATCTTCATAATTTTTACTGTTCATTTGCTATTTTTATAATTAAATTAGTTTAATTAACTTTTAATTAATAATTAAGTAAATAATTTCTCAAATAGCTTATTTATAAGTTTTATAAACTTTTTATAATTTTGTAGGATTCCTGTGATAGTTAATTAGTTTTTTAAAAATTTTCATAATTTTCCAAGTTATTTTAGTATTTTTAGTAATTTAAATTAGTTTAAATTAGTTATTAAATAGTTTTTAATTAATATTAAATAATTAAAAAGTCAAAAAAATAATTTTCTTTTTTTTTTATAAAATTTTCTTTTATTATTAAGTTTATAAAAAAGTAATTTTCACCCCCTTAGAATTAGTTCTGCTTTATTTTCCTTTTTCCAGTACGCGTTTACGTTTATTTTAAATTTAATTACGTTTTTAGTTTTAAATACGTATCTGATTTTCAGTTATTGTTAATATTGTTAATTTTTCTTATTTCTATTAATATCTGATTAGTGTAATTCCAAAAATCTTATTCCTGTTACTTTCCTTTAATCACTCAATCCCATAAACGTTTTCCAAATACAATTTCAATCCTCGCTGGGACATAGCGACCCGGGAAAATACTGTGCTTACACCAGATCATAAATTGATCGCTTCTCACCCTCATGGTCTGACCTCATTGACCAATACACTTGGTTGATTTAGGACTGACTAGTTTTAAATGGAAGTGAAATGTTCTTAGTCTTCGTATATATATTTTCAGCTGATCAGGGATGTGATATTATCTTTATAAATGTGCCTATCGATATTAACTTTTAGAATCATGTCTTTTTAGCAACATAACTAACCAGAGCACCAGACTACTCAACAGAGTTCGAATGGAATATGTTACTACTTTTTTTCTTTTTTTTTTTTTAATTCACACATGATTTTTAGTTCCATATGTGACATGAAACATATGTAATGTTATTTGGTGTCTTTGATAAAAGTTATGTCATATTTTTAGTGAAATTTACAAGTTAAAATCAATAATGTAGATGTTATTAGGGGCTTTTCATGCAACCTAGGTCACGTCAGTTTTTTTTTTTTTTTTTTTTTTTTTTTGAAAATTGACTTTCATTGGGGAAATCCAAGTCCAATTTGAAACCCGATGGGGGGAAAACCTTCAACTTAAGCCGCCCGAAGGCACGACACTTAAATTCGCGTCAGTTAGATGATCAATAATGTGGGGTTATTAGTTGGTGAGAAATTTGATGATCAATAATGTGGGGTTATTAGTTGGTGAGAAATTTGGTGCGTTCATGACCTGACCTATGTCCCACATGTTGCCTTATATGAACTTGCTGAAAATCTCTAGAGTCAAGCCCAAACACCAAAATACGAGCATGACTTGCTTCTCTTGTTGCCAGTCATGTATACATTTGGCATGTCGGTTATTCTTGAATTAGGAAGCGCTACTAGGTGGCTGGCAAGGGGGTGCATTCACCAGTCGGCCTTTGTCCCGTCTGTAGTGTGACATGTGCTTGACGTCGAAGCCTATGTATGCTGCCTTCTGAGTTGGTTTTCATTGGGTAATAACTTAACAAAATTGTATTTCCCTTAAAAATGACTTAAAATGATTTAAGTTGGAAGTTAATCAACCTAATGAAACTGTTTCTGTTATAATTTTTTATAAAATTGATAGTCAAACTCAAAGACTTTTAAGACCCTTAAGACCCGATAATGAAGGGAGAGTGTATTTTGATGATTGTGCTACCAAGTCTCATTTGTGATGACTTAAAGTGCAACTTCAATAAGAGAGAATACAAACCCCTGAGGGCAATGTTGGAAATTCTGAAAATCATCCAGCTGCTATTGATATCCTCTTGAGACGGGTAAGAAGGTTAAATGGTCTCTTCTGCAAAAGAATGTTGTATAAATATTTTCTGTCTACCATGTCTGATGCTGATAATGGCTTTGTTAGTTTATTTAAGTGATACCATGTCTGATGCTGATTTATATATTTTTCCGAGCTTGGAATTTGCCAGGTTTCACTACCACAAAAAAGGGCTTTTAGACCGGTTGTGAGAGCTTTTTAGACCGGTTACCCAACCGGTCTAGATGAGGGGGTCTAAAAGATAAAAGTCATACAGACCGGTTGGTGGTCTAAAAGACTATTATTAAGACCGGTTTGTATCATAATAACCGGTCTATATGTGGATTTTATTTTAAAAAAAAACATCAATCCCAGACAGCCCATTTAAAAGCAGATTCAATAAGCAATCTCAGACAACCCTCTCTATAAGCATTTCTCTAACTGAAAATGCTTATAAAAAGGGTTGTTTGGATTGCTTATTGAAACTACGTATAAAAGGTTGTGTGGGATTGTTTATTGAATCCGATATTTAGGCTTGAAAAAAGGAAAATACCAAAATACATACAACATTGTGAAAGAATTACATACCAAACAAAGAGACATTCAAATGAATTACAAAACAAAAATACAAATGATCAGCTAGTTGTTTAGTATGTTGAAATGCAACCTTTAACATATGTGAAGATATGTATTAGAACTTACAAAAAACAATCAAATAACTGAAAATTTTCACATTGCCATACAAAATATATAAGACCGTTGAAATAAGCACATTAGAGGGTGTCCAAAATTTCTTATTTTAGTGCTTATCTGCTTATTTCGAAGCACATTAGCAGTTTCATGTGTCAACAATAAACCACTTATTTAATTACTTAACTAAAATAAGCACTTCAATATAAGCAGTCACAAAAACCATTTTAGCCTCAAAACTCAAATCCGCATTTTTAAGCCACCAGTTCACGCATAGTAAACACATCTAACCCTCTAAATAATTAGCCCCAAAATATGAACTTCACTATGTAATTGGCACATTAAAGCACAATATAAGCTTGAAACAATTCATAACAAAGAAAAAAAAAAAAAAAAGATTAACCATAAAATAAGAATATAAAAACCAATACTTACATGTAGAATGAAAGCAATTCTTACCTTAATTCTAAGAACCCTAGTTTCACTCGTCATAAAAACTTTTCTTTTTGGATCTGAAAAGAAGCCCTAAATTCGATTGTTAAGTAAGAATCACACAAAATCTGAATATGAAAAGCTTGAACCAACAGTGGTGACGATGGTCGGAGTGAAGAACAAAAAGTAGGTGGGTCGGTCCTTTGTAGCTTGACGTTGCGCAGTGGTGGTAGGTGGGGGGACTGTGTGTAGATCTAGTTTGTTGACCAGGAAATAAGGAAAAAAAATATACTCCACTCCATATCTTATAAGGATAAGTCTAAACCTACCGTATGTTTTAGACCGGTGATAATTAATATATTTGGGCCGGTGAAAATCAATAAACACGGGTCTTTATTTGTTTTGTACATATAGACAGGTGGTGATATTGTTCACCGGTCTTAAAATACTTTGGCGGGTAGAAAGTAATATATAGACCTGTGTTTTTGGCAAAGGGTCTAAATGAGGAGGTCTAAAAGACAGTTTTTGTAGTAGTGTTTGTTCATGAATGCTTGCTATGGTGTTCTGAGGTTGTTGTTGGTGAGTGCCACTGCTAATTATGCTTGTTTCCACCTTATGTGAGAGTTAGATTGAAATGGATAGGAAACATTCTCATTAGGAAAACAATTTGATGTATATTAGATGCGATTTAGGCCTTTTTGCTATAGGTTAAATACAACGCTAACACTTGAAGTACTCCTCAAGTTGGAGGTAGATATCAGTCATATTCATCTTTCTACATACAAAGAATTGAATGTATGAACCTACAACATACAAGTAACAAGTGAAACATAAATGAAAATGAAACACATCTAAAGGATCCAAGGTGAAATTTTTAAAAGAATTTAATGGATAGTCATGCTCACAAACAGTATGAAGTTTTGATAATGTTGCCTGCGTATGAGGTGTTTGTTTTAGCTTATTTTAATGTTTTTAAAGTTATATGTTTTCGAACTCAATTTATTTTGGCTTATTCTAAAACCTATGAGCGTATATAAGTTTATTAAATTATAAGTAGAAGGGTGTCCGCGAGTTGCGGCGGCGGGTACCCTGTAACTAAATATTTTGTGAACAAAATATTCCGATTACATGCTTTTTGTGATAATAACTTTATGTAGAGGTGTGCACGGTTCGGTTTGAGTCAGTTTTTGCCTAAAACCGAACCGAAATGAGATTTTGGTAGAAGCTGGGGTGTGGAAGGTGGTGAGGTGCGGATATGAAAGTTTATTTTTTTTAATGTTTTTTGAGTAAGTTGTTTGATGTGTTAGATTTATATATTCAACATTTATGCAAAAGATTTGAATTTATTGCCTCTAACTTACCCCCTTCATCCTACAACTCCTCTTATACCTCTTTTGATGTGTATTTAATACTGTAAAAATAATGAGTTAGGCGTAGTTGCCTTTTTTTGTGTTACCATTTTTGCAGAACTAGTTAAAGCAAGTCTAGTTAACAGAACGTATATTGATCAACATGCAAAGGTAGTTTAAATTACAAAATTTTGATATGAACAAACTGTTAGAGTTTGACAATCAATATAGCACATATGCGGAAGCAAGGATCAATAATAACACGTATAAAGATTAACTAAAACATAAATAGTAAACGTACCCGATGCACTTCAATAAACCTGGATTCTTGTATAAAATAGATCAATGATAAACCCCTTACCGTTTTGTTTATCGATCTCTTGATAATTACTAAAGTAAGTAATTACCTTGTTATTGTACACACAAACTACCAACAAATAAAGGTTTGATGCAAGTAAACAAAACACTTATTTTTGTTTAACCAAAATCGACCCAAGCACCCTTGGAGGGGGGTGGACGATCGGCCAAGAAAGAAAACAAGGAAGAAAAGATTTTAGGGTTTAGTGTGTGTGCACAAAAGATATGAAAGCCTAATCCTTGGCCTTGTATATATACTAGAGTAAACTTGGAGGACAAGTTCGATGTGGGTTGGGCTTCCCCTCCCCTTGCTCGACGGGCCTAGACACCCAAGGGGTGTTCTAGATCCTTCTTGACTCCCAAATTACATTCTAGTCCTTATCTTTCGTTACTAATGATAGTTAGTCCATACGGTTAATAACTAACGACCATTTAGTCCATTAAGTGTTTATAAATATATATATATGATACATTTAACATATATATATTTATTATACATTATTCTTGTTTGTAAAGTGTGCAATTCCGAAGTCTCGGGTTCGATACTAGTCATTTACTTATTAATATTTATACGTAACTTTTAACACAAACCACAAATAATTTAGTGCCATTTTCACAATATCTATTGATGCCCTATATGACTTGAAGTCAATTTAGGTCATTCTATCGTCCACCTTTCACTACTACAAAAAAGGGCATAGAGCCCTGTTGAAAAGCATCATAAAACCCGGTTTTGCATGAGGGCTCAAAGGGGAGGGGACTCTATGCGAAATTCAAATAGAGCCCGGTTTTTAAAATGGGCTCTTGTAGCAAGAGAAAAAGTTGAGCCAAAATTATGCCTAAAACTAACCCTAAGTTCCAATTAATCCTATATAAAAGCTTAGTACAAATACCACAAACACAATCCCTAGTAAAATGTAACAAGTCACAAAAATCGCAAGACATCAGTAACCCATCAACAATTATGCCTAAAATTAACACTAAGTTCCACTTAAACCTCAAAGTAACACTACACATACATATACATACATTAGCCTAATTTTTAAAAGCCATAAGAAGAGGAAGACGACTCACTATGGTGGAGGGAGGAATTGAAGGAATGGTAGTGGCTAGCTGTAGACAGGAAGAATAATTAATTAATTGATGTTAAAAAAGGAATTACCTGATAAAGGAGGAGGAGACAAACGTTTGCATTCTAAAAGCTTGAATAATCCCGCCCATTTGAACAGAAATGTCAAAAAACTTGAATCATCCCCCCAGTGGAATAGAGCACGGTTGTCTACAACAAAACAGGGCTTTATTAAAAATTGATTATAGAACCCGGTTTATTAATAAGGAACCGGGCATTATTAGTGAAAAAAAATCCGGAGGTCCACATAGAGCCCCTTTTTCACTAAAATGGGGCTTTAATTAGGGGGCTCTATTACACTTTTTGTAGTAGTGTTTATATCATAAGATATTTTTCAAGAAATTCTTAACTTGGACTCAATTCATTAAAATATTGACTGCTAACTTGTTCCAAATTTCGAACAAGTATGACTTAAATAACGGTAATAAGCCATACATCATAGTCACTTGACAAACGTTCTCATATCGTGGGGAATATCTACCATGCTCGACTAATCAACTCAACACATAATCCTTCATTTTAGGTATCTACCATATAAGTCTCATACTTTAATTATGACATCGTCATTTATTTCAAATCATACTTAATTTATTTTGCTTTAATTATGACTCGTGTTTTGCAAAGACTTATTGTAAAGAATGCCTATTTATCACATATTTATATAAGAGAGTATAATTGATAAATTATCGGTCACAAAGCAGCAAAAAAAAAAAAAAAAATGAGAACATCTAACTATTCAATACTCATGAGGACAAACATTGAATTATGGTTTGAAGTAGAAGTAGGATAGGTAAGGAAGACCAGTCTTGTATATTTAAGGCATTTCAATTTACTCAAATTTAAAAGTACATGTCAACCGAAAACTCCATAGTTGACACACTTCATTTACTATGAAACTAATAAGTTCATCTACAATGCATTAACTCTTTGCAAAACCTTTATAAAAACCACACAAAAGTTAATGGATAGACTTTTGCTATAGTTTTTCTTCAAACACTTGATGTTGCTCAAGTTATTGTTAAAATCGTTTTTATCTCCAATAGTAAAACAACTTCATAATGACTAATCTTAAGAAGAAAAGAAAGTCATTTTCTAACTCTCAAAAAGAAATCCTCTAAGAAAACTTTGAACGTACATTTTCGTGCAAACAAGTCACACTTATTTATGAAAATGAATATATTTTGAAGCTCTTACAAATGAAATTAGGAAAATTATAATCAAGCTTTGTAACTAAGGATAGCCAAATAAGTACTGCCAGGCTACTGCATTAAACATCTATGTGTAGACATGGTTATCAAGCATGAAGTTTTTGTGTTTAATCAATTCACCATGTGACGACTACATATGGTGCTTTTCCCTTCTTTAATGCCACGCTTCGAGTTTTCTTTGTCGAGCTATAACACCAGTCACTTACTTGATCCCTCATTCATCTTTTTAATGTCCATACTTTATTTATAGAGTTAACTACATCTTTCGTCCTTATTTATCGGGTATTTCATTTTCAGTCTATTATCTTTTTACATATTAGTTGTCATCTAAGACTTCTTAAAGCATCTACAATGCTCAAGTTCACCAATAGCTTTTAAAAATTTCATGTCATATTTTTCATTATCTTTTACATATCAAAAAGCCTTTACTATAAATCTCTCCAATAGTAAGTTGGAAGAGCAAGTGATAGAGAAAAGGAGAAAATTGGTATAATTTCATTAAAATATTACAATAGTACAAAGTCTGATACTCTTGTTGAATTACGCTTTTTTTTAAAAGCTTTTGGAAAAACTCATAATTGCATTGGTAAAAAGTCTTTCAAAGACTTTTTGAAATAATGAAAAGTTTTTGTTAAAGGTTTACATTGCATATGCTCATATTTTGGGAATATATATTTACACCATTTTTTTTCATACATCCAACATTTTGTATAAGCTATACAGCATTGGATTGCACAGATGATCGTGTAAGCATAAAAAAAGGTGTAAATATAAGAATTAATCACATGTTAGTTTATAAGACCGGTCATTAGGGAGCATTAATATGATGCGTGCAAGGAGACCACCACCATGCGTAAAGAAAGAAAATAAGTTTTATGGTGATGTTTCAATGGTTGGTTTCACTGTCACCACCACTATAGGTATTTAAAAATTAGTTTTGTGATTGAAGTGAATATTGATGTGACGGTGTTTAGTTTGGTCACCATAAAATCGTGTCTAACAAACCAAAACTTAGAACTTACAAAATCACATAACCATTCACGAACGGATATAATAAAGATAAAAATCACATCCAATCGCTATGTGAAAAACCTTAAATTATATCCGTCAAAACTTATCGTTACTAAATTAATGAATATTGCCGCTTAGTGTAGATTACACGGATCGAATTTGTGGTTGGCATTGACCAACACTAATACACAAGTATGGTATTTTATAATTTTCTTTTGACTCATGTACACAACTAACCGAAATTGTATCACACAATGAGAAATTCACAAAGCAGCAACATCTACTGCTCTGTCGTTTAGGTAGTATTAAGCAAGTGCTAAAAGGGCTGAACCGAAAGTATAACTGATAGGAACACACAAATAATACATCGCATTGGTCAATATTACAGTTGTAATTTTTTTTTCCGAGACCACCTATTTAACAATGGTAGAATGGTTTTTTGTCTGTGTGTCGTACAAATAATATATCGCATTGATAGGATCATGGGTATTTGCGCGTTTCATTAACAATATATCCTCCAGAATCAACATCTTGAATGAGTGCTTTGATCATAAGGACACCATTGGTGGGTACTGCTAACACGGATCTCCTCAAATTCAAATTCTCGCTTTCCTCTAACTTGGATGGTTCGATGTGAAACATTACAGCCTCAAATGACATTGTATTACCACCGACACCACTAGCATCATTGTCATAAAAAGTAATTGCACTATTAGTTGGCTTATACGCCAACCACCAAGAAGTGTCTACCGCATCTTTTATAAGAATGTAATAGATGCGTAGATGCGTACACACCCATGATCGCTTTTAGCAAAAAAACAACTTTGTTGTATGCTTTCTTTACCTTGCCAAAATTTAAACAAATCTATCGGATAATCGCCCGAGGAAAGCTAATAGCATGCATCCTTTCTCCCGAATAGATCACCCCTATCAAAATTTTCATGGTCGACCTCGTGTACATTGAAAAGAGCTCAAAACGAGAAGATGGATGTGGGCCGATGAAAACCTAAACAAAACGAAAATATGTATGAATTTCAATTTGAATAAAAGTCTTACGCGGACAGTTGGATAGGATCAAAAGAGACATCAACATCAAAGTTTCATATCTCCTCAAAACCACCAGACTATAATACATTATGTACAATATTTTATTATTTTCAGAAAATATGACATTCAAAATATATGACATTATGATTTATGAATTTATGATGTTCTTTTTTTTTTTTTTTTTTTTTTTTTTTTTTTTTTTTTTTTGAACAAGGAATTTATGATGTTCAAGGAAACAAAATTATCAGATTCTTTATAAGCTCAATAAAATTGATTAAATGCTGAAAAGCCCAAATAGGTAGAACTTGGGCCAACTATTGGACCAGACTGCTTAATGCGCATTCTAATTGAAAGTGGATTATCAATGTCTATATCGAAATCCAGGCAAAAATTAATAGATCGAAACTTTTATTTTTATTTTATTTATTTATTTATTTATTTTATTATTATTATTTTTTTGATTGATTGAAATAGATCGAAACTTTTAGACATTGATATAATGTTGTATTAATCCTCAAAAACTTAATCTATAATTCTTATCTTTAAGAAACATATAGTCTTAAACGTCTAACTATTCATGTTGTATCAATCATATTTATATATTGGTTGGAATAAGCTTCAACCATGGCCTACAATAATAAAAAATAGTGCATATTCAAATGAGAAAACAATATTTTACCTTTGCAATGCTTTTTGGTCCTCTCTTCTTGAGAAGGAATTTAGCCAGCAAGAGATAAAGCCTCAAAGTGCAATTTTTTTTTCCGAGACCACCTATTTCAATAATGGTATAAAGGCTTTTTGCTTGTGTGTCGTAAAGTAAGAGCACAAATACAAATATAGTAAAGGTTGTGGTTAATGCCATTTCCGATGTTCTTTTGCAACAGGGTGTGGGGAACAATATTATCAGCTTTTTGGTACCGTGACTGAGGTTGGGGTAAGTGATGATGGAAACTTGTTCGATGAAAATCTAGGCTTTGAACAACTAAATAATGCAATTTTGAATGTTTTAAACGAGCGAAATACGTTGAGATGGAATCATAGTGTTGGTGTCTTTGCTATGATGTGGTTAGAGCCTTGTCGTTTTAAATGGGTTTACCATAGATTGAACAAGGTCATGGCTTTGAGGGCTTATCTTAATACTGATGAAGAGGGCTTATCTTTAACGTGCAAGATTTTTTCCAAGACCACCTATTTCAATAATGGTAAAGGCTTTTTGCTTGTGTGTCGTAAAGTAAGAGCACAAATACAAATATAGTAAAGGTTGTTGTTAATGCCATTTCTGAGGGTTCGTTTGTTTTCAGGTTACTATGGAAAAATTTAGAAGAGAAGATGGTTTGTATGAAAGAAAAACAAATGTAGTGGCTGTGTTTCTATTTGTAAAGAGGGTGGCGTTTGTTTTTGTGCTTAAGAAGCTAGGGCAACAAGGAAACTAGTAGTATTATAAACGTAGTAAAAGTTGTGGTTAAGTCCATTTCCGAGGGTTTTTTGATTTGAGGTTGGTTGGTTAGTTTTGGAGGTAACTATGATGTGCTTGTTTTGTGTTAAGAGAAATGGAGATGAGAAGATAGTGTTGGTGTGTGAAAGATTAATGTAGGGAAATATGAGGTAATGGAAATGAATAAGTGGCTGCTTATAGGCTCTCTAGGTACCTCAATGGTAAATATGGGGTAGATGTATATGAAAGAGGGTTCTAAATTATCAGTGTTTTGAATGAGAAAAAAAGAAAGAAGGGAAAGATGGCGTGTGAGACTAGTGAAGAAGTAAAGAAGCAAAAGTGATTGTGTTGTCATCAGTGCATTACTTAAAAGTTAAACTCGTGTATTAGTCTGGTAAAAATTTAAAAAATAAATAAATTAATAAAGCACAGTTAAAGGTAATATTAGCAATTCATAATTACTCTTTTCATCCTATGATAACCACACTACATAGTGATCCCCGTGTGCTCTACCAACGATAATTAGGCAAAAATTTACAAATGAGGTATCAGGTTGATCAATACGGGCATCCCGTGTACACTTGATCGTATCTTATGTCTCAAAAACACGAACAAGATTAGCTGCTAAAGAGTATGCTTAGTGAAGATATGGTACCTCTTTTCTATGGATGAAACAAAATGTGAAAGAATTAAAGATACCTTTCCAAGAATTTAATACTTTATGATACTTGAAGGTGAAATAAGACAGTTGAGAGAAATTCATGTGAACAAAATTTTGAATGAATACCTACCCATGCAGGTGAAGAAGCATAAATGGGTAAAAGTAAATGATAACACTTCAAAAAAAATAAAGGCATGTGGTAAGAATTGATGTTACATAAATTTAGGATTGGTGTAAAGCAACAATAAATGGGTTGGATGAAAAACTATTTACCGCTAGTTTAATGTCTACTCACGGCAACAGTTATTCACCTAAATTGCGTCTTTTGTTGGACAAGATACAGAAACAATGAAGACTAGTCTAAGGTGATTAGCAACAATAAATCTGTTGGATGATCAACAGTTATTCACCTAAATCGCTTCATGCAATGGTAATCACACGTGATGGCCCCCTTGTTTATCCTAGCGCTAGAACATAGTACAAGACGGGGCATCACGTTTAAACTTTAATTTTTCTTATCTCACATGTTTTGAGCATTATAAAATCCAGACGCTTGACCCACTCAAACAAGTTCAAATACTAAAGGATATACTTCATAGGGCAAATACCATATTAAAACATTATACTTGCCAAAAACGTCACTTTTGGGTACCGAACAAATTTTTTTTCTCATATGGGTACTGATCTTTCATTTTTTGGCCTCTTTGAGGCACTTTGTGACATTTTTGCCCTGAATTTTTAATGGAAAAAAATTTCTTCGATATCCAAAAGTGTATTTTATGACAAGTATAATGTTTTTTTTATGGTATTTGCCCTACTTCATATACACCCATCGATCATTGTATATAATTGATAAAATTATAGAACATCATGAGTTCTACATGCGTCGTCGACCACATTTTCCATCATGCAGATGAGTCCACAAATTAAGCTCGACTGATTGAGGTTAGAGCTGGCATAACAGGTCCGACACGACACGACACGACACGAACACGATAAGACACGGATCTGTTAAGCCCTAACACGAACATGACACGATAAGCTAATCGTGTCAGATCTTAAAACATGAACACGAACACGAAAATTAACAGGTCACACGAACACGACACGATAAGACACGATAAGAGGTCTTAACAGGTCTTGACACGCTAAAACACGAAATCTTAACAGGTCTTAACAGGTCTTTAACAGGTCTTAACAGCTCTTTAACGGGTTTTAACAGGTCTTAACAGGTCTTATCGTGTCTTAACAGGTTACACGAGGTCTTGACACGAACACGACACGTTATCTTATCGTGTCATCTTACACAAACACGAACACGACACGAAACACGATAAGCCAAACACGAAACCTGTTAACTTCGTGTCGTGTCGTGTCGTGTTTTCGTGTTTCATGTCGAAATTGCCAGCTCTAATTGAGGTCAACTAGTTTCATTTGAATGATCTAGGCATTCAACATTTAAGCAAAAAGATTTGAATTTATTGCCCCTAACTAACCCCCTACAACACCTCTAGTGATTTGTATTTAATGAAGCAAGTTTAGCTAGTTGCTTTTAGTGTGCAACATATTTGTAGAACGAGTTAATGAAGCAAGTCTAGCTTGCAGACAAACACCCACCAGCCCTTTTCTCCAAAAGGATTAAATCCGCGGAACCCTAATGCCGTGCACCCTTTTCGGTGTTGACTGACCCTTCCAGAAGGATCAAGCCATTTCCCCTCCGTTTTAGTTATGGAGTTTTCGGGAAAAACAAGTTTTGAAGTAAGTCAATTTCTAGTTAAGAAATCATATATCAAAACGGCTAATTACACGAAATCTAACTTACCACTTTTTGCTCGAGCACACAAATTATGAGTTTATTGTTGATCGATCTCAACCAATAACTAAAATCCGAAACCCTTTGTGGTCGATCATTCAGGAAAGAAAAAAAGTAATCGGTTATAGGTTTTTAAGTGAAGTGTGTCGATCAAATAAGCTAGGGTCTATATATATAACCTAGACTTACTTGATCTCCAAGCATGCACTCCTAAACCCACTAGGATTAGAATACTGATCGTATGCATGCAATCTCAAACCAGCTATAATATGCAAACCGATAGGTTGCATGCAAAAGGTGTCAAACCGAAACCTTTAATTTCCAAGTTTTTGCTTATTAGTCCTTTATGCATCATCTAATGACTTATTAGTTTAAGTTACGGATGAGCAAAAGAACCAAAGAACCGAACCGGACCGAGAACTGGACCGGAACCATGAAGAACTGAACTGGAAGTTCTTGATTTTGAGATTTTTCAGTTCTCGGGTCGGGTCGGTTCCACTGGTTTTTGGTTCCATAACCAAAAAACCAATAATTATAAAAATATGTAATTTTTTAATTCTTATAAAAAATATCAAATCCTACGTAGCATTAAAAAAAACCCCTAGTAGCCTACTTTCAGAAAATTCAAGCCACACACTCTAAACCCTAATCTTTAATTCATTGAAACATACACAAATTAATAATTAATCTGAACTTAATAACATTCCTAAATCATTCGACATTCAAAACTCACATAAACAGCTATCATTATTATCGAAAGAATGGGTGAGAAAGTCGAAAATGCAAATTAATTGGGAGGATGTTGAAGATCTTATTAAAGACGATGAGATTGTCAAGGATATGGGAGAATAATTAGATAAACTAACCAGAAGAGACAAAGAGAAATAAACGATTGAACTATAAACGATCTTAGTTATTTTATTTTGTTTTCTGGATTGTCATGCATATATATATATTTTTTAAATATAAACAAGTGAAACTATAGAACGATTATTTATTTGAGTTTATGATTTAGTTGTTAATTGTTATTTTTATACGTAAATGATTGCAAGTTCCTAAAAAGTTTAATTTTTTTTAATGTTTTTTATAAGTTTAATTAATTGATGCATGAGGTTATTTCTTTTTCTTCGGAAAAGCGGTTCCTAATGAGTAGACCCAAAAGAGCCGGAACTAACCGGAACCAGAACCGGAACCAAAAATTATATTCGGTTCAGCTCTCAGTTCCTACTTTTTACAAATTCGGTTCTCGGATCCACCTGTTTCGATTCCAGACCCACGTTTATCCGTAGTTTAAGTAACATTTAATTAAACATTTATTAATAGCTTTTCACTAGTTATCGTTCTCCGTATAAACGTGTGAGTCCCCATGGGCTCATACGTATTATAGACACGGTGTTTGAACTTGCTCATATCCCAACATTAAGTTCGAGGACAAAAAAAACCCTAAACGACATTATCTCTCTGGCGACTAAGGCGACAAAAGCGAATACGAACTTTACAACTACGATCGATCGTAACCTTTAAATATTCCCTCTCCATCGTGGGTCGGTTCTTTATTGGTTTTGATTGTTCTATATTTTATTCGCTTTGTGTTTATCATTCCATACGATCTGTATTGCTTGTCTCATCTATAGTGGGTCGGTGGTGTGGTACTATTTAATTCGAACTATACTTTTACTATTTTATCAATTTGGGTGCTCCTTTATGATTGAAGCAGGTTAGTTTTTTTGCGATTTTAAGTTTAAACCCTAATCTTGCGATTAGGGTTTTCTATCGTTATTGGTTGTGCATGATTGCTGCGTACTGTGTGTGGCTATTGGTGGTCTGATTTTGGAAGTGGGTTATAGAGAGATGGAGAAGAGGTTTTTGACTAGTAAGACTGCGAGTAAGGGTACTAATGAATCTGGTTCACACGATGCGATCAAGGGTACTAATGCTGAATTGGCTGCTCGTATGAGTAGGCTTAAGGGAACAGAGGGTAATTTGGGTGTGCAACAGGTACGTTTGGAGAACCCTAGTCTTGATTCTGGTATGATTGATAATAATTTGGTTGTGAGCAAGCAAGACCTGGTGGAGCCGGTTTCACTTGGTAATATTCAAAAGGCCACTACTAGTTTTGTTGAGTTGAGTACACCCTCAATGATGAGCCCTAGTAGTGTTAGGTTGAATGTGGATGAGTCACCTGGTTGTCACAAAATTATTATGCGCATTAGATAACATGGTGACGACTTGGAGCCGGTTACAAGTACTGAAACTGTGATGCACTTGTTATCTAATGCGCATAATAATTTTGTGACAACCGGCAATTTAAGGAGCCATTTTGAAAACCCGTATTACGTTAAAGTTCGTTTATAAATTTTATTTGGAATTTTCATTCGTAACAAACTTGTAAAACCTATTTTATGGTTAATTATATTTAATATCGTTATGGGATTTGAGATTTATTTAATGATTTGTTATGGAAATATACTTGGTGATTTATTTTTGAATTCTCACTTGGTACTACGTTGACTCCGGCACTAGGATTACCTAACAAAAATTTTATGACTTGATTTTTACGAGTCCGACTATATTTATTTACTTACGAAACGTTTCGCGGGATATTAAACGTTTTGAAATGAGTTCGGGTTTCGGACCGTGTGTTTTACACTCACCATTATTTACCCACTCATATTATTAGTAATATTATTATTATTACTATTATTATTATTATTATTATTTTTAAAAGAAAAAAAAATGTTAAAGTAAACTACAAAAATCGTCTATGTGGTAATACCACACACACACACAACAACACAACACCTTCAGTCCTTCACCCTCACCAACTCTCTCTCTCTTCCCCTCTAAAAACCCTAGCCGCCGACCACCCTTTCCGGCCACCACCACCACTACGCCGGCCACACAACAAAACAAACACCACCATCTTATTCCTTATTATTTCCTCTTTCTTTTGGTATATTATACGCACCATATAACCCACTTTAATACCTCGTAATCTTATAAAATCCGACCCAACTTTGTTGTTTTTACTAGATCTATTCGATTGGAGGTTCAAGAAGGTAAGAATAATCGATTTTGGGCTTTAGAGTGTCTCGAATTTGTTTTAATCCGTGGCTACACGGATGAGTTTCATGGGAATCGAATATATTTTTGTTGGGAAATGATGTTTTGATGCTAAAAAGATGGTTTGGTATCCGGGTTTGGTGTTTTCTTTGATGGTTCGAATGAACCGTGAGTCGTAGACTCACGGCTTGGTGTTGTGTGACAACTGGCAAAATAGGGAGCCGTTTTATAAAACGCGCATTACATTAAAAATTATAATTTGGAATTTTTGAAAAGTTTATTGTGACGAGATATTTTACGAACGTTGGTACGTGATTTTTAATCGTACGATATTTATGAGATTTGGTTATTTATCTATGGCTTGGTTGATTCGGTCGTGATGATTTATTGTGAGATCGTTATTTTTGGCACTACATTGACTCCGGCACTAGGTTAACCTGACAATTTTAATTACATTTTAATATTGGTTCGGATATATTTATATTTTTGGAACGTATCGCGAGATTTTATTATTTTTGGAACGGGTTTGGTTTGAGAAAGTCATTTGGTTACTTAAGGTTTCGGGTTTGGTCCGTGTATTGACACCGGGCTACTTAAATCCCTACACACCTCATTATTATTATTATTATTATTACTAAAAGGATTTCTTTTTTTTTTTTGAGTAAATTACACAATATCGTCCTTGTGGTTGGCTGGATAGAAATAGAAGCAAACAAACCATCACCTACACCATCTTCATTCTCTCTCTCTCTCTAATAGAACCCTAGCCACCATCCACCTTTTCCGGCCACTATCACCACACCGCCACCTCCACGACCAAACTACCACCACTATCTTAACCATCTCGGCGAGATCTATCTTTTGGTATAACCCACGCGCCATATAAACACCCCTAACACCACGAACTCACCACCACTGCCACATAAACACCATCCTTTTCATCTCTTTCTTGTTGGGTTTTTGAAGAAACTTAGTTTTGAAGTCATTTTGAAGGTGAGTGACCACGAGTTTCAACTCGTGTGTCTCGATGTGTTTCGATTTGTACTCAAACCGTGGGTACACGAATATTTCTTGATGGGTTTTGATGAAATCTTAACTAAAAGTGACGGGGAAACAATATTTTTGATACACAAATCCGTTTGGTATCCGGGTGCTCGTTGTTTTTGATGGGTCGAGGCTTACCCGAGAGCTAATGCTCTCGGCTTGTGCCATTTTCGGATTTATCTTGGCTTCTTGATATTCTTACTTCATGGTTATCGATTTGAGGGTGTTTGGATATTTTGTTTGATTATTGGATGATTTTGGTTGATTGGAACATCATATTTGTTGTCGTTTGGATTTTTGGTCGTGACCCAAAAGGGGTCCGTTTGGGCTGTTTTGGTGTCGAGCTCGGATGAGCTAGCCGAGACCATAATGGTCTCGGGTATAGCCTTGTAAGGTTCATGTTTGAGCCGAGACTCCAATGAGTCTCTTGACTCGGGGTTTGACTTGGTAAGTCGACCCATTTTATTGGTTTTATGGGTGACATCTTTTTTTAGTGTTATTCTTTTGTTGCTATAATTATGATTGTTTTGGCATTGCTATTGGTATTGTGATTGTTGTTGAGATATATTACTTTTGGCGTATTAATATTGTTGTCATTGCTTGGGAGCCGAGAATGAATGGGATTATGATTTATATTGTGGAGTTGTGTTGACGAAATGAGTAATGGGGACCGATTGTGAGACGGTCGAATTAGATGACGGGGATAGGTTAGTCGGGTGCCGTAGTCGGACCCTCATGTTGTAGCACGTGGATATGGGATTGTTTGGACGGAGTTGATTTATTATTGTGACTTGGTTATTATTATTATTTGTGGACTTGGACTATGAGCCGAGAGTGATGACTCGGACATGTGACCAAATTCTTATGACTCGATAAATATTTAAAATCAAACGTTAAAAATAATACTCGTAATAATATTATTAGTAATATAATCGTTTATATAAGTATATAGACGTGATAAACGTATATATATTATTATAAATGCGTATATTAATAATAAAACAATCACGAGTGAACGTTATAATAATATAACGATAATTATTATACTATGCGAATAGTGCAATAAATGTCGGAGTATTATTATAAATAGAGAAACTAGAAATAATGACGAGAATTAATACGTCGGGTAAGTAATAAATAAAAAATATGATTTCTTTATAAATTTGGAAAACTTATCGAGTTATACGAGTTGTGGTTACTTAAGTCCAAGTGGGCTTTATTATGTGACTTTTGTGTTGTCACGGATATATGACGATTAATATAAACATTTTCTATAACTACGTAACTTATTTAATCGACGGGTTAAATCGAGTTTATTTAGCTATATAAAATGAGTATATTAATGGGCATCGTATCCTACGACGCCCATAGGTTGTGGTACGTGTATTAGGATAATAAATTACTATCTATCTCGTGGAATTGGCTAAATTGACGAATTTGGCAAATTGGACGATATATATAGGGAATTTATTGGACTACGATATATACCATATAGTATTCTTTGTGCTATGTGATTTAGGTTGGGTATAATTTTGGAACGATATATTACGTAAATAAATATGGGAGGTTACCAAATCGACGGATTTGATAAACTTCGATGATTTATTTAAATAATATATCGGGCTAATATTAGACCTATAGATTTGTTTATTATTTCGTTCGTTGTGGCTTCTTGGTTTGTTTTGTGTCGACCCTCCACCCATATGGATACCAAACGTCGAATTTCAAATTGATATGAAGTTAATTCGAGAAATGGATATTTTTGGAAAGTAAAATGGAATACGTTCGGGAATGGGAATATTTGATTTTGAGGAAATGATTTCTGAACGAGTTTGACATTGTTAGGAAGTGCCGAGTCTGTAGTCGCCGTTACGTGAGTTGCTTGAGATTGCTTACGTCTTTCTTCTATCGTTTCTTTTGAGAATTTCTGGACTTGAGGTGAGTCATAGCCCCACTTTTACTCTTGAACTTTGTTTTCAATACTTGGGGTGAGAAACGTGCAAATGTTTTATGTGGACTATTATCGCTTTTTGATCTCAAAACTTGCTATGCTTATAGAACTAGGTAGAGCGAGGCCTAGACTAGATCTAGGTAAGCTATTGATTCGGTTATTGAGCGAGGCCTAGACTTGAGCTAGGTAAGCTATTGATTTGGTTTTTGAGCGAGGCCTAGTCCCCGAACTAGGTAAGCTATTGGATTGGTTATAGAGCGAGGCCTAGCCTAGAGCTAGGTAAGCTAAACAACGAGGCCTAGACTAGATCTAGGTAAGTTGAACATGTCGTATCCTTACGAATGTTGGGTATGTCGTATCCTTACGCATACATATTGAGCGAGGCCTAGACTAGATCTAGGTAAGCTATTTGATTGATTATAGAGCGAGGCCTAGACTTGAGCTAGGTAAGCTATTGATTGGATTGATTTGAGCTATAGCGTGCACCTATAGGGAAGATTTGATTTGGTTGGATTATTTTGGTTGGATTGTTTTGGTTGGATTATTTTGTTGGATGATTGAGCCCTAGTCTAGCTAGCAAGCGTTTTGCGTACATGTCCACTATATTGAATTAAGAATCTAAACCTATGATCTCACCAGCGAAAGCTGACTTTTAGCACGTTTTCTCAAGTAATTAAGTGATGCTCTGCGGATGCTTGGGATTGGAGGCTTGGCATTTGGCACCGGTTATGGATCTATATTTCTAAAACTCTGATAACTATTGTGGACCTATATTTATTTTCTTTTGGGCCTGACTCTGAATGATTTTGGGATAATGTAAACTTTAAAACCCCGCGTGGTTGTATTTTATCTTGTTTACTTTATCTCGTTCATTTATGTCTTGTGTTTGGATACCAATCCCCGTAGCACCCCGAAAGCTTGTTGAGTCTTCCGCTGTATCAAATTTTGGGGGTGTTACAGATTGGTATCAGAGCCAAGGTTATAGAGAACTAGGTAAATAAACACCTAAACTATAACCGATTTTTATAGAAAACGATCCTCGACCATTGCCCGCCAGCCCGCCAAGCCGAAGCATCATTGTTATTTTTGAGGTATATTGAGATGATTATTGCATATGGGATTCTTGAGATGATTTGAGGATTTGAGGTTTATTGATTTAGTGATATGATGGCGTTTTGAGGAATTATATGCGTTTTGAGGAATTTTATGGCTTAATTGTTTTGCGAATGATTTTAGTAATGCGGTATTTTAAATCTTTCTTGATATATATGATTGGGAATTATATGATGATTTTTGATATGGTATTTTGAATTCGCGGTTTAGTTGTTTTGAAACACTTACACCTACCCTACGCCGTTGTCACAAATCATAGCCTCCTTTGCACGTGTTGTTATTAAGAATTGTTATTGCTAGTACGCGTCGCCCATCGTAGATCACTATGGCCCCTGATGACCCATACGTGTTGGTCATGCGTTCGGCCACTACTTTATCGTCTCATTGTCGCCCTAAGTCACCGATTTTATCGCCTCGTGGTTCACCTGCTCAGAGATGACGATTGATGGAGTACCCTTCCGATGAGGAGTACGAGGGCGAGCAGAATGATAACCCTCAAGATGAGGAAGAGAATGATGACCCTCAGGATGAGGAAGAGGATGATCGTCAGGAGGAGGAGATGCCTGATGATGATTGGTCGCTAGCACATTCAGCTCATTCTGTGAAGCCCGATTTACCGATACATCCGTTAGAGCCGGTTTCACCTGATCATCCATTTTTGTTTGAGTTGCCACCTGGTAGTCCCGTTGAGTTGGATGCACCTTCTGAGGTTTCTGCTGAGCATGCAGATTTGGGTGAAATTGGTAGGATGTGGACTCGGATTACTGCACAGGGCGAGAGGATCTCGCGGATGTCTGACCGACTTGAGATGATAATTGCTGAGTTTATTGCTGAGTTGGTTGCTGAGTTGAGAGTTGATTTGACTACTGTCATGGGCAGGACGACAGCGATTAGGAGAGGTATGATGGAGATACATGAGCAGATAGAGAGTCTGCAGAGAGGTTTCCTCACGGCTCGCGAGGGAGATCGCAAGTTGTGGCAGAGGAACACAGAGTTAGAGAAGGAGGTTGCAGACCTCAAGAGGGACAAAGATACACATAGTGTTGACCTGGGATCGTTATTGAGGAGTCTACGCCAGCAGCATGGCTAGATCGATTTGGATTTGTGTTGTTGTTATGTTGCTTCTTAAGTCAGGGAGTATTTGGTTAGGAGGGCTGGTTATTCTACTTCTTAAGTCATGTTATTCGGATTGTATGTTCGTCTCGTATGGAACGATTAGTATTTATTATGTCTTTTGGTATTTTGGAGCGAAGTATCGATCACTACTTGTATGGACGATGGTGATCTCGTATGATATTCTACGGTTTTTGGCGTACATGGAGAACTGTGTTCCTATCTGCATGGTTGATGTTGTGTTGGTATTATGTTCGTATTTCGACTTTCACCAAATTGGATTCTTATTGGACGTTATGGTACGTATTATTGGAGACTTACGAACCTTGTATTGTGACTTCGATCAATGGCCCCACGAAGAAACTCTGTTAGAGCTACCAGAACTGGACCTGCAACGACTACCCCTGGTCGTCAAGGACGCCGTCCTACTCGAAATGTTGAGACCCCTACTCCTGATAACCTGGACACTACTAACCGCAACAACAAGAATCAAAATGTTGATGTTCAGGGAGACAATGATCACGTTCCACTTAATGCACCTACTGTGGATCAAGCAATGATCAATCAACTTGTGGAGCAACAAGTTGCTGAGCTACTAGCTGAGTCAAATCATTCCAACAATTCTGCTGGAACATTTCCACCTGTTCGTGCTAATGGATGTAACTACAAGGAGTTTAAAATTTGTGGACCCATTGAGTTTGGTGGAACCGAAGGAGTGGTCTACTTGGTCAGGTGGATAGAGAAGACTGAGTCAGTGTTTAATGTCAGTGGTTGTGCGGAGAATGCGAAAGTAAAGTTTGCTTCTTTTACTTTCAAGGATGAAGCTTTAACTTGGTGGAACAATTACCGTAATTCGGTTGGGAGTGATGTGGCTTATACTATGACTTGGGAGCAATTTAAGTCTTTGCTGATTCAGACTTACTGCCCAAGAAATGAGATTAAGAAGCTGGAGATTGAGTTCTGGAATCTTAAGGTGAAAGGTACCGATATGGCAACTTACAATAGCCGTTATCGAAGGTTAGCCTTACTTTGTCCCGATATGGTTTGAACTAAGACTCAAAGGATTGAGCGGTATACCGATGGTTTGCCGGTAGCTACAAGGAACGATGTGATTTCTGCTAAGCCTGCAAACATTCATGAGGCTATCACTATCGCTCAACAATTGATGGACTCTTTGGCATTGGAAGAAGCTGAGAAGGATAAGAATGGAAAGAGAAAGAGGGACGATCATTCAAAGGGTAATGATCGTCGAAACAAGCGACAACTAACTATTAGAGCTTATGCCATGGGAGATGGAGACAAGAAGAACTACAATGGACATGCACCCAAATGTAACCGATGTTACAAGCATCATTCTGGTCGATGTACGGTAATGTGCAAGAATTGCTCTAAGATGGGACACATAGCTAAGGATTGTAGAGCTCGACCACTTGCTATGGTTCAAGCTACTCCTGAAACTATGAGTAAGGCAAATGTTACTTGTTATGGATTTGGAAAGAAGGGACATTATAGGAATGAGTGTAGAGAATCGTGGAACCGAGGAAGTTAAGGATCGGGTGGTAATGGGTACAATAATGGAAACCGTGGAGCTGGAGGAAACCATGGACGACAAGATAATGGGGACCAACGTGTGGAAGCTGGAGCTGCTCATGGAAGAGTGTATGCACTCGGGAACGAGAGAGGAGAAGATCCGAACGTTGTGACTGGTACGTTCCTTCTCAATAATCGTTATGCTTCCATATTGTTTGATACTGGTGCCGATAAGAGTTTTGTGTCCACTAAGTTTGCACCCTTACTGGAGAAACCCCCGATGGCCTTAGGAATTGGTTATGATGTAGAGTTAGCTAACGGGAACATAGAGATGATTAGGACTATCATTCGCGGCTGCACGTTAAACTTTTTGAATCGTCCTTTCAACATAGATCTTCTACCCGTCACGTTAGGAAGTTTTGATGTTATTATTGGTATGGATTGGTTGTCGAAGTATCGTGCTCATATAATTTGCGATGAGAAGATCGTGCGTGTGCCATACGGCAAGGAGATTCTGAACATACCAGGAGATAGAAAGGATTTGAGAGGCCCATCCAGATTAGCGGTCATATCTTGCACTAAGTTGCCGAAGCTAATGGAGAAAGGAAGTTACCTTTTCTTAGCCCAAATTTCTGAGAAAGGAGAGAAGGAGAAGAAAGAAAGGTGCATTGGAGATGTACCTATAGTTTGTGATTTTTCGGATGTGTTTCCCGATGATTTACCGGGAATTCCGCCTACTAGACAAGTGAAATTTCAGATTGAGTTGATACCTGGTGCTGCACCTGTAGCACGAGCGCCTTATCGTCTTGCACCTACTGAATTGGATGAGTTGTCGAATCAATTAGCGGAGTTAGCCAAAAAGGGATTCATAAGACCAAGTTCTTCGCCTTGGGGAGCCCCGGTCTTATTTGTAAAGAAGAAGGATGGATCGTTTCGCATGTGTATTGACTATCGAGAGTTGAACAAGTTAACGGTGAAGAATAGATACCCGTTACTGAGGATCGACGATTTGTTCGATCAGCTTCAAGGATCGAGTGTGTATTCGAAGATCGATCTGAGATCGGGATATCATCAGCTTCGAGTTCGCGAGGAGGATATTTCGAAAACGGCTTTCAGAACCCGTTACGGGCATTACGAGTTTCAGGTGATGCCGTTTGGGTTGACTAATGCACCGGCGGTATTCATGGATCTCATGAATCGGGTGTGTAAGCCTTACTTAGATAAGTTTGTGATTGTGTTCATCGATGACATTCTGATTTATTCGAAGAGTGAGAAGGAGCATGAGGAGCATCTAAAACTTATCTTAGAATTGCTCAGGAAGGAGAAACTGTATGCCAAGTTTTCGAAATGTGAATTTTGGATTCCGACGGTACAATTTCTAGGTCATGAGATTGATAGACAAGGAGTTCATGTAGATCCTGCTAAGATTGAAGCGATTAAAGATTGGGCTGCACCTACGACCCCAACAGAAGTTCATCAATTTTGGGATTAGCCGGTTATTACCGAAGATTCATTGAGGGATTTTCGAAGATAGCAAAACCGTTGACCAAATTGACACAAAAGAGTGTTAAGTACGAATGGGGAGATAAGGAAGAGGAAGCATTTCAATTACTTAAGGAGATGTTGTGTAATGCTCCTATCTTGGCGTTACCTGAAGGTAGCGAAGACTTTGTCGTCTATTGTGACGCTTCGCATAAAGGTTTGGGAGCTGTGTTAATGCAACGAGAGAAAGTGATAGTTCATGCTTCCCGACAGCTCAAGAGGCATGAGAAGAACTACACCATCCATGATTTGGAGTTAGGTGCTGTGGTTTTTGCTTTAAGGATATGGAGACATTACTTGTATGGAACCAAGTGTGTAGTGTTTACTGACCACAAAAGTCTGCAACACATTTTGAATCAAAAAGAGCTCAACATGAGACAACGACGTTGAATTGAGCTGCTAAGCGATTATGATTGTGAAATTCGCTACCATCCTGGTAAAGCAAACGTTGTTGCTGATGCTCTTAGTCGAAAGGAGAGAATTCCACCGTTACGAGTTAGGTCATTAGGAATGACTATCGTATCGCCATTACCGTCTCAAATATTAGAAGCTCAAATGGAAGCGTTGAAAGCAGAAAATCGATCTGCTGAGAACATATTTGGGATGGCAGAAAATGAGAAGGGATTTGTTAAGCGTTCTGATGGAGTATTATGTTTTGGAGAGCGAAGTTGGATACCATTGTATGGAGGAATTCGAGAGTTGATTATGCATGAGTCGCATAAGTCAAGGTACTCCATTCATCCTGGGTCGGACAAGATGTACCAGGATTTGAAGAAATTATATTGGTGGCCAAATATGAAGGCAGATATAGCACTATATGTTAGTAAGTGCTTGACTTGCTCTAAGGTTAAAGCCGAGCATCAAAGACCGTCAGGATTGTTGACGCAGCCAGAACTCCCAGTTCGGAAGTGTGAGCGGATCACAATGGATTTTATTACCAAATTACCAAAGACAGCTAGCGATTTTGACGCTATATGGGTAATTGTGGATCGTTTGACTAAGTCTGCTCATTTCCTGGCGATTAGTGAAGATGATAGTGTGGAAAAACTTGCGAGGTTGTATGTGAAGGAGATTGTTTCTCGTCATGGGGTTCCGATATCGATTATTTCGGATCGAGACAGCCGTTTCACGTCAGCATTGTGGCGATCACTTCAAACCGCTTTGGGGACGAGACTTGATATGAGTACTGCATATCATCCCCAAACCGATGGTCAAAGTGAGAGAACTATTCAAACTTTAGAGGATATGCTTCGTGCATGCATCATAGACTTTGGTAAAGGCTGGGAGAAGTATCTACCCCTTGCGGAGTTCTCCTACAATAATAGCTACCACACAAGTCTTAAGGCTGCACCATTCGAAGCTTTGTATGGTCGTAAACGTCGTTCACCTATTGGTTGGGCAGAAGTTGGAGATAGCCAACTCACAGGCCCTGAGCTTATTTTGGAAACTACTGAGAAAGTAACGCAAATTCGAGATCGACTGCAAGCAGCTAGAGATAGGTAGAAAAGCTACGCCAATCAGAGGCGTAAACCCCTAGAATTCCAGGTTGGAGACAAAGTGATGCTGAAAGTCTCGCCTTGGAAGGGTGTAATACGTTTTGGGAAACGTGGGAAACTTAATCCCTGCTACATTGGGCCATTTCTTATTTTGGAAAGAATTGGCCTCGTGGCTTATCAGTTGGAACTACCACCGGAATTGAGTAAAGTTCATGATGTGTTTCATGTTAGCAATTTGAAAAAGTGTCTTTCGGATGAAACGCCGGTTATACCGATTAAGGATATTCGTATGGATGAGAGTTTGAATTTTGTGGAAGAGCCGATTGAGATTATGGACAGAGAGATTAAACGACTTAAGAGAAGTCGTATTCCGCTCATCAAAGTTCGTTGGAATTCGCGGCACGGACCGGAATTCACGTGGGAACGTGAGGATGAGTTTCGAAAGAGATATCCGAAGCTTTTCACTTCGTAGATGGGTTATTTCGAGAGAAACCCGGGACGGGTTCCTTCTGAGGCTGGGAGGATGTGACAACTGGCAAAATAGGGAGCCGTTTTATAAAACGCGCATTACATTAAAAATTATAATTTGGAATTTTTGAAAAGTTTATTGTGACGAGATATTTTACGAACGTTGGTACGTGATTTTTAATCGTACGATATTTATGAGATTTGGTTATTTATCTATGGCTTGGTTGATTCGGTCGTGATGATTTATTGTGAGATCGTTATTTTTGGCACTACATTGACTCCGGCACTAGGTTAACCTGACAATTTTAATTACATTTTAATATTGGTTCGGATATATTTATATTTTTGGAACGTATCGCGAGATTTTATTATTTTTGGAACGGGTTTGGTTTGAGAAAGTCATTTGGTTACTTAAGGTTTCGGGTTTGGTCCGTGTATTGACACCGGGCTACTTAAATCCCTACACACCTCATAATTATTATTATTATTATTACTAAAAGGATTTCTTTTTTTTTTTTGAGTAAATTACACAATATCGTCCTTGTGGTTGGCTGGATAGAAATAGAAGCAAACAAACCATCACCTACACCATCTTCATTCTCTCTCTCTCTCTCTAATAGAACCCTAGCCACCATCCACCTTTTCCGGCCACTATCACCACACCGCCACCTCCACGACCAAACTACCACCACTATCTTAACCATCTCGGCGAGATCTATCTTTTGGTATAACCCACGCGCCATATAAACACCCCTAACACCACGAACTCACCACCACCGCCACATAAACACCATCCTTTTCATCTCTTTCTTGTTGGGTTTTTGAAGAAACTTAGTTTTGAAGTCATTTTGAAGGTGAGTGACCACGAGTTTCAACTCGTGTGTCTCGATGTGTTTCGATTTGTACTCAAACCGTGGGTACACGAATATTTCTTGATGGGTTTTGATGAAATCTTAACTAAAAGTGACGGGGAAACAATATTTTTGATACACAAATCCGTTTGGTATCCGGGTGCTCGTTGTTTTTGATGGGTCGAGGCTTACCCGAGAGCTAATGCTCTCGGCTTGTGCCATTTTCGGATTTATCTTGGCTTCTTGATATTCTTACTTCATGGTTATCGATTTGAGGGTGTTTGGATATTTTGTTTGATTATTGGATGATTTTGGTTGATTGGAACATCATATTTGTTGTCGTTTGGATTTTTGGTCGTGACCCAAAAGGGGTCCGTTTGGGCTGTTTTGGTGTCGAGCTCGGATGAGCTAGCCGAGACCATAATGGTCTCGGGTATAGCCTTGTAAGGTTCATGTTTGAGCCGAGACTCCAATGAGTCTCTTGACTCGGGGTTTGACTTGGTAAGTCGACCCATTTTATTGGTTTTATGGGTGACATCTTTTTTTAGTGTTATTCTTTTGTTGCTATAATTATGATTGTTTTGGCATTGCTATTGGTATTGTGATTGTTGTTGAGATATATTACTTTTGGCGTATTAATATTGTTGTCATTGCTTGGGAGCCGAGAATGAATGGGATTATGATTTATATTGTGGAGTTGTGTTGACGAAATGAGTAATGGGGACCGATTGTGAGACGGTCGAATTAGATGACGGGGATAGGTTAGTCGGGTGCCGTAGTCGGACCCTCATGTTGTAGCACGTGGATATGGGATTGTTTGGACGGAGTTGATTTATTATTGTGACTTGGTTATTATTATTATTTGTGGACTTGGACTATGAGCCGAGAGTGATGACTCGGACATGTGACCAAATTCTTATGACTCGATAAATATTTAAAATCAAACGTTAAAAATAATACTCGTAATAATATTATTAGTAATATAATCGTTTATATAAGTATATAGACGTGATAAACGTATATATATTATTATAAATGCGTATATTAATAATAAAACAATCACGAGTGAACGTTATAATAATATAACGATAATTATTATACTATGCGAATAGTGCAATAAATGTCGGAGTATTATTATAAATAGAGAAACTAGAAATAATGACGAGAATTAATACGTCGGGTAAGTAATAAATAAAAAATATGATTTCTTTATAAATTTGGAAAACTTATCGAGTTATACGAGTTGTGGTTACTTAAGTCCAAGTGGGCTTTATTATGTGACTTTTGTGTTGTCACGGATATATGACGATTAATATAAACATTTTCTATAACTACGTAACTTATTTAATCGACGGGTTAAATCGAGTTTATTTAGCTATATAAAATGAGTATATTAATGGGCATCGTATCCTACGACGCCCATAGGTTGTGGTACGTGTATTAGGATAATAAATTACTATCTATCTCGTGGAATTGGCTAAATTGACGAATTTGGCAAATTGGACGATATATATAGGGAATTTATTGGACTACGATATATACCATATAGTATTCTTTGTGCTATGTGATTTAGGTTGGGTATAATTTTGGAACGATATATTACGTAAATAAATATGGGAGGTTACCAAATCGACGGATTTGATAAACTTCGATGATTTATTTAAATAATATATCGGGCTAATATTAGACCTATAGATTTGTTTATTATTTCGTTCATTGTGGCTTCTTGGTTTGTTTTGTGTCGACCCTCCACCCATATGGATACCAAACGTCGAATTTCAAATTGATATGAAGTTAATTCGAGAAATGGATATTTTTGGAAAGTAAAATGGAATACGTTCGGGAATGGGAATATTTGATTTTGAGGAAATGATTTCTGAACGAGTTTGACATTGTTAGGAAGTGCCGAGTCTGTAGTCGCCGTTACGTGAGTTGCTTGAGATTGCTTACGTCTTTCTTCTATCGTTTCTTTTGAGAATTTCTGGACTTGAGGTGAGTCATAGCCCCACTTTTACTCTTGAACTTTGTTTTCAATACTTGGGGTGAGAAATGTGCAAATGTTTTATGTGGACTATTATCGCTTTTTGATCTCAAAACTTGCTATGCTTATAGAACTAGGTAGAGCGAGGCCTAGACTAGATCTAGGTAAGCTATTGATTCGGTTATTGAGCGAGGCCTAGACTTGAGCTAGGTAAGCTATTGATTTGGTTTTTGAGCGAGGCCTAGTCCCCGAACTAGGTAAGCTATTGGATTGGTTATAGAGCGAGGCCTAGCCTAGAGCTAGGTAAGCTAAACAACGAGGCCTAGACTAGATCTAGGTAAGTTGAACATGTCGTATCCTTACGAATGTTGGGTATGTCGTATCCTTACGCATACATATTGAGCGAGGCCTAGACTAGATCTAGGTAAGCTATTTGATTGATTATAGAGCGAGGCCTAGACTTGAGCTAGGTAAGCTATTGATTGGATTGATTTGAGCTATAGCGTGCACCTATAGGGAAGATTTGATTTGGTTGGATTATTTTGGTTGGATTGTTTTGGTTGGATTATTTTGTTGGATGATTGAGCCCTAGTCTAGCTAGCAAGCGTTTTGCGTACATGTCCACTATATTGAATTAAGAATCTAAACCTATGATCTCACCAGCGAAAGCTGACTTTTAGCACGTTTTCTCAGGTAATTAAGTGATGCTCTGCGGATGCTTGGGATTGGAGGCTTGGCATTTGGCACCGGTTATGGATCTATATTTCTAAAACTCTGATAACTATTGTGGACCTATATTTATTTTCTTTTGGGCCTGACTCTGAATGATTTTGGGATAATGTAAACTTTAAAACCCCGCGTGGTTGTATTTTATCTTGTTTACTTTATCTCGTTCATTTATGTCTTGTGTTTGGATACCAATCCCCGTAGCACCCCGAAAGCTTGTTGAGTCTTCCGCTGTATCAAATTTTGGGGGTGTTACATGTTGGATCCGAGCCTATAGCTCGATATTGTTGCTTCTCGTGGTCTTGTACTCATGGTTTTCATGTTGCTTGCGTTGGACCTTGGTTTGACTCGATGGAGTCACGGCCTTGTGGCCGTATATGGTTGTTTGATGCCTCGACCCAAGTGGTCGAATGGGCAGTTTTGGGTGTGCTCGTTGGAGCTTAATTTGTGACCCTTGGTTGTTGGTTCGAGTCCTTGTGGCTCGTGGTATTGAGCCGAGACTCAAGTGAGTCGAGGGCTCGGGTTTGGCTTGGTAAACCAACCCGAATATGGGCCATGTTTGTATTTATTTTTCCTTGTTATAATTTTGTTAACTTGATATTGTTTTGGCATTCGTTGATTTTCGGCCGAATGCTTGTGGTGTCGAGATCATTTTGGTCTCGACAAGGGATTTATGGTATATTGAGAAGTTGTTGTCGAGTGGTTATGTGGGGACCGATTGTGAGACGGTCACTTAGATTGACGGAGATAGGTTAGTCAGGTGCCGTAGTCGGACCTTGTTGTAGCACGTGTTTTGGGATTGATTTGGACGGAGTTGGATTGATTATTTATGACTTACTCACATTATTTTGGACTTGGACAATGAGCCGAGAGTCATGACTCGGACATGTGACCATTTCGTATGACTCGATAATTATTTACAATTTAAAACGCAAATAATAAAACCCGTAATAATATTATTGGTAATATAAACGTTTATATAAATATATAGACGTGAATAACGTATATATAATTGTATGAATGCGTATATTAATAATAACAAAAATCACGAGTTGTATTATAAATAATGCGACTAAATATATTATACTACGAGAGTAGCGTAATATTATTGGAAGTATTATTATGAATAAATATTATAAATAACGAGAAATTCTCGACGTTAACTAAATATTAAATGAAATATTATTTTATATATATATAACGAGGAAAGTTATCGAGTTATGCGGAGTCGTGGTCACTTGAGTCCAGGTGAGTTATTATTTGTGACTTTTGTGTTGTCACGGATATATGACGATTAATATAAACATTTTCTATAACTAGATAACTTACTTAACCGACAGGTTAAACCGAGTTATTTGGCTATACGAAATGAGTATATTAATGGGTATCGTATCCTACAACGCCCATAGGTTGTGGTATATGTAGAGGATAATAAATCACTAAATATATATATCGGGAAATCTGGCCAATTTGACGATGTATATAAGGGGTTTATTAGACTACGATATATACCATATAGTATTTGTGTGCTATGTGCTTTAGGATTGGGTGTAATCTTGGAACGGTATGTTACGTAAATAAATATGGGGATTATCAAATCGACGGATTTGATAAACTTCGACGATTTATTTAAATAATATATTGGGCTAATATTAGATCTATAGTTTATTTTATTATTCTTTTGTGAGACTTCTTTTTGGTTTGTTTGTGTCGACCCACCACCCGTATGGATACCAAACGTAAATACTCCAAACTAATACGAAATGGATTTTCGGAAAATAAAATGGAATACGTCCGGGTTGGGAATATTTGAATTTGAGGAAATGATTTCTGAGCAAATTGATATTGTTAGGTCGTGCCGAGTCCGTAGTTGCCGTCTTGTGAGTTATTATACATCTTACTTCTACCGATTTCTTCTTGCTGATTTCTGGACTTGAGGTGAGTCATAGCCTCACTTTTACTCTTGAACTATGTTTTCAATACTTGGGGTGAGAAACGTGCAAATTATTTATGTGAACTATTAACGCTTCTATATTCTTTCTAAAACTTGCTATGCGTATGGACTAGGATGTATTGTCAGCTTTAGTCACATATATTTTGTGTGTACTATTCAAGGTTGGCTTATTTGGAATTGTCAGCTTTAGTCACACGGTTTCGTGTGTACTATTCAAAGTTGGCTTATTTAGATACTGTAGTGTGCACCTATAGGTTAGCAATACTTCGGAAGTTATCCGAGTATTTATGATATTGCGGGGGTTACCCGAATATCTATGTTAGAGCGGAGGGTATCCGTGTGTTATATTGGAGCGGAGGGTATCCGCAGGCTTTTAGTAAATCCTTAGTCTAGCTAGCAAGCGTTTTGCGTATATGTCCACTATATTGATGATGAATTTAAACCTATGATCTCACCAGCGAAAGCTGACTTTTAGCACGTTTTCTCAGGTAATTAAGTGATGATTTGGATGCATGGATTGGAAGGCTCGGCTAAGGCACCTGGCTTATGGATCTATTTTTCTAAACTCTGATATTGATTTGTGGACCTACTGTTATTTCTTTTGGGCGTGACTCTGAATGATGTTGCGATAAATGTAAACTTTAAAACCCCATTTTGGTTGTGTTTTTATTATGTTTACTTTATCTCGTTCTATTATGTCTTGTGTTGGATACCAATCCCCGTAGCACCCTGAAAGCTTGTTGAGTCTTCTGCTGTACCAAATTTTGGGGGTGTTACAGATTGGTATCAGAGCCAAGGTTATAGAGAACTAGGTAAATAAACACCTAAACTATAACCGAATTTTTATAGAAAATGATCCTTGACCATTGCCCGCCAGCCCGCCAAGCCGAAGCATCTTCGATTATTTAGAGGTATTATGGGATATTTGAGATGACTTGAGATTATGGAATATATTGATTTAGTGATAAGATGGCGTTTCGAGGAATTATATGGTCTAATTGTTTTATAAATGTTTTAGTAATGCGGTATTTGAAATTCTTTATTGAGATTATATGATTGAAATTTTATGATGAGGATTTTTGGTATGGTATTTTGAGTTGCGATTTAGTTGTTTTGAAACACTTACACCTACCCTACGCCGTTGTCACAGACTATGGCCTCCCATATGCCCGATGTTGTCGAGGATATTCTTACTGCACCGGTATTACCAGCACAGTTCACTATGGCATCTGATGATCCTTACCAGGTTGCCATGCTTACAGCTACTGTGTCGCAGACAGCTTCTACTTCAGCACCGCCTGCTGCATCTACGTAGGGACCCTCATCTTCTCTAGGGCTCCCTGGTACATCGAGGCAGCTTACTCTTCATCAGGCTTAGGCTCGTGTGGCTCCACGCTTTGCCCACCGAGCTACGGCACGTATGTTGGTACCCCCCTACTCCACCATCTTTACAGATTGATGCTCACTCTCTTCTGTCAGAGGCGCCACCCACATCATTGCATCGTCGTCCTAGATCACCTACCACATCTCCACATGGTTTACCTATTAGGAGACGACGATTGATGATGTATTCTTCCGATGAGGAGGAGGAGGAGTACGAGGGCGAAGATGAGGTTGATGACCCTCAGGAGGCTGAGCAGGGTGTTGATGATGACCCTAAGGAGGAGGATGACCCTCAGGAGGAGGAGATGCCTGATGATGATGATGTGTTAGTACCACCAGCTCAGGCTGAGGAGCCTGATTCACCTATACACCCGATTGAGCCTGTTTCACCTGACCATCCGTTTCTGTTTGATTCACCACCTGGTAGTCCAGTGGCGTCGGATGCGTCATCTGAGGTTTCTGTTGAGCAGGCAGAGTTAGGTGAGAGTGGCAGGTTGTGGGCTCAGATTACTGCCCAGGGCAAGAAGATCTCGCGATTATCTGATCGACTTGAGAGGGTTATTGGAGAGTTTATAGCGGAGTTGAGAGTTGATATGACTGTTGTTGAGGGCAGGTCAACTGTGATGAGGAGAGTTCTGATGGAGGTTCATGAGCAGATCGAGAGTTTACAGCGAAGTTTTATCACAGCTTGAGACGCCGATCGCAAGTTATGGCAGCGGAACACCGAGCTAGAGAAGGAGGTGGCGGACCTCAGGAGAGACAGCGACACCCATAGTGTGGAGTTAGGATCATTATGGAGAGAACTTGATGGCTTGAGGCAGGAGTTGAGGAGCCTCCGCCAGCAGCGTGGCTAGATGTTTGGGTTATGTTGTCTTGTTGCTTTCTACACCGAGGAGTGTTCGGTTAGAAAAGCTAGTTATCATATTTTGATGTATTTTTTTTTTGTTCAGTATTCGTCTCTTTTGGAACGATTAGCATATTTTGTGTTTTCCAGTAGTGGGAACGATGTTGGATCTCTATTGTATGGTTGATGGTTATTAGTATATGGTATTATGTGGTTTTTGGGTGTTATGGAAATTGAGTTCCTATTCGCTTTATTGATGTTTTGTCGTGTATTGTTGATATTCTTTCCATGACTTGGCTTCGTTGAATTACTTTTGTTGAGCATATGATAAGTTCTATTGGAGACTCATGAACTTGTATGATGTTTCAGATCAATGGCCCCACGACGAAACCCTGTTAGAGCTACCAGAACTGGTCCTGCAGTGACTACCCCTGGTCGCCGAGGACGCCGTCCTACTCTAAATGTTGAAACCCCTACTCCTGACAACCTGGACACTACTAACCGCAACAACAGGAATCAAAATGTTGATGTTCAGGAAGACAATGATTATGTTCCACTTAATGCACCTACTGTGGATCAAGCAATGATCAATCAACTTGTGGAGCAAAGAGTTTCTGAACTACTGGCTGAGTCAAATCATTCTAACAATTCTGCTGGAACTTTTCCACCTGTTCGTGCTAGTGGATGTCACTACAAGGAGTTCAAGATTTGTGGACCTATTGAGTTTGGTGGAACTGAAGGAGTGGTTTACTTGGTCAGGTGGATTGAGAAGACTGAGTCAGTGTTTAATGTCAGTGGTTGTGCGGAGAATGCGAAGGTATAGTTTGCTTCTTTTACTTTCAAGGATGAAGCTTTAACTTGGTGAAACAATTACCGAAATTCGGTTGAGAGTGATGTGGCTTATGCTATGACTTAGGAGCAATTTAAGTCTCTGCTGATTCAGACTTATTGCCCAAGAAATGAGGTTAAGAAGCTAGAAATTGAATTTTGGAATCACAAAGTGAAGGGTACTGATATGGCGACTTACAATCGTCGTTACCAGGAGTTGGCCTTGCTTTGCCCAGATATGGTAAAAACTGAGACTCAAAAGATTGAGCGGTATACCGATGGGTTGCCTGTAGCTACAAGGAATGATATGATCTCTGCTAGGCCTGCAAACATCCATGAGACAATCACAATTGCTCAACAACTAATGGATTCGTTGGAATTGGAAGGAGCTGACAAGGATAAGAATGGAAAGAGAAAGAGAGACCATCACTCTAAGGGTAATGATCACCGAAACAAGCGACAAGCTAAGGCTTATGCTATTGGGAATGGGGATAAGAAGAACCAAAACGGTGATGCACCCAAGTGTGGTCGTTGCCACCAGAATCATTCTGGATGGTGTAGTGTAAGATGCCAGAACTGCTCAAAGAAAGGACACACATCAAAGGATTGTAGAGCTCGACCTCTTGCTATGGTTCAAGCTGCTCCTGAAATGAGGAATAAGGCAGACGTTACTAGTTATGGGTGTGGAAAGAAGGGACATTATAGGAATGAGTGTAGAGAATCGTGGAACCGAGGAAATCAAGGATCGGGTGGTAATGGGTACAATCATGGAAACCGTGGAGCTGGAGGAAACCGTGGACGACAAGATAACGGGGACCAACGTGTGGAAGCTGGAGCTGCTCAGGGAAGAGTGTATGCACTCGGGAACGAGAGAGGAGAAGATCCGAACGTCGTTACTAGTACGTTCCTTCTCAATAATCGTTATGCTTCCATACTATTTGATACTAGTGCCGATAGAAGTTTTGTGTCCACTACGTTTGCACCCTTACTAGAGAAACCCCCGATGGCCTTAGGAATTGGGTATGATATAGAGTTAGCAAATGGGAACATAGAAAGGATTAATACTATCATTCGCGGTTGCACGTTAAATTTCTTGAATCACCCTTTCAACATAGATCTTCTACCCGTCACGTTAGGAAGTTTCGATGTCATCATTGGTATGGATTGGTTGTCGAAGTATCGTGCTTACATACTTTGCGACGAGAAGATTGTGCGTGTACCTTACGGAAAGGAAATCCTAAATATACTAGGAGATCGAAAAGGTTCGAGGAGCCCATTCCGGTTAGCAGTCATTTCTTGCACTAAGTTACCAAAGCTAATGGAGAAAGGATGTTACCTTTTCTTAGCTCAAATCTCTGAGAAAGGAGGGAAGGAGAAGAAGGAAAAGTGCATTGGAGATGTGCCTATAGTTCGTGATTTTCCTGATGTATTTCCCGATGATTTGTCGGGGATCCCGCCTACTAGATAAGTGGAGTTTCAGATTGAGTTGATACCTGGTGCTGCACCTGTAGCACGAGCGCCTTATCGACTTGCACCCACCGAACTAGAAGAGTTGTCAAAACAATTAGCGGAGTTAGCCGAAAAAGGATTCATAAGACCAAGTTCTTCACCTTGGGGAGCCCCAGTCTTATTCGTGAAGAAGAAGGATGGATCGTTTCGTATGTGTATTGATTACCAAGATCTGAACAAGTTAACGGTGAAGAAAAGATACCCGTTACCGAGGATCGACGACTTGTTCGATCAACTTCAAGGATCGAGTGTGTATTCAAAGATTGATTTGAGATCGGGATATCATCAGCTTCGAGTTCGCGAGGAAGATATTTCGAAAACGGCTTTCAAAACCCGTTACGGGCATTACGAGTTTCAGGTGATGCCGTTTGGGTTGACTAACGCACCGGCGGTATTCATGGATCTCATGAATCGGGTGTGTAAGCCTTATTTAGATAAGTTCGTGATTGTGTTCATCGATGACATTCTAATTTATTCGAAGAATGAAAAGGAGCATGAGGAGCATCTAAGGCTTATCTTAGAATTGCTCAGGAGGGAGAAGCTGTATGCCAAGTTCTTCAAATGTGAATTTTGGATTCCGACGGTACAATTTTTGGGTCATGTGATTGATAGTCAAGGATTTCATGTGGATCCTGCTAAGATTGAAGCAATAAAAGATTGGGCTGCACCTACGACCCCAACAGAAGTTCGTCAATTTTTAGGTTTAGCCGGTTATTACCGAAGATTCATCGAGGGATTTTCGAAGATAGCTAAACCGTTGACCAAATTGACTCAAAAGAGTGTTAAGTATGAATGGGGAGATAAAGAAGAGGAAGCATTTCAATTACTTAAGGAGATGTTGTGTAGTGCTCCTATCTTGGCGTTACCTGAAGGTAACGAGGATTTTGTCGTCTATTATGACGCTTCACATAAAGGTTTGGGAGCTGTGTTAATGCAACGAGAGAAAGTGATAGCTTATGCTTACCGACAGCTCAAAAAGCATGAGAAAAACTACACTACCCATGATTTGGAGTTAGGTGCTGTGGTTTTTGCCTTGAGGATATGGAGACATTACTTGTATGGAACCAAGTGTGTTGTGTTTACTGACCACAAAAGTCTACAACACATCTTGAATCAAAAAGAGCTCAATATGAGACAACGACGTTGGATTGACTTGCTAAGCGATTATGATTGCGAAATTCGCTACCATCCTGGTAAAGCAAACGTTGTTGCTGATGCTCTTAGTCGAAAGGAGAGAATACCACCATTACGGGTTAGGTCACTGGGAATGACTATCGTATCGCCGTTACCGTCTCAAATACTTGAAGCTCAAACGGAAGCGTTGAAAGCAAGAAACCGACCGGCTGAGAACGTATTTGGGATGGCTGAGAATGAGAAAGGATTTGTTAAGCGTTCCGATGGAGTATTATGTTTTGGAGATCGGATTTGGGTACCTTTATATGGAGGAATTCGAGAGTTGATTATGCATGAGTCGCATAAGTCAAGGTACTCTATTCATCCTGGATCCGACAAGATGTACCAAGATTTGAAAAAGTTATATTGGTGGCCAAACATGAAGGCAGATATAGCGTTGTATGTTAGTAAGTGCTTGACGTGTTCTAAGGTTAAAACCGAACATCAAAGACCGTCAGGATTATTGACGCAACCAGAACTCCCAGTTTGGAAATGGGAGCGGATTACAATGGACTTTATTACCAAATTACCGAAGACAGCTACCGGTTGTGACACTATCTGGGTAATTGTGGATCGATTGACCAAGTCTGCTCATTTCCTAGCAATTAGTGAAGATGATAGTGTGGATAAACTTGCGAGGTTGTATGTGAAGGAAATTATTTCTCGTCATGGAGTTCCGATATCGATTATTTCTGATCGCGATAGCCGCTTTACGTCAGCTTTGTGGCGATCACTTCAAACGGCTTTGGGGACGAGACTTGATATGAGTACTGCATATCATCCCCAAACCGATGGTCAAAGTGAGAGGACCATTCAGACTTTAGAGGATATGCTTCGTGCATGTATTATAGACTTTGGTAAAGGCCGGGAGAAGTATCTACCCCTTGCGGAATTCTCCTATAATAATAGCTACCACACAAGTCTTAAAGCTGCACCATTTGAAGCTTTATATGGCCGAAAATGTCGTTCGCCTATTGGTTGGGCGGAAGTTGGAGATAGCCAACTCACAGGCCCTGAACTTATCTTGGAGACTACTGAAAAAGTGACTCAGATTCGTGATCGGTTGCAAGTAGCCAGAGATAGGCAGAAAAGTTACGCCGATCAGAGACGTAAACCCTTAGAGTTCCAGGTTGGAGACAAAGTGATGCTGAAAGTCTCTCCGTGGAAGGGTGTGATACGTTTCGGGAAACGTGGAAAACTCAACCCACGCTACATTGGACCATTTCTTATTTTAGAAAGAATTGGGCCCGTGGCTTATAGGTTGGAATTACCACATGAACTGAGTAAAGTTCACGATGTGTTTCACGTTAGTAATTTGAAGAAATGTCTTTCTGATGTGATGCCTGTTATTCCGATGAAGGATATCCGTATTGATGAGAAATTAAATTTTGTGGAAGAGCCGATTGAGATTTTAGATCGTGAAGTTAAACGACTCAAGCGAAGTCGCATTCCGCTCGTCAAGGTTCGTTGGAATTCCCGACACAGACCAGAATTTACGTGGGAACGTGAGAACGAGTTCCGGAAAAGATATCCGAAGCTTTTCACTTCGTAGATGAATTGTTCAGAGAGAAACCCGGGACGGGTTTCTTCTGAGACTGGGAGGATGTGACAACCGGCAATTTAGGGAGCCATTTTGAAAACCCGCATTACGTTAAAGTTCGTTTACAAATTCTATTTGGAATTTTCATTCGTAACGAACTTGTAAGACCTATTTTATGGTTAATTATATTTAATATCGTTATGGGATTTGAGATTTATTTAATGATTTGTTATGAAAATATACTTGGTGATTTATTTTTGAATTCTCACTTGGTACTACGTTGACTCCGGCACTAGGATTACCTAACAAAAATTTTATGACTTGATTTTTACGAGTCCGACTATATTTATTTACTTACGGAATGTTTCGCGGGATATTAAATGTTTTGAAATGAGTTCGGGTTTCGGACCGTGTGTTTTACACTCACCATTATTTACCCACTCGTATTATTAGAAATATTATTATTATTACTATTATTATTATTATTTTTAAAAGAAAAAAAATTTTGTTAAAGTAAACTACAAAAATCATCTATGTGGTAATACCACACACACACACAACAACACAACACCTTCACCCTCACCAACTCTCTCTCTCTTCCCCTCTAAAAACCCTAGCCGCCGACCACCTTTTCCGGCCACCACCACCACTACGCCGGCCACACAACAAAACAAACACCACCATCTTATTCCTTATTCTTTCCTCTTTCTTTTGGTATATTATACGCACCATATAACCCACTTTAACACCTCGTAATCTTATAAAATCCGACCCAACTTTGTTGTTTTTACTAGATCTATTCGATTGGAGGTTCAAGAAGGTAAGAATAATCGATTTTTGGCTTTGGGGTGTCTCGAATTGGTTTTAATCCGTGGCTACACAGATGAGTTTCATGGGAATCGAATATATTTTTGTTGGGAAATGATGTTTTGATGCTAAAAAGATGGTTTGGTATCCGGGTTTGGTGTTTTCTTTGATGGTTCAAATGAACCGTGAGTCGTAGACTCACGGCTTGGTGTTGGATCCGAGCCTATAGCTCGATATTGTTGCTTCTCGTGGTCTTGTACTCATGGTTTTCATGTTGCTTGCGTTGGACCTTGGTTTGACTCGATGGAGTCACGACCTTGTGGCCGTATATGGTTGTTTGATGCCTCGACCCAAGTGGTCGAATGGGCAGTTTTGGGTGTGCTCGTTGGAGCTTAATTTGTGACCCTTGGTTGTTGGTTCGAGTCCTTGTGGCTCGTGGTATTGAGCCGAGACTTAAGTGAGTCGAGGGCTCGGGTTTGGCTTGGTAAACCAACCCAAATATGGGCCATGTTTGTATTTATTTTTCCTTGTTATAATTTTGTTAACTTGATATTGTTTTGGCATTCGTTGATTTTCGGCCGAATGCTTGTGGCGTCGAGATCATTTTGGTCTCGACAAGGGATTTATGGTATATTGAGAAGTTGTTGTCGAGTGGTTATGTGGGGACCGATTGTGAGACGGTCACTTAGATTGACGGAGATAGGTTAGTCAGGTGCCGTAGTCGGACCCTGTTGTTGTAGCACGTGTTTTGGGATTGATTTGGACGGAGTTGGATTGATTATTTATGACTTACTCACATTATTTTGGACTTGGACAATGAGCCGAGAGTCATGACTCGGACATGTGACCATTTCGTATGACTCGATAATTATTTATAATTTAAAACGCAAATAATAAAACTCGTAATAATATTATTGGTAATATAAACGTTTATATAAATATATAGACGTGAATAACGTATATATAATTGTATGAATGCGTATATTAATAATAACAAAAATCACGAGTTGTATTATAAATAATGCGACTAAATATATTATACTACGAGAGTAGCGTAATATTATTGGAAGTATTATTATGAATAAATATTATAAATAACGAGAAATTCTCGACGTTAACTAAATATTAAATGAAATATTATTTTATATATATAACGAGGAAAGTTATTGAGTTATGCGGAGTCGTGGTCACTTGAGTCCAGGTGAGTTATTATTTGTGACTTTTGTGTTGTCACGGATATATGACGATTAATATAAACATTTTCTATAACTAGATAACTTACTTAACCGACAGGTTAAACCGAGTTATTTGGCTATACGAAATGAGTATACTAATGGGCATCGTATCCTACGACGCCCATAGGTTGTGGTATATGTAGAGGATAATAAATCACTAAATATATATATCGGGAAATCTGGCCAATTTGACGATGTATATAAGGGGTTTATTAGACTACGATATATACCATATAGTATTTGTGTGCTATGTGCTTTAGGATTGGGTGTAATCTTAGAACGGTATGTTACGTAAATAAATATGGGGATTATCAAATCGACGGATTTGATAAACTTCGACGATTTATTTAAATAATATATTGGGCTAATATTAGATCTATAGTTTATTTTATTATTCTTTTGTGAGACTTCTTTTTGGTTTGTTTGTGTCGACCCACCACCCGTATGGATACCAAACGTAAATACTCCAAACTAATACGAAATGGATTTTCGGAAAATAAAACGGAATACGTCCGGGTTGGGAATATTTGAATTTGAGGAAATAATTTCTGAGCAAATTGATATTCTTAGGTCGTGCCGAGTCCGTAGTTGCCGTCTTGTGAGTTATTATACATCTTACTTCTACCAATTTCTTCTTGCTGATTTCTGGACTTGAGGTGAGTCATAGCCCCACTTTTACTCTTGAACTATGTTTTCAATACTTGGGGTGAGAAACGTGCAAATTATTTATGTGGACTATTATCGCTTCTATATTCTTTCTAAAACTGTCTATGCATATGGACTAGGATGTATTGTCAGCTTTAGTCACATATATTTTGTGTGTACTATTCAAGGTTGGCTTATTTGGAATTGTCAGCTTTAGTCACACGGTTTCGTGTGTACTATTCAAGGTTGGCTTATTTAGATACTGTAGTGTGCACCTATAGGTTAGCAATACTTCGGAAGTTATCCGAGTATTTATGATATTGCGGGGGTTACCCGAATATCTATGTTAGAGCGGAGGGTATCCGTGTGTTATGTTGGAGCGGAGGGTATCCGCAGGCTTTTAGTAAATCCTTAGTCTAGCTAGCAAGCGTTTTGCGTATATGTCCACTATATTGATGATGAATTTAAACCTATGATCTCACCAGCGAAAGCTGACTTTTAGCACGTTTTCTCAGGTAATTAAGTGATGATTTGGATGCATGGATTGGAAGGCTCGGCTAAGGCACCTGGCTTATGGATCTATTTTTCTAAACTCTGATATTGAATTGTGGACCTACTGTTATTTCTTTTGGGCCTGACTCTGAATGATGTTGGGATAAATGTAAACTTTAAAACCCCATTTTGGTTGTGTTTTTATTATGTTTACTTTATCTCGTTCTATTATGTCCTGTGTTTGATACCAATCCCCGTAGCACCCCGAAAGCTTGTTGAGTCTTCCGCTGTACCAAATTTTGGGGGTGTTACAAATTTTGATGAAGCCATGAATAATATTCAACGTGAGATTGTTGCTAATAAGGCTTCCTCTTCTGATTTGCACAATTCGTGTGGTATTGGGCAAACTTCTAATTCGACAGCTTCTGGTCCTGATGCTTCTAAGGATGCTAATACTAGTGGTACTGGAGTGAAGTCGGTTTCTTACGCGGGTGCTACTTCTAATGAACCTCTGAAACACGTGTCTAATTTTCGGAGGTTGGAATGTAGCAAAAAGAAGAATGATGTTGACCTTTCAGTTCCATTGAAAGTAGTGCAAGAGGTAAACACGAGGTTTGAGAATACTCTCTATGGTTATTTCCTTGGCCAACGCCTTGCTTTTCCTGCTGTTGATTACTATGTCCGCAATGCATGGGCTAAGTTTGGTGTGCAAAAGGTAATGATGAATGCAAAGGGGTTCTTCTTCTTTAAGTTCAATTCGAAGAAAGGTGTTGATGATGTGCTTGAAAACGGTCCTTGGTTGATCAGAAATGTTCCTATTATTCTTAAACCATGGACTTTGAACACTAATCTACTTAAAGAGGATCTGACTAACATCCCTGTTTGGGTTAAATTCCATGATGTCCCCCTTGCAATGTTTTCAGATGATGGCCTCAGTCTTCTTGCCACACTGATTGGTACGCCCAAAAGGTTAGATGCTTTTACAAGCCAAATGTGCAAGGAATCGTGGGGCCGTAGTAGTTTTGCTAGATGCATGATAGAAGTGAAGTCGGATGAGGTGCTTCGGGACAGCCTCACTGTTGAGATACCGTTACTTGATGGTTCGGGTTCGACTATTGAGAAGATAAGGGTTGAATACGAGTGGCAACCACCTCGTTGTGACAAGTGTAAGATATTTGGTCATACTCTAACTGACTGTCCTAAGGTTGTTATACTTCCTGTTCAGCCTACTAAGCCTGTTAATGATAGTTTCAAGACTGTCAATAACAGGAAGAAAGGAAAACAAGGTGGTTTGTAACACCCCCAAAATTTGATACAGCGGAAGACTCAACAAGTTTTCAGGGTGCTACGGGGATTGGTATCCAACACAAGACAATATAGAACGAGATAAAGTAAACATAATAAAAACACAACCAAAACGGGGTTTTAAGGTTTACATTTATCCCAACATCATTCAGAGTCAGGCCCAAAATAACATAACATAGGTCCATAATTAATTATCAGAGTTTAAAAAAATAGATCCATAAACCATGAGCCTTGGCCGAGCCTTCCATTCCAAGCATGCATATCATCACTTAATTACCTGAGAAAACATGCTAAAAGTCAGCTTTCGCTGGTGAGATCATAGGTTTAAATTCATCTAACAATATAGTGGACATATACGCAAAACTCTTGCTAGCTAGACTAAGGACTCGCTAAAAGCCTGCGGATACCCTCCGCTCCAACCTAACACACGGATACCCTCCGTTCTAACATAGATATTCGGGTAACCCCCGCAATACCAATAAGTACTCGGATAACCTCCGAAGTATCAATAACCTATAGGTGCACACTACAGTATCTAAATAAGCCAACCTTGAATAGTACACACAACATATATGTGACTAAAGCTGACAATTCCAAATAACCAAATAAGCCAACCTTGAATAGTACACACAACATATATGTGACTAAAGCTGACAATCCACCAATAACCAAATAAGCCAACCTTGAATAGTACACACAACAAATATGTGACTAAAGCTGACAATCCATCAATAACCAAATAAGCCAACCTTGAATAGTACACACGAACTATGTGACTAAAGCTGACAATACATCCTAGTCCATACGCATAGCAAGTTTTAGAAAGAATATAAAAGCGATAATAGTCCACATAAAATAATTTGCACGTTTCTCACCCCAAGTATTGAAAACATAGTTCAAGAGTAAAAAGTGGGGCTATGACTCACCTCAAGTCCAGAAAATAGCAAGAAGAAGTCGGTAGAAATAAGATGTATAGTAACTCACGAAACAGCAACTACGGACTCGGCACGACCTAACAATATTAACTCGTTCAGAAATCATTTCCTCAAATTCAAAATATTCCCAAACCCGGACGAGAATCCGTTTTATTTCCGAAAATCCATTTCGTATTAGTTTGGTGTATTTACGTTTGGTATCCATACGGGTGGTGGGTAGACTCAAAACAAACCAAAAGGTCACACAAAGAATAATAAAATAAACTATGGATCTAATATTAGCCCAATATATCATTTAAATAAATCGCCGAAGTTTATCGAATCCGTCGATTTGATAATCCTCATATTTATTTACGTAACATACCGTTCCAAGATTACACCCCATCCTAAAGCACATAGCACATAAATACTTTATGGTAGATATCATAGTCTAATAAATTCCTCATATATATCGTCAAATTGGCCAGATTTCCCGATATATACACTCGCAATTTATTACACTTTACATATACCACAACCTATGGGCGTCGTAGGATACGATGCCCATTAATATATTCATTTCATATAGCCAAATAACCCGATTCAACCTTACAGTTAAGTGGTTATTTAGTTATAGAAAACGTTTATATTAATCGTCATATATCCGTGACAACACGAAAGTCACAAATAAAACTTACCTGAACTCGAGTGACAACGATTCCGCATAACTCGATAAGTTTACTCGTTATATATATATAAAATGACATTTTATTTAATATTTAATAATTTGTCGAGAGTTCCTCGTTTTATAACCATTTCTTTATAATAATAATACGTTCAATAATATTACGCCACTTTCGTAGCCTAATATATATCTAGTCGTATTATTTATAATATGACTCGTGATTATTATTATTATTAATATACGCGTTTATATAATTATATATCCGTTATTCACGTCGATATATTCATATAAACGTTTATATTATCAATAATTATTATTACGAGTTTATTATTTATGTTTTATTTGTAATAGTTATCGAGTCATACGAAATGGTCACATGTCCGAGTCCTGACTCTCGGCTCATTGTCCAAATCCAAAGTAATATAAAAGTCATAACAATCAATACATCTCCGTCCAATCAATCCCAATCCACGTGCTACAACAATAGGGTCCGACTACGGCACCCGACTAACCTATCTCCGTCAATCTAAGTGACCGTCTCACAATCGGTCCCCACTTTACCATTCGACAACAACTCCACAATCAATACCAAATTCCATTGTCGAGACTACAAAGGTCTCGACCCAACCAAAGCGTTCGGCCAAAAATCCAAATACGACAACAACAACAACATGAAAAAAATAACAACAAGAAGTTCATCATATTACATATAATTTGGGTCGGTTTACCAAGCCAAACCCGAGCCAAGTGACCCACTTGGGTCTCGGCTACAATTATGAGTCAAGGAGGACTCGACCAAGGACCATCTTGGTCTCGGCAAAAGCTCAATCGAGCACCACAAAGCTGCCAAATGAGGACCCTTTGGGTCGCGGCACAAAACCAACAACAACGAGAGCTAGGCTCGATCAAAATGAGCCAACAATCAAAACCAACATAACAAGCTCTCACAAAAATATACTAGGTCAAAACCCAACAAGAAAATCAAGCCATAGGGCTCGAACCATGATGAGCCGTGAGCCACGGTTCGTGGTCAACGAGTCGACAACAACCAACATCCACAACCCGGATACCAAACCTTTATTTTAACATCAAAAACCTTATTTCATAACATAATAATTCGATTCCCACAAAAATCATCCGTGTAGCCACGGATTAATCACCAAGTCGAGGCACCCAAGGTACCAAAAACGAGCATTCTCACCTTCTTGAACCTCCAATCGGATAGATCTAGTAAAAATAACAAAGTTGGGTCGGATTTGATTGAATCACGAGGTGTTAGGGTGCGTTATACGGCGCGTATAATACACCAAAAGAAAGAGGAAGGAAAAAGGAACAAGATGGTGGTGTTTGTTTGGTGGTGTGGTCGGCGTGGTGGTGGTGGTGGCCGGAATAGTGGTTCGGCGGCTAGGGTTTGTCAAAGAGAGAAAAAAGAGCGATGAGAAATGAAGTGGTGAGGATGTTGGGTTTTGTGTGTGAACCGAACCACAAGGACCAGTTTTTGTAGTTTTACTTTTTTTTTTATAATGTTAATAATAATAATAATAATAATAATAATAATAATAATAATAATAATAATAATAATAATAATAATAATAATAATAATAATAATAATGACAATAATAATGATAGTAATAATGATATTACTAATAGTGTGGAGCGGGTAACGTGGGTAAATGTAAAACATGTGGCCCAAACCCGAACTCATTTCAAAACTTTAATATCTCCCGAAAACATCTCGTGAATAATTATATACAGTCGGACTCGTAAAACGAATCATAAAAATTTTCGTTAGGTAACCTAGTGCCAGAGTCAACGTAGTACCAGTGAGAATTTAAGAATACATCACCGAGCATAATATCAAGAATGAATTATGAAAATAATTCACGAATTCCATAACATCATTAATTATAAATATCCATAAAATAGGTCGTACAAGTTCGTTGTGAAATAAAATTTTCTAGATAAAAATTATAAACGAACTTTAACGTAATGCGGGTTTTTAAAATAGCTCCCTAGATTGCCGGTTGTCACATCCTCCCAGTCTCAGAAGAAACCCGTCCCGGGTTTCACTCGGAAAAATTCATCTACGAAGTGAAAAGCTTCGGATATCTCTTCCGGAACTCGTCCTCACGTTCCCACGTAAATTCTGGTCCATGTCGGGAATTCCAACGAACCTTGACGAGCGGAATGCGACTTCGCTTGAATCGTTTAACTTCACGATCTAAAATCTCAATTGGCTCTTCCACGAAATTCAATTTCTCATCGACACGAATATCCTTCATTGGAATGACAGGCATCTCATCGGAAAGACATTTCTTCAAATTACTAACGTGGAACACGTCGTGAACTTTGCTCAATTCATGTGGTAATTCCAACCTATAAGCCACGGGCCCAATTCTTTCTAAGATCAGAAATGGTCCAATGTAGCGTGGGTTGAGTTTACCACATTTCCCGAAACGTATTACACCCTTCCAAGGCGAGACTTTCAGCATCACTTTGTCTCCAACCTGGAACTCTAAGGGTTTACGTCTCTGATCGGCGTAACTTTTCTGCCTATCTCTGGCTGCTTGCAATCGATCACGAATCTGAGTTACTTTCTCTGTAGTTTCCAAAATAAGCTCAGGGCCTGTAAGTTGGCTATCTCCAACTTCTGCCCAACCAATAGGCGAACGACACTTCCTACCATATAAAGCTTCGAATGGTGCAGCTTTAAGACTTGTGTGGTAGCTATTATTATAGGAGAATTCCGCAAGGGGTAAATACTTCTCCCAGCCTTTACCAAAGTCTATGATGCATGCACGAAGCATATCCTCTAACGTCTGAATGGTCCTCTCACTTTGACCATCGGTTTGGGGATGATATGCAGTACTCATATCAAGTCTCGTCCCCAAAGCCGTCTGAAGTAATCGCCACAAAGCTGACGTAAAACGGCTATCGCGATCCGAAATAATAGATATCGGGACTCCATGACGCGAAATAATTTCCTTCACATATAACCTCGCAAGCTTATCCACACTATCATCTTCACTTATTGCTAGGAAATGAGCAGACTTTGTCAGACGATCCACAATTACCCAGATAGCGTCACAACCGCTAGCTGTCCTCGGTAATTTGGTAATGAAGTCCATTGTAATCCGCTCCCATTTCCAGACTGGAAGTTCTGGTTGCGTTAGTAATCCTGACGGTCTCTGGTGTTCGGCTTTAACCTTAGCACATGTCAAACACTTACTAACGTATGATGCTATATCTGCCTTCATATTTGGCCACCAATAGAACTTCTTAAGATCCTGGTACATCTTGTCGGACCCAGGATGAATAGAGTACTTTGACTTATGCGACTCATGCATAATCAACTCCCGAATTCCTCCATACAAAGGTACCCAAATCCGATCTCCAAAACATAACAATCCACCAGATCGCTTAACAAATCCTTTCTCATTCTCAGCCATCCCAAATATAGTCTCGGCAGATCTGTTTTCTGCTTTCAACGCTTCCGTTTGAACTCCAAATATTTGAGACGGTAATGGCGATACGATTGTCATTCCCAATGACCTAACTCGTAACGGTGGTATTCTTTCCTTTCGACTAAGAGCATCAGCAACAACGTTTGCTTTACCAGGATGGTAGCGAATTTCACAATCATAATCGCTTAGCAACTCAATCCAACATCGCTGTCTCATATTGAGCTCTTTTTGATTCAAGATGTGTTGTAGACTTTTATGGTCAGAAAATACAACACACTTGGTTCCGTACAAATAATGCCTCCATATTCTTAAGGCGAAAACCACAGCACCTAACTCCAAATCATGGGTAGTGTAGTTTTTCTCATGCTTCTTGAGCTGTCGGGAAGCATAAGCTATCACCTTCTCTCGTTGCATTAATACGGCTCCCAATCCTTTATGTGAGGCGTCACAATAGACGACGAAATCCTCGTTACCTTCTGGTAATGCTAAGATAGGAGCACTACACAACATCTTCTTAAGCAATTGAAATGCTTCCTCTTCTTTATCTCCCCATTCATACGTAACACTCTTTTGAGTCAATTTGGTCAATGGTTTAGCTATCTTCGAAAATCCCTCAATAAATCTTCGGTAATAACCAGCTAAACCCAAAAATTGACGAACTTCGGTTGGGGTTGTAGGTGCAGCCCAATCTTTTATCGCCTCAATCTTAGCAGGATCCACATGGACTCCTTGTCTATCAATCACATGACCCAAAAATTGTACCGTTGGAATCCAGAATTCGCATTTCGAAAACTTGGCATAAAGTTTTTCCTTCCTGAGCAATTCTAAGATGAGTCTTAGATGCTCCTCATGCTCCTTCTCACTCTTTGAATAAATCAGAATATCATCGATGAACATAATCACGAACTTATCTAAGTAAGGCTTACACACCCGATTCATGAGATCCATGAATATTGCCGGTGCGTTAGTCAACCCAAACGGCATCACCTGAAACTCGTAATGCCCGTAACGGGTTCTGAAAGCCATTTTCGGAATATCTTCCTCGCGAACTCGAAGTTGATGATATCCCGATCTCAAATCGATCTTCGAGTACACACTCGATCCTTGGAGTTGATCGAACAAGTCGTCGATCCTAGGTAACGGGTATCTATTCTTCACCGTTAACTTATTCAACTCTCTGTAATCAATGCACATACGAAACGATCCATCCTTCTTCTTCACAAATAAGACTGGGGCTCCCCAAGGTGAAGAACTTGGTCTAATGAATCCTTTTTCGGCTAACTCCGCCAATTGTTTTGACAACTCTTCTAGCTCGGTAGGTGCAAGACGATAAGGCGCTCGTGCTACAGGTGCAGCACCAGGTATCAACTCAATCTGAAACTCCACTTGCCTAGTCGGCGGGATTCCCGGCAAATCATCAGGAAACACATCAGAAAAATCACGAACTATAGGCACATCTCCAATACATCTTTCCTTTTTCTCCGTCCCTCCTTTCTCAGAAATTTGAGCTAAGAAAAGGTAACATCCCTTCTCCATTAGCTTCGGTAACTTCGTGCAAGAAATAACTACTAATCGGGATGGGCTCCTAGAATCTTTTCGATCTCCTAATATATTTAGGATCTCCTTTCCGTAAGGTACACGCACGATCTTCTCGTCGCAGAGTATGTGAGCACGATACTTTGACAACCAATCCATACCAATGATGACATCAAAACTTCCTAACGTGACGGGTAGAAGATCTATGTTGAAAGGGTGGTTCAAGAAATTTAACGTACAACCGCGAATGATGGTATTAATCCTTTCTATATTCCCGTTTGCTAACTCTATATCATATCCAATTCCTAAGGCCATCGGGGGTTTCTCTAGTAAGGGTGCAAACGTAGTGGACACAAAACTCCTATCGGCACCAGTATCAAATAGTATGGAAGCATAACGATTATTGAGAAGGAACGTACCAGTAACGACGTTCGGATCTTCTCCTCTCTCGTTCCCGAGTGCATACACTCCTCCCTGAGCAGCTCCAGCTTCCACACGTTGGTCCCTATTATCTTGTCGTCCACGGTTTCCTCCAGCTCCGCGGTTTCCATGATTGTACCCATTACCACCCGAGCCTTGATTTCCATGGTTCCACGATTCTCTACACTCATTCCTATAGTGTCCCTTCTTTCCACACCCATAACAAGTAACATCTGCCTTGTTTCTCATCTCAGGAGCAGCCTGAACCATAGCAAGAGGTCGGGCTCTACAATCCCTAGCTGTGTGTCCTTTCTTTGAGCAATTCTGGCATTTCACACTACACCATCCAGTATGACGCTGGTGGCAACGATCACACTTGGGTGCATCACCGTTCGGATTCTTCTTATCTCCATTCCCAATAGCATAAGCCTTAGCTTGTCTCTTGCTTCGGTGATCATTACCCTTAGAGTGACGGTCTCTCTTTCTCTTTCCATTCTTCTCCTTATCAGCTTCTTCTAATTCCAACGAATCCATAAGTTGTTGAGCAATTGTGATTGCCTCATGGATGTTTGCAGGCCTAGCAGAAATCACATCATTTCTTGTAGCTACAGGCAACCCACCAGTATACCTCTCGATCTTTTGAGTCTCGGTTTTCACCATATCTGGGCAAAGCAAGGCCAATTCCTAGTAACGACGATTGTAAGTTGTCATATCTTTACCTTTCACTTTGTGGTTCCAAAACTCAATCTCTAGCTTCTTGACCTCATTCCTTGGGCAATAAGTCTGAATCAGCAGAGACTTAAATTGTTCCCAAGTCATGGCATAAGCTACATCACTCCCAACTGAATTTCGGTAATTGTTCCACCAAGTTAAAGCTTCATCCTTGAAAGTAAAAGAAGCAAACTTTACCTTCGCATTCTCCGCACAACCACTAACATTAAACACTGACTCAGTCTTCTCAATCCACCTAACCAAGTAAACCACTCCTTCAGTTCCACCAAACTCAATAGGTCCACAAATCTTAAACTCCTTGTAGTGACATCCATTAGCACGGACAGGTGGAAAAGTTCCAGCAGAATTGTTGGAATGATTTGACTCAGCTAGCAGTTCAGCAACTCTTTGCTCCACCTGTTGATTGATCATTGCTTGATCCACAGTAGGTGCATTAAGTGGAACATGATCATTGTCTCCCTGAACATCAACATTTTGATTCCTGTTGTTGCGGTTGGTAGTGTCCAGGTTGTCAGGAGTAGGGGTTTCAACATTTCGAGTAGGTCGGCGTCCTCGGCGACCAGGGGTAGTCACTGCAGGACCAGTTCTGGTAGCTCTAACAGGGTTTCGTCGTGTTGCCATTAATCTGTAACATCATACAAGTTCATGAGTTTCCAATAGAACTTATCAATATGCTCAACAAGAGTAATTCAACGAAGCCAAGTCATGGAAAAAATAGCAACAATACACCACGTAACATCAATAAAGCGAATAAGGACTCAATTTCCATAACACCCAAAATCACATAATACCATATACTAATAACCATCCACCATACAATAGCGATCTAACATCGTTCCAACTAACGGATAATACAAAACGTACTAATCGTTCCAAAAGAGACGAATACTGAACAAAATACATCAAAATATGATAACTAGCTTTTCTAACCGAATACTCCTCGGTTAAGAAAGCAACAAGACAACATGAACCAATCAACTAGCCACGCTGCTGGCGGAGTCTACTCAACTCCTGCCTCAAGCCATCAAGATCCCTCCATAACGATCCTAGCTCCACGCTATGGGTGTCTCGGTCTCTTTTGAGGTCAGCCACCTCCTTCTCTAGCTCGGCATTCCTTTGCCATAGCTTGCGGTCAGCCTCACGAGCAGTAACAAATCCTCGCTGCAAACTATCAATATGCTCGTGGACCTCCATCAAAACTCTCCTCATCTCAGTAGTCCTGCCCACAACAACGGTCATGTCAACTCTCAAATCCGCTAAAAACTCTCCAATAACTCTCTCAAGTCGATCAGATACACGTGCAACTCTCTCACTAAGCTCAGTAATCCGAGCCCATAACCTTACAATCTCACCTAATTCTGCATGCTCAGCAGAAACCTCAGAAGATGCATCCGACTCAACGGGACTACCAGGTGGCAACTCAAACAAGAACGGATGATCAGGTGCATCAGGCTCAATCGGATGTACAGGTGAATCAGGCTCCTCAGCCTGAGCTGGTGGTACTAATACATCATCATCATCAGGCATCTCATCCTCCTGAGGGTCATCCTCCTCCTCAGGGTCATCATCATCACCCTGCTCAGCCTCCTGAGGGTCATCCTCCTGCTCAGGGTCATCAGCCTCATCCTTACCCTCGTACTCCTCCTCCTCCTCCTCGGAAGAGTACCTCATCAATCGTCGTCTCCTTCTAGGTGAACCATGTGGAGATGTGGTAGGTGATCTAGGACGACGACGCAATGATGTGGGTGGCGCCTCAGACAGAAGAGAATGAGCATCAATCTGTAAAGGTAATGGAGTAGGGCGTACCGACATGCATGCCGTAGCTCGGTGAGCAAAGCGAGGGGCCACGCGAGCCAAAGCCTGATGAAGAGTAAGCTGCCTCGATGTACCAGGGAGCCCTAGAGAAGATGAGGGTCCCTGCGTAGATGCAGCAGGTGGTGCTGAAGTAGAAGCTGCCTACGATACAGTAGCTGAAAGCATGGCCATCTGGTAAGGATCCTCAGATGCCATAATGAACTGTGCAGGTAAAACCGGTGCAGTAAGAATATCCTCGACGACATCGGGCATATGGGAGGCCATGGTTTGTGACAACGGCGTAGGGTAGGGGTAAGTGTTTCAAAACAACTAAATCACAACTCAAAATACCATACCAAAAATCCTCATCAAATAATTCAATTATATAATCTCAATAAAAAGAATTTCAAACACCGCATTACAAAAATGTTTATAAAACATATAGACCATATAATTCCTCGAAACGCCATCTTATTACTAAAATCCATAAACCTCAAATCATCTCAATAAATCCCAAATCTAACAATCATCTCAATTATCTCATAATACCTCAAATAATAGAAGATGCTTCGGCTTGGCGGGCTGGCGGGCGGTGGTCAAGGATCATTTTCTATAAAAATACGGTTATAGTTTAGGTGTTTATTTACCTAGTTCTCTATAACCTTGGCTCTGTTACCAATCTGTAACACCCCCAAAATTTGATACAGCGGAAGACTCAACAAGTTTTCAGGGTGCTACGGGGATTGGTATCCAACACAAGACAATATACAACGAGATAAAGTAAACATAATAAAAACACAACCAAAACGGGGTTTTAAGGTTTACATTTATCCCAACATCATTCAGAGTCAGGCCCAAAATAACATAACAATAGGTCCATAATTAATTATCAGAGTTTAGAAAAATAGATCCATAAACCATGAGCCTTGGCCGAGCCTTCCATTCCAAGCATGCATATCATCACTTAATTACCTGAGAAAACGTGCTAAAAGTCAGCTTTCGCTGGTGAGATCATAGGTTTAAATTCATCTAACAATATAGTGGACATATACGCAAAACTCTTGCTAGCTAGACTAAGGACTCGCTAAAAGCCTGCGGATACCCTCCGCTCCAACCTAACACACGGATACCCTCCGTTCTAACATAGATATTCGGGTAACCCCCGCAATACCAATAAGTACTCGGATAACCTCCGAAGTATCAATAACCTATAGGTGCACACTACAGTATCTAAATAAGCCAACCTTGAATAGTACACACAACATATATGTGACTAAAGCTGACAATTCCAAATAACCAAATAAGCCAACCTTGAATAGTACACACAACATATATGTGACTAAAGCTGACAATCCACCAATAACCAAATAAGCCAACCTTGAATAGTACACACAACAAATATGTGACTAAAGCTGACAATCCATCAATAACCAAATAAGCCAACCTTGAATAGTACACACGAACTATGTGACTAAAGCTGACAATACATCCTAGTCCATACGCATAGCAAGTTTTAGAAAGAATATAAAAGCGATAATAGTCCACATAAAATAATTTGCACGTTTCTCACCCCAAGTATTGAAAACATAGTTCAAGAGTAAAAAGTGGGGCTATGACTCACCTCAAGTCCAGAAAATAGCAAGAAGAAGTCGGTAGAAATAAGATGTATAGTAACTCACGAAACAGCAACTACGGACTCGGCACGACCTAACAATATTAACTCGTTCAGAAATCATTTCCTCAAATTCAAAATATTCCCAAACCCGGACGAGAATCCATTTTATTTCTGAAAATCCATTTCGTATTAGTTTGGTGTATTTACGTTTGGTATCCATACGGGTGGTGGGTCGACTCAAAACAAACCAAAAGGTCACACAAAGAATAATAAAATAAACTATGGATCTAATATTAGCCCAATATATCATTTAAATAAATCGCCGAAGTTTATCAAATCCGTCGATTTGATAATCCTCATATTTATTTACGTAACATACCGTTCCAAGATTACACCTCATCCTAAAGCACATAGCACATAAATACTATATGGTAGATATCATAGTCTAATAAATTCCTCATATATATCGTCAAATTGGCCAGATTTCCCGATATATACACTCGCAATTTATTACACTTTACATATACCACAACCTATGGACGTCGTAGGATACGATGCCCATTAATATATTCATTTCATATAGCCAAATAACCCGATTCAACCTTACAGTTAAGTGGTTATTTAGTTATAGAAAACGTTTATATTAATCGTCATATATCCGTGACAACACGAAAGTCACAAATAAAACTTACCTGAACTCGAGTGACAACGATTCCGCATAACTCGATAAGTTTACTCGTTATATATATATATATAATGACATTTTATTTAATATTTAATAATTTGTCGAGAGTTCCTCGTTTTATAACCATTTCTTTATAATAATAATACGTTCAATAATATTACGCCACTTTCGTAGCCTAATATATATCTAGTCGTATTATTTATAATATGACTCGTGATTATTATTATTATTATTAATATACGCGTTTATATAATTATATATCCGTTATTCACGTCGATATATTCATATAAACGTTTATATTATCAATAATTATTATTACGAGTTTATTATTTATGTTTTATTTGTAATAGTTATCGAGTCATACGAAATGGTCACATGTCCGAGTCATGACTCTCGGCTCATTGTCCAAGTCCAAAGTAATATAAAAGTCATAACAATCAATACATCTCCGTCCAATCAATCCCAATCCACGTGCTACAACAATAGGGTCCGACTACGGCACCCGACTAACCTATCTCCGTCAATCTAAGTGACCGTCTCACAATCGGTCCCCACTTTACCATTCGACAACAACTCCACAATCAATACCAAATTCCATTGTCGAGACTACAAAGGTCTCGACCCAACCAAAGCGTTCGGCCAAAAATCCAAATACAACAACAACAACATGAAAAAAATAACAACAAGAAGTTCATCATATTACATATAATTTGGGTCGGTTTACCAAGCCAAACCCGAGCCAAGTGACCCACTTGGGTCTCGGCTACAATTATGAGTCAAGGAGGACTCGACCAAGGACCATCCTGGTCTCGGCAAAAGCTCAATCGAGCACCACAAAGCTGCCAAATGAGGACCCTTTGGGTCGCGGCACAAAACCAACAACAACGAGAGCTAGGCTCGATCAAAATGAGCCAACAATCAAAACCAACATAACAAGCTCTCACAAAAATATACTAGGTCAAAACCCAACAAGAAAATCAAGCCATAGGGCTCGAACCATGATGAGCCGTGAGCCACGGTTCGTGGTCAACGAGTCGACAACAACCAACATCCACAACCCGGATACCAAACCTTTATTTTAACATCAAAAACCTTATTTCATAACATAATAATTCGATTCCCACAAAAATCATCCGTGTAGCCACGGATTAATCACCAAGTCGAGGCACCCAAGGTACCAAAAACGAGCATTCTCACCTTCTTGAACCTCCAATCGGATAGATCTAGTAAAAATAACAAAGTTGGGTCGGATTTGATTGAATCACGAGGTGTTAGGGTGCGTTATACGGCGCGTATAATACACCAAAAGAAAGAGGAAGGAAAAAGGAACAAGATGGTGGTGTTTGTTTGGTGGTGTGGTCGGCGTGGTGGTGGTGGTGGCCGGAATAGTGGTTCGGCGGCTAGGGTTTGTCAAAGAGAGAAAAAAGAGAGATGAGAAATGAAGTGGTGAGGATGTTGGGTTTTGTGTGTGAACCGAACCACAAGGACCAGTTTTTGTAGTTTTACTTTTTTTTTTTTTTTTTTTTTATAATAATAATAATAATAATAATAATAATAATAATAATAATAATAATAATAATGACAATAATAATAATAATAATAATAATAATAATAATAATAATAATAATAATAATAATAATAATAATAATAATAATAATAATAATAATAATAATAATAATAATAATGATAGTAATAATGATATTACTAATGGTGTGGAGCGGGTAACGTGGGTAAATGTAAAACACGTGGCCCGAACCCGAACTCATTTCAAAACTTTAATATCTCCCGAAAACATCTCGTGAATAATTATATACAGTCGGACTCGTAAAACGAATCATAAAAATTTTCGTTAGGTAACCTAGTGCCAGAGTCAACGTAGTACCAGTGAGAATTTAAGAATACATTACCGAGCATAATATCAAGAATGAATTATGAAAATAATTCACGAATTCCATAACATCATTAATTATAAATATCCATAAAATAGGTCGTACAAGTTCGTTGTGAAATAAAATTTTCTAGATAAAAATTATAAACGAACTTTAACGTAATGCGGGTTTTTAAAATAGCTCCCTAGATTGCCGGTTGTCACATGGTTCTACAATTCCGGGTAAAGGAGGGTTTACTAAACCTGTTGTGGGTAAGCAGTTTCAGTATCAACCCAAAAAGACTCCTCCTGAACCCCAGAATGTTGGTGGCAATAAGAAGAAGACTCCTGTTGTGGCTAGTTCTAGTGGAACAACGATCTCTACATCTAACCAGTTTGATGCTCTTAATATGGATGATACGGATACGTTTGGTATTCCTACTTATGACACCAACATGGATGTGGATGCTGGCCGTACAATGGAAGTTAATGAGGATGAGTCGGTTAAGACTGGTACTACATCACAAGAACCGCTTGTGAGTGATTTAATGGGAACTAAGGAAGTTGGTTCTACTCCTATAGTTGAGAAAATTAGTAAGCTTGAAAAGCTACTTATCGATGGGAAAGCTACCCTTGTGGATGATGAAGGTCTTCCTCTTCCGTCTGCCTCTGTCACTAAGAGGGCTAACCCATTCTCTAAGGTGGGTGATATTGTGGTTACTGATAGTGATGAGGAGGAGGTTCTTAACACGTTTGACGAATCAGCAAATCTTTTTGGTGGAGGTCATGAGCGTGAAGATGAGTTGGATGACTATGATGATTACTCGAAGCAAATTTATGATCTTCCAGGGGAATTGGATGCTCTTAATGCCATTTATGGCTTTAATCTCCAAGGTCGTAGGAAGTAGTTTATATTTTTGTCCGAGTCTTTAAATGGTTTTGTTTTCTTGTCTAGAAAATAGGAAGTATCTTGTTGTGTAAGCCTTTCGCCTATGTAACGGGCTGAGATATGGGATTCACTCATATCCATTGAACTTAAATGTTTTTTGGAGTAATATATTTACCGGGTCGTTGACCTTTTACCAAAAAAAAAATAAGTTCGAGGACAACTAGCTTCATTTGAATGATCCATATATTCAACATTTATGCAAAAGATGTGAATTTATTGCCTTTAACTCCTGTTATACCTCTTTTGATGTGTATTTAATACTGTAAAAATAATGAGTTAGATGTAGTTGCCGTTTTTTGTGTTACCATTTTTGCAGAACGAGTTAATGAAGCAAGTCTAGTTTACAGAAAGTATATTGATCAACATGCAAAGGTAGTTTAAATTACAAAATTTTGATATGAACAAACCAACACCCACCAACCCTTTTCTTTAACATATTGACTGCTAACTTGTTCCAAATTTCGAATAAGTATGACTTAAATAACGCTAATAAGCCATACATCATACTCACTTGACAAACTTTCTCATATCACGGGGAATATATATCATGCTCGACTAATCAACTCAACACATAATCCTTCGTTTTAGGTATCTACCATATAAGTTTCATACGTTAATTATGGCAACTTCATTTATTTTCAACTCATACTTAACTTATTTTATTTTTTCACATTCCAATTCCGAACTTGTACTTGTGTTTTGCAAAGACTTATTGTAAAGAAGATTAAATGTTGTGACTTTGTAAGTTAGCCAATCTATTTATCACATATTTATATAAGAGAGCATGTATTTTGGCATATGCTATAGGTATAGGCTACGTTTGGCAAAAGTAGTTGTGAGCAGTAGCAGTGAGCTGTGAGCAGTAGCTGTGAGCTGTAGCCACAGTTCACTGCTCACCGCTTCTTAAAAAAACATTGGAAAAATAAGTTTTTTTAAAAAATAGCAAAGCTCATCGCTTTTTTGCCAAACGAACACTAAAAATAAAAAAACTCATTGTTCACCGCTTATCACCTCAAAAAGCTCCAAAAAGCTCTGCGCCAAATATAGTATTAATTAAAATAGCATTACTCTTAATAATTTTTCAGTCATAAAGCAAAAAAACAAATCCATTAAACATATAAATGTTGCGGTGTAAATGAGAACACCTAACTATTCATTACTCATGAAGACAAACATTGAATTATGGTTGAAGTAGAAGTAGGATATGTAAGGAAGACTACTCTTTTATATTTAAGGCCTTTCAGTTTACTCAAATTTAAACGTACATGTCAACGGAAATTTTATAAAAACTACAAAAAAGTTAACATGTAGAGACTTTTGCTATAGTTTTTCTTCAAACACTTGATGTTACTCAAGTCATTGTTAATGGATTTGAAAGCAACACGATTTTATTTTCATTCTAACAAGTCACACTTATTTCTAAGTGACTGTATTTTGTTGTAATTTTATTATTCATTTGTATGTTATTTGATAATCATATAATAAAACGCATTTCCAAAAATATTATCCGTTCTTAGAAACACCAGGCTTTAATTTATGAAAATGAATATAGTTTGAAGCTCTTACAAATAAATATGAAGAAAATTATTATTTAACTTTGTAACTAAAGATGGCCAAATAAGTACTCTCATAGACTCATACTGTATTTAGCATGCATGTGTAGACATGGTTATCAAGCATGAAGTTTTTATGTTAATCAATTTATTATGTGACAACTCTACATACATCATAGTACATTAAAGCATATAGCCTTATCCCTCGTCATCATATAGCACTAGTTTCTTCATTAATGACATGCTACGAGTTGTCTTTGTCGAGCTCTAAGATCATGTGTAATAGATGGTCATGGTTGTGGTTTTTGTTGCCACCTTGGCATGCAAGATGTGTTATACACTATTACATGACCGCGGTCATTATCAAACAAGGGAGGACTCGGTAAGTTTAAATTTTTGAAAGAGGTATTTTTTTATTTTTATTTTTTTGAGTGTGTGTTTTGGTTGGATACATATGTGTTTGGGTGGGTTAATTTTTTGTGATCGCGGTCATCTTATTATACTAAGTATGTTGTAAATTAGGTAGTAGAGAAAGATAAACGAGTTGACGTTAATGTGTCATTGATTACCGCGGTCATGTATACTCCTTATTATACTTGGTCTAACACCGGTCACTTGATCCATCATTCATCTTTTCAATGTCATACTTTATTTATAGTTTTTTTGTTCTTTTTTACTTGTACGTTGTCACCTTAAGACTCTTTAATTTAAAAAGGGATATTTACACCATTTATTTTATACATATATTGTTCTTTACAAGTTATATACGTAGTAGCACACTTCATTTTGTATGCATAAAAAAAAATGATGTAAATAACTATCAACTCCCGTTAATTTTGAACCACAAACTAAAACTATCACATGTTAATTTATGAAACCGGTCATTATGGGTGTCAATATGATGCATGCAAAAAAGAGAGAAAAGAAGTTGTTTCGTGTTGATATTTCAATGTTTGGTTAGATTGTCATCGCTCGCCACTAGCATTTGATGGTTGGTTTGATGATTGAAGTGAATAGTGATGCGGCGATAATGTGTTTGGTCACCATAACATTCGGTCTAACAAACCAAAACTTGAACTTATAAATACAAAAAACACCAAATTAACTATTCACGAAAGGATAAAATGAAGATAAGAATCACGTTCAATCATCATGCAGCTTTTTTATTTTTTGTAAGGGTTATCCCGGTGTTGATACAAAAGTTGGGCGTACCTGGTTATGGGCTTATGCTCTCGTACCAATTCACTCCTTAGCACTTGTTACCTGCGTACTAAGAAAATAAGACAACACCGTTAGGCTTATTGAGGGATTGTCTCCCCCGATTAGACTCCGGCGTGAGAGTAAGTAATCGATTTAGGGTTCTCGTAGAGAGTTTTAGGGTTGTATATCGTACCTTTGAATGAGGGATGTCATTCCTTATATAGGGGCTGAAACCGTGTAGGTTTCTTGCTCCTTACTTTTCGCATACGTAATGCTTATCCGGGGTAAGGATATCTATTCCATGAATAGGTAATCCTTATCGCGCACCCGGTTAAGTTTGGTTGGGCTTTGGGCTTCGTGAGTCCAAGCCATGTTTATTATGGGCTGTTATTTGTTATAATAGCCCACTCGTGGTGGGTTTGGACCAAGTAATGTTTATCATTTGGGCTTGTGGCCCAAATATAGACTATACGTCATCATGTCCCCCCAGTCTAGTGTGCGTGGCCCGTAGCCGCGAATACTAGACTTAATGTTATCAGCGGTAAGCGTGGCGGGAAATCAAGGAAATTTTACCGCTCGTTTTTAAGTGCAATGCACCTAGTCCTAGGTATTTCAAACGGATACCTCGAAAAATGGGGGTGGTGTCCACGTGGCCCTCGTGAATCGGGAAAAAGTGCATGTACCGGTTCAGTTTCAGCCATACGTTAATGTGAGTGGGATCCACGTGGAGTTAATTTAGGGTTTCTTTTTACCCCTTATATAAGAGTGACCGCCCCACTTTTTACAATCACACAGTAAAACACACACTCCTCACTTATTCACCTTTCTTGAAAGCTTATTGCAAAGAAAATACTCATTTTCGTAAGTAATTTTTGTGCGTTTCACTCGTAAATTAATGAAGATGGTCGCTCAGTTAGAAGACTTTCGCTCTGCGATGTCTATTGAGGATGTTACTCAATTTTCGTCTGACTTCTTCGTGCCTTTGGATGTCCATCCAGAGGCGCCAGATGTGGACGCGTGTATAGCTGATTTCCCCGAATGGAAAATAGGGCTTTACACGAAATTTTTTGAGTACGCGAATCACCGTGTACCCATATCTATCTTCTTGAGCGATTTGCTCAATCACTATCGCCTTCACATCTCTCAGCTGCACTGTATTGGTGCGGCTAAGGTGTCGAATTTTGAAGTAAACTGCCGTTTACTTGCGATAGACCCGACTGTGGACTTGTTCCGCTCCTTTTACCACACAACGTGGTCGAATGGTTGGGTTTCTTTTGCGAAGCGCCAGGGGGCGCTGCAATGTTACACTGAGAAAGTAGATGCCCTAAAAAATTGGAGGGAATACTTCTTCTGGGTTGACGATGTAGTTTTTCCCTCTGGCTATGAGTTTTATACTCAGAGTACATTGCCAAGGGATGGCCATTAACCCCTATCCGGAGGAGTTTTTGGTACATGTGGGGTTGAGCCGCGCTTATTTTGGCGCTGCAGATGAGGTTCCTACTTTCCTGAGTGAGGATGGCCGGGGTGGGTGTTCATCCCTTCTACTTCAAGCTTTGTAAGTCTTTTGTGTATGTGCGCTTTTAATAACTAATCCTTTTTGCTTTCTTGGTTTATTGATGTGCGCAGAGATGGATCTATTTGCTGTGGTGAAGCTAGACAAGCCGAAGCTGGTAACTATAGGGGTGCGCCCTCTGAGGGAAGGTGAGCAGCCCCTACTGGAGACGACAGAGGGTCGTTTGACCTCCCTGCCAGAGGCGGTTCCTGAGAACACACCACCGCTCCAAGTGACGCCTGTTCAGAGCGTGGCGCCTGATGCGGAGGTAGCGCACACTGTGGAGGTGGCGCACAAGGAGGCGCAATCGGGATCGTCTGACAGCATTAAAATCCTGAATCCTGAGGAGGTGCTGAAAGAGGAAGTTGCGCAGAATGTTAAGCGCAAGGGAGAGGCTGGAGGTAGTGGTACCAGAAAGAGGCGTCGACACGTCATCAGGGACGCGGAGTCGAATGCGGAAGAGACATCTACTTCTGGCGCACGGTTGAAGGTTGATGATGTTTCTCCGTTTCTGTAAGTGTCTGCATTTTTATCATCCTTCTCCCCTTTTTTGTTTTATCTTATTACTTGTTGTAATATTTACTAACTGTTTTTTGTTGCGTAGGGATGATGCTGCGAAGAATGATGGGGTCTTCGTTGATGAGGTTTCCTCTCCACAGAATGAAAACAGGGAGGGGAAGACCAAGGTTGCTGATGGTGGCGAGGCGCAGCAGCTAATGGATGAGCTGGCTGCGACCACTGCGCGCCAAGCTGAGCTGGTGGCTCAGCTGAAAGGGAAGTATGTTGGGGAGAGCAGTGCTCTTGCCCAAAAGGAGGAGGAGTTGGTGACACTCCGTGCGCAGTTGGCTAATGCGCAAGTGGAGTTGGAGGCCTCGAAGGCGTATGCTGAAAAGATTGCTGGGGATAAGGTGAGCATGCTAGCCGACCTTAGGTATGCGAGCGCTAAGCTTGAGCAAATAAAGGCTAAAGCGACCTGGTCGGTGGCATATCTTGATGAGAAGAGGGCTGAGCATCGTGCCAGCGTCCAGGAGTTTCAGGAGCGCGTGGAGAAGGCGATTGCATTGCAAGAGGAGTAGCTGCGCGCCCTCAGTATAGAGTATGACGAGGAGTTGTATCCACACTTGATGTCCACTATTGCTGAGCGCAGGTATTTTTGTTTACTTGTCTTCATAATAACTTTGTCGCCGTGCTTTGTACTTACACAAATTGTCTTTGTGAATGCAGGTGGTTGATTAGCCATGGGCTGCGCCTGGCAGCCCTGAGCACACTAGAGTCCGCAGAGGTAGTGGACGCTTTTGGAGGATCTTCATGAGGCCAAGCTGCTGGAGAAGGACTTGGCGGAAGTCCCTGGGTACAGCCCTACAGCTTATGATGAGCTGCTGCAAGCAATGGCGGGGCTGAAGGTTCTTGAGTTGCCGCACATTGGGAGGCTGGAGCGTGATCAAGATGACCCCATAGATGTGCTGATGGCAGGGTTGACATTGCAGCGCCATCTTGGGGATAATGCGGAGGAGGAATCAGATTACTATTTGAAACCTGATGTTTCGCAGCTTCAAGTTCCCGTGTTTGCGCGTCCTCGCGATATTCTCAAACCCTTTGCTATTGAGAGGGAGATTCCCTTGAAAGAGGTGCTAGAGCGACATGAGCAGAGGGTTGCTGTGAAAAAGGGTATCAAGGGCAAGGCCGTGATGTGTGGCATTGGCGCTGCACACCTTCCTAGGTCAGATGGCGTGGCTGTAAGCGTTCCGACCGTATCTATGCAGGATGCTATAACTTTGAGTAAGCTGAAGGGAGCGGCGAGGAGAGTCCTGAGCATCGCCATAGTATATAGGCTTTTTTGTATATTTATGTATCTTTCCTTGTAATTTTTATTAATAAATGTGGAATAAGATACATTTTTGTTTTAAGTTCGTGACTTAAATATACTTGCATTGTTTGCTAAGTTTGATTTTTTAACTAAGTCTTTTAAGTGCGTGACTTTGAAGAATTATACTTGCATTGTTTGCGAAGTTTTATTATTTGACCAAGTGTCTTGGCTCGTTATATTGCTAAGCTCGTACGGTGTACTTGGTATATGCGCATCCGTCGTGGGGTGCGCACGCGAGACTTACCTCGACGTCTCGAGAGTAAGGCGCTGAGCAAGGATGTGTGATCCAATGTTGATGGGTTTGCAACCCTCTTATTCAACAAGTAAATTAGTAGGTTAACTTATCCTTTATGCCGTCGTGGGTCTTTAAGTGGTGCATGCACGCCATGTAGGCAGAAATATAAGATAAACAATATTGACATATATGCAATAAAGTAAAATGCGCTATGGAGTTAGCTAGAAACCATAACATTTTATTAATACTTGCAAGTTATTTGAAAAAATAGAAAATACAATTCCTAGAAAAGAAAAGAAAGACAAACACTTATTGGGCACCTCGTAGGATGCAAGGGTGTTTGTGTAAGGGCCATAGCCTAAAAGTAACATTTTTTGAGATTGCAGATGTTCCAAGTGCGCGCTAGGTCGTGACCTTCCATATCGCGCAGTCTGTATGCACCGTTGCCGAGCGCGTCTGTGACCTCGTAAGGTCCTTCCCATTTAGGTCCGAGCTTGCCTGTGTCTTCTACGTGGCTCGCGTCGTTGGCGCGGTAAACAAAGTCTCCTGGTCTGAATGAAGTGTGTTTGACTTTTGCATCATAATACTTCTTCATTTTTGCCTTAGCCTTTGCTTCGCGTATAGCTGCGCGTTCGCGTCTTTCTTCCAATATGTCTAAGTCTATGCGCCGTTCCTCATCATTTGTCGTGACGTTGACCTCTGCTGTGCGTATAGTTGGCATTCCTATCTCGGCTGGTATGACGGCTTCTGTTCCATAGACTAGGGAAAATGGCGTGTCGCCAGTACTGGTTTTGATTGTTGTGCGATGCGCCCACAGGACATGTGAGAGCTCATCTATCCACCTTCCTTTGTGTCTGTCAAGGGGCGCTTTTATTCCTTCGCCAAGACTGCGATTTGCGCGCTCAACTAGGCCATTAGTTTGTGGGTGTTTGACTGAAGCAAAGTGTTGTGTGATGTTCAATTGTGCGCACTAATCTTTGAATGGGTTATCACAGAATTGTTATCCGTTGTCTGATATGATCGCGCCCGGTAGGCCGAAGCGACAGACAATGTTGTCCCAAACAAAGCGTTTGACTTGGTTTCCCGTAATGTTCACCACCGTTTTTGCTTCGATCCACTTTGTAAAGTAGTCTATGGCTACGATGAGGAATTTTACTCCTCCAGCTGCGACTGGGAAAGGTCGTGCGATGTCAATACCCCATTTGTAAAATGGCCATGGTGAGGTAATTGGTGTTAGCTCTTGTTGTGGTCGGCGCGGAATTGGCCTATGTACTTGGCAATTGCTGCATTTTCTTATCAGGTCGCGTGCATCGCGATGCATTGTTGGCCAATAGTATCCTGACCTTAGAGCGCTTGCCACCACGGATCGTGGCCCTGAGTGCATACTACATGATCCAGCGTGAATTTCGCGGAGGACGTATTCTGCTTGAAGGGGTCCAACACATCTGAGCCATGGCTGTAAAAAAGACCGTCGATAGAGTACATTGTCGCGTAGTTCAAATCGTTGCGCTGCGCGCCGTATTCTTCGGGCGTCTTTATGATCTTGGGGTAGGACTCCCTTGCTAATAAATTCGATGATAGGTGTCATCCATGTAGGATCTTGTTCCACTATCACCGTTGATATCTCCCTCTCCAAGATTGACTTGTTTTTTAGGGTTTCCACCAATACCTGTTTTGAGAGGTGTGCGAAGCTTGTGGATGCGATTTTGCTGAGTGCGTCCGCCTTCTTGTTATCTCCTCTAGGCACCTGTTTTATTGTGAACCTATCAAAGTTTTTGATCAAGGATTTTGTTTTTTCCAGGTATTGGGTCATGTGTTCATCCTTGGCCTCATATTCACCTAGCACGTGGTTAGCGACCAGTCGCGAATCTACGTTTGCTTCTAGGTTGCGAACACCCATTTGAATTGCAATACGTAGTCCAGCTAGTAGGGCTTCGTATTCTGCCTCATTGTTTGTGGCTGTGAATTCAAAGCGTAGCGCATAGGTGAATTCCATACCTTCTGGATTTGTAAGAATAAGGCCTGCGCCTGATCCTTCTACACATGAAGATCCATCTATGAACAGAATCCAGGGTTCCTGTAAATCTGTTTTAGCTGCAGATGTCGGGTTGTCGCTGTCTGGCTTCTCCACAATGAAATCGGCTAGGACTTGTCCTTTGATTGCAGTGCGCGGTCTGTATGAGATGTTATACTCACTTAACAGTACACTCCATTTTTGTAAGCGTCCTGATGCGTCAGGCTTAGAGATAACTTGTTTGATTGGCTGATCAGTGATTACAACTATTGGATGCGCTTGAAAGTATCTGCGCAACCTTTTGGCTGCGAACACTAGAGCCAAGACCAGCTTTTCCATAGCGCTGTAGTTAGTCTATGTTTTCTTTAGGGCTTTACTTACGAAATATATGGGTGTCTGGACGGAGTTCCTGTCTGTCAATAGGACGGCGCTGACTGCTCCATGGGTTGCCGATAAGTACATGATTAGTTCTTCCCCTGGTCGCGGTGCGACAAGTTTGGGAAGAGATGCCAGATGGTTTTTAAGTTGTTGGAAAGCTTCTTCCGCTTCGGTAGTCCAGCGAAAGTCTCCCTTTTTTGTACACTTCCTGAGTGTTTTAAAGAGGGGAAGAGATTTGTCTGCTGACTTAGATAAGAAGCGGTTTAGCCCTGCTAATTTTCCATTTAGTGACTGGACTTCTTTGAGTATGCGCGGGGAAGGGAGATCAATAACAGCCTTTGTCTTCTCTGGGCAAGGCTTGATTCCATCGGGTTCTATCAAATATCCGAGGAACATGCCTTCAGTTGCGCCAAAGGTGCACTTTTTGGGATTCAACTTCATGTTTATTCGTCCCAATGTTCTGAATGTTTCCTCGATGTCGCGCACCAATTCGTCCTCTGTATGGCTTTTGATGACAAGGTCGTCAACATAGACTTCCAAGTTGCGTCCTACTTGTTTTTCGAAAGCTGTGTCCACCAGTCGTTGGTATGTCGCGCCTGCGTTTTTCAGGCCAAAAGGCATTTTTGTATAGCAGTATACTCCTTGACTGGTGTGGAAAGCCGTTTTTTCTTCATCTTCCACTGCCATCTGGATCTGATGATACCCTTTATATGCATCTAGGAAGCATTTGAAAGGGTATCCGCACAAGGACTCGACCTTCCAGTCTATCTCCAGCAGTGGATAGCAGTCCTGCGGACATGCTTTGTTGAGGTCCGTGAAGTCCACGCACATCCTCCAACTGCCATCACTCTTTTTTACCATGACTGGGTTAGAGAGCCAGTCGTGGTAGTATACTTCGCGCATGATGCCTGCATCAACGAGCTTATGTACTTCTTCCAGAATAGCCTTTGCACGATCTGGGGCCTGGCCGCGCTTCTTTTGTCGTATTGGAGGGTATCCTTGTCGGATTTGTAGCTTATGCTCTGTAATAGAGCGCGGTACTCCCGTCATATGCTTGGGTTCCCATGCAAAGATGTCTAGGTTCTTTTGCAAGAGTGCGCATACAGCTGCTTTACCTTTGTCAGATAAAGATCCTCCAATCGAAACTTGTTGCTCTGGATAATCTGGGTAAATAGCGACTTTTAAATTTGGCCTTTTTTCCGTGCGCTGTTCTGGAATAATCTCTGCTTCAGTTGTTACTGCGATGCATTCTCTTGGTGGTATTGTTGTGTTATAGAGAGTGACAACTTCTCCTTCCACTGGGAATTTAAGCATTCCGTGCGCTGTGGATGGTACCGCGCGCATGGATGATATTCCTGGTCTTCCAATGATACCATTGTATGGTGAAGGAGACTTTATTACCATAAAGTTTATCCATGTTGCGGTTGAGTGTTGTTCATCTCCTACGATCACCAACAAGCGTAACTGCCCCATAGGCCAAATCTTTTCTCCTGTGAATCATGTTAATGACGTTGTAGCTGGTATCAACTGACTTTGGATTTCCGGTCGCAGTCTTTTGAAACAGTGATCGTACAGGATGTCTGCGGATGCTCCTCCATCAATGTACATGCGGTGGATGTCATGTCCCCCTGTATGTATTTCAATGGTTAGAGGCTCCACGACTGCGTTGTCCGCAGCTATAGTAGGGAAGGATATCTCTTTTTCTGGAGAGAATTTTTGGCTGACTTTTTGCTTTATCCTGCATTGCCATGATTGTATCATGTATATAGTATCAGCTTTTTCCTTTGGGGGTTCTTTCTTACCCCCGTTTCTCTGTTTATCTTTTCCCTCCTTGATGTTCTTTACGAGGTGGTCCATCCTGCCTTCTCTAACTAGCTTTTCAATTAGTTGTTTTAGTTGGACGCACTCGTTAGTGGTATGGCCTTTTTGGCCGTGGTACTCACAGTATCCACTACCTAGGCGCTTTTCTTCTGCAGTGCGCATTGGTGGTGGTTTTGGGAAGTTCACACCTTCTGTTACAAATATTTCTCTCGGAGTCTTAGTGAGAGGAGTATATTTGTCGTTGTCTCTTCCACTGCGGTAATTCCTGCTGCGGTTGTTATTCTGATCGTTGGATTGTCTCCTCGGCTGTTCTTGTTGCCTATAGTTTGAATAACCTTTTTTGCTATCCGCAGCAGCTGCTTCTCCTTGTATAAAGGATCTGGTGCGCTTTGTTAATTCGTCAAAGGTCTGTGGAACTTTGTCATTCAGCTTGCGGATGAGTTCTGGGTTATTGATCCCATTCATGAACCCTGAAATTTTTAGGATTTCGGGACATGCTTTGACTTGTATGCACTCATCTTTAAAACGTTCCATAAAAGCGCTGGTTGATTCCCCTTGACGCTGTTTCACTCTTGCTAGTTCCACAGCGTTTTTAGCGCACTTCTTTCGCTGGGTGAAGTTGAGGCGGAATGCTTTCCGTAGTTCCTCAAATCCACCAATGCTCCTACGTGGGAGTTTGCTAAACCATGTGCGAGCGTTTCCTACTAACGTGGAATTAAACATGTGACACCACACAGGCTGTGGCCAATTTTCGATAGTTGCGGCTGATTCGAAAATTTTTAGGTGATCATCAGGATCACCTGTTCCATCATATGTTTTCACGTTAGCGGGCATGCGCCTGCGTTTGCGGTCTGAGTAATCGCTGATGAGCCGTGTAAACGCATCAATTTTCTAGCGTCGCCATGGGAGAGACATATCTTCATTCTCTTCCTCGCGACGTCTTCCTCTTGACTTCCAGTGTCCTGTTTCTTTATCCTCGTTGTCCGAGGAGTCGCTGGAAGAAGGGTAGTCTCTTTTTCGGCGCTTGCGCCGGCTTCTTTCAGAAGAAGAGCTTGAGGGATCTCTGCTTGGGGATCTTCTTCTCCCCAACCTGTCTTGAATCCTCCTACTCCCAGGTTTGGAAGATCCTTGGCTTGGCGAATGTTGAGGCCCTAATCGATCTTGTATTCCCCGGCTGCCAAGTCTGGAGTGGACATTGGTGCGCCTCTCGCTGTCTCCTGAGTATTGTGAATCAGATATCGTACCCAATCTATCATGTACAGTGGTACGTTCTGCGCGTCTTCCTCGTGGGTGACGCGATGGTGATGGTTCGCGTTGAGGACCAAAATTGAGTCGGGCTTGTAGACCCGCGCTTGCTCTTCTTGTTGCTTCTTCTTGCATGAGGGCGGTTAGGGTTTCATAATTTTGGGATACAAAGTTTCCCAAAGTTAGATCAGGTACGTCCTCAGTTGTTGCAAGAATTTCTGCCTCAGTGTTTGGCGCCCTGTTTCATTCAGGCTCGCCTGGCGGCGCAGTGTTGTTCACTGCGGGTGTAGCCTGATGAAGAGTGGTGAAGAGGGTGCGTTGGAGTTCCTCAACGCTTGGGACCACTGGTGTGACTTGAGTAGTTCTTATAGGTAGTTCTACTGCTAGACGAGGTGGGGTTGTTCCTGCCTCGTGGTGACCAGGTGTGCTGGTTGTCCCAGCGACTTGTCTGGAGGTTGGATCTTGTTGATTCTTCCTCTGATGGTCACGTTTTTCTGACTGCGGAGTCCGCTGGCTCGAATTCTTATGTTTCGTCATTCTAGTTCTTAGTAGGGTCCCACGGATGGCGCCACTTGTTGATACAAAAGTTGGGCGTACCTGGTTATGGGCTTATGCTCTCGTACCAATTCGCTCCTTAGCACTTGTTACCTGCGTACTAAGAAAATAAGACAACACCGTTAGGCTTATCGAGGGATTGTCTCCCCCGATTAGACTCCGGCGTGAGAGTAAGTAATCGATTTAGGGTTCTCGTAGAGAGTTTTAGGGTTGTATATCGTACCTTTGAATGAGGGATGTCATTCCTTATATAGGGGCTAAAACTGTGTAGGTTTCTTGCTCCTTACTTTTCGCATACGTAATGCTTATCCGGGGTAAGGATATCTATTCCATGAATAGGTAATCCTTATCGCGCACCTGGTTAAGTTTGGTTGGGCTTTGGGCTTCGTGAGTCCAAGCCATGTTTATTATGGGCCGTTATTTGTTATAATAGCCCACTCGTGGTGGGTTTGGGCCAAGTAATGTTTATCATTTGGGCTTGTGGCCCAAATATAGACTATACGTCATCACCCGGTAAATATTATTACTCCAAAAAATAATTAAGTACAATGAATGTAGGTGAATCCCACATCTGAGCCCAAAACTAGTTAGGCGAAAACAAAAACATCAACTGTCCTTCAAACCTAACCTGTCAAAGAATGACATGCCACACTTATGAGACCTACTATAAACGCTATCTAAGTTGAGCATGAAGATTAATGTCAAAAGCATTAGCAAACTACATTTGAGCATCAGTCAAACCAGGATCATCAAAGTCTTCATCGTACATGTCTTCATTATAATTTTCCTTCCATTGTTCATACAAGCTTTTATTTCCCCAACTTTTAGAAGCTTTATTAACCTTTGAACTTGTAAAAGCAGCAATTTCATTGTATATATCGACCACTTCACTATCACTATCTTTATTAATCTCGGATCATCGACCTCTTTAGAAGCCACATTAAAAGAACTAGGAACCAAAGATGACACAGCCCCTACCTCTATAACCTCCTTCCCATTATCACCCACTAGCACAAGCTTCTGAGCAAGCATCTAACTTCCTAGATTATTATTCCTTGCAACCGAAGGTGTAGTGTCGTACTTGGACTACAATAAGCCGAATCAGCCATATCTTGGACAAATTTCTTACTTGAATTTGACGACCCCCAATTTGATTCAAGCGTATCATCTTTCTCAATCGTATTAAGCGCTTCAAAAGGATTATTTGAGCTCGTCTCTACTTTAGAATTTTTTTCGTACAACTTGAACTAGCACCATTGTTTTAGAGACAACTTGGTAAATTTGTTTCTTGGGCTTAAATTGAAACTTAGATCCCACATTAGTACCACGAGAAGTCTGTCTTGGAGGCTGTTTGAAACCATCATTTGTGATCCTTATAGTTTAAAGATGCTACAAAACTAATAAGCATGTAAAAACCTTAAATTATTTCTTTCAAAACATATTGTTACTAAATCAATGTATATAGCCTCTTATAGTATAGATTACATGGATCGTTTTTTGTGGTTGGCATTGACCAACACTCATGTACACAACTAACTGAAATTGTATCACACAATGACAAAGCAACAACATCTGTTGCTTAGAAAGTATCAAGTAAGTGCGGAAACGAGTCGAGCAGACCTCTTACCGATCATGTCTCTCCCATTAGGATCTCCCTCAAAGCTCTCAATACGAGCCACCAAATACCGTTCTTTGATCGCATAACAGCCAAATTCCATCCCTCATACGTACATGAACAATATTGGTGAATATATATTTTGTGCATATATTGGATTTCAATTCTTGTTTTTAGTGCTTTTTATTGTTTTACACAACAAACAACTTAGGGTTGTACAGTTTATACAAACAATGACATATAAACAGAAAGATTGTGTATTTGTTGAGAATATATTAGGCTGTTTATATAGTCAGACAACAATGTACACAGGTAAATGAAAACATATATAAGCAACAACATACTTACAAAATATTCATGATCTCAGAGGCTACACAAGATGTAAGATCTTTATTAGAACAAATTTAGACTATTTATAAACTGATAGCTAGACCTTAACTAAACAAACAAAGTAATACCAAAACTATGGTCCCAAATAGTCGCCACCAATTTTAGCCTCCATCATATCAACCTACGGACACATATAACTTGGATAGGGAACCAACCAACTCTCGGTAACTTTCCGAGTATCCTGTCAACCTAGCACCTTTTAAAACCTTGACCGTTTTCATAAGTTCCCCTATCTCAAAAAAGCTTCCCGTTAAACACGCCAACCGCATAATCACCCAGGATAATTTATCTAACTCTTTCATGACCCCTTCCATAATCACGTGTTAACAATTCAAATATTACAGATGTAATAATGGTTTTTTTTTTTTTTTTTTTTTTCCAAACCTACCTATTTCAACAATGGTAGAAAAGTTTTTTGGTTGTGTATCGTACAAATAATGCATCGGCATTGATAGGATCGTGGGTATTAAATTCATCTATGAATATACTAAGGGGTTTAGCGAGTCTATACGGGAAATTTTTGACCTCACAAAAGGTTCTTTCAAGAGTTTTTTACATCTTCCCAAAACACATACATAGTTTCTAAATCATAACTACTTAAAAGAAACACATAAATCTTTTTCAATTCTTCTAGCCACGCCTATGCCTGCCACCATGGACTAGTGGCCTACCAACCCTGCCACCACGCCTACCACCACGGCCAAAACCAACTCCTAGTGGCATAACAAGGTGAACTGTTAATGTAAACCGACGCCATTGAGTTGTTTCTTGCATTCCTCAAAAGAAGGTTGTTGCAGTGTGCCAGTCTCTTTCGTTGTTTAAGAAGTGTTGACCTTAAACTGTAAGTTGGCCGTATGATGCCACCCATTCACCAAAAGGTATGCTCAACAGGATACCTTTTTCCTGTGAGATGAAGATACAAGGTAAAAGAAAAGTTTTACATAGATTGGTTCAATTTTAATTAGAGACTAATCTAAAAAAACATGCTCCATATGGTGTGCCTAGCGTCCTTAAAACCGTAAAGTTTACACATACTCTTTTGAGAAGCCGCTCTACAGATTTTTAAGGTTTTACATATATGATTGTGTTTGTGAACCGAAAAAAAGAATGTTCATTAAAAACATACTGCTTAAAACCCTCTTGAAAATCAGGCCAGAACTTCTGTTAGTAAAATGCAATTGCGTAATAAAAGACAAAATACTTCTTAAGAAATTGTTCCAGACAGGCAAGGCTCAAGCTTGCTGTTGAATAAATTTATTATGTACCAAATATACAATGCTAATACAAACTAAGTAGTATAATTTGTGGAAAACAAAACAAGCATACACGTACAAAGTTATAGCATAAAGAATCAGGTAGATTTACCTGCATTATTTTTTCCAAGATCACCTATTTCAACAACTTTGTTTTCATGTGTGTCGTAAAGTAAGAGCAGAAATATAAACATAGTAAAGGTTGCGGTTAAGGTCATCTCCGAGTGATCTTTTGTTTCAGGTTGGTTGGTTAGTTTTAGAGGTAACTATTAAGGGTGTGTTCTGTGTGAAGGGAAATTGAGATGAAAATGGTGATGGTGTGTGAAAGATAAATGTAGGGAAATGTGGGTTGGATGAAAATGAATGAGTGACTACTTATTAGCTCTATCTCAACCTCAATAGTAAATATGGGGTAGATGGAAATTGATGAGGGTCTTAATTATCATTGTTTTGAAATGAGAAAACAAAGAAGAGAAAAATGGCGTGTGAGACTAGAGAGGAAATTAAGAAGCAAAAGTGATTGTGTTGTCATTTTGTGTACTACTATAATGGATGTCACAACTCACAAGTAATCCTAAAGAACCGTTCTCAAAGCAAGTCATTCTAACTAAACAAAACACGTGACAAAAAATTGGGGACCATGTTCATTTCTTAAAAATCAAGATTTCTAACAAAAAGTTACACTATGAGGCAAAAATTCATGTGGTTCCCGAAAACCTCTTAAGTCAGTCTCTGATTTTAGATGCTAGCGAATTGAATATTCTACGTAGCTTTATAATTTGAGAACCATAAGTGGAATTTAGCTTTATAATTTGAGAACTATCAATTGGTTAGTTTTAATAGTCATTTGTGTTGGTGTCGATGTAAGCAAGACTTTCTTGTTGCTTGTACTTTGTTGTGTGAGTAAGAAGAGTAATGCATTTGTTATAGATGAAACAATAAGTAAAAGAATTAATGATACTTGATACCTATTTGTGAAGATTTTATCTAGTCCAGTGAAAAAAAGTAATTGGTTAAATTAAATGGACGAAATGCAGTTGAACAAAGAGTACAACCTACGAGTAACAAGTGAAACATAAATGAAAATGAAACACATCTAAAAGACTAAAAGAATTTAAGGATGGATAGGTGGAAACTTTAAAAGACTTCAGGCATCATCATGCTCACAAATATGAAATGTTGATAAAATTGATCATTCTTGAAAAAATGTATATATTTTTGTAAGCATATGGGGTGTTTGTTTAAGCTTATTTAATGCTTATATAATGCTTATGGGGTTATATGTTTTAAGCTTGTTTAATGCTTATGGGGTTATATGTTTTAAGCTTATTTAACGCTTATGGGGTTATATGTTTTATAAGCCCACATTTTTTTCTCTTATTTTAAAACCTGGGAGCGTATATAAGTTTATTAAGTTATAATAATGTTATATAAGCCATATATAAATCAAAGTGATATAAGCTTGTAAGTGCAAAAATAAGTTGAACAATGGACATGCCTTCTTTTGAGAAGTTGTTAAGTCGTTATCAATATTTTAAAAGAAAAATGTGAGGTCGTGAGAGAAAAACGTGCGAGTCGAACACATAGAAAGAATATAATCATAATGTTTTTCAAGAGTCATGTAAAAGAATGTTTCTCAAAATCTGTCAAATCCCCCTGAGTTTGCTTTGCTTAAATGTTAAACTCGTGTATTAGTCGGCTAAAAATTTAAAAGAAACATAGTTAAAGGTAATATTAGCAAATCTTTGTTACTCTTTTCGTCCAATAGATAATCACACTACATAGTGACTCCGTGTGCTCTACTAGTGATAATAAAGCGAAAATCCACAAGTGAGGTATCAGGTTCATTACGAGGCATCCCGTCTACACTTGATCGTATCTTGTGTCTCAAAAACACGAACAAGTTTAGATGCTTAGTGAAGAGACGGTACCTCTTATTTATGGGTGAAACAAAATGAGAAATAATTAAAGATACCTTTTCAAGAATTTAAGACGTTATGATACGAACAAGTGAAAGAAATGAAACACTGCGAAGAATTAATGGCATGTCTAAGAATTGATGTTACATAAATTTAGGATTCGTGTAAAGCAAATAACAAACCGGTTGGTTGGTCAAGATACTAAAACAATTAATAAAGACTAATCTAAGGTGATCAGCAATTACCTTGATTACTCTTTATAAGAAGGTGTCTAAACGAGTCGAATCAAGTCGAATTTTGGCAGAGTTCGACTCAACTCAACAATATTATGTTCGACTCGAGCTTGGCCACATAGCTGGAAGAGCTTTCTTTAGAGAAGCTCGAGCTTGACTCAAGAAAGTTTTAATTTAGCTCGAGCTGAGCTTGAAAAGCTCAACTTATTTGTTATGATATGTTTTTTGAACCAACTAAAAATAAATAATAAGATAAGATTTAAATTCGAATTGAGCTCTCTTCGAAAAGTTCAACACATTTATAAAAAAAAAATAATCTTGATGTATACATCTATACTACTACAATATATAAAGTGTTTAGGACTTCATATAAAAGTCAAATATTGTAGTTCTTAACTAGATAATACTAAACAACGCTAAATGCCAAAGGGCAAATTATTAAAAAAAAAAAAAAAAAAAAAAAAAAAAAATATTATACTTGCCACTGTTTCATCTTCTAGGTAGCGAACTTTTTTTTTTTTTTCATTTTGAGGGTAATTATCTTTCAAATTCATCATTTTTAGGGTATTTTGCGAAATTTTTGGACATTTTTGCCCCTCTTAGCTAATACAGAATTTTTTTCCCGAAGGGCAAAAATGTTAAATATTAACCTAAAGATGATAAATTTGAAAGAAAATTACCCTCAAAATGATGAAAAAAAAAAAAAAAAAAAAAAAAAAAAAAAAAAAAAAAAAAAAGTTAGCTAACCAAAAGATGAAACAGTGGCAAGTATAATACTTTTTTTTATATACTTTACCCAATGCCAAATATACTAGTTCTTAACTTCATATAGCCTTGACAAGAAGCAACTTCAGTGCTAAATCATAATACATCTCTTTAGTATTTCACACACATAACCACTACTATTGAAAACAACAATTTAAATGGATGCACAAGTTCACGAAAAACAATGAAATTCTCATACTTTGAAAGTTCAAAGTTACTTCCACACGTTTTGATTGGACAGTACCCGACCTCTATCTTTCATTCCCACTTCGTCAAGCTTATCCATTTTAATATTCTTCGCTTCATCCAAAGTTAAAGCCCCTCTTTCAATATCGTTCAACGGGGAAATCCTTGTACATGCCCTAGGCGCGGTTTCAATTACCAAACACAATAGATGGATGGAATAAAGATTCAACACTTCCGGTACCAATTGTCTTGCTAGCATCCTTCCTCAAATCTTCAATATTTTTGGAGGTGTTCACCTCCAAAAGAATGCTAGCAAGACAATTGGTATAGGAAGTGCAAAATCTTTATCCCACCTGTCTATCATGTTTGGTAAGTGGAAACCGCGCCAAAGGCATGTACAAGGATCTCCCACTGAACGATATTAAAAGATGGGCTCTAACTTTGGATGAAGCGATGAACATTTTAATGGATAAGCTTGACGAAGTGGGAATAAAAGAAAGAGGTGAGGGACGGTCCAATCATAAAGTGTGGAGTAGAGAGGTTGCGGTTAAGGCCATCTCCGAGGGGTCTTTTGCTTCAGGTTGGTTGGTTAGTTTAGAGGTAACTATCAAGGGCATGTATTGTGTGAAGGGAAATTGAGATGAAAATAGTGTTGGTGTGTGAAAGATAAATGTAAGGAAATATGGGGTAGATGAAAATGAATTAGTGACTACTTATAAGCTGTATCTCTACCTCAATAAGTCAATAGTAAATATGGGGTAGATGGAAATGAATGAGGGTTCTTAATTATCATTGTTTTGAAATGAGAAAACAAAGAAGAGAAAATTGGCGTGTAAGACTAGAGAGGAAATTAAGAATCAAAAGTGATTGAGTTGTCATTTTGTGTAATACTATAAGGGAATTGATTTGCACACTCAAGATTTTGATTGGGACACTCTATTTTATGCATAATATAGTTGTACAGTGTTTATAATGTGCTCTATAAACTTGTATATTGAGTGTCTCAATCAAAATAAGGAGTGTGCAAATCACCTCCCATACTATAATGGATATCACAAGTCATACTAAGAGCGGTGGGCATCGTGGAGCCGGGCGGCTCGTGCCGACCTCTAAAAGTGTTGCCATGTCAGCAAAACACATAACGACACCAGAAAACCTTTGGCACCACATTTTATGCCATTACTATTGGCACGAGAAAATGGGTGCCGCTCTCCAATTTTTTTTCCCATTTACATAAAATAAAACATACATAATATTAAGTAAAATAAATTTTGTTAAATAAAAAAAACACACATTACCTTAATTAAAAAAAGTTAGAATTAAAAACCTAGTACTCTTTGGTTGGATACTTTGCCTGAATTTGTGCTTTTTAGGCTTTGACGATCGCCGCGTCGATCGGATCCATCTAGCTTGTATCCATTTGTAGCACTCGCATCTCTTCGGCAATCTTTTGAGATTCTTATAGAGTAACTCTCGCGAGTGACTCTCGTTCGATAACATCCCTCTTTGCCTTGCGGTCTAACTCGAATTGTTGTTGCATCATTTCTTGAAACATTGCCGGGTTTGAACCGGAACTAGTGGTCGAGATTGACAAATGTTGACTCTTAGAAATCCGGTACATGCCATCAGGCCGTGGCAACGCGTCTGGTAAAAAATGCTCGGGTTCCTCCCCAGTAACCCAAATAAAAACGATTTCGCCTTGCCAATGTCGATTTGGGATTTTTCCACTTGTACTTGTCTTTCAAAATGCTCCAAGCGCTCAAGTGTTTAAAGTCTAAACCCGTCATCGTTTTATACAACGTATGCACCATCGCCACAAAATCTTTATCACTCTTCTCACTCATAAAACACTTGTTTCATTCACTAACAAATTCCACTTGGTAACCTCTTTATTCATTGGAGTCCACTTTTCCGTCAACATGTTCTTGGTATGAATAGTCCACTTGTGTCTCTCGGCTTCCATATTGTATACGTTGAGAACTCTATACCAAAAAGTTTCCTTTGATTGACACGCACCTCTTTTTGGATCCTCGGATATTTGAATGAAGCACTACGCCAAAAGCAACTCCTCATCTTGAATCCGCACGTTACGAGGTCGAGTACCACCTTGCGTAGGTTGCATTTTGGTTGTTTTCTTCGTCTTCCCCTTGGTCTTTTTCTTCGTCTTTGTCTTTTTCGACGTCGGGGTCAGAACCACTTCTTCTTCATCTTCGTCTTCATCTTTGTCTTCGTCTTGGTATCGTAGATGTAAGGATGCATGGTTGAAATTTGGTTGGGAAGTTGTGCATTGGTTTAGTTGTTGATGTTGTTGTTGAGAAAGTTGATTATATTGTTGCACTTTCCATTGACTAAATAGCATTTGTTCTTCGGGATTCATGTATCGGCTTGTTGGCAAGGTAGGAAAGTAAGGCGATTGATTGTATGGATTTGAAGACGAGCATGGATTGTTGGCCGGATTTGAAGACGAGCCTGTCATTTGGTTCGACGGGTCGTTTAGCATGTTGTTAATCCATGGCGAGTTGGGGTTCATTTTGGTTGGAAAAAATTGAGAAAGTGGATAGTAGTATGTTATAAAATATATTGGAAGTGTGTGAAGTAGGATGTATTTATAGGTTATTTTATGGGTTAAAAAGTTCTTTTTGGTAAAAATTCACTTCCAAACGGTATTATTACCGTTACCAAACGTTCCCTTTCTTCTCCAAGGCTCCAACGTTCGAATTTTGGCCAAAAAAAAATAAAAAAAAAAAAAAAAAAAAAAAAAACAAAACAAAAACAAAAACAAAAACAAAAACAAAAAAACAAAACAAAAAACAGAAACAAAAATGTGTGAATTGCGTCAGCTAGCAAATACGGCGCGAGGAACTTTGGCGCGACTCGTGTAGTCGTGCGCTATTCTCCAAGTTGGGCTGGTAGGTTTGGCGCCACCAATGGCTAGACGATACCCTAAGCTCTAAAGAACGGTTCTCAAAACAAGTCATAAAATATACTAACTGCTAACTAAACAAAACATGTGACAAAAAAATTGGGGACTATGTTCATTTCGTAAAAATCGAGATTTCTAACATAAAGTTTCACTATGGGGTAAAAATCAATATGGTTCCCGAAAACTCCCTTAAGTCCGTCTTTGATTTTAGATGCTAACGAACTTTGTGTTGGTGTTGATGTAAGCAAGACTAGCTTGTTACTTGTACTTTGTTGTGTGAGTAAGAAGAGTAATGTAGTCTAACTTTTGACAATAAAAACACTTCCTGATCCATCATGTAATTTACTTTTCTTGAATAACTAATATTGTATATTACTGTATTTAACTAAATCATTGCTAATTCACAACACATGATATCACAAAATAAAATATTGAAATGGAACATAATAAACTGCCAAAGATTACTGAAAAGCCTAATAATTAATGATGACGTATAGCCTATATTTGGGCCGCAAGCCCAAATGATAGACATTACTTACACTTAAGCCCATTACGAATGGGCTACCATGACAAATGGTATGGGCCGTAGTATCAGCGCTTGGGCTCACGAAGCCCGAAGGCCCACTCTAACCCACCGGGTACCCGATAAGGATTATCTATTCAAGGAATAGATATCCTTACCTCGGATAAGCACCATGCGTGCGAAGAGTAAGGAGCAAGAAACACGGTTTCTTAGCCCCTATATATAGAATCATACGATTCTCATTTAAGGTACGATTCACACAATCCCTAAACTCTTCAACCAAAACCCAAATTCGATTACTTACTCTCACGCCGGAGTCTAATCAGGGGAGACAATCCCTCGATAAGCCTAACGGTGTTATTCTCTTTCTTAGTACGCAGGTAACGAAGTGCTAAGGAACCAATTGATATAAGAGCAAAGCCCAACAACCAGGTACGCCCAACTTTTGTATCAACAAGTGGCGCCATCCGTGGGACCCTACAATGAACTAGAATGACGAAACACAAGAATTCGGGCCAGCGGACTCCGCAGTCAGAAAAACGTGACCATCAAAAGAAGAATCGACAAGATTCGACCTCTAAGCAGGTTGCTGGGACAACCAGCGCACCTGATCACCAAGGGGAGGGAACAACCCAGCCTATTCCAACAATGGAACTACCTATAATCTCTTCAGTGGTCCCAAGCGTTGAAGAACTCCAACGCACCCTCTTCACCACTCCTCATCAGGCTGCACCCGTAGTGAACAACACTGTGCCGCCAGGCGCGCCTGAACGAAACCGGGCGTCCCATACTGAGGCAGAGATCCTTGCAACGACTGAGGACGTACCCGATCTAACTTTGGGTAATTTTGTGTCCCAAAATTATGAAACCCTAACTGCCCTCATGCAGGAAGAAGCGGCAAGAAGAGCCGGCACGGATCTGCAAACCCGACTTAATTTTGGACCAGAACGTGAACCATCACCACCACGTCACCCACGAGGAAGACGTACAGAACGTACCAATGTCCATGACAGATTGGGTACGGTGTCTGGCTCACAAAACTCTGGGGACAGCGGTAGGCGCACCAATGTCCATTCCAGACTTGGCAGTCGGGGAATACACGACCGATTAGGCCCTCAGCATTCGCCGAGCCAAGGATCCTCCAATCCCAGAAGTAGGCGGATCCAAGACAGATTGGGTAAAAGAAGATCCCCAAGCATAGATCCCTCAGGCTCCTCTTCTGAAAGGAGCAGGCGCAAACGCCGAAGGAGAGATTATTCTTCCTCCAGCAATTCCTCGGACAACGAGGATAGAGAAACAGGGCATTGGAAATCAAAAGGAAGACGTCGCGAGGAAGAGAACGAAGATATGTCTCTCCCATGGCGACGCCATAAAATTGATGCGTTCACACGTCGCATAAGTGATTACTCGGACGACAGGCGCAGGCGCATGCCCGCTAATGTGAAGACATATGATGGAACAGGTGACCCGGACGACCACCTAAAAATTTTTGAGTCAGCCGCAACTATCGAAAATTGGCCACAGCCTGTGTGGTGTCACATGTTTAACTCCACATTGGTAGGGAACGCGCGCACATGGTTTAGCAAACTCCCACGTAGGAGTATAGGCGGCTTTGAGGAATTACGAAAAGCATTCCGCCACAACTTCACCCAGCGAAAGAAATGCGCTAAAAATCCTGTGGAATTGGCAAGGGTGAAGCAACGGCAAGGGGAATCAACCAGCGCCTTTATGGAGCGCTTCAAGGATGAGTGCATACAAGTCAAAGCATGTCCCGAAATACTAAAAATTTCAGGGTTCATGAATGGAATTAATAATCCAGAACTCATCCGGAAGCTCAATGATAGAGTTCCACAGTCTTTCGATGAACTAACAAAACGCACCAGATCCTTTATACAAGGAGAAGCAGCTGCTGCGGACAGCAAGAAAGGATATTCAAATTATCGGCAACAAGAACAGCCGCGGAAACAATCCAATGATCAAAACAACCGCAGCAGGAATTACCGCAGTGGAAGAGACAACGACAAATATACTCCTCTAACCAAAACTCCAAGGGAGATATTTGCAACAGAAGGTGCGAACTTCCCAAGACCACCACCAATGCGCACGGCAGAAGAAAAGCGCCTAGGTGGTGGATACTGCGAGTACCATGGCCAAAAAGGCCATACAACCAACGAGTGCGTCCAACTAAAACAACTGATCGAGAAATTAGTCAGAGAAGGAAGGATGGACCACCTCGTAAAGAACATCAAAGAAGGGAAAGATAGACCTAAAAATGGTGGCAAGAAAGAACCCCCAAAGGAAAAGGCTGAGACTATATACATGATACAATCATGGCAGCGCAAGATAAAGCAGAGAGTCAGCCAAAAATTCTCTCCAGAAAAAGAGATATCCTTCCCTACAATAGCAGCGGACAACGCAGTCGCGGAACCTCTAACCATTGAAATACATGCAGGGGGACACGACATCCACCGCATGTATATCGATGGAGGAGCATCCGCAGACATCATGTACGATCACTGCTTCAAAAGGCTGCGACCTGAAATCCAAAGTCAGTTGATACCAGCTACAATGTCACTAACAGGATTTACAGGAGAAAAGATTTGGCCCATAGGGCAGTTACGCTTATTGGTGGTCGTAGGAGATGAGCAACACTCAACTGCAGCATGGATAAACTTTATGGTAATCAAGTCTCCTTCACCATACAATGGTATAATTGGAAGACCAGGAATATCTTCCATGCGCGCAGTACCATCCACAGCACACGGAATGCTTAAATTTCCAGTTGAAGGAGGAGTGGTTACTCTCTATAACACAACGGTACCACCAAGAGAATGCATCGCAGCGACAACTGAAGCAGAGACCATTCCAGAACAGCGCACGGAAAAATCGCCAAATTTAAAGGTCGCTATTCACCCAGACTACCCGGAACAACAAGTTTCGATTGGAGGATCTTTATCTGACAAAGGTAAAGCAGCCGTATGCGCACTCTTGCAAAAGAACCTAGATATCTTTGCATGGGAACCAAAGCATATGACAGGAGTACCTCGCTCTATCACAGAGCACAAGCTACAAATCCGACAAGGATACCCTCCAATACGACAAAAGAAGCGCGGCCAGGCTCCAGAACGTGCAAAAGCTATTTTGGAGGAAGTACACAAGTTAGTAGATGCGGGCATCATGCGCGAAGTATACTACCACGACTGGCTCTCTAACCCAGTTATGGTAAAGAAGAGCGATGGTAGCTGGAGGATGTGCGTGGACTTCACGGACCTCAATAAAGCATGCCCGCAGGACTGCTATCCATTGCCAGAAATAGATTGGAAGGTTGAATCCTTATGTGGATACCCCTTCAAGTGCTTCCTAGACGCATATAAAGGGTACCATCAGATCCAAATGGCAGTGGAAGACGAAGAAAAAACAGCTTTCCACACCAGTCAAGGGGTATACTGCTACACCAAAATGCCTTTTGGCTTAAAGAACGCAGGCGCGACATACCAACGGCTGGTGGACACAGCTTTCGAAAAACAAGTAGGCCGCAACTTGGAAGTTTATGTTGACGACCTTGTTATAAAAAGCCATACAGAGGATGAGTTGGTGCGCGATATCGAGGAAACATTCCGAACGCTGGGGCGGATAAACATGAAACTGAATCCCAAAAAATGCACCTTTGGCGCGACTGAAGGCATGTTCCTCGGATACTTAATAGAACCCGATGGAATCAAACCATGCCCAGAGAAGACGAAGGCTGTTATTGATCTCCCCTCCCCGCGCACACTCAAAGAAGTCCAGTCACTGAATGGAAAGCTAGCGGGGCTGAATCGCTTCTTATCTAAATCAGCAGACAAGTCCCTTCCTCTCTTTAAAACACTCACGAAGTGTACAAAAAAGGGAGACTTTCGCTGGACCAATGAAGCGGAAGAAGCTTTCCAACAGCTCAAACACCATCTGGCATCTCTTCCCAAACTAGTCGCACCGCGACAAGGGGAAGAACTAATCATGTACTTATCAGCAACCCACGGAGCAGTTAGCGCAGTACTATTGACAGACAGAGACTCCGTCCAGACACCCATATACTTCGTAAGCAAAGCCTTAAAGAAAACAGAGGTTAACTACAGTGCCATGGAAAAGCTGGTCTTGGCTTTAGTGTTCGCCGCCAAAAGACTGCGCAGATACTTCCAAGCGCATCCAATTGCGGTAATCACTGATCAGCCAATTAAACAAGCTATCTCTAAACCAGATGCATCAGGACGCTTACAAAAATGGAGTGTAATGCTAAGTGAGTACAACATCTCATACAGGCCGCGCACTGCTATCAAAGGACAAGTTTTAGCTGATTTTATCGTGGAAAAGCCAGAGGGCGACAGCCCAACATCTGCAGCAAAAATGGATCTGCAAGAACCATGGACACTGTTCACCGATGGATCCTCATGCGCAGATGGATCAGGCGCAGGACTTATTCTTACAAATCTAGAAGGCATGGAGTTCACCTATGCGCTACGCTTCGAGTTCACAGCCACAAACAATGAGGCAGAATATGAAGCCCTACTAGCTGGACTACGCATCGCAATCCAAATGGGTGTACGCAACCTAGAAGCAAATGTAGATGCTCGGCTAGTCGCTAACCACGTGTTAGGAGAATACGAAGCCAAGGATGACCACATGATCCAATACCTGGATAAGACAAAATCTTTGATCAAAAACTTCGATAGGTTCACAATAAAGCAAGTACCTAGAGGGGAAAACAGAAAGGCGGACGCACTCAGCAAGATCGCATCCACGAGTTTCGCACACCTTTCAAAACAGGTATTGGTGGAAACCCTAAAGAACAAGTCAATCCTTGATATGGAGATATCGACGGTGATAGAAGAACAAGATCCTACATGGATGACACCTATCATCGAATTTATTTGCAAGGGAACCCTACCCCAAGATAATAAAGACGCTCGAAGAATACGGCGCACAGCGCAACGATTCGAATTCCGCGACAACGTACTCTATCGGCGATCTTTCTTACAACCATGGCTCAGATGTGTTGGACCCCTTCAAGCAGACTATGTACTCCGCGAACTTCACGCTGGGTCATGTAGTATGCACTCAGGGCCACGATCCGTGGTGGCAAGCGCTTTAAGGGCAGGATACTATTGGCCAACAATGCACCGCGACGCACGCGACCTAATAAGAAAGTGCAGCAACTGCCAAGTACATAGACCTATTCCGCGCCGACCACAGCACGAGCTAACACCGATTACCTCACCATGGCCATTTTACAAATGGGGTATCGACATCGCAGGACCTTTTCCCGTCGCAGCGGGAGGAGTAAAATTCCTCATCGTAGCCATAGATTATTTTACAAAGTGGATCGAAGCAAAAGCTGTGGTGAACATTACGGGTAACCAAGTCAAACGCTTTGTCTGGGACAATATTGTCTGTCGCTTCGGCCTACCAGGCGAGATCGTGTCAGACAACGGAAAACAATTCTGTGACAACCCATTCAAAGATTGGTGCACCAATTTGAACATAACACAACACTTTGCTTCAGTCAAACACCCACAAACCAATGGCCTCGTTGAGCGCGCCAATCGCAGTCTAGGCGAAGGAATAAAAGCGCGCCTAGACAGACACAAAGGAAGATGGGTAGATGAGCTCTCGCATGTCTTGTGGGCGCATCGCACGACAATCAAAACCAGTACTGGCGATACGCCATTTTCCTTAGTCTATGGAACAGAAGCCGTCATACCAGCTGAGATAGGAATGCCTACTATACGCACGGCAGAAGTCAACGTCACGACAAATGACGAAGAGCGGCGCATAGACTTAGATATACTGGAAGAAAGACGCGAACGTGCAGCTATACGAGAAGCAAAGGCCAAGGCAAAAATGAAGAAGTATTATGATGCAAAAGTCAAGAACACTTCATTCAGACCAGGGGACTTTGTTTATCGCGCCAATGACGCAAGCCACGCAGAAGACACAGGCAAACTCGGACCCAAATGGGAAGGACCCTACGAGGTCACAGACGCGCTCGGCAACGGTGCATACAGGTTGCGCGATATGGAAGGTCACGACCTAGCGCGCACTTGGAACATCCGCAATCTCAAAAAATGTTACTTTTAGGCTACGGCCCTCATACAAACACACAAACACCCTACGAGGTGCCCAATAAGTGTTTGTCTTTCTTTTATCTTTTAGGAATTTTATTTTCCATTTTTTCAATAAACTTGCAAGTATTAATAAAATGTTATGGTTTCTAGCTAACTCCATAGCGCACTTTTACTCTATTGCATATATGTCAATATTGTCTATCTTATATTTTTGCCTACATGGCGTGCATGCACCACTTAAAGACCCACGACGGCATAAAGGATAAGTTAACCTACTAATTGACTTGTTGAATAAGAGGGTTGCAAACCCATCAACATTGGATCACGAATCCTTGCTAAGCGCCTTACTCTCGAGACGTTGAGGTAAGATTCGCATGCGCATCCCACGACGGACGCGCATATACCAAGTACACCGTACAAGCTTAGCAACATAACGAGCCAAGACACTTGGTCAAATAATAAAACTTAGCAAACAATGCAAGTATATTTAAGTCACGCGCTTAAAAGACTTAGTAAAAAAATCAACAGCAAACAATGCAAACACATTTAAGTTACGAACTTATAACAAAATGTATCTTATTCCACATTTATTAAAATTACAAGGAAAATACATACATTTACAAAATAACCTATATACTATGGCGGTGATCATGGCTCTCTTCTGGTACGGCGGAACTCCCCGCCTCCATCAGTTTCCTCAAGGTTATAGCATCCTTAAGCGAAACAGTGGGAACACTCACAGGCACGCCATCAGATCGAGGAAGGTGCGCAGCACCGATGCCGCACATCACAGCCTTGCCCTTAATGCCCTTCTTTACGGCAACTCTTTGCTCGTGACGCTCCAACACCTCCTTCAAAGGGAGTTCCTTCTCCAAAGCAAAGGGCTTGAGAATGTCACGGGGCCGCGCAAAAACGGGAACCTGCAGCTGCGAGAGATCAGGCTTTAGATAATAATCTAACTCCTCTTCGGCATTCTCCACAAGATGACGCTGCAACGTCAGACCCGCCATGAGCACATCAATGGGGTCATCTTGGTCACGCTCCAATCTCCCAATATGGGGCAGCTCAAGAACCTTCAACCCCGCCATCGCCTGCACCAGCTCATCGTACGCTGTTGCGCTATATCCAGGAATCTCCGCCAAGTCCTTCTCCAATAACTTGGCCTCGCGGAGCTCCTCCATGGCCTGCGAACGGCCACGCGCCATCGCGCAGTGGACGACCTTCCCAAAGGCCTCCACCACTTCCGCAGACTCTAGAGTACTTAGAGCTGCCAGACGCAGCCCATGGCTGATCAACCACCTGCATTCACAAAGTGGTAACGAGATAAGATAAACAATGGAGTGAAAAAAAAAAACAATTTTACAAAATAAGGGTATAAGAATACCTGCGCTCAGCAATCACAGACATGAGATGAGGATACAGCTCCTCGTCGTACTCAATGCTAAGGGCGCGCAGCTTCTCCTCATACGCCACAAGCGTCTTCTCCATGTTCTCCTTGAATTCTTGAAGCCTAGCATAATGCTCAGATCTCTTCTCCTCAAGGAACGACACAGACCACGACGTTTTGGCCTTTATCTGCTCGAGCTTCCCCCTCGCATATAGCAGATCAGCCAAGATGCTCATCTTGTCCTGGGCGATCTTCTCCCCATACGCCTTCGACTCCGCAAGCTCAACTTGCACGCCCGCCAGTTGCGCGCGAAGTTTTTCCAGCTCCTCCTCCTTCTGGGCTAGAGCACGACTCTCCCCAGCACGCCTTCCCTTCAGCTGCGCCACCAGCTCAGCCTGACGGGCAGTAGTCGCAGCCAACTCATCAAGCAGTTGCTGCGCCTCACCACCATCAGCAGCAAAGGTACCTCCCTCCTTGTTTTCATCCTGTGGAGAGGAGACTTCATCATCCTTTGCGCCATCATCCCTGCGCAAAAAAAAGACAATAATTACAACAAGTAATAATAGCATAAAGAGGGAAAAAGAGAGAGAACCACTAATTTATACTTACAAAAATGGGGAAGCGCCATCCACCTTCAATCGAGCGCCAGAGGTCGAAGTCTCCTCTGCGTTCGACTCCGCGTCTCCAATGACGTAGCGGCCCCTCTTCCTATTATTACTCCCAACAGCCTCAGCCTTGCGCTTCGAACTTTGCGCAACCTCCTCTCTCAGCACTTCCTCAGGCTTCAGAATCCGAATGCTATCAGATGACCCTGAGTGCGCCTCTTCGTGCGCCACCTCCAATTCAGGCACTGCCTTCTCAGTAGGCTCCTCCACCACCTCGGGAGCTACAGTTTGCACGGGCGCGACCACGAGTGGGGGCGTACTCTCAGGGGTGGCCGAGGGCAGAACAGTCAAATGCCCCGCGGTCGCGTCAAGTAGGGGTGTCTCCCCTTCCCTCAATGGACGAACCCCTATAGCGACCTGCTTTGGCTTATCAAGCTTCACGACCGCGAACAAGTCCATCTCTGCACATATAACAATAAAGCAAGAAAAACAACGAAAGATTAGTTGGCAAATGCGCGAAGAAATAAAAGAAAGAAAAACTTACTAACAAATTACAAAGGATGAACACCCACCCCGGCCATCCTCACTTAGGAAAGTGGGAACCTCATCTGCTGCGCCAAAATACGCGCGACTCAATCCTACATGAACCAAAAACTCCTCCGGATAAGGGTTAATGGCCAATCGATTGGCATCTAACGTCTGCGCGTCAGCAATCCTATATGAACCGGGTGCGGGGCGTCCATCCCTTGGTAAGGACGCCTGAGTATAAAACTCAAAATCGGAGGGAAAGACCACGTCGTCTACCCAAAAGAAATATTCCCTCCAATTCTTGAGTGCGTCAACCTTTTCCGTGTAACACTGAAACGCCCCCGGGCGCTTCGCAAAGGATACCCAACCGTTTGACCACGTTGAGTGGTAAAAAGAGCGGAACAAGTCCACGGTGGGTTCTATCGCCAATAAACGGCAGTTTATCTCAAAATTCGACACATTCGCCGCACCTATACAGTGCAGCTGAGAGATGTGAAGGCGATAGTGATTGAGCAAGTCGCTCAGAAATACAGAAATAGGTACGCGGTAATTAGCGTACTCAAAAAATTTCGTGTATAGACCTATCTTCCCTTCGGGGAAGTCGGCTATACACGCATCGACATCTGGCGCCTCTGGATGTACATCCAAAGGCACGAAATAGTCGGAAGAAAACTGCATTACATCCTCGACGGACATCGCAGAGCGAAACTCATCCAACTGAGCGACAATTTTCATCTTAAACCTAAGCAGACGCACAAGTTACCTACGAGGGTTAAAAGATTTTCTGCAAAAAACGCTCTAGAAATGAAAAAGAAGGTGAATAGTAGCTATGTGTGTTTTTACTGTGTGTGTAAAAAAGGGGGGGGCGGTGACCCTTATATAGGGGTAGTAAAAACCCTAAACCTCATCCACGTGGAACCCACTCACATTGAATGTATGGCTAGAAGGTGAAGAGGTACATGCACTTTTTCCCAAATCCCAAGTGATACGTGGACACCACCCCCGATTTCCGAGGCAACAATCTTGAACCTATTAGGTGCATTGCACCTCCAAAAAGGCGGTAACAATTTGTCCAATTTCCCGCCACGCTTACCGCTGTTTACATTAAGTCTAGTACCCGCGGCTACGCGCCGCGCATACTAGACTGGGGGGACATGATGACGTATAGCCTATATTTGGGCCGCAAGCCCAAATGATAGACATTACTTACACTTAAGCCCATTACGAATGGGCTACCATGACAAATAATATGGGCCGTAGTATCAGCGCTTGGGCTCACGAAGCCCGAAGGCCCACTCTAACCCACCGGGTACCCGATAAGGATTATCTATTCAAGGAATAGATATCCTTACCTCGGATAAGCACCATGCGTGCGAAGAGTAAGGAGCAAGAAACACGGTTTCTTAGCCCCTATATATAGAATCATACGATTCTCATTTAAGGTACGATTCACACAATCCCTAAACTCTTCAACCAAAACCCAAATTCGATTACTTACTCTCACGCCGGAGTCTAATCGGGGGAGACAATCCCTCGATAAACCTAACGGTGTTATTCTCTTTCTTAGTACGCAGGTAACGAAGTGCTAAGGAACCAATTGATATAAGAGCAAAGCCCAACAACCAGGTACGCCCAACTTTTGTATCAACAATTAATATATACAAATTCTAACATTTCGTTTATATTTAAGCGACGCAAATAAAATGGTATGTAAAAAATGTACAATACAATTTACAGTGTACAAACACGTTGTGGAAACCGGAAAGGATATTCATATAGGTTATACTGGGCTCAAAGCCCAAATTCAAAAACAAATGGGCCGTAAATATTCTAAAGAACTCGTTGACTTATTTGACCTACTTCTTCTTTTTCTTTTGAGCAACACTGAGTTAGATTAGAGTGTGCACTCATGTTTTTCCAGCATTTTTTAGGGTGTGCACTCATTAATTTTCAGTGTATTTTTTAGTTACTTTATAAGAAAAACTTTTCACAGGGTATGCACGTACATATCCTGCGTTGTATGTAATATGATCGTTACTTCTATTTCTAACAGTTTCCTTGACCACTTTCTTCTTGTTGGATTTCAGGGTACTCATGCACTGGAAAATTTGTCATTGCATTCTTTCCTCTATACCGAATGCTTGCCATGTCATAAGCTCTCGCAGCCTCCTCCTCTGTCCCGTATGTCCCTAACCACTTTCGCTTTTTCTGAACCATAATCTCAGCAGCCCACTTCCCAGAAGGCTTTAAACTAACTCCTTTATATTTATTTTTCTTTCTCCTAGCAGGTCGTCTCATTTCTTTCCCACCACCTTCTTCGAAATATTGACATCCCAAACAACCAGGGCTTTGAGTTCCGCATAAGCGACATGTTTCTTGCTCTTGCAACATTGTCTCATTGTATGTTCGAGGCTGTTCGATCACCAAAGCTCCATCACTTGGCCCAACATCGCCCCTTATGACATTGATGAGTGCTGCAACCATGGTGGATTCTTCGTGTGCCTTCAGTTGGATTAATGAAGGGTTATCCATTTCTTTTCATCGCTTTTGAAATGGTGTTGCATGCGCAGTTATATACTTGAGCAAGCTGCGTACACGCTGATTCCGTACGGGGTGAGAGTATCTCAAATTTGTTGTTTGGCGCACGTAACAGCTGGCATGTTGTTTCATTACTGTTTATAAATATCTCAATGACATTTTTGGAAAGTTTTTTCATTACCAGTCCTTGAGGTTTTGAAAATTATAAAGATGACATATTGTTTGAGGGACTTTTTTTTATTTATTTTCATAAGCAAAAACATTTCATTATTGGGATCACCTCCTAAAACACCATTTGTATCCTCTTGTTTTTTCATTTTATTTTATTTTTTACTTCTTGTTAATTTTATAATTATCTTTTTTATTATAAAACTACAAAACTAAGAGTCGAATTATTTTACATTTCAAACTTTTCCTGCTTACCAAGGAACTCATCCTTACCATTCATCTAAAAATAAATAAATGGTTGAGATTAAAAGCATTTTAATATTTCACATATTTTTTATAATTTAAATATCTCTTAAACCGTTAATGGTTAAGCGAAAATAATTACACCATCACGACAAATATTTAATTATCTTTCTATAGACGGGCACTTTGATATACTATTAACGATTTTTTCCGTTTAACGATTAACGATTTGAAAGATATTAATATTTGAAAAAAATGATGAAAGTGTGTTTTTTAAATTGTTGTGATTAATCTCATCCATTAGATCGAATAAAGATGGATGATGAAAATTAGTCCCTTGGTATGTGAAAAAAATTTGGTACTCAAATGATCTTAAATCAAAAAGTAAAACTACGGAACATAAAATATAAAGTTTAACACGTCCAAAGAATTAAACTGAAAAAAAATACGAAAAATAAACTGATTAAAAAAACTGTGTTTTACTGTTAACAAGAAAGTCAAAGGGGAATATTTTGTACTTTTTGATGAGCCCAGGGGTACCAATAGTAATACTCTTCATTAATTACATAAATACATTAAATCATGGATCATTGATAGATTGACTCATAGTGGAACATAACCATTTAATAGAAAGTGTAATTTTATAACAATTACTCAACGGGTCTAACAGATAAAAAAAAATTACTTTCCTTTTTCACTTTTTTCATATTTTACTCTAATAATAATAATAATAATAAAGAAAAAAATCTTTTGTTGATAATGACCAAAACCCATGTAGACCTGGACCCATTTAGATCCATGTTTCTAAAAGACAAATCTAGACCCGAGACCCGTTTAGGCCTAAATCCATCTAGATTCGTGACCCGACCCGAACCACCTATTTTACCACCTCTAAATCGCACGAAGGGGCAAGAACACGAAGTAACGAGCAACATAATTTGCACCTAATATGAAACAACTCCTTGTTATGTAGAATGCATCAACAAGAATACTTAAATCTGTCTCCAAGATAACCTTTGTGATACCCTTTGATAGAGCCACCTGGATAGCCCAATGAAACACTAAGAAAAAGCCACCAACACCAACCCATTGTGGCACCTCATGACACAACCAAGTCCTGCAACGCCATTCACACTTGATATCCCACCTTCAGCATTAGCTCTTATCACACATCGACAATTTCATTTCATCCGCCCTATATCTTCTCCTCCATAAACTTTGGAGTTTCATAGACACCCTATTCGCCACATAATCTTCAAAATTAGCTCCAAATTTCCATGTCCCCTGTCCTTAGCCATATTTATTATTACCTCAATCGCTATTTATGCAACATGACCAGTAAGATCAGTCTATTCATGCTAGCCTATAAATCATGAGCCCAGTTGCAAAGTAAAAGCGCATGTTTTATGTCTTCCATAGGGGGCTCTACAATAAACACAACTAACAGATCCCGGTATCAAACATTTAGCCATCAGATTGCTTACGGTAGGTAAAAGATTCATACATACTTTCCACGCAAAAATCTTGATTTTACCAGGAATATTTTCCAACCAGCTGCACTTGATGATTCCCTTTCATGCGTTAATAACGAGGCTTGGAAGCCTTCTATTGTTTGAGTAGCTATCCAATATGCAAATTTGCGCGTGAATACTCTATTTGAGGGAGCATCCCAATAGAAAGAGTCATGTTCAAGTGTATTTATATTTGTACAAGCTATAATATTCATGATCTAATGTGAGAATAATCATAACAGTAAAGTATGATTCCATGCATTTGTTCCACCATCCAAAAAGTCATTAACGACACGGTACTCACAATTTTCTGGGTGGTAATAAATGTTCTAAATTCCTCCAACCAATAGTCTTACAATATTCTAACTTTCATACCATTGCCAACATTCCATTATTAACCTTTGTGAATTATATCCCAAGCCGAGCATAAAATTCTCCAGACAAAATTTGGTTGATATCCGACCATTGCATCTAAAAATGAATCTCTAGGATAATATATGGGTTTTTTTTTTTACCTGGGTTCCGACTCGACATTGCGAGCCAACTAATCCTAAGGCCCCTACCCTTTTGGATAGTCCGGAGTCATCGTAGGTGAACCTCCGTAGCGACATGGGGATTAATTTTCTCCACAAGGTTTGAACCTGAGACCTTTAGGGAATTACCCACTTTGGAACCAATTTGAGGATTCTTCATGGAAGTGAATCTCCATTATAATTAGTCTCCATCCTTGCTTTGCAAGAATAGCCTTATTAAATGCACTAACGTGTCAAAAACCCATTTCATCTTGTGATTTAGAGATACACATTGATTCCTAAAAGACCCATCTTATCAGGTTATCTTTATTTTCATTTCCCCACCAATAGCAGTTAAAGTCTCAATGGATCTCATTTATAATAAGGCTTAATGGATCTCATTTATAATTCTTTCTGGTGACATGAATATATTCGGAACATACATCGGCATAGCTTGAGCCGCGGATTTTAGTATCGCCTTTTTGCCTCCTATTGAAAAATTCCTTTCTTTCCAACCTGCAATCTTACGCACCATGTCTACTAAACAACTTATAACACGCCTTTCTTTATTCGTCCAATGATAGAAGGCAGCCCTAACTATGTGGTTTGTTGTTTTATATGTATGTGAAAGCAACGTTTATTGAGGCAAAATCATACTATCTTATAAAGCATTTAGGCCTTCTAAAAAAAGAAATACTTAAAATTAAGCATTGCAAGTTCTTAAGCTAAAAGTACAACTAATTAAAACACATTTTCTAACATTAAGTACAATTACAAGTTATTAGGCTAAAAATACAACTAATTAAAACACATTTTTTACCATTAAATACAATCTTTTAATAGAAATACTTAAAATTCGGCATTACAAGTTTTTAAGCTAAAAGTACAACTAATTAAAACACATTTACTAACATTAATAAACTAGTCAATAAATACAATTAATGAAGTTATTAAAACACCGCTTACATAAGAAATACAAATTATCAAGCACATTGTACAATCAACTTAAACACAATTCCTACATTAAATGTCACTAATACAAATAATAAAGCACATTATACAAATATTCAAGCCCTAACGGGTAACGAGCCAAATGGGCTCGTGCTTGAATGGGCACGGGCCAGACGGGCTCGATCCCGAACGAGCACGAGCCAACAGGCTCAAGCCTGAAAGGTTTACAACTCTTAGCTATCACTTTTTTTTTTTGATGTCGTTAACATTTATTTTAGGGTACTCGCCGCTGCAACGCGCGTGTACCCTACTGTATAATAAATGAGCTTTGTTAGGATCTCATTTCATTACGATTTCATACATATACATGTTTTCTTATTTATTTACCACTAAGAGTTAAGAAATTAAAACAATGAAATAATTTTTAAGTAATCATATTTAGTTGCTAATTAATGCTCTTAGCTTTTGGATATATATAAATATTAATTAATCACATTTAGGTTCTTATTAGTAGTATCTTTCGAGAAGTTAAAAAGTACTACTCCCTCTGTCTCATTATAAGTGTCTAGTTTAACTTTTTGAAGTCTTTCTTTTGCTTAATTTTGACCTTAAATACTTTTTATTTATGATATATAATACTTAACAAAAATTATATCAATGAAAAATACATTTAAAACCTAATCCATTCATGTATATTGCATCAAGTATTATATAACACAAATAAAAAAATTTAAGGTCAAAATTAAAAAAGAAAAACTACAAAAAGTCAAACTAGACACTTATAATAGGACGGAGATAGTACTATACTATTAGATAACGCACACCTTAATTGGTAGATTCCCAAAACACAATAAGCTCATCTCAAGTTTTATTTGAAAGTTTTGAGAAAGGTAAAAGAATTAGTGCATGTTGAATGTTGATAGGTAGCCATTGAAGAAACTTGTTATGATGATAAAAGTTATAAAAGGCGGAAGTGTGAGGGGTGGAGAGTGTAAAAGAGCTGGAAAAGGTCAGTTTGTATTCTAGCAGCTATTGAAATCGTTTTCGCTTAGTTGTCATACAAGTGGTTTCTCTTGACTTTCAATGCTGATTTTGATTTTATATTTTTCAATGACAAAATTAGAGCTGGCAAATTGGGTACCTGTTAAGACCTGTTAAGACCTGTTAAGAGAAAAAATGTACTATGCAATTTTTTTATTTTTTAAAATAATTGTTTTTAGTATTCTAGGGTTCAATATTTAACTTTTTTTATACATAAAACGTATATCTGTCATACTCAAACCACCAAAACCAAGTGTTAAACGAGTCGTTTTCATGTTTGAAACTTATGTTATTCGCGCGCTCAAAACCTGTTAAGACCTGTTAAGACACGATTTGCCAGCTCTAGACAAAATGCATGACAATATAGGTAGAGATTTGGTTTTGGTTGAATTAATTCTTAAATCGTATAAATGCTATGATAGGGCCGTCCTATTAATTTATGAAAATTTTGAAAGCGCTGGACGAAATTAAATAAAAAGACATTTCGATAAGGAGTGTTATATAAAAGTGTCACCATTTAAAAGATATAATGCAATTGGTTAGCTAAACTTTCTAACATATTACTCATTTAAGATATTTTATTATCTAAATACTTTTTTCTTTGTGAAAAATATGTATGAAATATGCATACATATACATATAATTATTAACAAGACAAATTTTGAGGCCCTTAAAAATTTTGAGGCCCTGTACGATCGCTCACCTTGCACACCTTCAAAGTCGGCTCTGTGCTATGATGTCAATACACAACTATAATATACCATTATACGAGTGGTATTTAACATTAAAATTCCTTATAAGTATTACCTTTAATAAATACAGTAATAGTTAAATAAAATATAATAAAACCCTGTAATGATTACCGTTAAAAAGGTAATTTCATTTATAAACTAATTTGGAAAATAAACCATTATGATCTTTGCAAACAAATTATAAGATAAAAACAGAGTTTGCTTTCTTAAAAACTAGTTTTACCTATTTAATTTGTTAATACAACCTTTACATGGTTTCAAGACATTGGTCATCGACCGCAACTCATTAGGTAAAAATGGCTCAACACTTGATCAGTATCTAGTAAACTGCAAATCAAGTGAAAAGATTAAAACTAAAAGACGTTGACAAAGCATGGTAAACTTAACCTTTAAAATATCCAAGTGATTATGGTAATATATGGGATAATGTCAAGCTTTTTATTTCATACTTTCTCTCGATCCTCACTTTTGTTTTTGACATATGCTTAAATATATTTACGTAAGGTTAGACGCAGTGGGCCGAAATATATCGGTTTTTCAAGGTGCTCGGCCGATTTGGAAATCGGTTGTCCCCAATGTGGAGATATAAGCAAATATCGGTCGAGGTCCCAAATAAACCACAATCGGTTGAATTTACAACCAATATTATTGCACACAAAAATCCAATGTTACCATTAAAAAAAATAAAAAAATAAAAAAAAAATAATAATAAAATGATCACCATTGTCGCACTTGGGTTATGTTTGATCGTCAAAAAGAGAAAGCTGACGTGGCAGTGGATGACTTGTATCTAGCATAAGAATCGTAGTGGTACAACCGCGACCAAAATCCTAGAATGAGATTTGTTAAAGATTTAAATAGCACGTTTCCTAATAGAATTTCACCTCGTGTGTGTTGAACATACCAGCCGAAGTTATGAATAGACCCAGCCGTTTTCAACACACAAAGTTTATGATGAGACACATGGAAGAGGGCCCGGGCTAAATACGTACTTGTTTTTCCAATTACACTCTGATTGATAGATTGATTTTATACTTGTTTTTCCAAGTATAAAAGTTGCAGCGAATTACAATAGTTCCAGGACCCACTTGAATAAAAAAAAACAAAAAAAAACATTTCACATAAAAGGTGCATCGATATATTACAAAACAAAGAGACACATCGCTTTCAACTATTACAACTTACCTTTTCAACCCTAAACTTTTTAATATTTACAAGTTTTTTATATAACAAACTTTATTCGTTAAATATTTAGCAAATATGTAGCGAATTCGTTAATAAAAAAAATACCGTTGCGAAGAGCTCTAAATTACGAACAAAACGAGCCCAATATTGATATGCTTTTGACGTACGTACGATTTTCTAAAAAATGTTCAAGTTTGATATATATATATATATATATATATATATATATATATATATATATATATATATATATACTTTGTTCACATTCATCATTTTTGAAACTTATCAATATGAGAAATAATTTCTAATTCACTTCTATGTTGACAACTACCTTGCAGCCGGTACTCACATGGTAATGCAAACATCAAACAGCAGCTGTGGTTCATCTATCGTAAATTGATCTTCCTGCAGGTTAGACCATAAACTTGAGCCTTTTAAAAAAATAGACTTTTCTTAAGTTACTTATTGAAGTGGAACTAACATTTTTAAAAGTATTCATAAATGGGTTCGATCCCCAGCAGTAGTCATTTTTTTTTTTATTTATCTAAATGCAATGGAGATGGTGAGCCAAATAAAGAGACTTTTATTTCTTTCTTAAAAAAATTAAAAATCCATAAACCTTAAAAACATGATAAATGACAAGGCAATATCATCTTCTAAAAAAATACCAGTTTTTAACCTCATAATAACTTTCGATAGCAAAATATAGACAACTTCGATGTCAGGCCACAACGCGGCGGACTGGTGCCCAACTCGTTATATATAAAAGTAAAGGTGGCAACTGGGCAGATTGGAGGATAGGGTTGTTAGCCTGTATTATTATGCATTAGTATGTATTGCGCTCAAGCCCGGTTCTAGAATCATTTATGTATCTCCATATATTGTACCGATATTTATGATGGAATGACAAAAAATCATTACCCTACTTATCCATTTACATGGGTAACGGTCAAAATGTACTTAGTTTGTAATGGGCCAGTTTTGATATGAGTTGATACAGTACGGGGTGGATTGTGGCTCTTCATTACAACCGTGATAAACATGTGATATATGCTAACTACAATTATACGAGGTTCAGTTTAAAGTTTATAACGATGAAGAATAATACTTCCCATTAAATGTCAACATTGACCTTTTTAAAGTCAAATAGTCAACATACGTTCTTGTTGTATGTTAAAAACAAAGTGTACAAATTATAACTGTTGTTCACACCATTTCATAAGCTGATGTCACGGAAAAAACACTATTTATGTCCCAGTTCTAAAACTTTTATAGATATACAAAATCATTGCAAAATTTGATTAACTTTTTAAAAGTGTCAAAATGACGCAATATTGGATTAGCTTATCACAATTCACAACTTATTTCAGGAAAGCTGTAGCTTTTTCGAATATTGTTAGCATTAAAGATATGTATTGAAAAGTAACGGTCATTCTCATATTTATAACTTTGTAATGTGTCATAAAATACAATAGAATAATCAAAAGGCTAGTGGATTGGGCTAAGCAAATAGGTTATAAGTTATGTATTAAGCTAGTCCATACTTAATGTGTAATCTAATTCAATCCAAGTCCAAGCCCATAAAAATACAATGTGGCATTTTACTCTAAGTATAAAAGTCACCCAACACCTCATTTGTAAGGTGTGCCTTAAGAGTGTAGTGTGTGTTTTCTAGTGTGAGAAATATTGCATGTTTCATTTCCTTTCTCTCTCTACACCATTATCTCTCTTGACATTTTTGCTATATTTTTAACGAGACACTAATAGAACCAATAAAATGTGCTATAATTATTTCCAGAACACCCGAAACTATTACCATTAGCTTTAATTTTGTTTTTACATAAATGTTAACTATAAATACGTATAATCTCTATTTTTATTTGTTCTTTCACCAATTATTCCTGTTTTTATTTACTATTGTGCCAAGTCACGCAATGTTACGTACTAAGACTCAGGGATATTAATGACTCATGAATATGATCAAATGAAATAGAAGTAGTGAGGACCCAAAATTACTAGTTGTTATAAATTGTCACCACTCGCCTCTAGCATTTGATGCTTGGTTTGATGATTGACGTGAATGCGGTGATAGTGAGTTTGGTCACCATAACATTCGGTCTAACAAACCAAAACTTGATATTATAAATACAAAAAACACCAAATTAACTATTCACGAAAGGATAAAATGAAGATAAGAATCACATTCAATCATCATGTAGTTTTTTATTTTTTACTTTTTATTTTTTGTATGAGTTTTTCCCGGTTATGACTCTAAAAAATAATTAAGTACATTGAATGTGGATCTGAGCCCAAAACTAGCTAGGCGGGAAAAAAAACATCAACTGTGCTTCAAACCTAACCTATGAAAGAATGACATGCCACACTTATGAGACCTACTATGAACGCTATCTAAGTTGAGCACGAAGATTAATATCAAAGGCATTAGCAAACTACAGCTGTGCATTAGTCAAACAGGATCATCAAAGTCATCATCATCGTACACGTCTTCATTATAATTCTCCTTTCATTGTTCATACAAGCTTCTATTTCCCCAACTTTTAGAAGCTTTATTAACCTTTGAGCTTGTAAAAGCTATAAAACTGGCAATTTCATTGTATACATCGACCACTTCACTATCACTATCTTCATTAATCGGATCATCAACCGCTTTAGAAGCCACATTAGAAGAACTAGGAACCAAAGATGACTCGCCCCTACCTCTATAGACTGCTTCCCATTATCATCCATTAACACAAGCTTCTCATCAAGCATCTGACTTCCTAGAAGCCACATTAGAAGAACTAGGAACCAAAGATGACTCACCCTACCTCTATAGCCTGCTTCCCATTATCACCCATTAGCACAAGCTTCTCATCAAGCATCTGACTTCCTAGGTAAATGAGACAATTATAAATATTAAAACATGGTCGGTAAAACCTGCATCAATGACCGACCAATATCTAAAGGAGTATCGGACACCCTCCTCTTCCCCTTGGAACCATCAACTTCACCAGCTGGTTTAGTAGCCTCACGAACATGGCAATCAGGACCAATGTAAACACTAATCGATTCCGCATCACCTCCATCAATAGTCGGAGCACTCGGTTCAGCCTCACCCTCATTATCACTATGAAACAGTGCATCAACCTCCTTCGACATCTGGTCACTGGGAATAGCGGGACCAATTGGATGCAGGGGAACCAGCCTGCTAATGGCAAAATCCAAAATCTTAGGCTCTCCAACACGAAGGGGCCTTTCGTCAACCTCAACCTCAGAAGCAGGGTCCCTCAACTTAAGCAAAGCAATTAGGTCTACCTCTGAACAAAACAAAGGAAATGAACAAATATATAATGTGATCATAGTCACAAGATAAAAAGGGAAAAAGAGGAAGAATATATCTACCTTGACCATCACGATAATACACAACGTAGGAATCCTCACCCAAAGAGTAGTAGCGACTCAGACCAGCCCAACAAAGGAATGACTCTGGAAACTTCAAAAACGAAGTCTTATTAGCAACAAGGAAAGCAACATCATCATCACTATAATCGCCAGCTTCCGATGCCCTGTCTCTAGGCACACTTGACGCATTATATTGGAGAAAAGCAACAGGGCAGGCGAAACGATCAACCTAAAAGAAATGATCCTGCCAATTCTTCAATGAATCAGACACGTCCGTGTAGCACACATCGTCGGAACGCTTGCCAAAAGATAACCAACCATTCTTCTTATTCTTTACATAAAAGTGTCGGAACAAAGGAATTGACGGCACAATACCGCAGACACAACAAAGAATCTCAAAATGCAATACCCTAGCCACCCCAAGAGGATGGAGCTACGAGATATTAAGCCTATAATGCGTACGAATGCTAACAAAAAACTTAGTTAGCGGTAAACGATACTGGGCATGATAGAACAGACACGTATAAACGCCTATCTTCCCTTCCGGAGAGAAACAAATAAGGGCGCCAAGGTCTAGTAGAACCGGCCGCACCTCGGGTGGAATATGACATTCCCGCAAGACTCTTTCAAAAGCATCCTAGGTAAGATTGCACTTACAATCCCAGAATTTAAGCATGATGACGAATAATCTCCTAAAAAGAAAGTAATCGAAATCGGAGAAGAAATGAAAAAACAACCTTTACATGGTTTCAAGACAATGGTCATCGACTGCAACTCATTATGTAAAAATGGCTCAACACTTGATCAGTATCTAGTAAACTGAAAATCAAGTGAAAAGATAAAAACTAAAAGATATTGACAAAGCATGGTAAACTTAACCTTTAAAATATCCAAGTGATTATGGTAATATATGGGATAATGTCAAGCTTTTTATTTCATACTTTCTCTCAATCCTCACGTTTGTTTTTGACATATGCTTAAATATATTTGCGTAAGGTTAGACGCAGTGGGCCGAAATATATCAGTTTTTCAAGGTGCTCAGCCGATTTGGAAATCGGTTGTCCCCAATGTGGAGATATAAGCAAATATCGGTCGAGGTCCCAAATAAACCACAATCGGTTGAATTTACAACCAATATTATTGCACCCAAAAATCCAATGTTACCATTAAAAAAAAGAAAAATAAATAAATAAAAAATCGATCACCACTGTGGCACTTGGGTTATGTTTGATCGTCGAAAAGAGAAAGTTAACGTGGCAGTAGATGACTTGTGTCTAGCATAAGAATCGTAGTGGTACAACCGCGACCAAATCCTAGAATGAGATTTGTTAAAGATTTAAATAGCACGTTTCCTAATAGAATTTCACCTCGTGTGTGTTGAACATATCAGCCAAAGTTATGAATAGACCCACCCGTTTTCAACACACAAAGTTTATGATGAGACACATGGAAGAGGGCCCGGGCTAAATACGTACTTGTTTTTCCAAAGGATAGGATATATTGACCCTCCCTATTTGTCATAACCGGACCCTCCCCATTTTTTTTTTTTTGATTTTTTTTTTTTTTTTATTTTTATAATTTTGCTAATATAAAAAAACTATAAATCTGAAAGTGCGGAACAAAAAATATAAAGTTTAATATGTCAAACGCTTCAAACTGTCAAAAATACGGAACAGAAACTGACAAAAAATTGTGCTGTACTGAAAAAAAGAGGGATATAATAGGGGACAAAAGGAATATTCCCCCGTAGAGGGTCCGGTCAACATATCCTTATTCCAATTACACTCTGATTGATAGATTGATTTTGACTCTAATATTATTTTACGACCCAATATAGAATTAGGTAGGACCAAATTGAATATTTTAAGATAAATTCTCACCGTATATATTGTGTAAACATTACTGTAATATTAGGTGGACCAAAGTTTTAATTTGAAGAGTAATAGATAGTGTTTGGCCGTAAACGAATTGAACTTTTAGTTAAAATTTTATGAATCGTTCGGTAAAAAGTTTATTTATTTATTAAATTAACGAACATTAACAATATTCGTCTTCGTCTCGTAGATGGAAGGATGCATGGTCGGAATTTGATTGGGAAGCGGTGCATTGGTTTAGTTGTGGATGTTGTCGTTGAGAAAGTTGATTGCATTGTTGCATTTTTCATTAACTAAATAGCTTTTGTTCTCCGGGATTCGTGTATGGGTTTGTTAGGAAGGTATGAAAGTAAGACGATTGATTGTATGGATTCGAAGACGAGCCCGGATTGTTAGCCGGATTTGATGACGAGTCCGTCATTTGGTTCGACTGGTCGTTTAGCATGTTGTTAATCCCTGTTGAGTTGGGATTCATTTTGGTTGGAAAAAAAATTGAGAAAAGTAGATAGTTGTATGTTATAAAATATATTGGAAGTGTGTGAAGTAGGATGTATTTATAGGTTATTTTGTGAGTTAAAAAGTTTTTTTTTTTTTTTTTTTTTTTTTGTTTTTTTTGTTGTCAAATTCACTTCCAAACTGTATTATTACCATTACCAAACGTTCCCTTTCTTCTCCAAGGCTCCAACGTTTGAATTTTGGCCAGAAAAAAATGAGAATAGCGTCGACTGGCAAATACGGCGCGAGGAGTTTTGGCGCGACTCGTGTAATCATGCGCCGTTCTCCAATTTGGGCGGGTAGGTTTGGCGCCACCAATGGCTCGACGATACACCAAGCTCTAAAGAACGGTTCTCAAAACAAGTCATAAAATATACTAACTGCTAATTAAACAAAACATGTGACAAAAAAAAATGGGGACCATGTTCATTTCGTAAAAAATCGAGATTTCTAACATAAAGTTACACTAGCAGGGTACCCGCGCATTGCAGCGGCGAGAACCCTAAAATTAAATTTTCCGGTGAATCATGTATTTTAGTTTATTATGTTTTTTTTGACAATAAATTTACGGATATCAAAAATTTCGTTTAGCCCATTTGGCCCGTTGCCCGTTCGGGTTTAAATATTTGTATAATGTGTTTTATTATTTGTATAAATGACATTTAATACCGTAACATCAAAAAAGTGCATTTTTATTAACACGAAGCAAATATTAGCACCAAGCAATAAATAAAAAATAAAATATTATTTTCTTTTAATTAAAAGACAACAAAAGAACACCCAAGGGACTAAACAGCAAAAATTAATATGTATCCAAATATCATCTTCACTACCACACACATTGCACTCACTCAAGCATACACATCAAAAACACATTGAAATTACACACACACACAAAAAAAAAAAAAAAAAAAAAAAAAAAAAAATCATGTTACAACATGCGTTGGTGGAGTAACTCGGGCACCAACGGCGTTGCAACTTGCGTCGGGCCGGTGTCGTAACGCCTTGCGACGTCGAGCCATGTTGGCATAATGCCCAGGCCGGCGTTACGATAACTTATGTTCTAAGAGAGGTAGGTGCAGTTCGTCCCTCTATTTCAGCACATACTTTATAAAACTATCATATCTAAAATACACTCAACAACTATAAGTTTTCTAAGGCAGCCATCTTAGCATATAGGTCCTACTTTTTTTATTATTTTTTTTCTTTCACATTTTATTTTTAGATAAACACATTTTAAATTAAGATTCAAATACGTTATATTATAAATAAGACAAATATATAAAAACTAAAAACTATGATATTACAAATATTAAAAATATGATACAATACGACAAATGTTATACGGGTACCCAATTTACTGTCACAAAATTTATACGGGTATCCAATTTCTTCATCGCTGCAAATTTTTTGCAACACTATCGATAATTTATTGTCACGAAAAATATATAACCGAAAAACATTTGCTCACAGAAAAATTCAGTTGTACGGGTACCCAACACCGCAATGCGTGAATAAGATTATAACATATATTTACACACATATTATCTAAAACATTATATAAATACTAAAATCTAAATAGCACTAATCTTAACATCATGTCGCTTAAAATAAAATCAAATATTTCATACAAGGTTAAAAATTAGTAACATAATGAACAAATACACAATCACAAAACTATTGAATTTGTGAAATATTATAAAATGCCATGAATCTATGTCATACACCCACTTGATATTTGAATGCTATGTCTTCTATCAAATCAAATGTCCCGTGTGTAAATATCAGCACTAGGCAGTATGTGAATTGTGTTTTGCATAGTTTATGCTCACTCACTGCACCAAATATTTTAGTGGTTAAGTAACCCGATTGAGTTGCCGGTTTATCGAGTCACCGATTTAATCGCCGGGTTGAAAACGGTTCTATAAATATGTATACTTTTCATAATATTTTTGACAATGTTGCAAAAATCAGCCGATTAATAGTTAATCGGTCATACACCTTGTTGATTTTTGAAAATCGGTGAAAAAATCGGCTGAATCGATCAAAAATCGGCCGAATCGGTCTAATTTAAAAAAAATAAAAATTTAGGCATTCTACTTAATTTGGGGATCGTTTATTTCACTTATAACGCACAATGAGCCTTATAATCAGAATTGGAGCCTTTTATTGAGGTTTGAAAACATAGTAGGTTTGGAATCAGTTAAAATCTTTAGTTTGCTCTTCAGAAATACCAAAACATGCAGGAAATGCCAATCCGATTAATCCCGCCTTAGCTGATTAATCGCTACAGGGTGGATGACCGCCCGACTACCGATTCACGATTTTTGCAACATTGATTTTTGATACTAGGTATTTGTTCAATTTCGATCTTACAACACTATTCAAGAGGTCTTTTGACGATTCAAAATAAGCATTTTTTCGGATTAATTGAACCGAAAAAAATAAGATGACACTATTGGGTTTTAGTCTTTTATTCCAAATCTAGAGTCCTAAAAAAATGCAAAAACGAATCAATTCATAGTTTTAAGTTACAACATATTTATAGTTCTAGTTTATAAATATGAGGATGACTCGGTGGTGTTTTTAAAATCCTATCATTATTAATGAACTTTTTAAACCAAGCAAATATAATAGCAACATTATTTTATAACTCGAAATTGTTGTTTTACCAAAACACACAAGTACTAATCACCCAACCAACCACCCCTTGGTGATTCTTTATTATAACAATATACACTGAAGATTAGTCCCAAACACGAGTGCTAACCAAATACAATACACAAGAAACAGTTGTTATCCCTCTATTAGGTGCAACAACAATACAAGTAACTCACACTCTAAAAACGGTAAACCAAACTAAACCAGAGATCAAGATGATCTTCACAATACCAACAAACTTAAACTACCCAGAAACCCAATGAAACCCAACAGATGATGATTAGAGCAACTGTGTGTAAACTTGAAACGATTATGAAAGAGAGATGTGAAACCCTAGCTCGGCCTTAAGCTTATATAGCTGCATATTTCACAATCAACCCTACACAATATAAAACTTGACAAAACCACACTAAAGTTAAAGTTAGTATAAAACAAATAGAAACAAGTTACCAAATAAACCCTTGAGTTTCATAAGTTTGTCAAAAGGTATTTATTTCAACAACCACCACTTTAACTTTTCAATTTAGCTATAAACTTTCCAAATCATAATGTGATTGTCTAATATAGAACTTAACTTATCACAAATTTTAAGTTTAGTGAAAATGAAATAACGAAAGAGTTTTGCTAATTTTAGAAGAAAGAAAATGGTTTTGTTGTTAAAAATAATAATAATAATAATAAATGTGACATGGCCGAGTTTATCAAACCGGGTCAATGAAAACCCGCAGTTGAATACAGTTCACAAATAAACCATTATGGTTTTTGCAAACAAATTATAAGATAAAAACATAGTTTGCTTTCTCTAAACCTAGATTTACCTATTTATCAATACAACCTTTACATAATTTCGAGACATTGGTCATCGTCTAAAACTCATTTTGTAAAGTTGGCTCAACACTTGATCAATATCTAGTAAACTGCAAATCAAGTGAAAAGATTTTTTTATTAAAAAAAAAAAAAAAAAAAAAAAAAAAAAAAAAAAAAAAAACCACCCAAATGATAATGGTAATTTATCGGATTATGTCAAGCTTTTTATTTGATACTTTTTTCTCAATCTTCATTCTTGTTTTTGACATGTGGTATATAATATATTTACGTATGAATCGTAGTGGTACAATCGCAACCGAATCCTAAAACGAGATTTGTTAAAGATTTAAACTATTTATAATGTCTGTGCACACGCGGGTTTTTTTTTTTTTTTTAATGATATATTCTTATTTATTAAAAAGCAAATAATTTAATTTTTGTTTGGTTTAATATATGATTTTTAATTATAGTTTTTTTATTATTAAAGATAATCATTTAAAACATTTAATCCTATTTTTAGTGGCATCTTATCTATATTTTTTGTATTTATCTTCTATTTATGTAGTATATCAACAAAATGAATTTATAAATTAAAAAATAATAATTAAAATATTAGTATCTAATAAGGAAACAATTTTTTTTTTAAATATGAAAGTCCCAACTAAATGTTTTGTTTTATTATATAAAAGATAACGTGTTTTCTAATAGAATTTCACTTTCACCTAGGGGTGTTCATGGGTCGGGTAATAAACCGAATAAACCGAAAACCGAACCGAACCGAACCCAAAAAAAACTGAACCGAACATATAACCGAACCGAACTTGTTAAAACCGAACCGAACCGAATTAAAAATTCGGTTTTCGTTTTGGATATGGGTTTAGCTATCTGAACCGAAAACCGAATTTATATAAATATATATATTTTTTTATATATTTATATTATTTTATATATATATATATATATATATATATATATATATATATATATATATATATATATATATATATATATATATAATATCCATTAAAATTTTATATTAATATAAAAATCACTTTTTTTTGCTTGAAATATTTTTTTTGCCAAAAATATATATAATTAAATTTAAAAAAAAAATATAAATATTGTAATTCAAGTATAAATTTCGGTTTTCGGTTTTGACCCATAACCGAACCGAACTTCGGTTCGGTTATAGATATTTTCGGTTCGGTTCGGTTTTTGGTTATGACCCAAAAAAATTTTTTAATCGAACAACCCGAACCGAATAAACCGATTAACCGAGAACCGAACCGATGAACACCACTATTTCACCTCACATATAAAGCTCAAGTAGAGACAAGTACCAGGCTAAAATTTTAATCACCACAATTTATAAATGGGCCCAGCCGTTTTCAAGACAGTAGAAAGAGTCAAGTAATGGGCCCAGCCGCTTTAGTTGTTCATATTATTTATGCTTTTTTAGAAGTGTAAACATACAGATTGTTCACATTATATTATTATACATACCTACAATCCAGCAGACACCTTATAAATAGTACATATTCCCAATTTGCTACTTCCACACTTTGTGGTACAGCGTGCAATACTTCTCAAAATTGCTCCCGCCACTTTTTTTTATGCAACTACTGTTGTTTGTATCTGGGTATACAGGGAAAGGTATATATATTTTTTCCAACATGAGTTTTAATTTGGATTTTGTAAGAAAGAGATATTTGGAATTGCTTATTAGGACTGTGGTCACCTGAAGAAGATGAGAAGTCGATGAACTACATGTTAAGGAATGGTCAAGGCCGTTGGACAGATATTGCCAAGAATGGTAGGCTGTGGAAAAAGTTAGCACCTTCGTTGGATTAATTGCTTGACACCTGATCTCAAGCGTGGTGCATTTTCGCCTCAAGAGGAGCAGCTCATTATTCATTTGCATTTAACTCTTGGCAACAGGTGTGTGTCGCCCCTCCATTGGTCTTTTTCGTTTTGGCTGAATACCAAAATAATAATGTAAATAACATGTATAATGGTTCTGCATGACATTAAGGAAAGAGCTAAATTGACCAAAATGCCTTTAGAATAACCATGTACATGACATGAAATATATAATGAAAATAAGCAATCCCAAACACACCCAGATAGAGTAATGTGGCCCACAAATCAAGTGCATATGGTCAGTATATGTTGTTAAAAAGAATTATAACATTTGCTTAATTGATCGTCATTTTCTTGATTAATCTTAGCCTTCAACAAGTTCGGTAACTTGATTATATAGAACTCATTTTTGATTATCCTGAACTCTTGCGATGCGTTGGTATTATAGGTATGCAAAAATAAATAAGTAACATTTCAAAAGCCATTCATGCCAATAGTTGATTTGACCACAACAGCTTTGAAAATATTCAAAATTTCGTTTTTTTTTTTTTTTTTTTTTTTTTTTTGGTTTTTAAATTGGGTTTTTGGTGGTGTTTTATACAGAGGATGATGAGGTGCAAGTGTAACTGGTGGTGGTGGTGTTGAGAAAAAAACAGAAGGGCGTGGGTTTCGTGATGAGAGTGATGCTGAGAGGAATAATCGGATGTCTGGTCGATTTGATTCTCTCGATTCTGATGGTGGTCCTGGTCCTGAACGATGTAAGTTTGCTTTTTTTTAGGGGTGGTATGTTTAAGCTTATATGTGACCTTATGAGCTTATCTGATTCCGGCTTATATTTCATAAGCCCTGATTTTCTGGCTTATTATGTAACCTTTGGGTTTATATAAGCTTATTATGTCATAATAAACTTATATTAGCTGATAAGCATCAAAATAAACCGGAAAATTAAGGCTTACGAAATATAAGCCGAAACCGAATAAGCTAATAAGCCCGCATATAAGCTTAAACAAACACCCCCTTAATTGTTTGATTGGTTTTATAGTTAGTTGGATTCTTTGTAGGTTTGTAAACTGTAGTAGAGATTAGATGGCAATTTCGAGCTTGGTTTGAAAAGGTCGAATGCGTGTATGTGAATTAGGTTAGGTAATGATCATGGCATTTAGAACGATTATTATGTCTTTGATAATATGTACAGGAGCAATTTAGCTTAGTTCGGCAAAATGCACGATGTCAGTTTGTGGTTGATGTTGTGGTTAGGTAGGTAAATGTTGGGTATGTTAGGAGAAGGTTAATGATTAGAGCTTAGGAGTAGAGTAGCTGTTGAGCTTGAAAAGGATCAAAGCTCGAGGTTTTAGGGTTTTTGGGTTGTTAGTAAAAATTTGATGATTAAATTCTATTCAACGTGTTATGGAAGCATTACCTTTGGTTAGGGGTGTGAATGTCTGCATCCTGCATACCCGATACCTCGTTGAGGCGGGATTGGGTATAGTAGTTGTTGATTTTATTGAATGTGTGGGAGCTTAAGCTGGACAAGGAATTTAGTGCTTAGGCTAAGCTCGAGGTGAATCATGATTTGTTAAAGCTTGAATCTTTTGGTGTTTTTCCTATGTTTACGTGATAAAGAGACATGGGTTTGGTTATATGACTAAACCGAAAAAGAAAAGCAATCCCGATAAAGCCTCTTAAGTCCCTCACCATATTGCTTTTTGTTGTAGATTTCCTTTATTTGTTGTGTGATCTTAGAACTTACATGTTTCATGCTTATACTATAAGTTCTGGATAGCAATGTGCTTAACATATCCTCAATATGCTTAGATATTTTACCTCTTGTCATTCTAGGTTCGGAAAGATGTGTGACAGTATTTGGAGACCGGCCTTCAATATTTCCGTTTCAATCAAAACGGAATTTTCTCCATCGTATGTACGTGAAAAACTGGGGCAGAATTACAACAATGACAAATTAACTGGTACTCTACAGTCACAACAGCTTTGAAAGTCAAACCATACAAATACAGGTATGATGTCTGTTACAATCGGGATTAGCTTATTTGTGATGTAAGCACTATTGCACATCAAATAACTCTTAACACTCTTTTTCTGTTACAATCGGGATTAGCTTATTTCTGTTACAATAATGACAATTGGGATTAGCTTACAATCGAAATATAAGGGAAAGTAAAAAAGAAGGAATAAAGTTTTATGGTAATATTGAAACTGATTCCTAAGCATGTTCATAAAAATATAAGGGATTAAGTTTAAAAATATGATTTTTATGGTAATACACCGCTAGCATTTTAATTTTGAAAAGTTTCAATATCAGATAGTTTTCGCTTATTTTTCTAATTTTTATGGCGTTCGACAGTCGATCATGCTTTCCTTTCAATAGTTTTGATAAAAAAAAACGGTTAGTTCAAGTTTAATTTTGAAAAAACGGCGATATCAAGGTATGCTATGACAATAAGTGGCTGCTTCATGTTGTGAGACAGTAGCCTAAAACATTACAGATATTGTTGTAGTGGTAAGCTTAGGTTGTATGTTGTATTCAAATCATGTGTATGATTAATGTTGTGCTGATATAATATTTGTCCTTAATTAGCATTATTATAAACTCAAGCTCCATAATGTTATGCTAATACTCTTTTTTTTACGCAACAGCTAACATGACGCATAACTGTATCTCCGAATTGTAACCCAGAGACAAGAAAAAGATTATAGAAGCAAGAGTATATAGAAAATGGATTAGCCGAAACCCACCCAAACCCGCAGCAACCGGGTACTGCTGCATACTGATAGACAAAGAGGTACGTTGTCCTCCCCACCCTTCGTGGTGTAGTAAGTCATTCGTACTCATTTATATTCTTATATATACATACGAAATATTACTTGCACTTTCATCGTAACAAAGCTTTTAGCTTTTCCTAGTGGGCTCTCGTTAAACATTTTTCAATACATTGTGGCATCTTGGTTCATTGTGTGGCCATGCATGAAGTAGTGTATATATAAATAACTTATACCAACGTATAAACTATTTTCAAGACACGTTTCTACATCATGATTGACCTCGCACTATAATAACTTTTATTATTAAAACCGGCCTAGTGAACAAACTCACTTAGGATTGGGCTCTAATAAACTATTTTGGACATGTAATAATACGAGCTAAAGGCCCAGCCTGCTTCTTCACAAGCTACCCTAATAAGCAGTGCTAATAAGCTCTCCTAATAAGCTCATGTAATACCTTTTTAAACTCAAAAGCTAGTCACCCTTGAAACAGTTTCCGATTGGGCCTATAAGGCCCAATAAGCTAAAATAAGCTCTTTCCCACCTAATAAGCTGTTGTATAAGCTCCTATAAGCTACTGGAAACATATTTTATAAACAAAAGTGATAAACTTTAAAAATTATGATTTTAAAACGTATAACCTAAGTTATTTTTTATTAACGTAATATCAAATCAGAAATGATTATTCTTATAAAACTCATTGATTCCTTTAACTAGGAATATTCTATACATACTATAATATATCACTGACTAACTTTTGTTAAATTATATACACATTACTATTTAAGACGAGAACATATACAATAACGATACATTATACATAACAGACAAGTTATTATATAATATATAACTTTGTTTTTGACCTTTAATCATTTCACCACGCAAGCCACATTTGCCAGTTGCCACAAAACCATTTTGTCACTCGACAATGTTCCAAATCATTATTCACGATAAGTCAAACTTGAGTTATCGAAATCTCAGACTTCCCTATTATTCAGGTCGTCTGTTGAAGCCATCCCCATTCTGCATTTGACATTATTTTACTCTATCAACCATATCTCTGAGGTGAGTCATAGCCCCACTCTTACTTCTTTAATATTTTTTTTTAACTTTTTGGGGGGAGATACATGCTCAAACAACTTGCTTTCACTCTTACAAGTACTCAAGACAATTTTACTCATATGCTACGCTATACTTTTATACTTTTGAACATGATGTGTAGTTTTATTACGATATGTGCTTTAATGTGTAAAACTTATTATATGCGCTATATTCTTTAACAACTGTTTAACTTCTGAATGGAGCTGATGGAAAGGTATTGATAGTACTATCGGGCTGACGCCCCCACCCTTGGTCCCAGATTCATGGCCTTGGGTGAATATAATCCAGTTATGGTGTATTCTTGTTTATTCTTGTCATGAGGTTCAGTTGGCTATTATACTTTACATTAAGTCCATGCACATATCGTATACACATATGTCTTAATAATATAAGACTTTAGCAGTGGGTTGTGAACACACAGGTTGCAAGTATTGTAACGGCGAGATTTGCAACTGTGTGGATTTACAATGCCTTTATTGTGAAAACATTCTTTAAAGGTTTTTCAGCTGCTTTAAAACAAACTCTATGAACTCACCAACTATTGTATTGACACTTTTTAGCATATTTATCTCAGGTTAGTAAGGTGATAGTGGGTGCACAGATCATAGTCATTTGCATGCTTTGAAGACTTATGGTTTTATCGTTTATCATTTGATATGTTTTAAAAACTTATGTATTAATATGTTTAGGACCTCTTGTAATAACTCTAATTTAAATAATTCAAATGGTAACTTTTCAAAACATCTCACTTAGAGGTCTTTTCTATATCTTGTACTTTGTGCCTTGAGGTAGCACCCCATTGACACTATCGTTCCGCTGCGAAATTTTGGAGGTGTTCCGGTAGGGAAATATGGGGTAGATGGAAATTTATCGAAATTAAGCGTATGATAAAATATAAAACTCACTGAGTGTTGTATTTACGGTCCTATGATAAGCATCATAGGTAAAACTTAACAAACAACGTCCAATGGTTTTAATGTAGTTTGACCCACATCTCAAGTGTGGTTATAAGTTCAATCATAATAAGAGTTAAACAACAATTGTCGTACACATGACTCATCTAACGGTTCAAGTGTGGGATTTATTTGACAAAAGATGCATTTATTTGACAACAAAAATCCCGCTAGAGTTTGTTTTGCTTAAAAGTTAAACTCGTGTATTAGTCAGCTAAAAATTTAAAAGAAACATAGCTAAGGTTATATTAACAACTCTTGATTACACTTTTCATCCGATGATAATAATCACACTACATAGTGACTCCCGTGTGCTCTACTAGCGATAATTAGATGAAATTCCACAAATAAGGTATCGAGTTCAATACGAGGCATCCTGTGTACACTTGATCGTATCTTATGTCACGAAAACACGAACAGGTTTTGTTGCTAAAGATTAAAGAGTGTGCTTAGTGAAGAGATGGTACCTCTTTTTTATGGTTGAAACAAAATGTGAAAGAATTAAATATGCCTTTTCAAAAATTTAATACGTTATGATACTAGAAGGTGAAATAATACAGTTGAGAGAAATTCATGTGAACAGAATTTTGAATGAATACCTACCCATGCATGTGAAGCATAAATGGGTAAAAGTAAATGATAACATTTCAAAAAAAATAAAGGCATGTGGTAAGAATTGATGCTACATTAATTTAGGATTGGTGTAAACTGTAAAGCAATAATAACTATTTGCCACCAGTTTTATGTCGATCTCTACTAGTTACGCAACAGTTATTCGACTAAATTGTGTCTTTTGTTGGACAAGATACTAAAACAACGAAGACTAGTCTAAGGTGATTAGCAACTATCTTGATTACTCTTTTCAATTCACGCAATGGTAATCACACGTGATGGCCCCCTTGTTTATCCTAGCGCTAGAACATAGTACAAGACGGGGCATCACGTTTAAACTTTAATTTTTCTTATCTCGCATGTTTTGAGCATTATAAAATCCAGACACTTGACCCACTCAAACAAGTTCAAATACTAAAGGATATACTTCATATACATCACTCGATCGTTGTATATAATTGATAAAATTATAGTACATCATGAGTTCTACATGCGTCGTCGACCACATTTTTCATCATGCAGATGAGTCTACAAATTAAGCTCGACTGATTGAGGTCAGCTAGTTTCATTTGAATGATCTAGGTATTCAACATTTAAAAAGATTTGAATTTATTGCCTCTAACCTACCCCCTACAACACCTTTGATGCTAATTTGTATGTCTCAACCTGATTAACTGATTCTTCATATATATATATATTTTTTTTGAGCTATTGCTTATCGTTGATGCTCATATTTATTCTCAAGCAAAAGTGATTCCAAATTATATATCATTTTATACATGTTGCAATCCATTTTATACACCTTAATTGATAGTCTAAAAAAAAAAAAAAAAAAAAAAAAAAACTTCAAAAGGGTATCTTAAAAGTCTATTTCATCATATTCCCCAATAAACTTGCATATCAAAAACTGAAAACTAACAAAAATTAAGTCAAAATCTAACCTTTTACTGGAAATTGATAAAAATAAAGTCAATATCAAAAACTGAAAGCTAAAGGTAGTAAGGAGGTTTCTACATCTCAGCCATCTATATCTAAGTCTCCTATAGTGGAGGATCTCAACTTTATCTCCTTGAAAATTCCTTTGCTGCTCTTAATGACTTGGATAGCGTTTTTGAAGCAAATGAAGATACTCATACTGATCCTGGTGGTCCGCAAGTCAATAGTGCTTGCAAGGAAGATGTAAGTGGTACAAAAGAAAATAGTGTTGGTGTGTGGAAGATAAATGTAAGGAGATATGGGGTAGATGGAAATGAATGAGTTACTTATATAAGCTTTCTAGCTAAGATAGTATTGATAGAATTGAATGAAGATTCAGTTGTCTAGTTGGTTTCACCTTGTTAAATTTGCCTTAAGGTATTTTATTGGTTCTAGTGCAACACGGTTTGGGGAACAATATTATCAGCTTTTTGGTACCGTGACTGAGGTTGGGGTAAGTGATGATGGAAACTTGTTCGATAAAAATCTAGGCTTTGAACCACTAAATAATGCAATTTTGAATGTTTTAAACGAGCGAAATACGTTGAGATGGAATCATAGCGTCTTTGCTATGATGTGGTCAGAGCCTTGTCGTTTTAAATGGGGAAATAGACCCTGGCAACGTGCCAAATTTTTTCCAAGACCACCTATTTCAATAATGGTAAAGGCTTTTTGCTTGTGTGTCGTAAAGTAAGAGCACAAATACAAATATAGTAAAGGTTGTGGTTAATGCCATTTCTGAGGGTTCGTTTGTTTTCGGGTTGGTTGGAGGTAACTATGATGTAGTGTTTTGTGTGTGAAGAGAAGTTAAGGATGAGAAGATGGTGTTGTTTGTGTAAGGTATATATATAGGGAAATATGGGGTAGATTGAAATGAATGAGTCACTAAAAGAAGTATACATTTGTGTTTCTTTAGTATTGATCTTGACCCTTTATTTGAAAGTGTAGTGGACGGCTGAAAATTCATATTACTCTATACACAGGATGGCTCCCAATTAATGCATGGATACCTACCGAGTGGTGAAGCATAAATGAAAAGAAAGTAAATGGCTGCAAAATAATTAAAGGCTCATCGTAAAAATTGATGTTACATAAACTAAAAATCGTGTAAAGCAATAATAAACCAGGATGATCAACTATTTACGCAACAATTACTCGACTAAACTCGCATCTTTTGTTTGACGTGCACCATCCAAGGACCATAATTCGAAGGCAAACAAAAATACATTAGTCCATCATTCCACAATTCGCAATGCTTGTAATAGACTCCGTAACAACCAAATAACAAAAGAATTGCGCGCACAAGATGAATCATGTAGCGTGACATCGTGTTACTGCTATATGGATATTACATCAACAAATTCTAATCATTTATACCCATGATATTACAGGAAGAATACATACAAACGGTGCCGAAATCAGATGGAAAAAAGAGTAATTAAACTCACAAATTCGACACTTCTAATAGGATGATAACTCTTTCAAGACACCTTCGATAATCACCCATTATTTTCAATACGTTACGATACTAACAAGTGAAATAAATGATTTGAGAGACATGCAAGTGAACATAGTTTTGAATGGATACCTAGCTAACCGAAGAAGGTGAGGCATAAATGAAGAAAAAGTAAATTAATGAAACACTTCAAATGAACTAATGGTATATTATTAGGGATGGCAACGGGGCGGGGATTATCGGGGATTGCATTTACCATCCCCATCCCCGTTTATCACTCCCCATCCCCATCTCCGCCTCCATCCCCATCGGAGAATCGTTTTACATCCCCATCCCATCCCCAATGGGGATCGGGGATCCCCACGAGGATTCGAGGATTTTCCGGCCTTATAAATTGAGCATAAAAATTACATTATGTAATCGAAATTATAAAGAACTGATCTATAAATGTCTTAAAATGCATACATCGTATATAGTTGTATTAATTAAAATGTCGTATTCAACTTTAAAATATCGTAAATACTGAAACAACACATATAATTACAAAAATAAACTGTATCGAATATGTGTATTCGAACAAAATATTGGTAGAATAATATGTAGTTAGTGCTTAACATTTTTAAAGTATTTGATCCACTAAATATCATATATACTTCAAGTATAATACTTGTCACTATTCACTAACATATACATATATAAGTATATGTAGTACTAATATACATATAACTTATATAGTGTATACTTATACATTAAAAGTTCGGGTTCGGGTTCGGAGTCGGGGATTTTTGTTATCCCCATCTCCCCCATCCCCGGTTTTATAATTCGGGGATTCCCCGTCCCCATCCCCATCCCCATCCCCGGTCAACTCGGGGATTCCCCAGTCAAATCGGATTTAGGGATCGGATCCCCGTCGGGTACGGATTTTTTTGCCATCTCTATATATTATAGTGTAAAGCAGCATCACTGTAATAACAAAAGCAAAATAACTCGGTTGAATGAAAAACTAATTTACCACTAGTTTTATATCTCTATTAATTACGCAACAATTATCCGACTAAACAAGCAAATAGCTGCATTTTTTGTTATACATTGAAGCAACAGAGATAGAGGTAACACGGAAACTCACTAAAACAACAACGCTAATATATAAATGTGAAGTTATGAACTCGCATCACAATACAGACTATGCTAAGGTAGCAAACTATCTTGGTTACATGGTTATCCTGGCGCTAACGAGTGAATCTACAAGTGAGGTCTTAGATACGATACGGGGCATCGCGTTTACCCTTTTTTCTAATCTCACATGCTTCAAGCTAGCTTTAGAAAAAAACAAACACTTGACCCAATCAAACAAGTTCAAATACTAATGGACATACACCACTCGTTGTTTATGTACATGATGAGAGCCACACTTTCCATTAGGGGTGAGCAAACAAAACCGATTCTGAACCGAAAACCGACTGAAACTAAAAACCGATGGTTCGGTTTTTGATTTTTCAAAAACCGAAATATACGGTTTGGTTTCGGTTTTCGTCCAAAAACCGAACCGAACTGATTTTATTATATAGTAATATACAATTAATATAATATGAATAAATAACTAAATAAATCAAATTTATAAATTCATATTTATTCTGTGGGTAGATTTATAGTAATACATTTATCTTAATGTTTATGTTTATATGTCTATTTGTTGTGTCGTGTGTTTACCTGAGAATATATCAATAAATATATAACGATGATCGTACTATGTGTATGTTCACTTGGATCATTGCATGTGTGTGTGTGTCTCATTTATATATGTGCAATTCTAGAATTATACAATAAACATTATTATGCTTACATTGACAAAAAAAATAAATAAGAATAATCAATTTTCTATGTAATACAAGTTTGTTGGTATAAATTTGTCATGCCCAAATATAAACGGTTAGAAACCGAAAAACCGAACCTAACCCTATAATAAACCGAAAAAACCGAACTGCCAAAACCGAACGATTTCGATTTTGGGTTCTATAAAAACCGAACATTTCGGTTCGGTTTCGGTTTTAGCCAAAAACAGACCCAAACCGAACCATGCACACCCCTACTATCCATCATGCACTCAAAATTAAAATCACAAGATGTTTCATCATGTAATATATGATCATACTCCGTATATATGAGTTTTAAGGAGGTCTACTGGTGCAAATAGGAAGCAAGCACAAGCAGTCACCCAAACTAAAATATAAAAATTGATTCATGAATTGAAATTGTAAAATATATATGACACGACATGTCGATTCAACAACGACAATGTTTAGTATTTGATTTTTGTTTACTATAGTTATAGGAAAACTAGCTTCATTTGAATGATCTATATATTCAACATTTAAGCAGAAGATTTGAATTTATTGCCTCTAACCTACCCCCTTCATCCTACAACTCCTCTTATACCAGTTTTGATGTGTATTTAATACTTTGTGTCTGGCCTAGTTGTCTTTTTTGTGTAACAATATTTGCAAAACTAGTTAATGAAGCAAGTCTAGCTTGCAGAAGGTAGTTTAAATTACAAAATTTAATAGGAACAAACCAACACCCACCAACCCTTTTCTTTTGGTGACCATGTTCATTAATTCGCGTTTCATTTGCATATATTAAAGTATCTATTACTAGTTAATAATATGGAATGTTCATAATGCATGGTCATTTATATTTGACTGCTAACAACAGGGATAAACTAGTGCAAAACATCAAGTGAGTCGAAAGGTGTAAGATTTGAGCTATTAGGCCGGGGTGATAAAACCAACTTGGATACTAGGATCGGTGATCTTGCTATAACCACACGGGTTAGGTAATTGAAGTGCACCATCCAAGGACCATAATTCAAAAGCAAACAAAAATACACTAGTCATTCCGCAATTCACAATGCTTGTAATAAACTCCGTAACAACCAAATAATAACAAAAGAATTGCGCACACAAGATGAATCACGTACCGTGACATCGTGTTACTGTTATATGTTTATTACATCAACAAATTCTAATCATTGAAACCCAAGATATTACAGGAAGGATACATACAAATGGTGCCGAAATCAGATGGAAAAAAGAGTAAGTAAACTCACAAATTCGACACTTCTAATAGGATGATAACTCTTTCAAGAAACCTTCGATAATCACCCATTAACAACTCAAATATTTTTTGGATAAAAGGTTTCCCCGGTAAATTTATTACTCCAAAAAACAATTAAGTACAACGAATGTGGATGAATCTCACATCTCAGCCCAAAACTAGGCGAAAGCAAACACACCAATTGTGCTTCAAACCTAAACTATCAAATATTACATATGTAAAAAGGTTTTTTTTTTTTCCGAGACCACCTATTTCAACTCGAAATGGGAAGTTATAACGACTGAAAGATGAAAAGGTTGAGCAGGGTTGTGCTGGTTACGAATCTCTTCCATGAACAAGAAAAAGTAGATAGACTCGAAGCTTACTTTGGCCGATTCGGGAACGTGGAAAAGGTCCTTTTAAACCATTGTCCCTTAAGAGGGGGTTGCATGCTTGAGGCCATTGTGCTTATGAGAACTTCGAGTGAAGCTCTATCAATAACTCGGGAATCCAACAATCAAATTAGCGAAATGGACGCTTCTGCAACAATATGTAAATACTTGGGGAATGCAAAAAAGCAATATGAAGAAAGGTCCCTACAAATCATATGCTTCCGTTAAATGGGCCATGCATAATAACGAGTATGTTAATGAGAAAAGTTCAATACGAAACAATAATTATCTAAAGAACAAATCCTTTGATCTCAACCACTCATCATCCTAACATCTAATGGTGGACATTCATTCTTATTTTAATTTAATTAATCACTAAAGGACATATGTGTCATCACACACTAAAAGCTAATACACCTCGTCACTTACATTTTCACAACACACTCATTTTATTTATTTCTCTCTCTCTCTCACCAACCTCTTTCCCCATTCTCCCATATCAAACCCTAACTTCTTTCTATCAAAATCAACCCAAAAAACCTTTATGTTGTGGTCGAGAACGACACAATACAACTGCCGCACCACTGATCTATTTTTTCTGCGAGTTCTATTTTTTGATGACTGTGTGTGTGACGGGATCCGTGGCGGCCGGATCTGTGGTTAATTTGCAATATATGGCTCTCAAGTTCGATTTTGGTTTTTAATAAGGAGTATATAGATATACGAGAATCTGTTAAAAAAACTCATAACAAAGAGTGGTTATTTGTTTCCATTTAATTAAAGACTCTATTTGCTGGGCTAAGATTGACGTATAATAAATTACTGTAACAATTAACAATTTGTGTGAGTAATTGACTTTGGAGGCTGAATGGTATGAAAGGAGGGATGTAAACTAAATCAGTGATTGGGATTGACCAGAGTAGGGAGGAAATATAGTAATGTGGTGAACTGGTGACTGAATGTTATTAGTATAACTATAAGTAGTTGTTTGAATGTTCTTGTTAATGAAAATGGGTATAGTTGTATTCCTAAGTTAGGTGGTTGTTTGAGAAATAAGACAAAGGTAGACCCCAACTTTTGTAGACGTTTTTCTTTTTTTTTTCTTTTTTTTTTTTTTTTAGTTGCAAAGATTTGTTTGATTATATTTTTGCTTTTATAACTCAATTTTTTTATTAGGTAGTAATATTTGTTTAGCTTTTTTTTAATGTTATGTATATTATTTTGAGAACAATTTGTCATATATTAAAATACTTAAAAAAATCTCATGTGATCCACCAAAGAATCCCATAGGATTCACAATGAATTCCTTAAGATTCATACCGAATCCCATAGGATTCACAATAAATCCCATGGGATTTACATAGATTATCCCATGTGATCAAAAGAATATAAGTAATAAATATATTCAAAGTAAACAAGATATATTTAAAGTGAACAAAAAAAATTTCTCATAACATTACACAACAAAAATAGAATCTCATGTGATGCACCAAAGAATCCCATGGGATTCACAATGAATATCTTGAGATTCATACAAAATCTCATGTGATTTTGTACTTACAGTTTATATAAAGCAAAATGAAAATCTCATGAGATTTATACAGAATCCATTCATTTAGAACCCCATAGGATTTTTCTGGATGGAAATTTTGAAAAAAAAAGTTCGTCTTTTTACGAATCCCGTGAGATTTTTCTAGACGAAAATTTTGAAAAAAAAATTCGTCTTTTTATTAATCCCGTGTGATTTCTTTACCAATCCCATAGGATTTCTTTATGAATCCCATGGGATTCATACAGAATCCCATGGGATTCACAATTAATCCCATGGGATGCACCAAAGAATCCCATGGGATTCATACTGAATCCTTTGTGATTTATCATCTTTTTACGAATCCCGTGGGATTTCTTTACGAATCCCGTGGGATTTTTCTGGACGGAAATGTTGAAAGAAAAAAAAAATCTTCTTTTTACGAATCCCATGGGATTTTTACGAATCCCATGAGAATTTTACGAATCCCATGGGATTTTTCTGGATGGAAATTTTGAAGAAAAAAAAAATCAACTTTTTACGAATCCTGTGGGATTTCTTTACGAATCCCGTGAGATTTTTCTGGACGGAAATTTTGAAAAAAAAATCCTTTTTACGAATCCCATGGGATTTTTTACGAATCCCGTGGGATTTTTCTAGACGGAAGTTTGAAAAAAAAAGTTCGTCAAAAGTATATAACAATGCATATCTATATAAAGATAAATTTTTTCTCGTCGCGATGGTGTATTTTTCGTAGCTTGAAGATTTACCGTTTGCAAGATATGTTGTATTAAAAAAAATGGAAAGTGGCTTTTTATATTAAATGATCTAAAATGTCAATTTTGCCCTCTCTTTGTTATTTTTTGATTTGATCTTAGCAATTAGATGAAAGGTGGACGGATGGTTGAGATTGGCTTATTTGTTTTTTAAGTAATACTTGTTTTGCATAGATGTCACCTCGTATGCTAATAAGATTTGGCCTAATGAAAACCAAAACAACCATCACAAATTAAAAATAAAACATAACAATCTTATGTATACAGTAGACGGTAAGCATGAAAAACAACGGTTAACCCCTAGTTTCTCTCTGGCGATTTTTTTCTAAACCCTAACACCCCTTTATCGTTTTTCACATTACACGACCAGATTCTTGTGTTCTTTTGCTAAGATTTGTTCGTTTTATTGATTTAACATTCGTGTTGATCATTATTTTGATCATATTTTATGCTTTAATCACATAGTTCCTGGTTATTGTGTAATCGTTTCTTTAGGGTTTTTGAAAAAGGATATCGTTTTTTTGGTTTTGAACCGACTTGCTCTTTTCTGATCGATCCTTCCATCTTTTATCAAGTAGGTCGGTTTATCTTCCCTATATAGTTTATTGAATCGATTTTATTATCATTGGGACGATCATAATGGGTGCTGGTTAGATCTTGGACTTTTAGCGTTTGAAACCCTAACTTTTCAGTTAGGGTTTTATCATTTTTTGTTGGTGCTGCTAGTCGTGCGATTTGCTGGTTTGTTTTTGCTTGTGTGAGTCGATTGGGTTGATTGTCGTGGGGTTTGTGAGAGATGGAAAAAGGGTTCTTCAGCAAGGTCTCTCTTGAAGGTGTTGCTAATGTGTCCAAAGGGTCACATGGGGCTGCTACTAATTCTAATGATGCTGGTAAGGTTGTTTCGGATGAGTTGGAGTCGGTTAATGTTTCATATGCTCCTGATGGTATACTTAATACTCCAAAGCAGCCTAGTGTGGATCAATTGGTATCTGATGCGCGGAAGAATTTTGACATAGCAATGAATAATGTTCAACTTGGGATTGATGCTAATAAGGTTACTCATTCTGATTGGCACAATTCGAGTGATATAGGGCAGACTTCTGTTACGAAAGGTACCAGAGCTAATGTAACAAATGCTCCTCCTTCGAGTTTTAGTGTTGCTATGCAAACTCAGCAATTTGGGACTAATATGAACACGAATTTGAATATTACTTCTGGTCCTAATGGTTTGCAACAGCCGTTACCTACTAATACGAGTGGTCCTGGTAATGGTATGCAACATCCGTCACCTACTTTCACAAGTGCTACTAGAGGGAAGTCAGTCTCTTATGCGGGTGCTACTTCAAATGATCATCAGAAACATGTGTTTAATTTTCGAAGATTAGAATGTAGCAAAAAGGTTGATGTGGATCTATCTGTACCAATGAAAGTAGTAGAAGAGGTGAATCTCATATTTGAAAACACGCTTTACAGGTATTTTCTTGGCCAACGCCTTGCTTTTCCTGTTGTTGATTATTATGTTCGCAATGCACGGGCTAAGTATGGTCTACAAAAGGTTATGATGAATGCGAAGGGGTTCTTTTTCTTTAAGTTTAATTCGAAGAAAGGTGTTGATGATGTCCTTGATAATGGTCCATGGTTGATTCGTAATGTACTAATTATTCTTAAACCATGGACATTGAACACTAATTTTCTTAAAGAGGATTTGACTAACATCCCGGTGTGGGTTAAATTCCATGATGTCCCTCTTGCTATTTTCTCGGATGACGGGCTTAGTCTTCTTGCTACATTGATTGGTACGCCCAAAAGGTTAGATGCTTTTACTAGTCAAATGTGCAGGGAATCATGGGGTCGTAGTAGTTTTGCTAGCTGTATGATTGAAGTGAAATCGGATGAGGTGCTTCGGGACAACCTCACTGTTGAGATACCATTACTTGATGGTACGGGTTCGACGATTGAGATGATTCGTGTTGAATATGAGTGGAAACCGCCTCGATGTGATAAGTGTAAGGTTTTTGGTCATAATTTAGTGGATTGTCCTAAAGTTGCTGTGCCTCCTGCCCAACCTTTTAAAAATGTTAATGATGGTTTCAAGACTGTCAACACTAAGAAGAAGGGAAAGCAAGTTGGTTCAACAAATCCGGGTCAAGGAGGATTTACTAAACCTGTTGTGGGTAAGCAGTTTCATTACCAACCCAAAAAGACTCCTCATGAACCTAAGAAAGTTGCTGTCACTAAGAAGAATGCTTCTGATGTGGCTAGTATAAGTGGAACGAAGATCACTACATCCAATCAGTTTGATGCGCTTAATATGGATGATACGGATGGTTTTGGTATTCCTACTAATGACACCAACAAGGATGCGGATGCTGGCCGTACAATGGAAGTTAATGAGGATGAGTCGATTAAGACTGGTACTACATCACAAGAACCGCTTGTGAGTGATTCAATGGGAACAAAGGAAGTTGGTTCTACTCCTATAGTTGAGAAAATTGGTAAGCTTGAAAAACTACTTATTGATGGGAAAGCTACTCTTGTGGATGATGATGGTCATCCTATTCCATCTACCTCTTCCACTAAGAGGGCTAACCCATTTTCAAAGGTGGGTGAGGTTGTGGTTTCTGATAGTGATGATGATGAGGTTCTTAACACGTTCAACGAATCAGCAAATCTTTTTGGTGGTGGTCATGAGCGTGAAGATGAGTTTGATGACTATGATGATTATTCGAAGCAAATTTATGATCTTCCAGGGAATTTGGATGCTCTTAATTCCATGTATGGCTTTAATCTCTAAGGTCGTAGGAAGTAGTTTATATTTTTGTCAGAGTCTTTTGTTATCATGTGGTTAGTGGTTTTGTTTTCTTGTTTAGAAAATAGGAAGTATCTTGTTATGTAAGCTTTTCTCCTATGTAACGGGCTGAGATATGGGATTCACCCATATCCGTTGTACTTAAATGCTTTTTGGAGTAATATATTTACCGGATCGTTGACCTTTTACCCAAAAAGAAAAACAACGGTTAATCAAATTATAAATGTTGATTAAGGGAGTAAAAATGAATATCTAAGGAGTACCTTTTCTAGGCATTACTCCCTCCATCCCAAATTATATTTCCACTTTCATATTTCAGAAAGTTTAAGAAAAGTGGGTCCCTTACAATATTAACCAATAAAAGTCACTCACACCCACTTACAAGCATTTTGATCGGTTGAAATTAAAAATGAACATTCATTTTGGGACAACAAAAAATAGTAAGGTGGACTTATATTTTGGAACGGATGGAGTATTATTTAACCGAGAGAATAAAGTGGCAACTATATTATTGTGTCAATAATATTTGTGTAATGAAAATACATTTATTAGCTTTACGTAAAACTCACCTTTCGAGAATTCATTATGAACCTAAGATACAATGCTAATACAAACTAAATAGTATAATTTGTGGAAAACAATACAAACATACAAGCATACAAAGTTGTAGCATAAAGAATAAGATTTACCTATGCATTTTTTTTTCCAAGATCACCTATTTCAATGCTAATACTAACTAAGTAGTACAATTTGTGTGTCATAAAGTAAGAGCAGAAATATAAACATAGTAAAGGTTTTGGTCAAGCCCATTTCCGAGGGTTCTTTTGTTTTCGGGTTGGTTGGAGGTAACTATGATGTATTGTTTTGTGTGAAGAGAAGTTAAGATGAGAAGATTGTGTTGTGTGTGCAAGGTATATATATAGGGAAATATGGGGTAGACAGAAATGAGTGAATGACTAAAAGAAGTATACATTTGTGTTTCTTTAGTATTGATCTTGACCCTTTATTTGAAAGTGTGAATTCGGATCGATGAAGTGGACGGCTGAAAATTCATATTACTCTATACACAGGATGGCTCCGAATTAATGCATTGATACCTACTGAGTTGTGAAGCATAAATGAAAAGAAAGTAAATGGCTGCAAAATAATTAAAGGCTTATCGTAAAAATTGATGTTACATAAATTAAAGATTCGTGTAAAGCAATAATAAAAACCAGTTGGCTAATTAACTATTTACGCAACAATTATTCGACTAAACTCGCATCTTTTGTTGGACGTGCACCATCCAAGGACCATAATTCGAAGGCAAACAAAAATACACTAATCCGTCATTCACAATTCGCAATGCTTGTAATAAACTCCGTAACAACCAAATAACAAAAGAATTGCGCACACAAGATGAATCATGTACCGTGACATTGCTTGCTTAAAAGTTAAAGTCGTGTATTAGTATGCTAAAAGTTTAAAAGAAACATAGTTAAAGTTAATTGATAAGTGTCTAAATACTCATCATTTTATACCAATCTGAGCTGCCAAAACATCCAAAAACACTCAAATATGCATCAAAATACTTAAAATATCATAAAAGTGTGTTTTATATGTTTCAAATGCAAAATATGCAAAAACAGATGAAAAACGTACAAAGTTTGCATAATTGGCAGTTTCAGTCCCTCAAGTTTCATAAATTGGCAAAACTAGTCCCTGGTTACTCAAAACTTGTTCAAATATCATTTTAGGTCCTTGGGATTCATAAGTTGTTAGGAAAAGTCCTTTGAAGTTAATAATCATAAATTTACAACTCTGGTCCCTCAACTTTGAAAAATGTCAAAATCAGTCCCTGGGTTATTTAAAATGGAAAAATATCAAATATAACCCTTGTACTATTCTATAATGACATATTTGGTCCTTTGTGTTAACATTTTGATATTTACAGGTTAAGCCCTTCAAAATTCAGAAAATTACAATAATGGTCCCTGGAGTTTGAGGTATTGACAGAAAAGGTCCCTGGGCATTTAATATGGAAAATTATCATCTTTGGCCCTTTTACTATTCACATTTGTCAAGTTAGGTCCTCATTATTACTTTTGGAAATTCACAAGTTCAACCCCTCAACTTTTCCCTAATTACAATTTTGGTCCTTGTGATTTAACACCTAATAAAACCAAACGGACCTTAGTATTTTTTATAAACCAAACAAATCCAGCCCAACACCACATGGCCCAACACCAACCAGCCCACCCTACCCTTTGTATAAATAAAACAAACACCCCGTAATTCCCTTCTTCGTCTTCCACCTCACACCCCCACCTGTACCTCCACCTTAAACCACCACCTCACCCCTTCCAGCTCATTACCTAATCTCACCCACTCTCCACCACCTCTCTTTTCAATACCCTGCCACAATTAATGCCATTCCCACCCAAAACCACTACTGTTCACATACTACCCACAGTATTGATGCAAAACCACTCAACTTGGTCCAATCTTCAACCAAACTTGTCCCTTACACTTCCAAATACTCCCAAGAAGCTTTAATTGCATCAGAACTGCCTAAATTCCACGTGGAGCATTTTGGCGCCAAATTGTGTTTAAATGGTCAAGATCAGTTTGACTCAATCAATGGCTTGGATTGGAAGTGGGAAAAGATATTTGAGCAAGATGGAGTGTTTCAAGTCAATAAATACAGAGGAAGAAGCAAAAGAAGAAGTATCACAATGTAGATTTAGGTTGTGATCACTGTAGCTTAAATTAACTTAGTTGTCACTAGTAGTGTAACTTTAAATTTCTGTTTCAGTTGTTATTTACCTTTGCAAAAATGTAATAACATACTTGGTTTTATCAGTTTCAATTTATCTTTCAGTTTTCAAAGTATTCTTACTTTGTCCCATTTTTCTTTCATGTCATTTAAATACTGTTAATGGTTGTTGTTTAAAGATCTCTTAAACACTACTTAGCTCTCAGTTAGCTATTGCAAGATTTCAGATCTTATTTAATCAACAATATTCATAAAATAGAAAATCATAAAAAATAGTGAAAATGGAAATTGAAATGAAGAAGACTGGTTCTTGAAGGTATTTACAGGATGGTTCAGGTTCTTGGGAGTACCAGGGTTGTAGAGTCTCATGGTAGACTGTAGGAAAGTAATTAGGCCCTTGTTCTTTGGAATTTAGCATGAGCCACTTGTAAGCCCTTTCTAAACCCTCTTTGTAATTTTACTGTTCCATTGTTCAATTTGTTTAAATCCTGTTTATTTATGTTCCAGTGTTGTTAGATAATGATAATCTAGTGTAAAATTGTTAGTTTGTTAATTAGATATCATAGTTGCTAGTTGGTAATATTTTCAGTGGAAATAGCTTAGTTGTGATTATCTTAGTAATAGTTGTTAATTACTGTACAATTGTGTTCATTTGATCCAATAACATCTGTATCAAGTGATTGGAATCAGTTTCATGGTTTAATTTGTGGATATGTAACACTAATCTAGATAGCAACCTTGCTAAGGACTGTTTGGATCAAGCTGCTTCTGTGGATTAATGATTGTTTTTGTTCTAAAAACTTGTTGCTACATGTTTATCTAGGTCACATAAACTCAAAACAGTCATAATACTTAGGTCTTATTAGTGTAAAAGTCAACTTAGTGTGTAATCCTATCTAGTTTGTTTAACTGTTAAAGTAATTAGTCCCATAATCATCAATATAGATTAGATGTTGTTACTCTAGCTTAATTTAGCCTTAGTATAGCTTATCTTAACATAAGTAATCAGTAAAGTTAGATTCAAGTTCATTTTAGTCAACTTAGTGGCATAACTTGAAAAGTCAAATTGCTAGTTTTCAGATTTTTACAAAAGTTCCAGGATTTTTAGTGATTTGTGTATTTGCTTTCATGGATTGAAATCTGTTCCTAGTTATAGCCCCCCACCTCAACTTTGTGTTCCTACCCTTGTTATAATTTTAGGAATTTTGTGTGGCCCCCACCATCACCACAAACTTACCTGCAGGGCAGACTACTGCTCTGTCTCAGCAGTTACACCACCACCACCACCACCACTTGGTGGTGGTTTTCCAGCCAAACCAGTGGGTCCCACACCACAAAAGCAGGTTCTCCCAACCCCCCTCCTGGTAGGTAACAACCATTGACCCTTACTTTGACCCCAAACCCAGTGGACCCCACTTAATTTTGCTCCCCAAGGTTGTCCCAAATCTGTCTCAGTAACAACAATAAGCAAGTGCTTATTGTTGTTGTGTGGCTTATTTATTGAGCTTATTTGATTGAATCATACTCATACATGTTCAACTAACTCAGGGGAACCAAGTTTTACCAAGGTGGGATCCACTTCAGCTCAGTAGAGCTTATTTGCTCATTAAGTCAACTAAAGTCAACTGTCTAGGATATTAGCTTATAACTAGCTTATTATTAAGTTCTAAATTAATTGTTTTTACAAAAGTTAGTTATTTTTAGGTATAAAATAGGTTGGTAAAAGAAAATTCAAGAAAAACAAATATAAAAATAAGTGATAGTTTCTATTTAATTTAATTTAATTTTAATTTTCATTTTTAGATTTTAATTAAGTAAGTTGTGTTTTTATATTTTTAATAATTTCATCTTAGGTTAAAGTAAGTATAATAATTTTTTCAGATTTTAATTTTGTCTTTTAGTATTTATTATAATTAATATTAGTTTATTTAGTAATTAATCAATAAATAGGTTTTAAATAGCATAATTACTTTTTATATAGCAACACCTAGTTTTTATATTTTTTATAGCTCTTATAAGTCATAAAATAGTTTTATAAATTTTTTCATAATTTTCCAGATTAGTTTAATATTATTTGTAATTTAAAATAGTTAATTAGTATAAATAATATAAATAGTTTTTAATTAATAAGAAATTCATAAAAAGACAAAAAGATTTATTTTTATTTCTTATACTTTCTTCAAGTTCTATTTTAGGTTTAGAAAATATTTTTATAAGTTTTTAGTTTAATTTGTAGTATTTATAATTTTCTAATTAAATAGTTAAATAGTTATTAATTAAATAATTAATAATAAATAATATAATAATCTAAAAAATAGTTTTCTTTTTAATTTAATTTTATTTTAAGTTTAAGTTTATAGAATTTTCAATTTTAACCCTTGTAGTTTATTTTTCCTTAAAACTCACCTTTTTCTCAGTACGCAGTCGCGTCTGATTTTAAATTGGTGAACGTTTAAACGTTTTAGATATCTAGGTTTTACGTAATCATTTTAATAGTTATTTTAAGCTATAAAACCCTAGTTAAACACACACACACACTTTTATACCTTTCCTGTTCACATTCACTAATCACAGATTCGTTTTTAATCATCACAACCTCGTTGGGACATTACGACCCGGGAAAACACTGTATTCCTCGGAAGCATTCGCCTCGGCTGTTTGACTATTACAGTTGGCCATTCACAAGTGGCTGATCAATAATTATCTGACCGTTTGAGGCGAATCAAAATTTGGCGCCGCTGCCGGGGAGGTTGTGCGCTTATTTTAAACGATTTTGCGTATTAGTGATTATGGATACACATCCATTGTATATTTACCATCTTTTACCTTTCCTGTTTATTTGTTATTTCTTAATAAATTAACATAATATTTGGCGTTTATGTTTTGGAATTTGACTATGGTTTGAAATGGTATTTTAACTGTCAATATACATAATTTTTGATAATCCTAGGCTTAAGCTGCTTGACAACATGTTTATGCTTAAAAAGATTTGAATCTTGACAAATTATGATCTCTGGATTGGATGAAATTGGTTTATACAGTTCTATGCTTTGAAAAGCTCGTTTTAATTTCATTAAAGGGTTGTTTAGATTGGATAGTTACACTGAGTTAAGGGTTGTTTTTGTAGTTGTTCTTGTTTGATATACTGCATATGTGATCTAAATAATTCAGTGAAATGTTAATCAAAGGGTATAGCATGGTAGAAAGTTAATTTGACACATTGATGATCTCATTATGAGTACTGTGAGATTGTGTTATCTAATAACCTTGCATAAATGTTCAATTGTTGTTATTATTTGTTAGTTTCATGTTCTTGTAACTTAATTAGATTTCATTTAAAGGTTGTTTGGATCTAATGGTTTAACTGTGTTAGAGGTTGTGTAGGGTGTTATTCTTGTTTGATATATGCCATATATGATTAATTTGACTCAGTGATAGCTTCAATTTAGTGGTGTAGCTTGCAGAAAGTCAAAATTGACACTTTGATCATCTTGCATGAGCACTGTGATGTTGTTAGACCCTAGAATCTTGCATATTAGTTTAAATGTTGTTTATCTTTGATAAAATTCATATTATAATATAAAAACAAAAACAGTTCCCGAAAACATTTTAAAATTAGTTTTCAACGAACACAAAAAACCAAAAATACTTTCTATCCTTGTATGTATATTATACTTTATCATTCAACTCCGGGGCTGTCAGGGCAAATTTATTACAGTTAATCATTCACAAGTGATTAGCTTGCGTGGTAAACCTGACACAAGCCTGGGAGGTAGTGATTACATATATTATATTATTTCATAAACAATATAAAATACAAAAACATTTTTCCTATGCACACAACTTGCCCAGTTTGATTAGTCCCTCAGTTACAACATTTGGTTGTTGGCTGTTTACAGTTACTGAGCTCTGTCAGACCCAGATTCCCTTTCGAGGGGCGGTTGTTAGGATTTTTCTTTTCTCTGTATATATATATATATAAAAAAAAGAGATAAAAATACAAAAACATTATAAAATATAAAAAACAAAAAGATTTTAATGGTTGAAATCTATCTGTGCTTTGATTTGCACTTGACTGTCAATTTTCCTAATTTTGATATTCCTAGGTCTAAATGTGATTAAACACCATGTTTACACTAAAAAAGGGTTTACTGTGCTTAGTATAATTCCTGGAAAGATATAGATTAGGATTATCCAGTTCATGTATTGAAAATCTCATTTAGGTTTCATTGTTAACCGTTTCTTTATATATATATATATAAATCTCAAAAAAAAAATAATAAAAAATAAAAAATAAAAAATAAAAAATAAATTATTATTATTATTATTATTAAATATAAAATCTAAAAAGAATCTTCGTATCCTTTTCTAAGTTTCCTACGCTCAAAAAGGATCCTTAGACTAATAAATTCTTCATAATTCTGTGAGTGGACCCCACTCCTATTTCTTACCCTTTCTAACACCTAAGTGTGGGGGTGTGCCCCACATTTCGTATATAGATCTGAAAAACTTTAAAAATTGTAAATACAGAAAAATAAAATAATTGTTGTGTTGCCCCACTTAGCTTTAAATATTATCTTTTTACGTTCTAAGTTCGGCATAATAGCCGGGATTTTGAATATTGAGGACAATATTCATTTCTAAGTGTGGGGGGGAAATTCTGGCGAATTTGATCACTTATGCCCTTTTTCCCCAAAAATGGCCAAAATTTAAAATTTTTTCATTTGGTATTAGTGTTTTGCACTAAATACAACAAATGGTTATCAGTCCGCCATGTCTAACCCACATTAAGGATTGGCTAATCCAGGAGCAAACGGTTCTTGGTAAAGATAACTCAAACCCGTTTATGGCTTGCAATTTGCCAAAAATTGTATGGTTCCTCAACTCCCCATTATCCTCAAAAGCTAATGAGTTGGCTAGCCCGCAAGATTATGGCTTGTGGTAAAGGCTGTGGAAAAACCATAATTGGTAATCAGCTCACCAAGATGTTGACTATTCCATCAAGAGTTGGCTAGTCCAGAAGCAAACGGCTTTTGGTAAAGACTAATCAAATCCGTTGGCAGCTGGTGATTTGCTCAAAATCACACGGTTATCAGGTGTGCCACAGTTCTTACACCTGGCTACTCCAGAAGTGATGGCTTTTGGTAAAGAGTTTTTCAAATCCATTAAGTTTTTCTCAAATAGATTGCTAGGGACTAGCAATAGTTTAGTGTGGGGGATTGATGAGTGTCTAAATACTCATCATTTTATACCAATCTGAGCTGCCAAAACATCCAAAAACACTCAAATATGCATCAAAATACTTAAAATATCATAAAAGTGTGTTTTATATGTTTCAAATGCAAAATATGCAAAAACAGATGAAAAACGTACAAAGTTTGCATAATTGGCAGTTTCAGTCCCTCAAGTTTCATAAATTGGCAAAACTAGTCCCTGGTTACTCAAAACTTGTTCAAATATCATTTTAGGTCCTTGGGATTCATAAGTTGTTAGGAAAAGTCCTTTGAAGTTAATAATCATAAATTTACAACTCTGGTCCCTCAACTTTGAAAAATGTCAAAATCAGTCCCTGGGTTATTTAAAATGGAAAAATATCAAATATAACCCTTGTACTATTCTATAATGACATATTTGGTCCTTTGTGTTAACATTTTGATATTTACAGGTTAAGCCCTTCAAAATTCAGAAAATTACAATAATGGTCCCTGGAGTTTGAGGTATTGACAGAAAAGGTCCCTGGGCATTTAATATGGAAAATTATCATCTTTGGCCCTTTTACTATTCACATTTGTCAAGTTAGGTCCTCATTATTACTTTTGGAAATTCACAAGTTCAACCCCTCAACTTTTCCCTAATTACAATTTTGGTCCTTGTGATTTAACACCTAATAAAACCAAACGGACCTTAGTATTTTTTATAAACCAAACAAATCCAGCCCAACACCACATGGCCCAACACCAACCAGCCCACCCTACCCTTTGTATAAATAAAACAAACACCCCGTAATTCCCTTCTTCGTCTTCCACCTCACACCCCCACCTGTACCTCCACCTTAAACCACCACCTCACCCCTTCCAGCTCATTACCTAATCTCACCCACTCTCCACCACCTCTCTTTTCAATACCCTGCCACAATTAATGCCATTCCCACCCAAAACCACTACTGTTCACATACTACCCACAGTATTGATGCAAAACCACTCAACTTGGTCCAATCTTCAACCAAACTTGTCCCTTACACTTCCAAATACTCCCAAGAAGCTTTAATTGCATCAGAACTGCCTAAATTCCACGTGGAGCATTTTGGCGCCAAATTGTGTTTAAATGGTCAAGATCAGTTTGACTCAATCAATGGCTTGGATTGGAAGTGGGAAAAGATATTTGAGCAAGATGGAGTGTTTCAAGTCAATAAATACAGAGGAAGAAGCAAAAGAAGAAGTATCACAATGTAGATTTAGGTTGTGATCACTGTAGCTTAAATTAACTTAGTTGTCACTAGTAGTGTAACTTTAAATTTCTGTTTCAGTTGTTATTTACCTTTGCAAAAATGTAATAACATACTTGGTTTTATCAGTTTCAATTTATCTTTCAGTTTTCAAAGTATTCTTACTTTGTCCCATTTTTCTTTCATGTCATTTAAATACTGTTAATGGTTGTTGTTTAAAGATCTCTTAAACACTACTTAGCTCTCAGTTAGCTATTGCAAGATTTCAGATCTTATTTAATCAACAATATTCATAAAATAGAAAATCATAAAAAATAGTGAAAATGGAAATTGAAATGAAGAAGACTGGTTCTTGAAGGTATTTACAGGATGGTTCAGGTTCTTGGGAGTACCAGGGTTGTAGAGTCTCATGGTAGACTGTAGGAAAGTAATTAGGCCCTTGTTCTTTGGAATTTAGCATGAGCCACTTGTAAGCCCTTTCTAAACCCTCTTTGTAATTTTACTGTTCCATTGTTCAATTTGTTTAAATCCTGTTTATTTATGTTCCAGTGTTGTTAGATAATGATAATCTAGTGTAAAATTGTTAGTTTGTTAATTAGATATCATAGTTGCTAGTTGGTAATATTTTCAGTGGAAATAGCTTAGTTGTGATTATCTTAGTAATAGTTGTTAATTACTGTACAATTGTGTTCATTTGATCCAATAACATCTGTATCAAGTGATTGGAATCAGTTTCATGGTTTAATTTGTGGATATGTAACACTAATCTAGATAGCAACCTTGCTAAGGACTGTTTGGATCAAGCTGCTTCTGTGGATTAATGATTGTTTTTGTTCTAAAAACTTGTTGCTACATGTTTATCTAGGTCACATAAACTCAAAACAGTCATAATACTTAGGTCTTATTAGTGTAAAAGTCAACTTAGTGTGTAATCCTATCTAGTTTGTTTAACTGTTAAAGTAATTAGTCCCATAATCATCAATATAGATTAGATGTTGTTACTCTAGCTTAATTTAGCCTTAGTATAGCTTATCTTAACATAAGTAATCAGTAAAGTTAGATTCAAGTTCATTTTAGTCAACTTAGTGGCATAACTTGAAAAGTCAAATTGCTAGTTTTCAGATTTTTACAAAAGTTCCAGGATTTTTAGTGATTTGTGTATTTGCTTTCATGGATTGAAATCTGTTCCTAGTTATAGCCCCCCACCTCAACTTTGTGTTCCTACCCTTGTTATAATTTTAGGAATTTTGTGTGGCCCCCACCATCACCACAAACTTACCTGCAGGGCAGACTACTGCTCTGTCTCAGCAGTTACACCACCACCACCACCACTTGGTGGTGGTTTTCCAGCCAAACCAGTGGGTCCCACACCACAAAAGCAGGTTCTCCCAACCCCCCTCCTGGTAGGTAACAACCATTGACCCTTAGTTTGACCCCAAACCCAGTGGACCCCACTTAATTTTGCTCCCCAAGGTTGTCCCAAATCTGTCTCAGTAACAACAATAAGCAAGTGCTTATTGTTGTTGTGTGGCTTATTTATTGAGCTTATTTGATTGAATCATACTCATACATGTTCAACTAACTCAGGGGAACCAAGTTTTACCAAGGTGGGATCCACTTCAGCTCAGTAGAGCTTATTTGCTCATTAAGTCAACTAAAGTCAACTGTCTAGGATATTAGCTTATAACTAGCTTATTATTAAGTTCTAAATTAATTGTTTTTACAAAAGTTAGTTATTTTTAGGTATAAAATAGGTTGGTAAAAGAAAATTCAAGAAAAACAAATATAAAAATAAGTGATAGTTTCTATTTAATTTAATTTAATTTTCATTTTCATTTTTAGATTTTAATTAAGTAAGTTGTGTTTTTATATTTTAAATAATTTCATCTTAGGTTAAAGTAAGTATAATAATTTTTTCAGATTTTAATTTTGTCTTTTAGTATTTATTATAATTAATATTAGTTTATTTAGTAATTAATCAATAAATAGGTTTTAAATAGCATAATTACTTTTTATATAGCAACACCTAGTTTTTATATTTTTTTATAGCTCTTATAAGTCATAAAATAGTTTTATAAATTTTTTCATAATTTTCTAGATTAGTTTAATATTATTTGTAATTTAAAATAGTTAATTAGTATAAATAATATAAATAGTTTTTAATTAATAAGAAATTCATAAAAAGACAAAAAGATTTATTTTTATTTTTTATACTTTCTTCAAGTTCTATTTTAGGTTTAGAAAATATTTTTATAAGTTTTTAGTTTAATTTGTAGTATTTATAATTTTCTAATTAAATAGTTAAATAGTTATTAATTAAATAATTAATAATAAATAATATAATAATCTAAAAAATAGTTTTCTTTTTAATTTAATTTTATTTTAAGTTTAAGTTTATAGAATTTTCAATTTTAATCCTTGTAGTTTATTTTTCCTTAAAACTCACCTTTTTCTCAGTACGCAGTCGCGTCTGATTTTAAATTGGTGAACGTTTAAACGTTTTAGATATCTAGGTTTTACGTAATCGTTTTAATAGTTATTTTAAGTTATAAAACCCTAGTTAAACACACACACACACTTTTATACCTTTCCTGTTCACATTCACTAATCACAGATTCGTTTTTAATCATCACAACCTCGTTGGGACATTACGACCCGGGAAAACACTGTATTCCTCGGAAGCATTCGCCTCGGCTGTTTGACTATTACAGTTGGCCATTCACAAGTGGCTGATCAATAATTATCTGACCGTTTGAGGCGAATCAGTAATATTAGCAACTCTTGATTACTCTTTTCATCCAATGATAATCACACTACATAGTGATTCCGTGTACTCTACTAGCGATAATTAGGCGAAAATCCACAAGTGAGGTATCATGTTCAATACAGGCATCCCGTGTACGCTTGATCATATCTTTATGTCTCAAAACTAATTCAAGCAAAAGTGTTGATCCATCACTTTTGGAGTATTTTGTTGCATATTGAAACACAAAAGTGATTTCAAATTATACACCATTTAATACATGTTGCAATCCATTTTATACACCTTGATAGTCTTAAAAAAAAAAAAAATAAATAAATAATAAAATAAAATAAAAAATGACCCTCTCAAAAGGGTATATCTTAAAACTTAAGTCTATCTATTTCATCATATTCCCCAATAATTAATGAACATGCATATCAAAAATTGAAAATTAACAAAAATTAAGTCAAAATCTAACCTATTACTGATCTATTGGAAATTGATAAAAATAAAAGTCAGACAACAATAATTACAGGTAAATGAAAACATAAACAACAACATACTTACAAAATGTTCATGATCTTAACTAAACAAACACAGTTATACCAAAACTATTTCAACTAGTACATTGTTGTCTATTCTCTTAACTCTTTAAAGACACATTTCATAATCACCCTTTGGAAAGTTTTTTTTTTTTTTTTTTTTTTTCAGAGACCACCTGTTTCAACCAGTACATCTCGCCCCAGTAACCTTAATTGTGCGGCTGAGTTTAAAATACATCCAAAGACTAACCGAAGGTGGGTAATACTGTAATAGATATGTATTATAAGTTGGACGGTGAGGATTTTAGGAACTATATCATTTGGAGAATTCATGTTTCTTCTAATTGAAGAGCTAAAAGTCGGAAGGAGGCACGGCCATTTGTTTACATCGGTTTGATCGTTATAACTATGTTTAATCTTTCAATGACGATCGTTTGTTTATCTTTTGTTATGGAAGGCTAAGCATTCCCGTGCTTGCCTAGTTATGATTTATGAATGAATTTGTATTAATGACATGATTGTTACGTTTATCTAGCTTTGCATCTCTTTCTTTATTCAAGAAAGGATGATTTTATAGAGAATGATAGTAAGTTTTTTGCAAGTTTTATCAGAAAAGAGATATGTGGTGGGGGTACAAGACATTGACGGAACTGTATATGAGGTAGGGAGACCGGATGAAAAAGAAAGGTATTTCTTCAATTCTCAGTCATATTTTTCGGCCAACAATATAGGGAGCTGTTTGATGGTAGCCGTGGAGATTTGTTAGGACTTAGGTGTTTGGATTTGGGTTTCAAATTTATTCCGAGACCACATATTGCAACAATGGGAAAAAGGTTTTTGCTTGTGTGTCGTAAAGTAAGAGCAGAAATACAAGCATAGTAAAGGTTGTAGCCAAGCCCATTTCCGAGGGTTCTTTTGTTTTCAGGTTGGTTGGAGGTAACTATGATGTAGTGTTTTGTGTGTGAAGAGAAGTTAAGGATGAGAAGATGGTGTTGTTTGTGCTAGGTATATATATAGGGAAATATGGGTTGATGGAAATGAATCAGTGACTAAAAGAAGTATACATTTGTGTTTCTTTAGTATTGATCTTGACCCTTTATTTGAAAGTGTGAATCCGGATCGATGAAGTGGACGGCTGAAAATTCATACTACTATATACACAGGATGGCTCCGAATTAATGCATGGATACCTACCTAGTTGTGAAGCATAAATGAAAAGAAAGTTGAGTAAATGGTTTCAAAAGAATTAAAGGCTTATCGTAAAAATTGATGTTACATAAATTAAAGATTCGCGTAAAGCAATAATAAAAACTAATTGGATGATTAACAATTTACGCAACAATTATTCGACTAGACTCAGCATCTTTTGTTGGACATGCACCATCCAAGGACCATAATTCGAAGGCAAACAAAAATACACTAGTCCATCATTCCACAATTCGCAATGCTTGTAATAAACTCCGTAACAACCAAATAACAAAAGAATTGCGCACACAAGATGAATCATGTACCGTGACATCGTGTTACTGTTATACGTATATTACATCAAGTTCTAATCATTGAAGCCCAAGATATTACAGGAAGGATACATACAAATGGTGCCGAAATCAGATGGAAAAAAGAGTAATTAAACTCACAAATTCGACACTTCTAATAGGATGATAACTCTTTTGATATAAGATTAAACCGTATACACCCGATAGAGAAGCACTCATAATAAATCAATTTAACAGAAAATTTCCCATGGATCTTTCTAGTAGAGTAACACGCTTTAGGATGACAGTTGGAACCTGCCACTCGGCTTTTTTCTTCTCCATCCCTGTTATAAAAAGAAGAAAAACAATAAAGAAAAACGTTTAGCTGTCAAATAAAGCCGTACAGAATATTTGACGTGACAATCTTGATTCCTTTACTTGTGAACATGTTGTATAAACAGGTCAAATCAAAATTTTAGTTGAAAAGAGAAAGGGTCAAACGGATTAAAAATCGTCCAAAAGTAAGTTAGATGAAAACAAGAAATCGGGAAAAGTGAAACTTACAAAAGCAGCATAGTACACAAAGGTTAGGCCGGCTAGAACGACAAATGCGATTTGGAATATGTTATACCTGTCAATGGGATATCAAATATGAGTAAATATATAAACAAAAAAAACACGTTCTGGAAGGAAGGGATAAAAAAACGTGACTGACTTGTATAAGTATTTGATTCCACGAAGAGATTGCAAAGTATGACCAAATATCTCTTGGGCGGCCGTAGCTTGAGCGTAGTATGCAAATGCAGTTGAACAGAACTGGATCACACTGAAACCACCAAAAGTAGATGGTCATGACCAACGTTCAAGTACTAGACCACATAACCAGGTGATTTATAAATAATAGCTACCCGAAAAGTAAGGACGAAAAAACCATATTAAACAACCATAAGAAGTGTTGATTTATAAACTAGGAGCTAAACTCACCATCTGAAGGAGTAGGTATACAAAAATAAAAATTTAAATCAACTTACCTGATGGAGCAAAGAAGAATGAGACCCACGTTAAATAGGAATGAGTTCATGAGAGTAGCTCCCCACCTGTAAAACAGTTTCACAGGTTAATAATCACAAGATATTCGTATGGCCAACGTCATAAACAGTGAATGTAAAATGAATATATTAGAGTTAAAATTTCATTACTTCATTGGATGGATGGTGATAAACACTAATCTCAGACCAAGCATCATTGCCCCAGCAATAACGGCAAGCAGAAGGTAAAAGCAAAAGAATGCAAAGGCAGCAGTACCCAGAAGACCTGATGATGTATTACTTGGTCAATGAAGCACGAATGTGTTTATCATACACACAAACACACACACAAGTGTGTGTATGCATTTAGATTATAATGCGTAAAAGAAGAAAAGGGAGAGAAATAGAAAATTACCCCAAATATCATCCAACTTTATGAAAACCTCATTTAAGAATGGAGAAAGTGGAGGGTCGATCAACAAATATATCACGATGTGTGCAACCCAAGCTATTGAAACAATCAACCTAACATGAAGACAGAGTCAGAATGCATTCCAACAAATATAAGAGAAGGTACGAAAAGCATTCCAAATATAAGACATGTATTATAAATGATGAATTCGGAATTTAGTCTGCTGGCTTTCACCAACTCCTACATGGCTACACATAGTATAAATTCGATTTTCCTCTTTCCTTGAGCCTGATTGTTAAAATTGAAGAAGTATATAAAAAACCGAACTTGTCTTATATTTTCAACAAATGGTACCTACAGCGATATAAAAGGGAAGTGGGACATACTAATACAGAAAGAGGCCTAAAGCAAAAATAAAATGAGTAGCTTCAAGTACTGAAGTTTTAAATGGTTTCTATTAACAGTGTAATATCTTTGGTTTGCTGGATATTCTCCAACAAGTATAACTTGGTACATAAGGGCAGTAATACTTCTTAAGCTTTCATTTATTTGAATAACAAATGACAAAACAAGTTCAGTTGAAGATTCGCATACTAAACATGACAAGCAAAAAGCCTGGTAATAGGATCACTTACCCAAAGACTCCAAGTATCAGCTTTAAAAGATAGCCAAGAACAGTCATAGCCCAGGTAGTCTCTGCCTGAATAAATTAAAATGTATTACAGCAGGTAACTAGGAAAGAGTAAAATACATCAAGCAAGGTGATTCTGAGCACATGTTTATTACCTTTTCTCCTTGAGGATACATCTCCTCTAGAGCATTCACGTCCTCCTCCAAAAGAATCAACTCCTGAAAGATAGATAAACATAACCTTGAAAATCAACTAATGATCATATTTAGATCTAGAAAAGAAATAAACCGTAAAATACGATCAGACTTTAAAACCATGAGATATTCCTAGGCTCCACGCAGCTAAGGGTTTTGGCATTGATTCTACTCCTCTCAGGTTATATAAGACCGTCTCAGTGCCATGTCTCTGTTTTGTTTTTCTATATGTTGTTAATATTTTGACACCTAAGAAGGATAATTTGATAAGGCTATCATATTTGTTTCGGAACACTTCCCAACATAGTGAATTCAGCATCTAAATATTCTAGAAAATGATTCTCGCAACTGTATAGTTATTGGAATATGTTCCAAATAGGTGCCATCATCAAAAGCTCATCACTTTCCAACATATTTCTTTACGCTGCTAAACAAATTACAGTCCCGCTTCTTCACATCATATATGCAACACAAACCAATGGCCTTCAGAGTACTGCAGGGTCATTCCTATCTATCTGTAAGTTACTTTCCTTCCCCTACCTTCGACAGCAGGAGAGGACATCTAACGAATTTTTGTATGTGACTAAGTGATGAAAAAAGCACGCATATTCGATGCAACATACAAACAGAACATGCCACCTATATTGCAATTAGTTCCTATAGTCAATAGAACTTTCAGGAAAACATACCTTTTCTACAGCTTTCATGTTTTTACGCCATTTCCTTCCTTTTGAACCACTTCTTTCTTCCTGATGAAGTGCATCAGCCGCCTTCTTCAATTCTCTTGCTTTTTTACCAAGTTCTGTTGCTTCCTGAACAATTAAAATAACAGACCAAAACATTAATGTCTATCTAAAATCATTCGCGCATAATGGGATTTATAAACAGAAGAGCATAGGGACTACCTTGATATACTGTGATCTAGTAATCACTGCTTTTGGCCGCCTTATAAATGCAAATATAAGCCCCAGTGGGAGGCAAGCAATGCCAACCCCGCCAAATATCTAATTATGAAAAGACAAAGCTTTAGAGTTATGCAGCAAAACGACACAGTATCACATGCTATTCTGAAACACCTACTAGTCTTAACTTCCAATGAACTAAACTCAGTAAGAGCCTAAGAACTATCATGAGTTCAAGAAATGAACTTACAGCGAAAAGAACGGAGCCAACAATTGTAGTGAGAGCAACAATATATTCTGGAAAAGTAGAGCGTTGGGTCCACGTTGTCTCTGATGAAGGACTAGCATCATAGGCAGAACACTGTAATTCATATAAGATAGATATAAGAACTAGAAGAATTGAGCAAAGACCGTGGGGCAGAACACCAAAGCAACTGACATATATAAAGGAACACGTCATACATTTCCATTTGCGCGTCCGTTAACAACACACGGTTGACCACTAGAAAACTGGAAGGTATTTGGGAATGCCATTGTCGAAGAAGACAGGTGTCTAACAGTGAAGTCAACTTTTCCAATAACACCTAGCACATGAAATTGATAGAACTTAGCAAAAACCGTTCAACTTGCAGACTTCATTTCAATATAATAAGCAGTACGACGCACCAATTCAACAACATGTAATAGAGTGATGACATATGAATAATTTACACAAGGCAAACCAAGACAATGTCTAGACGCTTATATGCCTACGCAACAAGGCACACTTTCAAAGGAGTTTAAACGTATGGGTTAAGACCTATATATATATAATCATCTATCCTACGATAAGTATACGAAAAGCAAATGCACATTAATTTTTGTTACAGCCCTGCATAACCTAATGCTTCGGAGTTCTGTACAGTGCACATTGTACCTAGTTGCGTGAGGAGCCACAAAGATACAAGACAAACCTCTTACTTGTCTAAAACAGTAAACCTACTAAACTAGTCTTTCCTCTTAAGTTGCAATTGATCATACGGGAAAATATTTCTGGTAGGAACACAATTTAATAAGTGGGAATACTAACCGTATAAAATTCCGAGCACTAAACCACAAACAATCGCCATAGTTCCCACCCACAGCAATGCACTTTTAACCCTCTTGCCAACAGTCCTACAAATAAGAACAATGGTAAGCATAAAAAACACGTGTTCAAAGTTTTATATATACTGTACAACTCTTTCAATTCCGTAAAGAAGATCCATTTCAGCTATTTAGGTCAAACAACATATCTTCCACTTTTATCTAATTATATGTTCAAGAGTCCTTAAAAACTTTCTCAATTACTCACTAATACATTAACATTCCAACAAATACTCCCCATTCAGACATTTACATTTACATACAAGTGCCACTTAATCAATTTGACCCTCAAGTCATCTACACCCCTTTTCAGACATCTACATTAAGAGGTTGTTTGGGTCACCTTATTTTCGGGCTTGTGGCCTTATTTAAATCTCATAAGCTCAGAATTTCTCAGCATACGAGCTTATCAAGTTGAGCTTCTGGAGTTATATAAGCCATAAGCTCATAAGCCAGAAAATCTGAGCTTATGAGCTTTTCCAAATTCACATAACCCCATAAGCCCAAATAATACACTAAACCAAACAACCCCCTAAAACTTCAGCAAAACCTACCAACGGCACATTTCCTATTCATAAAGCGTAACATAACAACATATCGTATACTCACAACACTTTAAGCAGCACTAAACTCCATTTCCCCAAATCCATAAACTTTTCAACACTTTTACATAATATAAACGCGGTCAGGTAACATAGTTGTAATTATATAGTGTGAACTGACGTAAAAGCTAAGCACTATATGCGCGTCCCGAAACGTCAACATTTATTCTTAACTACATGTAAACGTGCCAATTAACATAGTTGTATCCGTAATTATAAACACTAAATGCGCGTAAGTCGTAACAATATAAACTGACGCACGTCCCTAGACATCAACATTTATTTCTAACTAAATATAAACGCGTCACGCAACATAGTTGTATCCGTAATTATAAACAAGCGAACAATAAACTATTAGGGCACTATTTTCTAAACAATTATAAACGCGGTTGGTAACATATGTAATTATAAAGTGTAAACCGACACACAAAAGCTAGAAACTATACGCGTCTGGTAATTATAAAGTGCACATTCACCTAAAAGCTAGAAACTAAACGCGCCTCCCGAAACATGTACTAACATTTATTCCTAACTAAACATAAACGCGTTAGGTAACATAGCAGTATCTGTAATTATAAAGTGTAAACCGTCGCAAAAGCTAAAAACTAAATGCGCCTAGTAGTATCCATAATTATAAAGTGTAAAATAACACTAAACGCGTCGCCATCTAACTTTTATTTTTAATAGGCAAGCAAAAGCTAGAAACTAAACGCGCCTCCCGAAACAAGTACTAACATAGCAGTATCTGTAATTATAAAGTGTAAACCGACGCAAAAGCTAGAATCTAAATGCGCCTAGTAGTATCCGTAATTATAAACGCGTCGCCATCTAACTTTTATTTCTAACTTAATATAAACGCGCCTCCCGAAACATGTACTAACATAGCACTATCAGTAATTATAAAGTGTAAAATAACGCGCGTTAGTTAAATACATAAAAAAATACATCAACGCACTTATCCTGATCGCCAAACATGTAACTAACTTTTATTTCTAACTAACTAAATAAAAATTATAAAACGCGCATTAAAATAACGCGCTTAACGCACTTATCCTGATCGCCTTCGTAATAAAACATAGCAAACGGGATAACAAAAAACACAAGCACGGCATCCACAATATAAACCACAAGCCAAAGCTCCTTCATCGGGAGCGTGAGGTTACACGCGCCGTTATAAACCGCGTGCTGGCACGCCTGCCTGTTCGCCACGTCAGCAGGGAGCATGAGGATTGAGATAGCGGAGACTGAGAGGCCCAAAACGACGACGAATTTGGGGAAGTAGGCTTGGTTTTTGTCGTCGGGGTGTTGGTAGTTGATTAGGAGGTAGAGATTGAATATGAAGACGAGGATTGTTACGACTATTGCTACGATTACTAGTGCTAGGTTGAAATCCCCCATTTTGGATTGGTATGAATTGAATTTTAGGGCTTGTAATTTAGATCTGGGTGTAAATTGGGGGGAATGCGGAGTAAACTAAAGAGTATGGTGGAACAGGCTGGAAATAGATGGACCCAATGATTTGATTAATTTGACTTTTTTTCTTTTCTTATTACATTGGACTTTTACTACTATGGGAATAAAATTGAACCAGATTTTTAATCGGTGTTAGGTTTAATTTGAAACCGAATGAAAATATTTAATCAGTGGTCGGTTTAGTGTATAGTTTGATAAAAGTATAATCGAACCTAAAAAACCGAATATTTATATATGGGTTTTGCTAACCAATGCTCACTAGGGCTGAGCAAATGATTCAAACGGACCGGACCGATCGAAGGACCGACCGAGATCGGACCGGACTGACCACATTCGGTCTCGTCCTCGGTCTTTGCTTTTTGGCTAATTCGGTCCTTGGTTTTTAATAGGTGTTAGGTTTTGTTTGAAACCGAATGAAAATATTTAGGGTCCGTTTGGTTTGTACACGGGTTTAGGATTTTGATTTAATGTAGTAAAGAAAAAATATATTATAAAAAGATATATTATTATTTTATAAATTTATATGTAAATTTAATATTATATTAATTATATTTGAATGTATAAACAGATAGAGATAGAGAGAAAAAAAATGTGAGCCCTATAATGCATTCAATCCCCACCATTTATCTTAGGATTTGAGGATGGTAGATTTTGAAGGTGTGAATCCAAATTTTAAATCCTCTCTTCGATACCAAACAAAGATTTTAATGTGCCTTTGAGTCTAAACCCACCAAATACCCCCTACCAAACGGGCCCTTAATCAGTATTCGGTTTAGTGTATAGTTTGACAAGAATAGAATCAAACCGAAAAAACCGAATATTTATATATGGGTTTTGCTAACCAATGCTCACTGGGTAGAGGTTAAGGTGTAGTTAATGAACAAAAACTTTCTTTATTAACCAAAATATAACTAAATACACATTAAATAAACTTATAAATTACTCCATCCGTCTCAAAATTATTGTCATGAGTGAGAAAGCACTAAATTTAATAAAATTGGGACCCTTATAAATCTCAACCACTCAAAGAGAATATTCTCCTAATATATTCTCTAGTTTTTACTAAAAGTGAAAAGTGGACAATCTTTTTGAGATAGCCAAAAATGGAAATATGGACAATTATATTGAGACGGAGGAAGTACTATATTTGAACATGATTTTCACTTAAATGAATTAAAATATTCCTTTTATAATCAGATTAACTCATGCCCACTGGGCAAAAGTTAGCAAAACCCTTTATATGTATACTAAAAGATTAAATTATACATATAGTTTTATATCATACTAGCTTCAAGGGCCGCCTAGCTCTATGAATTCGTTTAGAATAATAGAGAATGGAAAACAATTGATACGTCTTATATAAACAAAAAACATAGTCGAATGTGAAACTGCTAAAATAAGGAAGAAAAATGATACAACTGGTCCAATATGTAAAACACTTAAAAACAGGTGAAATTCTTCCTTATAGACAATGTCGTTTGTGAAATTGTCGTAGTATGTAAAAAAAATAAATAAAAAAAATAAAAAAATCCTCGATACATATTGTTAAAAAAAATAAAAAGTAAACTGATCACAAGATAGCTTTAAAGAGCATAAATGGTTGAAATCCCCCAATTTAATTAATTAGGGCTTGTAATAGTAGTGTAGATCTGGTTTTTTTGGTTTAAAAGAAGGTGGAGACTGAGTTAACGAAATAGTGGTGGAACTAGGAAAAATGATTTTGGGGATTTTTTTTAAAAAAAAAAATTAAACTTGTTTGGTTTTTTCAGACTTTTCAAACAGAACTAGGCCCAAAAGTAGTATTTGATGGAGTTGAAGTTAAATTTGGACAACAAGGACAAAAAGACGAAGTTGATCAATGTATTTTAAACTTTTTAAGGAATAAGAGTAGGGGTGTGCATTATAGACAGTGGAGTAGTGGACCCGACCTAACCGAGAAACTGGACCGAACCTGATGACGTATAATACGGATAGCAGGTTTACTGGGCGGGACTGTATTATACAACGAGGCTTAGACCGCTCTACACACAACTGGCAAACAGGTTGGATATCGCCAAAGCCCAAGCTATACGCAAGGCACAGCCCAGACTAATAAGGACGCACACGGATCACCCAAGCGGAATTCCTGAAGTAAGCTCACGAATCGCCCTACAGTCCAGAAGGTGATCCTCGTCCGCAACCATCGATTAAGTTCCGGACCCTTGCCCGACAAGGGTCCCACTTCGACCATTACAACAATATGCGAAATGCTAGAAAACCCTGGCACTCTGACTACCTATAAAAGGCAACCTTAGTACACATTCGCGAGGTATGACTTTCTCACTCATCCCAATACACACATATATTTCTCTAACAACATGAGGACTTACTCTCACGCTGTAGCTTAATAGTTGGGTCCGTTCCTACGGTAAGACTAACGGTTTACCTTTATTTGTGCAGAAAATTCAATCAACTACTTGGATTAGTGCATAAACCACACAACGGACGATCCATCAAGGACAACCCATCATGGACTAAACCCAATCTTAACCCATTCACACTTTTTGCACTAACAGAACCGTATCGACCAGACCAGACTAAAACATATTTTGGTCTATTCCATGGTCGACCCTTTTCTTTATTTTGGTTTTCGGTTCATTCCGGTTAGGTCTTATGCACAAATGACTATTATGCCTTGTTGGACCGGACCGACCGATGGGTACCCGAACTTAGACTGAATATTTCAGTACAGTCCTTGGTCCGGACTTTTGGACCAAATCGGTTTTCGGTCTTTGTCGGTCTAGCCCGATTTTTAAACCGTGCTCGACCTTAAATACAAGTATTGATGATCACAAGTTTTTTCTAAGATCTAAATCCTATTTGAATCATGTTTTATGTATGGAAAAATATATAAAAATTGGAACTTAAGTTTAAAAATGATATTTTAGACATTGGTAATTTTTAAGTTTTAAAGGATAAAGAAAAAACATTTGTGCATTAGGGGTGTCTTTGGCGTGGAGCATTTAGGAGAATTTAGGAGCGGTGATCGTGAGTGGTGAGCGTTGTGATTTTTAATGCTCGTTTGTCAAACAACAAGTAGCTTTATTTGTTTTTTCGGATGCTCATTCTTCAACGCTCCGTGAATTAGCATTTAGGAGCGTTGAGCATTTAGGAGCTCTTTTACACATTATGATTACACCTACCGTTACGTTACAAACGTTTTTAAAGAAAAAAATTTGTTACTGCTCAGAACTACTGCTAAATGCTAGTAGTATATTTGCCAAACACACCCTATATGTAGTGGAGATAGAATTGAATTTTACTACTGTACTACTTCATTTTAACAAGCCCAAAGACAAAGCATGTCATACGGATGTTTGTTTAAGCTTTATTATTTGCTAGTTTACAAAAAAGAAAAAAAAAATATTTATTTTTAAGAAAATATTGAACCTATCCCTAACTTATAAGACACTAGCACGATACCCCGCAAGTTGCAGTGGCTTGTACCATGTGACTAAGGTTTTCCACCCAATCATGGTTGTTATTTGGATTCATGATTTATGTTTATGGCTAAAATCAAACAAAACAATATCAAACTCATTAACGTATGTTATCTTCATTATATATCGAATTTAAACTTTACAATCCGCTGCTTTACAATTAATGAATTAAACCAATGCTTCTTACAAATCACGTAGTACTAAGATAACAACTAAACATATAGTTTATTCATCACGACCAGGAATCTCTTTCTCACGCAAACTCACCATGTGCTCCCGTTCCAAAACCTTTTGCTCTCATTCCAATAGCTTTGCCTCTTGTTCCAATACCCTTTTCTCGACAGAGAGAGCAGTGTCCCATCTATCAATCATGGCCTTTTCCATTTTTCTCCAATCCTTAGCCATAGAAATTTCCTTACTCGCCATAGCAAATTCCTTAATCGCCGAAGCATGGTTCTTTTTGTTCAACTCGTTATCATAATTCAACGCATCCTTGTTCCGTCTAATTAACTCTTCCTCAAAAAAATACGTTCTTTTTATACTCCACCACGCTCTTTTCACGCCCCACCACGCGCAATTCACGCTCCCCCACAGCACTTTCATGCTATTCCACTGCAACTTCACGCGCCTTAAGTTCTCATGCTCGGCCACAACCCATTCACGCTCTTCTACTGCATCTTCACGCATTGTGACGTCCATTCATGCGCCTATTGGCACATTTTTAACGGGATCTTTACAGAAAACTCCTTTCTAAAATGGATAAGATATCTTTAGTTAGTTTAGTTATTGCGATTGAGGGTATTTACCATCACTTAATAGTAGTCGTTATTGGGTTGATTAGATTAGATTTAGGGTTTGTTGAGTTGTCATACTTAATGAAATATTGTACGAAACTGTTTGTATCTCAATTTTTCCGAATTTTAGCATTATTGCAATGAGGGATTTTTTGTTTCAACCGTCACTTATAGGCTTATGTTCTTTTTACTTAACGGCTAAAGTAAATAAACGGTAAATGGATAACGGAAGAATTTTAACTCTGTTTCCCTTTTTTACGAAAAGTTCTTTTGTGATTTTATGGAAATATTTTACTTCCCCTACTCTCTGTGTGTCTGTTTGGTTTATAATAGAGTTAATAACTGAGAGGGTCTATTGGCTTTTGGATATTTGTTTGGTAGGAATTGGGGAATTTGAGTTTAAGAGATCTCACGGATTTTGTTATGTGTTTGGTTAGGACTTTGGGAATAGTCTTTGATATTCATACTTTGTTTTTTAACTTATATTCATTTCTATCATTTTTTTAAGTGTTTAGATGAGCAAGTTATGTTGCTATCCTAATTTTTTGGTTTTGTAGTTTAGTTAAAGGACTGATGTTATTGGTAGTTTAATTCCAATTTGTTTTGCTATTAAGAAATCCTTTTACAAGTTTGCAACTACCCTGACTGGCTTGTTATATGATAACTCGTTTAGGCTCATTTTTTAAAAGTTCAATTTTGTGATACATGCTTTAGTTCCTACCTGAAATATATAGTCAAACAAAAGTCAATGCTGACTTTTGATTTGAAATGATGATTTTGTTGAGTGTTTGGTTAGGAAATATTAGTTAAATGGCAAAATCTATCTTCATAAATAAGTCAATTTTCATAACTATTATTTGAATAATTTTTTGTTAATTACTTTATAAAGGATTGAGTAGGAGGTGTTATAGAAAAAGGGGAACATGTAGAAATATTCAATTTTTTAATTAAAAAAAGTTGTTAAATTAATATAACAAATAACAGAATGGTATATGATTTCAACTTTTCTAATGAATAGTGTTTAACAGAATGGAATCCCACAATTCTTTAGAAGATTCAACATTCTGATAAATGTCAAAGAGAGAATCAGACATACCATTGAGAATTAAACCTCTGCATACATAGTCATCATTCTCTCATTTGCTTCTTTTCCTTATTTGTTCCACAGTAGCATCATCCCCATGATCTTCAGGAATAGCAGTGCTAAGAACATACACCACATTCATGCTTGATAGCAAGAAGTGCATCTTCTTTTGCCATCTTCTGAAATCAACACCTTCAAATTTTTCCAATTTGGAAAAGTTAGCAGCCATATGCCTCATAGCAGCAACCATTGATTATCACAAAATAGTTTACTTTGATTGTTGGAGGTTATGAGCCCAGAACAGGGTGGAGATAATCAATAGCCTAACTACGTACCAATTAAGGTTACCGGATATCACTTGGAATCGTGTTATCACTTTCCAAAGTAAACTATTCGACCCTAATGCCTGGGTATCACGAATATCTACTTGGGATAAGACCAAATGTTTGTTAATGATTTAGGCACAAATCAATAACCATTTGCGTTTAAGTGTTGTATGTTTTCTGTCTATCCTTCATGTTTTATTTGATTTCCTATTTATAGGAAGATACTCATGGCTAGTCAAATGGAATTATGAGAATTAATCGGCCCATTAATCTCCACATAATTATCCCCATTATAGCCTAAAATAGTGGTTACATGACCTGTTAAACGAGGTCATGAGTGCATATGTAACTGCCATTTGAATAGGTCAAATCAGTTACATAATCATACAGCACTCTATCAGCAGAAACTCTGCTTATCAGCAGGATCCTGACACTAGTAGCAGGAACCATCAGTAGGAACCAACACTCAGCAGGAACCATCAGTAGGAACCAGCACTCAGCAGGAACCATCATAACCACTATAGAGTCAGGGGAATCAGTGACTTGATGGGTGTACACTCCGTACCTCCAAACCCATTTCCAAGTATGATTAGATCCCTCAAGTGTACTAAATTTTCTAATATGATAGAACACATATATTTTACTTATGTACCTGATATAAGACTACAACACTTAAATCAACACTCATAATCCTTTGAATTTAATATTTTCACCCGTTGGGCATGAGTCACAAAATTAAGCCATTTCATGAGTAAATGGTACTCATTAGTTTCTCTTAGTTTTACCATTGCTTTAACCCGTTAGACTAGAAAGATTCACAAAATTTGACATATTTTATATGTAAATGGTACTTATAGTTTTAATGCTAATTGACACATTTGCAACTAAAAGGTACTGACATGTGGTTTTGTTCTCTTTTGAACTATAACTAATATTCATTAAAACCATTAAAAACTACACTTATGTTAATTTCAGACAACCACAGTAAGTGTTCATTGCTACTAAGGAATCTTTATCCCAAACATAGTAAGGATGTATGTGTATGTGCAACAGCTAAATGTTCGTATTTGTTTCAGGATGATGCTCCAAAGCCTGGTCAGGGTCCTCGCCCGGGTGGTGTTGCAAGTCTAGATCCTGTACGTACTTGAAGATGGTGTGCTATACTTCTTGGATTTCATGAGTTATCTTTGAGATTTTTTTATTTTTTAATTTAGCTTAATGTTGATTCATGTATGTTGCATTCATAACTTGAAATCAATCTTCAGTTTTATAAGATGATTTTGGTGGTTTAGTTTATAAACAAGTTTTAGCATTTCTTTTACTTGATTTTTGTTGTATTTAATCTTACAGGAATATTAATCTATTATGTATCACATATGAAATCACATGTGATTTAACATATTTATTTATTTTTATTTTATTTTATATTATTTATTTATTTATTTATATTGCATTTGAATAATCACATGTGATATTTATTTCTTAGAAGGTAGTAAGAAACTATAACATGCGATTTTTTTTTCATAAATCACATGTGATTTAACATCATATTTTTTTGCTTTTGAATAATCATATGTGATATTTATATTTTAAAAGGTAGTAAGAAAGTATCACACGTGATTCAAAAATTATTACCAGACACATGTTATATCATATGTGATTTTAAGAAAAATCACATGTGATTTTTTACTAGTTTTTGCTATAAGAAATAATTAATGCATGATCACATGTGATATAAAAATTATTACGAGACACATGTTATATCACATGTGATTTTCAAAAAAATCACATGTAATTTTTTACTAGTTTTTGTAATAAGAAAAGGTACATAGATTTGTAATTTCTTTAATATTAAATAACATGTTATTTGAAAGAACTGAAAAATAAAAAGCCATTAAAGGAAGAAATCACGTGTGATTTTTAACATATCAATCAAATTACACTTATCGACAAAACAAATGATGCCGAGTTCTATAGCTACAGTAAGTGGCTTATTTGGAGACACCAAAACCATGAAAACAGAAGTACAAAATTACAAATTTGAAAGGTGTCATCTACTTAAGAGAATTCGGTTATTTAACAAGTTCCTTGAATTTGACGATGCATTCTAAAGCATGATCAAAATCAGTATCTTTGAGGGCTAAAGTGAAACGGCAGTAGCTTGGGATTCCAGTCCAAGAAGCTCCATTGATGCTTATTATCCTGACCATCAATTACAGATTCCCTGCCACAAAGTAGTTCAAAAAATATCATTCCAAAAGAAAATGAAGATATGAAACATGATATGCAACAATGTCAAATTTCCCAATGAACTTTCATTTTTAAAGTCTTTTAGTGATACTTTAAAGGACATGTCTGAAGTTTGAACATGATACAAATCAATAGCAAGTTTAAGGTCTTAAATAGTAGGCTTAGAAATCATAAATCATATACACTGAGAGAGCCATGATAAGTATACCAACCACACCATGATGACATGGAGTCAATATCTTGAGGATCCTTACTCCATCTAAAGATTGGTTACGGGTCAATATTGGTCCATGAAGCGTAATTTAAAATGACACGCAGTGATAGGGTAATGGGTTATAGTGTCCACGTGAAAGAATATTTACCATTTTTCAGCAGGAAAGTATACAACAAACGGCCTTTATGACACCGAGAATGATATACAATCTGTTCAATGCCTTCATTGAGCGGCGTATCTATCCCCTTAGACACTGTTCCATAAGCAACAAAGAAACTAATAAAGCAAAAAGTACGTTAATAAGAAGGAATTAACTATAGAGAATGAATGGAATCTGATTGTTATCGGATATCAAGACAAGTTACCATATTTGTCACAATGATATGCTACCAGCCTACCAGTAAACCAACATAAAAAATAAGCTTTCCAAAGGCTTTAAAAGCTACATGCAAATAAAAGACAAGAACTATTAGTCAACCCAATCAATATTCTAAAATGCTTATGCAGGAGCAAATTGGTAATTTTGGATACTTTCTACAAGAAGATAAGAATGGCATACCGACTTCAATTTCAGACAGAGTACTTTGAGGCCAAATGTTTGATCCACAGTATGTAGGGTACTTGTGCAGAAAAATGGTAATTTAGTTAGCAATTGCTAATGGGAAAAGGTACTTCTCTTGTGAGCTATTTTAACGATTACTAAAGGGCAAAATTGTGAATCTTACCTTCGGATAAGTGAATCCTCAGTAGTAGGTATGTCTAATATCGGATATGCATATAATGAACCTTTTACCAGATCTACATAACTAGAAAATAACTATCAGATATCTTCTAAAAATGCTCTATCTCAATTTTTACAATCATTTCACACCTAATCATTGTAGCTACATTCAGCTTTGTATTTAACGACTTTCCAAATAAATTATAGAAACAAGATCTAACAACATATTTAACCTGGTTTTCTAGACTCGAGCTTTTCTTTCCCATTGCTCCATCCAAAGTTATACCTTCGTATAATGGGTCAACTACCTCTTTCGATCTCTAGCCTACTTGTGATGAGCGTTTATCAAAACATTAGATTACGAAACTTATAGTTTAGTCAAACAATTTAGCGTTGTCGATTTTTCTTGTACCGTTACAGCTTGTAGTTTGTGTTTGAATTGTATCTCCGTTATTATATGTGTTTTGATAATGTGAAGCACGAGCCAGGAGGTGGCAAAAGACTCACCAGTATTACAGACTATCACATGGCCAACTATCTTACCACCTAAACACTTCACGAAACTCACCATCCTCACGACGACACCAGCTTACGATCTTATCTCCACAACCATCTCATCTCCATGATCCGAACCTGTATACAAATAGAAAAATTAAAAACTAGGGTCGTTCCATGTGAAAATCAGTTGTTCATTTCATCAAACACATGGTGTGCATTTAACTGATAATTTTCTAAAGCATAATTTACATAAAGATTAGATGTAAAAAGCATAAAATTTACTCGTTATTAAATTCAGTTTCTAATTATCAGGTGTTTTTATGCTCGAATGCTTTCACATGATTTCATTTTGATGATGAAGGATCGAAAGAAGATCATATGAATCTAATGATAGCGAATGAGATGTTTAACGAGAAGGAATGATTCTGATGAACAAAGATGCTATCGTGTTTAATTGGATGAACTGAAATTCGGATTTAGGGTTTGATAAGATGATTGAATGGTGGAAGTTGATGTTGAATTGGGGATGAGAGAAAACACACGTTTGTGTGTGTTTTTTTATGAGAGATTAAAAGAGGATTTTTTTTTTTTTTTTTTTTTTTTTTTTTTTTTTTTTTTTATATTTATTTTGTGTTTATATAGTTGACAATTATACCCTTGTAGTGTAAAGTATGTATTTAATCCTAACCATTAGATCATATAAGATGGAGGGTGGAGATTGATCCCTTGGTATGTAGACAAAGTTTGGTCCTCAAATGATCTTAAATCTTAGTATATATATATATAGCTAGACACAGTAAGGGGATTCAATCCCCTTACTTTTTCCTGCCACGTCAGCTTTCTCTCTCCAGCGACCTGCAGGCGATTCAGTGCCCTAGTAAGGGCGACTGATGCGTGGGAATCGCAACAGGCTTTACCTCTCGAGGGATCTTGAGAAGCTTACAACCCCCATCAGGCAGTGTACCTGATCGTTGTAGTATAGTATAGTGACAAGTACCGGGAGATTGATCGTTCAGCTAGGAATAGTGTCGCTAGGATTAGAAAACCTAAATACTAGTTCTAAAGGTGAAGGAAGATTCTTTTTGTATTTTTATATTTTTTAGAAAGCAATTTAAAATCTCGGGTTTGAAGGATTTGGGCGGAATTAGTTGCTAATCAACTAACCCAATACTAAAGATGCAATCAAAATAAAATACTAAAAATGAAAATAAACTAATTATACTAAGGTTGTGAGCAGTAGTTGGAGAAAATGTGTTTACTTAGATTTCACTACTCCCTAGACATCTTTTACACGTTAATTACTTGTTATAATTGCATGGATGACGGATCGTATTCCTTAATACCATTCATGGGGTGGCACACTTAACTCCCCAATTTTATGAGCTCTTATCTCCTCCTACACCATGCCCAACACAACTATAGGGATTGTAAACAGTGGCTCATGCATTAAATACAACCAATAAAGACCTAGTGCGCGTCGGTTCATGTTTCTTAAGACGTTCAAGCATGTTACCAATTGGAGATCTGCCAGTTTTCTTAAGCCTAACATATAAATCATTCATCCAAAATAAGTATAAACAAGTAATCAACATATAATTAACATCTAGGTTTCATTAGATCTAAGCAAACACAAGATAGATCTAGCCTAGCATGATGAAATTAAGACAAGAACAAGATATAGACAACCAACACATAGACATATTGATTGAATTAAAAGAACACTTATCTTGATTACACATGCAAGGTATCAAGGGGTTGGAACCCTTGAAAAACCTGTAAAGTTACACCAAAATCGTACTAGGGTTTCTCCCAAAACTTCTCTCTTTTAAATGTGAAAATTAGAAAACTATATATAGGAAAAGGGGCTGACGGCGTCAAGACAAATCTTGTGACGCCGTCACCTCGCCGCCAAAACTATTCTCGAACTGCCTTGATGTACATTTGACGCCGTCAAGACTTAATCATTTCCAGGCCGTCATGACTTTTACTCTTGACGCCCTACCTTCATGACGCCGTCAAATCTCTTCTGGATCGTCATGGAATTTTGCTCTTGACGCCGTCAGGGAACTACTCTTGACGCCGTCACCTACTGTTCCCAGCATGGAAAATTAAGACTTTGGCGTTTTCTTCACTTTTATGCTCCAAAAACGTCCGAATTGCTTCCTTTTTCAGATTTCTCTCCCAAAGTACCTAAAATCACAAAAGGAACGATTTAGGGCAATATTTGATCAAATAAATTCGGATTCGGGCTTAAATGACCCCCTAAAAACGGATCATTTTTCGCTTCATCAGTGACCTAGGTTTTTTTTTTTTTTTTTTTTTTTTTTTTTTTTTTTTTTTTTTTAACATTTTTAACACAAACTCAAATTTCATTAATAATTAAAAAGTTACATAATAATTCAAATAAAATAAAATACATTACAACACTTATTAAAACATTACAACTCTTATTAAAAACTAATAATCTAGATTAAGTCGTTCCTTGATCGAGTCTTTGATTTCTTGCATTTTTTGCCGTTGTAATGCGGGTAAAGCTGGGTCGATTGGTGTGAGATAGAAGATGAGGTCTTTTTGATGTTTTCTTTCTCGATCAAGTGCAAGTTTTTGTTCTTGCATTGCCAATCTTCTGTCTTCTTGTTCCGCTTTCTTTTGCTGTAGCTCCAATTCCTTATCCCTTTGCTCCAGCTCTTTTCTCTTCAACTCGTAGTAGCCGTCTGCAAGTTCCTGCTTCTTACCCAATGCCATTGACTTAATGCTTTTCCATTTGTCGGCTACCTCTTCTAAATATGAAGACTTGGAATTCTCCGACAATTTCTTCTTAGCCTTAGCTTTCTTTGCGGCATCACGACCAACTAGTCGCACATTTTGAGGGTCTTCATCATCCGAGCCGGTTTCGGAAGTCATTGGTTTTTTTCGAGCTGCATCTTGGTTTAAAAAAACCGGTATCTCATTTTTCTTCCAAGTCGGATGGTCCCTCAGTATTTCCCAACAATGATCCAATGCAAAGGCATGCTTCATCATTATTTCATATTCTTCACATGCTCGTTTATAAACAGTGAGATCATTCCCACCATTTCCAAAATTGGTAAAACAATTGTCGTAAATGGCACAAAATGCACCAACTCTAGGACGAACCCTATTTTTCCACTTGCTGACAATTGAGTTGTACGATCTAGCTTCACCAACCTCTTTCTCAAAGTATGTAATCACTTTCTTCCAAAATCCCTTAGAATTTTGGTTGGTTCCAACTATGCTATCCTCCGACGAATCACACCAAGCCATGCACAACGCGATCTCTTCTTTGCGTGTCCATGGAGCAGAATCCTTCGTGTTGTCTTCCTCAACCTCTTTCTTAGCCGCCGCCTTCTTACCCATTGTAGCTCGTTTCTTAGGTTTAACCGGCGACATCGCTTCCGGCGACAACTCCTCAGGAAGATCATCAGTTGAAACCGAATCGTGAAACGAACCTTGATAACCCGATGACATTTGTTGACTGGGATAACCCAAACCGGTTCCAACAAAAAAACCCGGATTGTTTTGTAAATTTTCCATAAAATCACAAGCATCTAGGTTGATGTGGTTAACCGGAGAATAATTTTGATAATTAGAATAGGAAGACGATGATGAGTTCATTGTTGGACGATAACAGGAATCGGGGGAGCCATACATAGATTGTTGGCTTCGACGGGAGTGGGTTTGTTGTGGTTGTTGGTTTTTTTGATACGGGGGAACAAATGGACGATTAATATTATGATGCATAGCAAATGGATTGAATGTTTGTTGTTGTTGAGGTTGTTGAGAATCATAATCAAGAGAACGGGGTCGGAAATTGACGTTTGGTGAGATACCGATTAACCGGAAAGTCGAATCCGGTGATACTTCCGGGATGTTTTGTTGTAATCGGGATTTTCGGCCTTTTGCTTGTTGTGTTTTCTTATTAGACATTTTGAAGTGAGATTGTGTTTATGTTGTGTGAATTGGAGTTATGGAAATGTTGGGTATTTATAATGATATATGAAAGTTTTTTTTTTTTTTTTTTTTGCCCCAAACGTTCGTGGCCAACGGTAGTATTTTTGTTTTTTTGGATTTTATCACCTCCCAAACGTGACTTTGTGGAAAGTTGGATCAAAAAGTAAAAAAAAAAAACAAAAACAAAACACTCGATCGTGATCTCGACCTAGTTGTTTTTTTTTCTTGCTCGACCGACTCTCCACAGCAAAGGGACCGATTGAGGATCGATCGAATAAGTCGATCCCTTGCTCTTCTGTGGGCAGCCTAAATCCTTAAAAACAATTGACTAATCCCGACCCGAAAACCCATCAAACAAACACCCCGTTCATTTAATTTAACCCCAAACAAAAACTTTATTTCATTACACACACAAACACCCCTTCAAATTCAGTTACAAAAATCAATCAGGGCTTATGAACGGGGTAATGGCAGCTTCAGCTTCAATTCCAATAGACAGATTCACGGGGCTGATCCACTCCGCTAAATTCTCAACTGACATCCCTTCCAAACTCCAAAACCTACAAAAATTCAAAGATGAATTGAATACCTATCCTTTGATTGCCAATGTGTTGCCTCACCTTTTTGATTTGCACACTGATCGCTCTAGCCCCGTTCGCCGTTTCGTCGCGGAGTAATAACTAATAACTCCCCTTACTTAATGATGCTTTTTTGTTAGGGGGTGTTTGGATTAGCTTATTTATCCGTCTTATGGGCTTATATTTGAAAATGGAAAAAGCTCATAAGCCCACTCTTTAGAGCTTGTTATTAACTTTAGCTTATTGGCGAAGCCAATAAGGTGAAGATGATAAAGTCGTAAGCTCTAAAGAGTGAGCTTATGAGCTTTTTCCATTTTCAAATATAAGCCCATAAGACGGATACATAAGCTGACCCAAACACCCCCTTAATACCTTATTTGTGTTTCGGCTTATATAAGTTTATTATCATATGAAACCTGTTGTAGTAGTAGTAGTAATTGTTGGTATAACTTATAGGGTGTTTGGATCAGCTTATTTAGCCGCCTTATGGGCTTATTTGACTTTGGAAAAGCTGATAAGCTCACTTATTAAAGCTTATGACCCTATCAGCTTCACCTTATTGGCTTACGCCAATAAGGTGAAGTTAAATAAGCTCTAATAAGTGAGCTAAATAAGCCCATAAGGCGGATAAATAAGCTGATCCACACGCCCTGTTAAATGTGATTGAATGCCGTTTAGCTTATAGGTTTACATTGCTCGTTTAGTTATTGGCGAATTAGATTATAAGGGGGTGTTTGTTTAAGCTTATTATATATAATAGAGCCGGAAAATTGGGGCTTATGAAATATAAGCCGAAATCGATTAAGCTTATAAGCCGACATATAAGCTTAAACAAACACCCTGTAAGTTATAACAACTAGCTTAGAGTGCTCGGTGAAGTGGCATTTGGCACGTTATCTGGCGCCATCGTTGTGTTACCTGGCCCCTTGCCGAGGCCACAACAGCCGTTTTTATGTTTGAAAACGGAACGTTGGGCATGAAAAAGAGAAAAAAACTGGGATCCACTTGCTCGTATAAAATTTATAGCAGGGGAGGGTGTTTATGTTATAGTGGTATTATAGGGTATATGCTGAGTTGGGTGCATAGGGCACCACTGCACCTAGCTCTCTCATAAGTTTCTTAGCTGTGATAGACCTGTCGCTTAACATGTGCCAACACCTTTTCTAGCACTTTGTTTTACAAAGCGTTTTGGTAATATAGCTGTAGCAGCTGTAAATTCAATTTATACGCGACGTTTATGTATTCATTTTAGCTCTGATATAAAGCAAATGTTGAAACTTTGTAACCAGTTAATTGAATTGAATTACATCGATACGTGATATAAGTATGTAGTGCTTGCCTTAGTCGTATTGTTATGTGTAGATGTGATAAAACCTTTTGTAGCTGTGTTTGGCAACCAGCTTTTAGGAACGTTTAGTGTGTAGAATATATGCGTGGAAATCTAAGTTCCCTTGTACTTGCTGCTGGAAAGCTTAAACCCTTGAAACGCCCCCCCTAACTCACTTCTTTTATACTACATATGAACCAAAAAAGTGCCTAGTATCCCAAGTTTATGGTAACACAAATATCAGAAGTTAATCAGAATACTTGTATAGTAAATGCAAGCAAAAACAATGAGAAAAATACTGGCTCACGAGGCCTGCCTATACCCGTCTCACTTTATCTTAGAATACATAGGCGGAGTTGCTTTTGTGATTTGCAATCTATGTAATATTTGTCTTTACAAACTAGAAAATTTACCAAGCTTGCTGATTGATTCATTGATTGATTCTTGTATGTAGGATCGCTGGTGATGTTGGGTTGAATAATACAGAGTTATTGCCCGATATTGTACCGTTATTGATAACCCTCCTAAGAGATGGTACACCTGCAGTTGCTAGACAGGCGATCACCTCTGGAATCAGTTTATTCAGACGGGCTCTTACGAAAATTGCACTTCAGGTACATTCGCATCCTATCTGTTAATTTGATTTATCGAAGCTTTAGGCTCGTAGACCCGTATTAAGTTAGTAAAGATGCAATAGTCGTGATAATGTCAATGCAGTTTCTTTTTCTTAAATATGTAGCATTGTAGATACTCATAGCTCTAGTTTTCAGGGTCTGTATTCAAGTGAGGTGGATGATTCTCTCGAGTCATCATGGTCATGGGTGTTGAAGCTTAAAGATGAAATATATTCGATGGCATACCAGGTAACCGACAAATTCAATGATTTGGCACAACCTTTATGCATGATGTATGCAGGCTAATTCTCTGTTGCTATGTAATTTTAGCCTGAAAGCGATGGGAGAAAGTTGCTTGCACTGAAATTCGTGGAATCAGTGACTTTATTATATACAGCTGATCCTAGTGCTTCTTCTGAACCACCCGCAGATCAAACTTCTTCAGGTATACTTATAATTTTTTTTTTTTTTTTTTTTTTTTTTTTTGGGTGTGTGGTTATTGATGTTATATCTGTATGACACTTGCCTGACAGATGAATTTAACATAGCATGGCTTCGTGGAGGCCATCCCGTACTTAATGTTGGTGATCTATCCGTTGAAGCCAGTCGGAATCTGGGTTTGTTGCTTGATCAGCTAAGATATCCAGCTGTTAAATCACTCAGCAATATGGTGGTTATCGTGTTAATCAAGAGGTATAGATTTTTGCATCAGTTTCATGGTCTGAAACTGTGATTCGGTAGTTATGTTAAAAAGGGGTAATTGTAAATGGTTAACTCCTTATAATATATATTTTTTTCAGTATATTCACACACCATTTAGAAAATCGTTCTTTTTAAGCAACTAATGATTTTAGGAAGTGAAATTTCTTACTACTTCCCAAATCCGGAAGTTGAACAGTTTAGGAATGAACAGACTTGTCTTTCCTATAAATGTTCATTCTAATATCATTCTTTAGATACTCGCACTCTTTACCATTGCTTATGCTTCTTAAAAAACACTTTCACTAATTCGTTTATCATGCCTTTACAGTCTTTCAGCAATTGCAAAGAAAAGGCCTGCATTTTATGGGCGTATACTTCCAGTTTTACTTGGTTTGGATCCATCAAGTTCTGCTGTGAAATCGGGTCATGTTTCTGGAGTGCATCATACTTTAAAGAATGCTTTCCTTTCCTGCTTGAGATGCACACACCCGGGTGCTGTTCCGGTAACTATTTCCTTTATTACAGAACTGGACTAAGATCAAGTTTCTTTCCCGTATATGCTTATCCTTCTTTTTTGTTCTTTGGCATAAGAACTTAATTCAAAGACATTATAAATCAACAAGAAAATATCGTGTTTATATTTTGGAGTGTTTTTGGCTTTCATACTGTCCTTAAACTATGTTATATTCTCTTAATAGTGGCGGGATCGTCTAGTTGGATCACTTAGAGATATGAAAGCTGGCGGGTTGGCTGAAGAAGCCCTTCGTGAAGTTTCTCGGGGTAATTCGTCAATTGCACAAGTAAGTTGCTTGTTTTTGAGTTACCCATTTTGCTTGTGTACAGTCAAAAGTATTTATGTGGAATAGTGACAAGTGGTCGGTCCTCTTACAGGATGTAAAACCCTCAGTAGAAGCGAGTAATTCTCCTGGTATTAGGAAAAGGTCTCAAGTGCAGGATGTTAGTGATTTGAATAAAGATGATAGTGTACCTGGAAAGCGTGCCAAACCAACACCTAATCTGAATGAGGACTCAAAGGGCAATGTAGTTGGTAATTCTTCAAGCCAAAAAGTAAATGCAGACAATGGACGGGTGCAGCAGCTTATTTCTATGTTTAGTTCGTTGGTTGCACAGGGTGAACAATCTGCTGGAATGTTAGAAATTCTCATTAGCAGTATATCTGCTGATTTACTTGCTCAAGTAGTAATGGCCAATATGCCAAATCTTCCTTTAGTTCGGCCTATAGAATATGGCAATGAAGAGTTGATCAAGACCGGGTCGCATCCTGCTACTACACAAGCTGATAATCTGTCTGCATATCTAACCGACATAATATCACGCTCCACCAATTCCCAGCTTACAGATTCTGCTTTGGAAACACAAACTGACGAGGTACACTATCGTAATTTGTGAACATAATCTCTGATGTTACTTTTATTATGAATTTTAGTTAGGCTGCAGATGAGCTTGAGCCTGACTCAACTGTTTTTGGCTAATATAGAACTCAATTTGATAGCTTCATTAGTCTTGTTGACGCAGGCTTGAGCTCGTCATGATAAGTATTTGAAAGTTCAAAGTATGTATTACAATTACTTTTGATGAAACAAGCTCGAATAAAATTGTACCCCAATATTTGACCATAATTCATACTCACTCTGTCTTAAAATAAGTGTCAACATCTTTATTTTGGATTGTACCAAATTAAATGTCTACATCCTTAACTATTTACCAAGCTTCCTAATCTGTCCTCAAAGGCACCCAATAAAAAAATTGCTACGATTTATCTATAAAACTGTATATGGGTATAGATAACATTTGGCTACTAAACAGTGTAAATATTACACTTTTCTGAAATTGTGTGAACTGTGTCTAGTGGATACTTCTTTTGGAACGGAGGGAGTATCATGTGTTCTGAGCTCATAATTGTATTCAAACACAAACCGGATAAAGTTCGACTTGATCAAGACCGAATCGGGTTCGAGGTCGAACTAATCCTGAAAAGCTTGACACATGCTCTGCTCTAGTTCTACCATTTGCTGTTTGCTATTGCATCTTATTATCCTATAAGCACCTTGAAATTAATATGATAATTTTCATGTCCTGTCTATCTAGGAAATGCTACAGAAGCCTGAAGTGGAAGGCGAACAGCCTGCTACAAAAGATAGTGACGTAGTACATTCTCCTCAAGCTTCACCCATGGAAGAAGACTTGGTGCCTGCGGGCCCACCAGTTTCTGTAAATATACCACCTGTAACTGTAACGAATGTTAGTTTAGCTATTCCATCTGAAGATGCCGATATAGGGGAACTTGAGGATGGTATACCCGGTCTAGACTCGTCAGCCAAGGATGACGGGATGCCTGAAATTCAGGTTGATGCTGAAATGATTTCTGCTGATATGGAAGAAAACAATCAAGAGCAAATTACCAAAATGGGCACATCATCAATGGATATAGTTCCTTCGATTTCTACAGACAGGTCTGAGGAACTTAGTCAAGCTGCCGTGGCAGAAGCAAACAATATAAATTCCTCAACCGCAACTTCTGTTCAGTTAACATCCAAAGTTATCCTGCCAAAAATGGCTGCCCCTGTTATCAATCTCACTGACGAGCAGAAGGATCACATACAAAAATTGGCTTTTACACGTATCATTGAAGCTTATAAGCATATTGCAGTTGCTGGAGGTTCACAGCTTCGGTTTTCTTTACTTTCATATTTAGGAGTTGAGGTAATGTCCCACTAGCACAAAATTACTAACTGCTTGGTTTCATGTTCTAACCTTAAATAATTTGGTTGGTTATGATTTTGACTACTTGCATCTTCTGGCAGTTTCCTTTGGAGTTAGACCCTTGGAGTCATCTGCACACGCACATACTGTCAGATTATACAAGTCACGAGGTAGCATTTTATTTTTGCTTATATTTTCATACAAGCTTCTGTACTTATTATCCAAACCTAGTTTGAATTGGCCCGGCTGAACCTATTTTAGTATAAGGTTGTTATATTGTCTATTATAGTAACAGCTGAGTATTTTTTTTTCAGGGACATGAGTTAACCTTGCGTGTCCTGTATAGATTATTTGGAGAGGCAGAAGCAGATCACGACTTCTTTTCTTCAACAACTGCCACCTCAGTATATGAGATGTTTCTTCTGAAAGTCGTTCGTAAATATTTTCAGTTTCTATATTGTTTACGAGACAAAAAGTATAACAAATTAAATTATTATTGCAGGCAGAAACACTCAGAGATTCGTTTCCACCAAATGACAAATCTTTGACTAGATTGCTTAGTGAAGTTCCATACCTACCAAAACCGGTTCTTAAATTGTTGGAGAGCTTGTGTGTTCCTGGAAATAGTGAAAAAGACGCGGAGTTGCATAGTGGAGAGAGAGTGCATCAAGGTCTCAGCATTGTTTGGAGCTTAATTCTGCTTAGACCTCCCACTAGAGACGTTTGCTTAAAAATTGCTTTACAGGTATTTATATTTCTTTATGATTCAAAATTTTTTATCCCAACTTTATGTATTCAATCCTTAGATTTTGACTTTTATCCATATTGGGCGTTTTGAATAGAGTGCAATGCACCACTTGGAGGAAGTGCAAACAAAAGCGATACGTCTGGTATGTCCTGATTTAGTAATTTTTATTCTTAACAAGTTTAAGGTTTTCTCTTGGTTTTTAGTAGTTCATTGTCCAATTGCAGGTGGCAAACAGGCTTTATCCTATACCAGCTATTTCTCAGCAAATTGAAGATTTTGCAAAGGATATGTTATTATCTGCAGTGAACGATGATCATTTGATGGATACTGATGGATCTAATGCTGAAGCAGCAAAGGTTTGAGTTTAACATGATGATGAAATCAAGTATCAACTATGGAATTTAATATATCACTTATTTATTTATTTATTTATTTATTTTATTTTAATAAATGCAGGACAAGGAGATGGGAAAACCTTTGACTGAATCAGTAAGTGCAATCAAGGACAGTTCATCTGAGGCTGGTCAACCTAGTACATCTAACAACAATCCATCCACTTCAATAATCGATGCACAACGATGCATGTCACTGTATTTCGCCCTATGTACAAAGGTATATCAGCAAATAGTTTGTTGCACAATCTGATTTTTAAGATTATTAAGTTTCACTAATTATAAAATCTCTTTCTAACTTACAGAAACACTCTCTTTTCCGTCAACTGTTAATCGTCTACAAGAACATGTCCAAAGCAGCGAAGCAGGTTGGGTAGTTTTTAGTTTATCGATTTTCTGTTATTATTTATAAAGTAACATGCGCTAGTATTAAGTTTATACCATTCTTTCCCCTTTTGGTGCAGGCAATTTCTGTTCAAATCCCCAAACTAGTTCGCACCATCGGAGCATCTCCTCAGCTTCTTGAAATTATTGCAGATCCACCTGCTGGAAGCGAGAACCTTCTGATGCAGGTTTTTGTGTTTCCGTGTATATTATTATTCTCTTAACAGATGCGTAATGTGCTTAGACTTTTTTTCTCCATTTTCTTTTTTCAATAGGTGGTGCAAACGCTAACAGATGGAGCAATTCCTTCTCCTAACTTGATAGCTACCATTAGAAAGTTGTATGACACAAAATTGAGGGTAAAGTTTGTATTTATTTATTTATTTGCATGGTAGAACGGCATTTATCATCACACTGATTTGTTTACCTTCTGTCGCATAACAGGATACCGAGATTCTAATTCCTATATTACCCTTCCTACCAAAAGACGAGGTTTGCTTCTTTGATTTTCTTTTTATGCAAGTCTTGTCCAGTTGATGGCTTGTCGTGTTCTTTTTATGGTTGTAGTTTTGGTATGACATAATGTTAACAAAATAAAATTTCTAGCAAGGATTTAGATTTTTTTTTTTTTTTTAAAGAATCTAAGTGAATGTTGTAATTTTGCTAACGATTGTTAATATTTGTTTTCACAGCTACTTCAGATATTCCCTCGTTTTGTAAATCTCCCTTCTGATAAATTCCAGGCTGCACTTGCCCGTATCTTACAGGTAATATAAAGTTGGTATTGTGTGTTGGGATGGTGCCTCTCGTGAATCGGACAAATATAAAGTTATAGGCATCTCAAAGGATAATATCTGCTTTGATTGTTATGAACATACTAAAAGGATCTGTGTTTAAGACTTTAAGGATAGGTTGCATGTTAACCCGTTTACTTATGAATGGGCCTGTTTGTTTTAAGTAGTTATGATAGAAAACTAGCTAGAAGGGAACATGCCAAATGTGTTGAAAACCGCCCAGAGTTTTCTTTTCAAATGGTTTGAATGTATGCAACCTCCCAAATCTTCTTACCAAAACTGTAGATTTATTTATTTATTTTGTATTAATATCGTGTGTGTGTCTTTTTTTTTTTTTTTTTTTTAAATCACAATGAACACGGTAAATGCTATGAAAAGGTATTTATAAATATGTGTTTCACACTGAACCCGTTTGACATTTTGACCTATTGCTCAACTCAGCCGGCCCGCTACGCTAATCTTTACAAAACTAAATATGCATCTACTAATATGGGTCCTTTTGAAACCTTATTATACAGGAATCATCTCAGGGTGGCTCAATTCTTACACCAGCTGAAGTGCTGATTGGTATCCATGGCATTGATCCAGAGAAAGACGGGATTCCTCTGAAGAAGGCAAGTTCTTTTTTCTTTTCTTCCGGTTGTCCGTTTTACATTCAAGTATGCAACTAAAGAGTTCCTCTTTTTTGTAAGCAGGTTACAGATGCATGCAATACTTGCTTTCAGCAACGGCAAATATTTACCCAACAAGTTCTCGCAAAGGTTTTAAATCAACTGGTATGTTCGACCGCTCACTGTGCAGTATAATGCGTGGGATGGTTAACGTGTCAAAATAGTTTGGGGTTTTATTTTTATATTATCATTTACAGGTTGAGCAGATTCCTCTTCCAATGCTATTTATGCGGACAGTAATACAGACAATTGGTGCATTTCCCGCCCTGGTAAGATTATACAAAGTTACACTCTCTTCTGAAACGCACATGGAAATGTGTTCGTTCTTTTTATTTTATTTTATTTATTTATTTTTATTTTTATTTTTATTTTTTTTTTCTATAAAAAAGATCTGACAGTGACTATAATACAGGTGGATTTTATAATGGAGATTCTATCTCGTCTTGTAAGCAAGCAGGTGAGAATTTTGCTTAATAAACGCTCCACTTATTTATTCTACACACTTTGAGCTTTATATAACGGTAATCTATATCGTCGTACAGATTTGGAAAAACCAAAAGCTGTGGGTAGGATTCTTGAAATGTGCTCAGCTAACAAAGCCTCAATCTTTCGGTGTGCTACTTCAGGTGTGTCCTTTTGATGATTGCATAAGTTTCGCTTGGTTGTGCCCTGTGACTTCCTATTTAGTGACCGAATTTTTCGATTTTGTTGTTTTGATTCCTTTCAGCTTCCTCCTGCACAGCTCGAAATTGCATTAAATAAACAGCCTGTTCTTAAGGGTCCATTGGTTTCATACGCAAGCCAACCTGACATCCGATCTTCACTTCCAAGGTTCGACAAGTTTAATGTTGTTTACTAGTGGTAATTTAGACCGATTACTTATCTCATGGGTCGATTCAGGTTCGACAAGTAACCTATGTTTAATGAGGTGTTTCTGGTCAACTTGTTTCCAATCATTACTGAAAATTTACCCGATACCCAACCCACCCTTTTTCTACCTTTAATACTGTTGATATGTTTCAGTCACTTGTGTGTCATTGTTGTACTGAAAACGGGTTGATATTTTTCAGGTCCATACTGGTGGTTCTTGGAATTGTACCACAGGATTCTCAAAGCGCAAGCCAGGCGCCAACGACCCAATCTAAATCACAATCACAAACACAGTCACAGGCTCAGTCACTAACACAGTCTCAGGTACAGTCGCAGACTCAGTCACAATCACAGTCTCAGGCTCAGTCACAATCGCAGTCTCAGGCTCAGTCACAAACGCAGTCTCAGCCCCAGTCACAGTCGCAGTCTCAGCCCCAGTCAGAATCGCAGTCTCAGGCTCAGTCACCATCACAGTCTCAGGCTCAGTCACAGACTCACTCACAAGCGCAGTCACAGACGGGAGATACAGGCACCTCAGAGAAAGAAGTAGCTGCTGAGGAACCTAAAGAATCAGCTGAACATGTACCAAACATGGAGACTTGATGGTTTCTCTTTGACTAAACAAAGTCAAGCCCTCGAGATCTATGCTTAATATCTTAATGTATGTACCGCTCCCCTCATCCAATGAAGATGCTATTGTTCGCTAAAAGACTGAATGTTCACGTTTGCTGATATTTTCTTTGCATTCTTTTGCAGGTTGTTGACGATATGTATCTGTTATGCAGTTGGTTGTAGAAGTATGCATGTCCTTTCAGCGGAGATAATGTTCTCGTTCCCCATGTTTCTAATAGCACTCGTCTTTTAATTAGAACTTTTGTTTTCACACAATTTAGTGAAGCTAAAATGTAAAGCTTTTGGACTTCAGCTACAATGAGTTTATTCCGGCTAATCATCTGGTTGTCTAGGACCTGAGCTTTTCGACTTCTCGATCCACACTTATTTATCAAAGTTTTTTTTATTTTTTTTTATTTTTTTTTTATTTTTATTTATTTTTATTTTTTAATTAATTTATTTATTTATTTAAATGTGTTCTAAACGGACTGTTACTTAATACATGGAAATTCGGTTGAGCTCGAGCAAGTCCCCAATCAAGATATCAATATCAGCTGGATAATAAATGTTCCGAAGATTACCTAACCCATAAGACAAATTTAATAAGTCCATGAAATGTGGTGGCAACATCCACGGGTTGGGTATCGGGTCAAAACAGGTTTGATGAAACAATTCATGTTTTAGCATTGGTCAAATATTAAACATCAAAGGCGTTTGGGAGAGCTAAGTTCGCCTTCATCCTTTCTGCTTGTAGAGTTCTTTTAGCTTTTTTGTGTTAGTGACCTTCTTGGTTCTTTTTTCTTGTCTCGTGTTGATGTTGTGCTGTTTCGAGAAGGTGGTGTATGGGATGCTCCTTTTAGGTTTTACTAGATAATTTCTTTTAGTGTCCTGTTAGTTCTTCAATTCTTTTAACTAATTTATTTTCGTTCCATCAAGAAAGATAAGTTTATCTGTGTCGTTACTCATTATCCATGAAACTAGCAGATACAACATATTTGCAACATATTTTTTAATGGTTAATGATCAAACTAATGACTAAGTTGATGACAAAATGACTATTTAGAGCACACGGAATGGATACATATTGTCTTATAGACGGTTTGTTAATATGTCTTGAGATGTACTATATCGACTCTTGATATGAATACATGTGTGGATGTATATACACAATGTAACCTTATATTACAACATGATGCAATCTTTCTGATTAAACATAGCCAGACAAATTTGGACATACGAAGTCGTAGTCGGCACCTCAGATTAGTTTGATGGTCAGTGCTAAATATTGATTTTTTGTTGACTTTGTGTCTTTGTTGGTAGTATAAAAGAGCTGAACGTGATCTTACAACTGTACAGGGTCTAAACTATGAAAATTACTACATATAAACTTCATTCTTATTGTGATCTTCAAAAGCAAAAGCAATACGAATGCATATACAAATATGAAAGTAGTCTGGTCCACGAACAACACCGTTGTCAAGACAAAAAGGGCGACATGTAAAAATAACTTGGTTTTAGACAAACCATTACATACATACCACCTTAGCTACAACCTTGATCCCGGGTCCAATCAACTGTAAGATTGAAACGGCAATTTTTGCCCTCCATATGCCACTTGCTTTTGTCACCTTCAGGTTCCACACGGTATGTGTGCGTGTCCTTCACAATAATGCGTTATCAAATTCCATCGTACCTTAACTGCAACCTTCACCCCGGATCCATTCCACTGTGAGAGTGAAACAACACGTTTTTCGATTTATAATCCACTTTCTGTCTTTACCTTCATCTTTCTCATGGTATTTACGCGTCTCGTTCACAATAATTTCCCCAGAATCAACAGCTTCAAGGCATGCATCGAACACGAGGACGCCGTTGGTGGGTACAGCCAACGCAAACTTCTCCAATGCAAGATCATCACATTTCTTTAACTTAGTTGGTTCGATTTGAAATACTAATACCTTGTATGATTCTTTATCATAACCAACACAACTATTTAGATAGTCACCGTATGTTAATATGCGTCCACGCACTCTAACCAACCATCGGCTCATACGATAACTTAAAAGAAGTGTCTACCACCTCTTTTTAAGTAGAAGAGAATGGCATATACCCGCGGATGACCAACATGTTAAATGTTACGTATAAACATTAATATGTAAATGTCTAGTATCGAACCCAACCCAACATGGGTCGACCCATGCTTACTTGTGCTCCAAGATTCATCTAGTATAAATACAAGGCCTTGGGGTTAAACCTAATTATCTTTTGTGCACACACACAAACCCTAAAGTTTTCCTTTGTCTCTTTTCTTTCTTGGCCGATCGGTTCATCCCCCCTCCTAGGGTTTGGATCGATTTTTTCTAAAGCAAAAATTAAGTGTTTTGTTTACTTGCATCAAACCTTTATTCGTTGGTAGTTTGTGTGTACAAGAACGAGGTAATTACTTACTTTAGTAATTATCAAGAGATCGATAAACAAAACGGTAAGGGGTTTATCATTGATCTATTTGTACAAGAATCAAGGTTTATTTGAAGTGCATCGGGTACGTTTACTATTTATGTTTTAGTTAATCTTTATACGTGTTATTGTTGATCCTTGCTTCCGCGTATGTGTTATATTGATTGTCAAACTCTAACAGTGACATCACGAGCCATGGATAACATGTAATTGATTACTAAAACGTAATAAAAATCGGATCTTTAATTGTTTTAGATACATGTTTTTTTTTCTAGGGTTTTTTCTTTTTTTTATAAATTTTAAACCCTAACCCTAATTTTAGGGGGGGTCGATTTCCACTAAAAACCCTAATTAGGGTTTGTGGTTTTCTTGATTAAATTGTAATCATATAGAAACCCTAGGTCTTAAACCGGTTTTTGTGAACGTACTTGTGACCTACGTGCTAATTGTTAGGATAATCCATGACGAAACATGCATGTTAGTCATGGATCTTGTTTGATTATTTATTTGTCACATGTTTTAAATAGATCTTAAATTGGGGAAGACTCCAGTTAATATATATTAAAATCAATTTATATGCTATGTGGTGTGTATATTGATTTTGGCCTACGCAATTGATACGTCAATGTATGTGACTCTCCTCCATCAAGAGGAGAAGGTCTTAGTTGATTACATGCGTTATTATACCTAGAATTGATTTTATTACAATCTTTTTAATATGGTTTGCATGTGGCTAATTGTTTCACGTTTTATTATTAGTTGTTTATTTTTCTTTAAAATTACTTGTTTTTATTGTTTTCTTAATTGTTTGACTTGATGTAAGCAATAAAAAGGGTGATTTTCATAAAAGAAAGTAATATGGACTAATAACGGTGAAACTAAAGTGATAAAGTAAGAATCTTGCAAGGTCTTAAGTGCCGATAGTGGTCCGATTCGCACGGTAATCAGCTCCCAGGCGAGACTAGCAAAATTCATACTTTATTACATGATTTTGAGATTGAATCCATAAACTTTTGCTTGATTGATGTTTTGTACAAATATGCTTTTAAAATTAAGTCCTTTAAGACGATATTCATAACCGTGATTTGAAGGCTTAGAAAAGAGCCTTAGAGTCTGCCTTGGTTGTCACAATCTTGAATATGTCTTAAACGAATTACTTTTAAAATCATAATTGTAGAAAGTCATCTTAGGGTTTAATAAAACCTCAAGTAAAACTTTGTGTATTAATTTCACGAATTGGTAATAAAAATGTTTTGAAAAATTATGCTATAAAGATGAGTGCATGCATCTTTATACATATTTTGATTTACACATCAAAATTAAATACCCTTATAATTTAAGTTACATGCCATCTATCTATAAGAAACACTTGGAATTTTAATTTAGTAAACGTGAGACCTAGGCTAAATTACTATAACAAGGTAAAATTCTTTTAACGCGTGAGACCATAATTGTAATTTTACAGTTTCTAAGGTAGACGACTTAATTAAGTTATGCGTGAGACCTAGAACTTAAGGCATGAGATGGGATGAAACATGCTTACAAGGCAAATTGATGAATCACTTTGATGTAATTCCCATAATGATCTAGGAATTGGAAATCTTGTTTGCCAATTATTGTTCGACAGATTACTATCTTTTGTACTTTCACTACTAGCAGATCAACTGATATGGTGAAACTATGTAAAGTTAGATCCTAGGTTTTCAAGAAAATTTTGGTGGTTATATGAATATAACTTTGGGTATTTTATTTTCTTGAAGATATTTATTATCGAAAATACTAATGTTTGAACTTTTATCTGTAGATATGGCTCAACCCGATACCCCATCTGTGATTTCTGCTTTCAAGAGTCATCTTGAGAGAGAAAAACTGACTGGAAAGAATTTCAATGATTGGTACCGCTCACTTAGAATTGTCTTGAGGTCGACCGGTAAGATGGATTATTTGACCGAAGAATGCCCAGCTGAGCCTGCTGCTACTGAACCAGAAGCAGTTAAGGCGGCATGGAGGGTGGAACATGCTAAGTATAATGAGGTTGCTTGTTTAATGCTCACTAGCACGAGTGCTCAGTTACAAAAGAAGTTTGAGTACTTTTTCCCTAAAGATATGCTTGATGTTCTTAGGCAATCTTATGAGAAACCACCTGCAGTTGAATTGTATGATGAACTGGACAAGCTACACAACTGCAAGCATGGTGATGGTAAACCAGTTGAAGATTATGTGACTGAGATGAAGGAATCTTTTGATCAGCTTCACAGAATTGGATTTGGTTACCCTGACAATGTGCAAGTGCACTTGATCAACAGGTCCCTAAACAAGGACTTTGCTGGTTTTGTGCAGAATTTCAACATGCACTGCTCGGGGAAGACAGTCTCAGAATTACTCGCACTGCTTGTTGAATATGAGAAAAGTCTACCAGCCAAGGTCAAGGTTCCTACCCCGCAAGTGTTGGCAATTCATGGTGGGAGAATCCAGAAGAAATCACATGTGAACAAAGGCAAAGGGAAGGGTAACAAAGGCAAGCAGGTCATGGCCTATCAACCTGAACCCAAGATGAAGCAACATCAGCCTAAGCAGAAAAAGGTGAATCCACCAAACAAGAAGGATCAGGCATGTCACCATTGTCATGAAAAGGGTCATTGGAAGCGCAATTGTCCTCTCTACATTCATGAATTGCGACTCAAGAAGCAGGGGAATGAAGCTGGTAACCCCAGCTCATCAGGTGCGTTCTTTATGATAGAATTATTCACTCTTACTCCTAAATTGAATTCATGGGTATATGATACGGGATGTGGCATTCATATTTGCAATACCTTGCAGGGGTTTAGAGTTGAGAGAAAGCTGGCCTATGGACAACAATTCTTGCACGTTGGTAACGGAGCGCATGCAGGAGTTGAAGCTATAGGAGTTTATGATTTAGTGTTGCCTTCGGGCTTAGTACTATCTTTAAATAATTGTCATTATGCACCGTCAATTGTTAGAGGTGTAATTTCATTTTCATGTTTGTTGAACCTTGGTTTTGAGCATACTATTTCTAGCAATGGAATTTCGGTTTCTTTAAATGGTGTTTTTTATTTTAATGCTATTGCTGTGAATGGTGTCTTTGAAATTGATATGAATGATAATGATAATGCTTTTGTTAAAAATAATTCAATGTATAGCATCAACAATAAGAGAATCAAGAAAGGTCTGGATTCGTCTTATCTTTGGCATTGTCGACTTGCTCACATTGGCAAAGATCGCATGAAAAAGCTGCAACATGATGGGCTTTTAGAAAAGATCAATGATGAATCATTTGATAAATGCGAATCTTGCATTGCTGGGAAGATGACTAAGAAACCCTTTAAAAATAGGATTGAAAGGGCGAATGATCTACTTGGTCTTATTCACACAGATGTGTGTGGACCACTTAGACATGTGTCAAGGAGAGGTGCTAGCTACTTCTTAACATTTACGGATGACTACAGCCATTATGGTTATGTTTATTTACTTAAACATAAACATGAGGTGTTTGATACATTCAAAGTGTTTAAAGCAGAAGTAGAGTTGCAACTAGGAAAGAAGATTAAAGCTCTTCGATCCGATAGAGGTGGTGAATACCTGAGTCAAGAGTTTATAGATTACTTAGCAAATGAGGGAATTGTCCAGCACCTTACTTCTCCATATACTCCACAACAAAATGGTGTATCTGAAAGAAGGAATCGTACATTGCAAGATATGATACGAACTATGTTTAATCTAACAACTCTTCCTTACTCGTTTTGGAATTATGCCTTGGAATCTGCAGTTCGCATTTTAAATATGGTTCCAACAAAGAAGGTTGATAAGACTCCATATGAGGTATGGACTGGAAAAGCTCCTAACTTGTCTTATCTAAAGGTCTGGGGTTGTGAGGCGTATGTTAAACGTGACTCAGCAGACAAACTCCAACAAAGATCTGTAAAGTGCATCTTCGTAGGTTACCCTAAGAAAACTATGGGTTACTACTTTTATTACCCAACTGAAAACAAAGTTTTTGTTGCAAGGTATGGAGACTTCTTAGAAAAGGAGCTCATATCTCAAGAATTCAGTGGGAGAGTATATGGTCTGGAAGACGATCATGAAGATGTAACACCTTCTGAAAACACTAGCCAACTTCCTGAAGAACCTGAAAGTTTAGGTCCTCCACCAGAAGGTGAAGTGGTTCCCGTTCGCAGATCTTCAAGATCTGTGAAGGCTCCTACACATCTATGTCTAAACGTGGAGTGTGATGACAACTTGATAGGGGATCTTGATGAACCTACAAGTTATAAAGCTGCTATGAATAGTCCTGAAAAGGAAAAATGACAGGGAGCTATGAATGGGGAAATGCAATCCATGAAAGACAATGAAGTCTGGGAAGAAGTAGACCTACCTCCGGGTGCCAAGCTAGTTGGGAGTAAATGGCTCTTCAAGAAAAAGACTGATATGGATGGCATTGTACACACCTATAAGGCCCGTTTGGTAGCTAAAGGCTATACTCAAACTTTTGGTGTTGACTATGAGGAGACCTTTTCTCCTGTAGCTGACATAAGGGCAATTAGGATTCTTATAGCCATAGCCGCTTACTATGACTATGAGATTTGGCAAATGAATGTCAAAACCGCCTTCTTAAATGGTCGCCTAGATGAAGACATCTATATGGCGCAGCCTGAGGGGTTTGTGAATCCAGAATTCCCAGATCGTGTATGCAAACTTAAAAGATCCATTTATGGATTAAAGCAAGCATCACGACAATGGAATAAAAGATTTGATAGTGAAATTAAGAAGTATGGATTCACTCAAAATCTTGATGAGCCATGTGTATATCACAAAGCTAGTGGGAGTAATGTAATTTTCCTTATATTATATGTCGATGACATATTGATCATAGGGAACGACATTCCAAGTTTGCAAAAGGTTAAGGCATATCTTGGAAGTTGTTTTTCTATGAAAGATCTAGGGGAAGCTGCATTTATTCTGGGAATCAAGATATATAGAGATAGATCTCAGCGATTAATTGGATTAAGCCAAAGTGCTTACATTGATAAAATATTGAAGAGATTCATTATGCAAAATTCCAAGAAAGGATATTTGCCGATGCAAGAGCAACATGGCTTGAGCAACAAAGTTTGTGCTTCAACACCTGAAGAGGTGCAACGCATGAAGAGAGTCCCTTACGCTTCGGCTGTGGGATCTATAATGTATGCGGTGAAAAGCACAAGGCCAGATGTGGCGTTTGCTCAGAATTTAACCAGTCGATATCAACAGAATCCAGGTGAAAAACACTGGACTGCTGTTAAGAATATTCTTAAGTACCTTAGGGCTACTAAAGAGATGTTCTTGGTTTATGGGGGTACTCCATCTGCAGAGCTTGATGTAACAGGTTACTGCGATGCTTCTTGGAAATGTGATAAAGATGATACGAAGTCTCAGACGGGTTATGTCTTTGTCATTAATGGAGGAGCTGTTGATTGGAGGAGTAGAAAGCAGAGTGTACTAGCGATGTCTGCTACAGAAAGTGAGTATATAGCTGCTTCAGAAGCTGCAATGGAAGCTGTTTGGATTAGGAAGTTTGTTTCAGGGCTTGGGGTTATGCCTTCGATTCAGCGACCTATAAAAATGTATTGTGACAACTCAGCTGCAATTACATTTGCCAATGAACCTGGAATCATGAAAGGCACCAGACATTTCCCGATTAAGCACCACTATGTCAGAGAACAAGTTGAGATAGGTGAAATCGAAATGCTCAAAGTTCACACAGATGAAAACTTAGCTGATCAATTTACAAAGCCTTTACCTGGCACCAAGCTTTATAAGCATGCTGAAGGAATAGGACTTAAATTAGCTGATAGTTTCATGCCCATTTGTGATTAGTATTTGGATAAAGGATGTAATGTACAATTATTAATTTTAATGAAATAAAATATTGGTTATGTTTATTTATTCATTGTCTTAATAATATATCCTATATTTGCATGTTTAAGATCCATGAATAATTTATTATTCTAAATAGTCCGTTGTCGATTAATGATATGGGAATATCATTAAACTAAGACAATTTTGAGTATTGGTTAAGGATATACTTGAAAGTATATTGATGCGTAGTCATACCAATTTCACATGATATTCAATGAATTGAGTATTGGACTTATCCCAACAATATGATTTAAATTTATTGTGAGAATCATATTTAAAAGTTATCCTCAGACTTGAGATACCAGATAAGTGTCATGGATGTAGTGCATTTTGTGGAGCAATCTACCGCTTACCGTAATTGGAAGTCATAAGGGTTGTTTTCAGAATGTTGCAAAGTTCATGGGTTATTCTTGTAGTCAAGAGAGAATTCGTTCCTTCTGATTTGTTCAGAAGTTTAATACTGCTGGCCCCTCGTAGGGTTGACAAAATGTTTGCGTGGCCACGCCCATAATCTATCTGGAATACGTTCAGATGTTTTGGTAATTTTGTTCAATCATAAAGAGACGAGAAACAAAATTTAATAAAGGACCTCACATCTTTATTAATGTAGTATTTGAGGCGAAAGGATAATAATAATGATGAATCATTAAAGGTTTTCCAGGAAACCTAGCTCGGATTGAACTAGGGGCATTGGAGTGTTGCAAGACACTAACCAATGTCATTTTACTATTAATGGATATACGAGTGGGAGCTGTTAAATGTTACGTATAAACATTAATATGTAAATGTCTAGTATCGAACCCGAGACCTCGGGATTGCACACTTTACAAACAAGAATAATGTATAATAAATATATATATGTTAAATGTATCGTATATATGTATTTATAAACACTTAATGCACTAAATGGTCGTTAGTTATTAAACGTATGGACTAACTATCATTAGGGACAAAAGGAAAAGGACTAGGATATAATTTGGAAGTCAAAAAAGATCTAGAACACCCTTTGGGTGCCTAGGCCGGTCGAACCCAACCCAACATGGGTCGACCCATGCTTACTTGTGCTCCAAGATTCATCTAGTATAAATACAAGGCCTTGGGGTTAAACCTAATTATCTTTTGTGCACACACACAAACCCTAAAGTTTTCCTTTGTCTCTTTTCTTTCTTGGCCGATCGGTTCATCCCCCCTCCTAGGGTTTGGATCGATTTTTTCTAAAGCAAAAATTAAGTGTTTTGTTTACTTGCATCAAACCTTTATTCGTTGGTAGTTTGTGTGTACAAGAACGAGGTAATTACTTACTTTAGTAATTATCAAGAGATCGATAAACAAAACGGTAAGGGGTTTATCATTGATCTATTTGTACAAGAATCAAGGTTTATTTGAAGTGCATCGGGTACGTTTACTATTTATGTTTTAGTTAATCTTTATACGTGTTATTGTTGATCCTTGCTTCCGCGTATGTGTTATATTGATTGTCAAACTCTAACACAACATACTTTAACATCATTATGAAAGTAGTCTAGCCCACTGAAAACACCGTTGTCAAGACAAAAAGAGCAACATTTCAAGAAAACTGATGGCAAATTCTGGGTGGTATGGTCCATAAGGTGCTGCTAAGTGTTTTAGAAAAAGTGTGTGTGTTTGGTGTGTTTTAATGTGTGTGCTATATAGGGGTAAAGGAGAAAGAGAGGATTTCTATTACCCAATGGATACTTGTGTTTGTTTGAGGTTATTTGTGTTTTTTGAAGATGTAATCTTGGCCATCCATTGATGATCCAAGTGACAATGATCAAGGGTCGAGATTTCATGCTCATATGTTGGGTTGGATCGATGAGTTGGAAAGTTTCTTTCCATTTAATCCTTTCATATGTTAATAGTGTATGTAAAATGACATATATGAAACTAATCGGATAGGGTGAAAACGAATCCAATAACATTGAAAACACAAATAAAATGTCTTTCTACGAGCACCTGGTAATAGACTTCATTCACATTTTGCTGCAACGAGGCTATTATGGCATTATGACTTATCTAGTACCATTACATACCTGTGAGTACCACTACGGCCAGCCGAGGAACGTGTGTCACTCAAAATACAACCTCATGGTAACAGATTAAGGCCAGTCGAGGAACGTGTGTCACTCAAAATACATACATGTGAGCATTCAATGGCAGTATGAATATTCTAAAACACAAAACTTGACAATAACACCACATGATATATCAAAAATATTCTTTAGTTAACTAATGATATCTTGCTAGAACTTTACAGTATCCATCTCCTACATACCATCGTTGGCTTAATTTGTATATCCACTAAATAGGCTCCATCTAGTTTCTATTACTCAATACATAATTATAGCAAGAAATGTAAAGAAAAGTAGCACAGGTGCGCTTCGATCTACCGACAAAAAAAATGCACATGCATGCATGGATAACTCGACAAGTCTCATGCCTCACGGATAAGAAGAAATAATGCACGCAGCTAGTCATGTGTATAGCAGGTTCGTAAGGAAGTAGAACTCATTCATAGTGGCTCTCAACGTTTGAAATAAGGGTCCTTGGTCATAGCTTTCCAAGAAAGCGCACATTGTTGTCGTAGAGTATCCAAAGAACCAACACCGTGCTTGGTAAACTATAAATCTTCTTTAGCTCTTGTATTTGAATCAAGATTGTTTAACCAAAAAAAAAAAGGTTAGAACTCGAATATGTACAGTGGTATTTTTTTAAAGAATTTATGCAAAGAGCTCCCGGGATTACACGATATGGTTAGGGATGTCCTTTTTGACGTTTGTAGGGTGTTGGGATCTCCGCCAAGAAAGAATCGCGTGTGAACTTTTTGACTGACCCGTTGGATGGAAGATCCACACTCAGACCAATAAACGTTTTGGTGTTTGGATGGGTTGAAGGGAAACATGCGTGTGTACGTGGATCTAACCGGGGTTTCTCCTCTCGTAGGTTTGAGTAGCCGGGGTTTTACAGTAGGTTAGACTGCTTTGAAAGTTGCCTCGTACAAAGTGGCAAAACCAAGGGTAATATGATAAAGTCGACCAAACTTTTTTGTCTAGTTTTAGTAGTGACAATTAAATTAGGACATCCGAAAACGACTAGACCTACCTCTTTTCAAGCGATTTGCACAAATGAATCAAGATCTTTTCATGCGATATACAAGAACAAAAATGAATTAAGAATTTTTCATGCGATATGCACAAATACCCACTTTGAGATTTCATACAAAAGTATTTTAACAAACCCCGTAGATTATTCGACCAAAAGGTCGGAAACCATGGTTACAAAAAAAAAAGAAAAATAAAGTATTTTATCCATGATGATTTGAGTCTTGGTTGTTTCTTTTTATTGTTAGAAAGTCTTAGTGCTAAGATGTGTGAACCCAGACAATATATTATTGTTATTTTCTTGTTAGGGTCCACTTATTTGTCTTAAATCCTCTACACAAGGGCAAAGAAAATACTACTCTTCCCTAATAAGAGGCATTAAGAGAAGGGACTCACTTAGTTTTTAAGCCTCTTAATCCCAAAAAAAAAAGAAACACACTGGGCAAAATAAAGACTACAATGATGAAACAATGTCAATGAATGAAGATTATCAACTAACTAAACAGTATACACTACTAGTCTACTAGTAGTACCTATGTTTGTTGTGCATTTATAACCCATTGGAACCATATTTTCAGAACCAAGAGTTAAAGCTTATGACTTGTCACCATGGTTTAATTTGCCTTATGCCTTTGAATATGAGAATAGGAATTGAAGTTGTGTGTAACATAGAAATTTTATTCATACTACTGAAAATTAATTAATGCTGCATCATCTCATTTTTCACTTCACATCTACTTTCACAAATTAGGAAACAATATAAATTAGCAAATGGGTGAAACATCCATCTTTTCTGAACTCCCTTGTAGTGTGTTGTTTCATCAATCACATTATTGTTGAAAGAAGTCAAAGACAATTAGCTTTTTATTTATTTCAACTTGTCGCATGGTTCAAAAAGGCGCGCAAAGGCCCCGCAAAGACGTGAGGCTTGGCCATGCCACCACGCCACGCGTTATGCCGTCTTATGTCACGTCTTTTCGCCACGTCACGCTGCCACGTCACGTCACGCCTAACGCTAAGGCGTTAAGGCGTGTGTGGCTTGGTCATGCCGCCACGCCACGCCTAACGCTATTTATAACCTTGCCTCGTGACACAATGGTCACCACTCCCCTAACCTCCACATCAGCACGACATCTCTATTAAACACACCATCACTCTCCTCACCTAAAAAAATACCTCACTTTAAATAAATATATCCCACAAAATAACTCACAAACACAAACAAAATAAAGTGAATGTTGAGGGTGGTCACCACTTTCTCTTCTTTTTTCTTTGGGCCACGCGTGAGAGGAGGGTGTTTAATGGTTGTGGCGCGTGAGTTGAAAGGTAACCCTCCATTTTATCTAGTTATTCTAGTCTTATGAAGATGATGACCACAATCTAAGATGCTAGTAGGTCTCTTAGTAAACCATACATTGTGACCCATCAAGTAACAAGTTTTCATATATTCAAAAGAGCAATATCAACGGTGGTTAGTCTCATTTTGAGTTGTTGACGGTTTCCAAGTATTTCTCTTTGATCAAGTTCATGTTGGTATAGTTAATGATTCACGTTTTCAAATAGTTAGATTCCATCTCTTATTTAGTCGATGCAAGATATTATGTAGATTTTCAAAAGAAAGACACTTGATTTGTGATCTTTCTTATCAGTGCTCAATATCAATGTCAATTTTTTGAGAAACAAAAGATAAAATAATCATAAATAAATAAACATACCCAAAAGAGTTGTATGAAAGCACCAAAGGAATTAGTCTTTTTAACAACTGATAGTTGCAATCAATTGACTAGAACGACCCAAAAACCTAACTTTGATCAAAACAATCACAAAACTATAACGACCCGAACACTACAACGACTCTAGAAAATATGCACCAAGTTATAAGAAGGATCTCATCATCCAACAACAACAACATAACCAATCTCACTGGGGTGGGGTATGAGGAGGTAGAATGTAGGCCTACCGTTATCTTAGGATAAACCCGAAAATAGAAAGACTGTTTCCAAAAAGACCTTAAGCAAAACCCATCATCCAACCCTAACCCAAAACAAAAACCAATAAAGTATCACTATTTTTGGTCGTTTCAACAAGTGTATAATGTTTGTTTGACAATTAACGTTTAAGTTTGAAAATTTTGTTAAACGCTAACAAAATACTTAGGCTTACAATTATCTTGTCGAATAATTTTAATCACACGAAGAACTGTATGTTAAACACAAAGAACAACAAACTCCAAAATTCGTAAATCTTACACGTAAAAGAATTAAAAACCCAAAAAAAATCAATTTCAAAACTTCACACAACATACTTAGGCTGGGTGTAGTAAGGAGGTTTTAGACTAGTTACACTTATTCTTAAAATTATGCAATTTAAAGAAAAGTTGATTGAAGGAATGGCGGAAAATGGTGAGGCTTTACGAGAAGCATTTGGTGGAGATTCGACCACTCGTAATTATAGTGACCGAGTGAAGGGGATAAGATGGTAATTTGGAGGGAAAAAGAGTATAGTGTAAAATGACATATATGAAACTAATCGGATAGATGGGGTGAAAACGAATCCAATAACATTGAAAACACAGATATAATTGCTTTCTAGGAGCACGTTACGTAGTAATAGACTTCATTTCACATTTCCCTGCAACAAGGCTATTATGTCATTATGACTTATCTACCATACCATTTTCTTTTAATTATGACCAACCCCTCCGTAGACGTGACACCAATATGGAAATTCCACCGAAAAAGTTAACAAAAAATGAAGTTAGTAATACCTTTTTTGTATGCACAATTGGACATTTGGAATTGCAGATAGAAAAGAGGACAATAAAAACAGCACAAAGCTTCTGCCACTGAACAAAATGGCCATCAATGCGAAAAATAGGACCATCGGGTTGAGCAATGTTACCAAACGTTTTTATAAAAGAAACTGTCATTGCTCACGATTATGGAGATTTACATACATGCAATATGCCAAATTGCATAAATAATGTTATATTAGACACAAAATGGCTAGAATCTGTCGTTACAACCACAATTGTTCCAACCATTAGTTGTTCCTACTAGGCTACTACCCCCAACTTGTTTAACAGTTTCACGTCAATGCGATCAACACCTCCCCTTGTTTCACAGCAGTATAATTTTTCAAAGGTTCGACGGGTGGTAGAGGAACAAGTTTTATCAGATACAAAATGGCTAGTCTGTCGTTACAACCACACTTGTTCCTACTAGGCTACTGCCCATTACTTGTTTGATTATGGAGAAGATGGAGAGTGTATATGAAAACTTTGAACCACTATCTTTCAAAGCTAGACATAAGAGAGAAGACAAGTTCAGTAACTGAGGAGGCGGTTGTAGAATATCGTTGGCTGATAACGATGTAGGAGCATTTAACCAAGCATGTGAAGACTACTCGGTTGACTTTCGAACAACTTTATAAAAATATAAGCTTCAACTTATAATATATGCCCCAATCCCAACTCCAGCTCCAGCCATTGCGCCAAACATACCCTAAATGTAATAAGACCACACCAAGACCAAGCCCAGCACCGTCAAATCAACGTCACATCAGCTTTCTTTCTTCTAGACCAAACACTCGTAGTAAGGGACTGCACATGTGTTCGAACATTTTTTTTAAGTTAAAATTTCATCTAACAATTAAAAAACATTATAATTATTCAAATGAAAACCATTACATAAACGATACAAAATTTTTAAAAAAGTACGAAATATAAAAAAACAATACGACAACTAAAAACTATTAGAAGAAAATACAAACACAATCATTCTACTTGTTTTCTTTATGCATCCAACGAACTTTGTGATTGATGTTTATCTTAGGATTCTGCTCACCAATCGATACAACTCATTATGAATCTCGTAATCTTTCCAACTTTCCTCTTCTAAAAACTTGTTAACCACAATAAGTTTTTCTGGCGGAATGTCTCAACATTTCTCATATTGTTTCTTCAGATCATCTTTAGAGGAAGACGCTTTGCTAAACACATGTTCCTGATGAATAGTATCGCCCTGAATTATTTTTTGAAATCCATCCTTGATTTTTTCGACTGTGTGGGAGATTACTGTTGGAAAATATGGTCAATTAATTGGTTTGAATGACAATTGATGGTCATCAAATATACTAATAGGGCTTTAGAGCAAGATTAATGTTTGGTCATATATAATGACTAATTTAATTCAATGGTCATAGTGATTGACAATTAATTATGTTTTGCAAGTTACATTTTCTAAGGTTTTAAAATCCTCAGAGAAAATTAATGCTATTGTTTGTTTTATAAGAACTCTGCATTTCCTTTATTTATATAAATACAAGCCTTGTTGTTTTCCCAACTCAAACTTTTGGGGGGCCCACAACCCATCAGCCCCTGACTAAACATATAATAACACAATTAAACTAACCCTAAACATAAAACCCTAAAATAAATTGAATATATATGTATCCCAGATTCTACTAATTTTCTACATTGTTTATCTGACTCGCCAAATACACAGCTAAACAAGAAAAATCAAACATACTTGCTCTCACTTCCAAATAATATTTTTACTGCATGTTGCAAATTTAAAAAATTCTACAGTAGCTACAGAATCACACTACTTAAACCTACAAAAACCCCGGATTCTCTGCAAGTAACAAATAGCTCATTTTACCGGGGTGAATTAACCCTTTTACCCAAAAAAAAAAAAAAAAAAAAAAAAAAGGTAACAAATAGCTCAATAAACAATTTCACAAGCGATGCAAGTAGCCCCTTCACTCATACCTCAGAAACGCCACCAATTTCCAGCATTATTTCTTCCAAGGATTCAATCACAAGAGTGCACTCATTTGCTTTTGCTCTTGTCTCCTCATCCAACCAACCGTCTTCAAAGAACATTGTTGCCATCGTAGTAACCTGAAAAGCACCAACCAGCATGATTATTCATTTTGTTGGTAATACATAATATACCATAGAAAATATGCATAAACTTACATTGAAGGTGATGTCGCCATGACCACGATAAACGCCTCTGCGACGAGCACCAGGATTGCCTCGTAGGCCATCACCGCCCCTGCCGCCTCTGCCATAACTGCCCCTGCCACCACCACCGTAACTGCCCCTGCCCCCACCACCCCTGCCGCCACGACCATAACCACCCCCACCGCCACCATAGTTGCGACCAAAACGCCCTCAATCAGGAGGGGTGGGGCCAGCGGGGGTTGGTTCCCTCGTCCATGTTTGTATGAACAGGGAATCCGTAGCCCATATTTTGTAACTTTTCAGGCTCCTGGCCCCTTCATCCGTAAACCATTGATTTGTGGGCTGGAACCAAGTTGGCTCACCCTCTTTGAGTACGACCTTTCTAGCACACTTTGATATATCACGCCAAAATTTGGGTAGAATCCTCAAAAAAGTACAGCCTTCTCCATCGGTATTAAGATAATCCCTCAAATCCATGACCTCATTCAACCTATGGTAAACCCATTTAAAACGACACGGCTCTGACCACATCATAGCAAAGACACCAACACTATGATTCCATCTCAACGTATTTCGCTCGTTTAAAACATTCAAAATAGCGTTGTTTAGTGGTTGAAAGCCTAGATCCTTATTGAACAAGTTTCCATCATCCCTTACCCCAACCCTAGTAACGGTACCAAAAAGTTGATAATATTGTTCCCCAAACCCTGTTGCACTAGAACCAATAAAATACCTTAAGGATTGACCCCATCTCCTAACTTCATAGACAACACGTCGATCATCCTGTAGACCCACTATATACAGATCTCTTTTTCTTATGAAAATAGCTATAAATCTTTTATGAAATGTATCTTTTGTAGGATAAAGGAATAAACGCACATACCCATATGTTCTATTAACTTGGAGCTCCTTGATCAGTTTTAGAATGAAATCTCCATAGTTAAGCTCGCCCTCTTCTTCTCCATCCATCTTGTAAAACATATCCGTAACATACCGACGGTCATGTACATAAACTTTTATTGGAGATGCAAATAGATTAGTATGATAGAGGTTGCCACCAACGTCTGCGCAATCATGAACATAATCCATATTTAGATGGGAATGGACTGAGGCAATTAGGGTTTGTGGTGTGTGAAATGGGAATTGACATCAATTTCAAACTCAATCCCCTCCATTGTCTTGACACGAAGCTTCATCTTTCCTTCAAACTGTGGTGGAGTGGGTACTGCCACAGGAAAGGGAGCGTGCTTGTCTGAGGCGCCTGATTTTCACATAACAAAATTTTAGCCAACATCATAAGAAAGATTCAGCAGGAACTCCAATAAACAAAGAAGTAATATACCATAGAAAATATGCATAAACTTAAAGCAAATCATACGGTTTCTTTTAAGATAAAGGTTACCATTGCCAAAATATTCTTACAGGCTCATTGCAAGCTTCGTGCAGAAAGAGGATATAGAAAGAATATGTGATGTGATGGAAGTTTAATGTCTATTACAGAGATTACAAAATATGCCTAATTGTAGTCATTCAACTTTTATATCAATTATATATTTGCCAAGTTCAACACCAAAGTTTAAGGTAACTAAGAAGCTTGAAGGCCTATAATTATGATATCAAAATTCTCACTTAATGATTGCATCATCAAAAAGGCAAAGCTAACCTTGTTACATTGCCATTAAACTTTTTTTATTGCATAAGTATTATTTTGTTGTACAAGTTACTTAGAGTATTTATTACACCTTGTTTATCAGGTTAATGTAGACTCTTGTGTGCTTCTATGGGACTGTTAATCTCACAGTAGTGAGCCCATACAGGTTACTTTTTCTTTCCATATATTAACATAGAAACAATCAGAAGTTTATATATGTGAGATAAAATAATAAGGAATGAGACTGTTTACCGTAATTCCAAGAACACCTATTTCAATAATGAATGAAAGGTTCATTGCTTGTACATCGTAAAGTAAAAGCACAAATGTAAATGGGTTTGGGCATATGCGGTGTGAGGTTTTCCTTGGCTTATGTCTGAAATTGTTTTTTGATGAGACACTACTTGTTCCGTGATCAACACTTGATGCAAACATACTAATGGTGGTGGTTCTAGTGTGGTATTATGTATGACTAATTTTGAGAGGATGGTGTTTGTTGTGTCACTGTGTGTATGTGTTTGTGAAGGATAATACTTATTACTAGTAATATAGAAGATGGGGTAGTTGATATTGAATGCATGATATTGAATTTGCTTTGACGTGCACTTAAGTAACTCAACAGTAATGTCCTATCTTGCTTGCTGCATCTTTATTTAAGCTATCATGTACTCTATGGTATTAAACATGTATTCATTGACTAAGCTATCAAAGCAGGCTCAAATATAAACTGACTTCTCGTAACCACTTTATGCTTCTTGATGAATGATAACCATGTCTACATAAATATGCATGCCTGATACTGTATGAGCCTATGCCTAATACTGTATGAGCCAGCCGCTAGTGATTACAACTAATGTTTCATCAACATGATAAACAAGGCCTGCGCGTTGCTACGAAGTTTTTATAACATCATTTCTGTATTAGTACAAAAAATATTCATCCGATTGCCTTTCTGATCCGTTTTAACATGTTTTGTCAACTCTTTTCTCGTATTAATCGAGATATATTATTACATGCATGATCTTATTTTTAGATATATAATATCCTCTTATGTCCTAAAGTTTGACACGTTAGTAGTTCATTAGGGCTTATGTTTGAAAATATTTATTTGGAGAGCCATTACTCAATCAACACTTGATGTTAACATTACAATTGAGAGGAAGATATGATTGAAGATGAAAGAAAGGCCTTGGTTGTATATATGAGGGGACATTGCATACTTGTAGTAGCTTTGACTCAACATTAATGTCCTTGTTGACCGACATTAAAGTGTTAAACTACCCATGTACTTTTTACGAGTAAAAATATTAAATGATAGCTTGTGTTGTGTGCATCCGGAAGAAAATGAAAACAACAAAGGGCCGTTGGTTTTAACAGTTACAAATAACGCGTTATTCGTCTGTCACTTGAGCGTCAATTCATCACTTTTTGAATAACATACCAATAACTAACGGGAAATGATTTATGCATTCTAAAATATTATTTGCTCACTCCAATGTACAAACAATTGAAGCGGAATGTTAATATTATACAAATATCTAATGCATAAAAAGAGTGTTCAATCAATTATGAAAGTGTGCAAATCAATTGCCATAACTAAAACACTTAAACAAAAAAAACTAATAACATTAGCATGGTTCTAAAAGGTGCGTAAAGGCCCCGCAAAGGCGTGAGGCTTGCTCATGCCGTCATGCCACGCTTTATGCCACGTCTTTTGGTAAACTCGATATATATGAAATGTGATATAAATATATGAATATTTTTATATTTTGTGTCACCTTATACCACACCTTATAAACGCAAAAGCTTCGCCTTTGCCTCGCTAAGGTGTGAGGCTTGGTGATACCGCCACGCCACATCTCACGCTATTTATAACCTTGGTCACAAGTCACATGTGATTATTAAAGTAATAAATCACATGTGATTTTTCTGGGCGGAAATTTTTAAAAAAAAGTTGTTGTCGAAAGTATATAGAAGTGCATATTTATAAAATAAATAATTTAATTATCGTAGATATAATTAATTTCGTGTAACGATCGACGGCAATCAACAGTTTATGAGATATTTTAATTATAAAACTTTTGTCATGCGAACATACATACTAGTTGTGGTTATCGGCTTATATATATACATATATATATATATATATATATATATATATATATATATATATATATATATATATATATATATATATATATATATATTCATATGTGTGGTAGCGTGCTTAATTGTCTTTAGCATTCGCCATGTTTAAAATGGTAGAAACGTAAATGTGTGAGCAAAAGTGAGATGTTATCACTTTCCTCTTATACAAAGTTTTGATAACAAAAGTTGGAGTACTTTTTCTTTCTTTCCTTTTTTTTATTTTTATTTTTTTTTGGGTAAAAGGCCAGTACTTTTTCTTTCTTTCTCTTACATTTACTCATTTTTCTCGAAAAACAAATTATGATAAAGTTCAAAATTGATTTTTAAAGTAAAAAATAATAAAGAGAGTTTTTTTTTTTAAACATAATTCACAAGTGGGTTTAAGATGTTTCTCTTATACTATATTTTTTCTTTTCTTTTTGTTAGTTTATATACAAATTCAATTTATTGCTTGATTAACTAGTCCTTTTTCAGGTTTTTACCGACTGATTTTATAAAAGATTTGGACCTTCTTGATAGCTTCATTTATGTCCTTATAGATACAAACTCAAATGATAGACACATACCAAAGAAACATAAAAACATGTATGAACTATGAAGCTATTCATAGCATTTGACACTAGTAGAAGAATAGGATAATCATTTTATTTTTCTTGAAAGACAAAAAATAATTGTATTTGAAATGCAACAATCAACACCGGATAATAGTAGAAATGTAGAATTATAGTACCGCAACATATATCATACTTGAATATCACGATTACATGAAATTAAACATGATAGCATTGAAAAGGGCTTGCCGCTTGGTACCTCTGTCATTCTCCTTAGCTCTTAGCATTTTCAAAATAGTCGACTGGTATTGACGGTGGACAACACTTCTTTGCTACACATTTATATTGTTTCACATAAAAACGATTATGTATTCCATTTTCTCAAGTGATTTCAATAAAAGTAAAAAAGTGTCCACTTTGAACAACCAAATGATTTTCAAAAAGCTAAATAACCACTAATAGGTTAAAAGTAATTTAGAAAAATGCTATTTCTATATTGAACAAACATTATTTTTAGATGGAGATTGTAGCTTAGTAACACTAACAAAAGAAAGTAGATAAAAGTTACAATTTTGAGTTGTATTAACAAATTTGACAAAGTTATGTGATGAAAATGTCAAAAATTAAATTATACATTGAAACTTTAGTAACACGTTGTTGACCATTATTGCCACTATGGAACTTTGATCACCCTTTCTTTCTGTGTGACTTACAATAATTTTTTTGCAGGGTATACGTACCTTGTGTTGGCTATACTTTTCCTTGATTGCTAGTAAACCATTCGGGCACTCACAAACAAGAGAATGTAAACTGTTAACACATTCTCTTAAATCTGATGGTTGATACTTAATAAGCTGCCACATTGTCGAATTCTATAAATTTTTTAATATGAAGTTAATAACCAAAACCAACAAAGATGACAATAAAAATAAATCATGAAAATGAATTGTACATGCCCACGGTTTCTGTGATGAAACTAGTGTAAATCTTGCTATGAATATAGAGGAAGCAGCAACAAGAGAAGGTGCATAACGCAACATACTATACTCGAGAAGAGATAACTCGGCTATGTAGCTCGCCAAACACTCTAATTCCAATGAAGGAGCCTGTTTACATAGCAATCAACATCAGAATTAGAAATTATCGCATGCCAAATAAGTGCATATTCAACGAGGAGGCTAGGACTGAGTGGATACCTTTTTGCTATATATTTGTTTTGAATTCTAAAATACTTGATTTGTTAGATTTTACTCCGTAAATAGATAATCTGTCAAAACATATCATCACAAAAATTTTGAGCAGTTTGAGTGACCATTTGACATAATCCAATTTAGCTTTTTTAAAATTTACACTTGAGTAGCAAACTTCAGTCTTCGTTTAAAATTTTATGCTGCCAAAATATATTCTTTGTGCGTGTATTCAAATTTTAGTATTCTTACCTCATTTACTTCTTGAGCAGCATGAAGAAATATTCCCAAGAAGCATCCAATCGTTGGGGTTGTTATTTCAAACTTTAAGAAATTTAGGACCGAAGACTCCATTTGCAACACCTACACGAATCATAAAACATACCCTTAAGGAAAAGCTAAAACTTTTTCCTAATAAAACAAAACCCCCCGTGAGATTATTTATTTAAAAAAAATCAATTCATACCTTATTTGGTAATAAATTTTTAATTAGATTTTTATTTTTGGATTTTAAAAAATAATAAAAACTAAATATTTCCTACTTTGGCTAAAATAATTAAGAAAAACGTTTTTTACTCATATTAAAAAAAAAAAAACTTAAAAATACACATGGGACAAAATAGGTTGTGATGCAATAGAGTGTTGCCTTTGAAAGAAAAGAAAAAAAAAAGTTTAATGGTTTCATGACCTATCCAATGAAACATAAAAGTGCACACATAGTTTACGTAATTTATATATTGATCTCATATAGTTTAATGAAGGATCATGTAATTGATATTTTTTTTTCAAGAGCAGTCTGCATTAGCGGGTTCAATTGGCCCTTCTTGAAGTATCAAATTTAGTCATCATAATCATAATCAAAAAAGTGGTAATCATCATCTTATTCGTGCAAGTTTTGCAGGCTCATATGTGAAAATATACAGACACATACATACATACATACATACATACATACATACATACATACATACATACATACATACATACATACATACATACATACATACATACATACATACATACATACATACACAATGGATATACGTTCATCGGGGTATTAAGTGATTGAGAAGATGACTAAAACCCGCTTGAAGCCAGTTAAACAGGGCAAGTTAGTAGACTTAAAAAAGATTGAGGCCTGGAAAAAGATGACCTGTACAGTTTTATAGTAATACTAAAAGGTTTAATGAAGATCTTTAATGGTAGCTCATTGTAGTTGCACATTCTCTTGAATGTCTATTTATAGGACATAGATATATCTGTGTAACAAACTTTTGTTCAATTTTCAATGGTTCATATGATTAAGTGATGTGTATACTCACACCTCCATGTATGAATTATATACATGTAAGTGTTACTTAATAGTAATAAATAAACTTTACTTTACAATCCGTGTTTATTAGCTTGGCTAAAAGGTAATCTTTATCTTAAACGAAGTAAGTTAACTAAATTTAATTTATGTTAAAAATCACATGCATGCATGGGTATTATAACAAATCATTATATAAAACAATCAATAAATAAAACATATATACATAGAATTTTCAATTTTTAATCCAGTAAAGAACAACATTTAAAACACCTTAATTAGTTTGTATTTTAATCTAGAATAATATATAGTTAAAAATTTTAGAAAAAACCCCGTGCGTGCACGGGTATTATAACTAGTAATCAATTATGAAAAAAAAACACAAACCTCTTCTTTGAAATATGCGTTATTAGTTTTCTGGAAAAATTCTTCCACCTTAGGTGCACAAACCTCTTCATACTTTCTACAAAGTTTGTTTGAATTCTTTTAGTTTTTTGAAGCAAGATATGCCGAGTATCTGTTAACATGAATAACATGAAAATTTTCTTACGAGGCAATCATCATGCATGCAACACCAAGCAATTGCAGTCGTCGCGAATCCATCATGTTCCCCGAAAGGTAGCGATCTATGTAGTTAATAGTCACTACTACAAAAAATGGCATAGAGCCCGGTTGAAAAGGTGCAAAGAGCCCGGTTTTTCATGAGGGCACAAAGGGGGAGGGACTCTATTAGGAATTGCTATAGAGCCCGGTTTAAGAAACGGGCTCTATGATGTGTAATAGAGCCCGGTTTGTTAGTTGAGAACCTTGATCTATCTATTAAATGAACCATTTTTAATAAGCATAGAGCCTTGTTTTTTGCTTACAAAACATGGCTTTATGATTTTTTTATTTTTTATTTTTTTTAGTACCACCTGTTTACATTGTATTTCCAGGCATAAAGCCGCAACAGAAACATGCAGAACCATCAACAAAAGTGTAACAAAACCATAACCATGAATCACGGTCTATACCAAAACCAATAGATCGAAGATCAGTTTCACAACAGTTTAGTACGGGTCCTATGGACTACCAAACATACTAAATACCACTAATTAAATATCACAACAACAGTTTCACATCAAGTGTTTTGTTGAGCTAGGGGAAATGAGATAAAGAAAGACATGAGCACATCCCAACCTTTCCTAAATACTACGTAGTAACATGATTGCTGATCAGATGCCACACTGAAATGCAAGAGCTCACGATTTCGTCCAACCCCTTAGTAGTAAAAGGCTTCTTGACTTCTTGTCATTCCAAGGCATCTGTAAAAAAAACATCCATAAGCTATGCAAGATTTAAAAAATAAAATAAAATAAAACAATGATAAAATAAATAAATTTAGCTCTATGTAAGATAAAACAATATGTAGTAAGCCATTTTATAAGCATTCTATAAGCAAACAATGGTTAATGATTGTTTACACCAACTATTGCAATATGTAGTAGCCATTTTATAAGGCATGGTAAATGATTGTTTTTAGCAACTAGCTGCTGCAAAATGTTCACTCATATCAGGCTGCTGCAAAAAATCATTTCCCATATTGGCATATTGACGTAAAATTGCTGAAACTAGGCTGCTAAACAATCATTTTCACTCATAATTACCATGTTCACTCAACACCAACAAATAATTCACCGGCTTGATCCATTAAGCGCTAAATCACATTTCTTATCAAACAGCCCCAAGTCACATATGACCTCGCAAACCAACACCTTTAATGGACCATTATAGTTGTCATAAAAAAACATAATGCAAACTAACAGTGAGAAACTTGACACTAGTCTAATGTTGTACATATTGTGCAAACACATGAAAACAACCCTATGTAATGACCATATTGCAGCAAGATAATATATTGGCTAGTTTCATGATAGTTAACAACGAGAATCTCGACACTAGTCTAATGTCTAATGTATCAATAATAACCTGACTAAATGAAGCAATCAACTCACAAGACCAATTTTCGTCTTGAACATTTAAAAGTACGTAGACCCACATACACAAACTTAATTTCCAGACTATATGGCAAACAAAATAGTCACACAGAAAAAACAATATATTCGCCTATAAGAATGCTTTTAAAAGTTTCTTACTGGTTTGGGGAATGAGTGTTGTTGATGGGTTACAACATATCCTTTTGGCCCAGCCGTGGAGGATTTTTCTTGAGTTTGGCCAATTTCCTCCATTCTTGATGTTTCGCCTTGACATATGAATAGTTAATAATTAGAAACATTGAAGCATCGCACAATATAAAAAAATACATTATAAAGTAGGACAACCCATTTTTTCAGGGGTACTTTCCATCTTCACAAACTTTTTCCATACGCTTATCCATAAGCTCTTCCATATCAGCCTAATATTAACAAAACATGCAGCAATTGCAACTTGAGTAATGATGAACGTATTAAGACAGAAGTCCAAGCATAAACGCTGATATGTGACAAAAAATAGCACATTAAAACACACCATTTATGTCAACAAAACCTGGTCCTAAAACACATAATTCGGACAGCAGAGATTTGTTTGTTGGCCCAATTTCACGGATCTTTAATCAACGATATACTAAAATATGAAATAATCTCTATTTGCTAAAATATAAATGCTTTTTATTAATTTTGTCATACATTGTTCATACAGAATCTACTCTATTTATAATGAATAAAAAGGTGCGATTGAATCATTGTGATGATTCAAAGAGTTGTGTTGGTTCGGTTCTAAAAGAGTTCGACCAACAGTTGTGATGGTTCGGATTGTAACTGTCAATTTGACAGTTATTTCCAGAGTTGACTTTTAATAGGGGTTGACTTTTGACTTCGGGTTTGACCTTGAAAACGGGTAAAAATAAAGATTGGGATTAACCCAATATTCTCCTCCTTAATCACAATCGCTACGACGTAGATCTTTAAGTCTTTTGTAGTCGTCTCTATTTTGTTTCCTTTAATATTCGCTGCAACATTGATCAAATTTTGAATCTTCTGCACTCTCTGCTATCTTTGCGATGTTTGCACTCTCTGCGGTTTCTGCTGTTTCTGCAATCTCTGCTATTTCTGCAATCTCTGCTATTTCTGCACTCACTGCGGTATGCTCATTGTATCATTTCTCTTCAGTTATAGTCGCCATAAGCAATGTTGGCTCTAAGTCTTCTTCAATAAAACTGGATTGTTCTCTGACTTGATTCTTGCGTTTATTTTGTCATTCATAGGCATAATGTCCAAGTTTGTGACATCGGTAACATGTTATTTTCGACTTATCACCATTCTTTTGTGGTTTGTTGTCGGTTCCTTCCGACTCATCTGAGGTGTATCCTTCATTAAATTTTTCATAGTTTTTATATTTTCCACTTCCACATCCTTTAAAATGCTTTCCTCTACCTTCATGTCGTGTGAACATCAATTTTTCTTGATTGTTCTCTTGTTTTCCTTTCTTATATTTAATCCTTTCTTCATAGGTTTTAAGTCTTCCTATTGCTTCTTCAAATGTCATAGTGTTTAAGTCTGAATATTGTTCTATAGATGCTACTATTTGCAAATACCTATCCGGTACAGCATTTAGTAATTTTCTGACTAAATTGGTATCTTTTATTGTGTATCCTAGACTAGCGGCTTTGTTTACAAGAGCTGTTAGTTTTCCTGTAAAGGTGTCGATGGTTTCATCTTCCTTCATAGTTAACATCTCCATTTCTGATCTGAGTGTTTGAAGTCTGGCTTGTTGTACTCTTTCTTCGCCTAAGTGTCTAGATCTTAAAGCGTCCCATATTGCCTTTGGGGTTTTGTGCTTTGTTATTTGAACTAATTGTTCTTCGGGTAAGGATTAGTAAAGGTATGCTATTGCAGTTTTTTCTTTTTTCTTATCAGATTGAGTATTTTCAGTTGGCTCAATCGTTTCCCATAACCCATTTGCTTCTAAAATAATTTGCATTCGAATTGCCCATAAAGAGTAATTCGTGGGTTTTAATATCGGGCATTGGAATTGAGGGGTAGTATTAGGTGTATTAACCTCCTTTTTTCCATCGTCTCCACCTTTAGTCGTTTTTAATGATAATGACTAGATAATCTTCTAAAATTCTAACACTGGGTGTGTTAAAAGAAATATAGCGTGCTTCTAATGTTTTGTGTCTAAAAATGACAAGCAAAACTCTATATAGGACTAGTTTTAATCCAAAAACTATCCTTAGAGATTATAAATAAAAAATGAAATAAACCTAGAGTTAATATCTTCTTAAAATTATTCCTAATAATATAATAAGCAATGTAATCACTAGGTTATTGTATTCTAAAATATGATAAGATACTAAGGATATAAAATAGTAACTTATCTAAAAAAAAACTATACTACTATATATTAATTTTGCAAACTAATATACTAAGTATAAATCTAAATAGAAAAGAAGGGTGGAATTTGCAAATATTTGGAACCTGGGGGGGTAATATACCCGTAGCCCTCTTAAATTGGTTCCTTGGTGATGCCCTGGTTTTATATCCGCCTCTTTTTTTTCGTATTTTTTTGCAACAGATAAACTAGTCTCTTTTTTCTTGAGACTTAAAACTGCTTCTGGTGTTCCTCTTGATGGTTGACCGCCGATCTCCTTGGCTTTGGTTAACCTTCTCTTCTTCACGGATGTTGTGTTCCTCTCGAACACCTTTGATCCTTTGTGGGATTCCTCTGCCGTGTATTGTTTTGAATCAAGTGGTGATTCAAATAAATCAAGGGTGATTGGTTTAGGAAACAGGTGTGTTTGTTCCTTGTTATGAATCAATAAATTTGCCCCTTTTGATGACTTTATGTTATCCTCTCGAATTTGGTATATGGTTCTTATCCTTGTTTTGAATCGATTAGATACCGGTTGTGTTTAACCGTGTCTAATCTTGTTTCGGTATGAATTTTTGGTCCAGATTTTTGCAAAAAGTAACGAGAGAAAAAAAATAAGAGGAATCCTTTTTGATGCCGGTAAAAATTAATCACTATTGTGATTGTTACCGTGGTGACAAAAGAGTTGGATTCTCTTTGATTGTAGAACACAATAAAATGATTTTTTTGATTATTGTTGTTCGAATGGTTTTGCAAAAAAAAAATTTACCGAGACAAAACTTGTATTGATTCAAAAAAAACAGGGACGTAAAAGAACCTTGGTATATGATGATTTCGGCTCTGATGCCAATTGTTGGCCCAATTTCACGGATCTTTAATCTACGATATACTAAAATATGAAATAATCTCTATTTGCTAAAATATAAATGCTTTTTATTAATTTTGTCATACATTGTTCATACAGAATCTACTCTATTTATAATGAATAAAAAGGTGTGATTGAATCATTATGATGATTCAAAGAGATGTGTTGGTTCGGTTCTAAAAGAGTTCGACCAACAGTTGTGATGGTTCGGATTGTAACTGTCAATTTGACAGTTATTTCCAGAGTTGACTTTTAATAGGGGTTGACTTTTGACTTCGGGTTTGACCTTGAAAACGGGTAAAAATAAAGATTGGGATTAACCCAATATTGTTTTGGTGTCATACTATTTTAATTCCCATACATAGCTTAATAAAACAAAAAATTTCAACAATTTCATTCCAAGATTTTTACTACCTAGCAATATAAAAAACATATAAACAATCACAGCTTCCAGAATCACACTTAACAACAACATTAATAAGATATATTAAAAAGGTTAATTGAACAATAACAACAATTGAAGCAGTTTGGTACCTACTTATTCATTTAGTATGTTGTTGGCTTGTGACGGCAATGGGATGCAACGGTGGTGGTGTGTGACATTGGTTTGGGATGTTGTTGTGAAAGTGAAAGTGAAAGTGAAGAAGGGGAGAAAAGTTTTTAGGGTTTTGTGAAGGTTATGAAAATCGTGGAGGGAAATAACGCGCCCAAATGTTTTAAGTATTTTCATTTGATTTTGAAGAACCGGCTATGATATGGTCTAACAAAACAATATGGAGTATTTGATAAAGCCCGTTTTTTACAAAGAAAATAGGGCTCTAATGATTAGTAGATAAAGCCCGTTTTGTAAAAGATGAACATGCTCTTTACAAGGAATAGAGCCCGGTTTTAAAGAAAAAAATGCGGCTTTAAAATTTTTAAACATAGAGCCCGGTTTTATAAAAGAAAACATGGCTCTAAATCTTTTTTTGTAACACGGAATCCTTTTAGAGCCCGTTTTTCACTAAAACCGGGCTCTATTAAGGGGGCTCTATTTCAAAATTTGTAGTAGTGAGTCAAGTACAACGTATCCGGCACGAGCATATACTCTTCAACAACCTAAAATTGCGACATTTCTTTTTAGCAAAAGTCTAAACAAAGGGAAATATCCAAATATAAATTAACTAGATGTCGATATCATTATACAAATTTTACTTTTTATAATATTTGAAAGCTTTTAACTAACAACATCCATAGCGGTGAAAATTTTCTTATTTTCATACACTTAACATGCCATGCTAAATTATTTATTTATATTTATAAACCTATTTCAACTATAAATAAACTTATTGCAATTTTAGTTATACGAAACACATTCATTAAATTTTCAACATGTGAAAAAGATTTTGAATCTTTTTATACCGCATACACATGAACTAAAAGCTCATTATGATTGAAACAAAATATAAATTTATCAAGGGTTTTATTTAAACCTATTCTCAAACCTTTAAGTAAGGATTCCCTAATACTCTAATAGTGTTAAATAAAATTAGAAGATTACTAAATATGATGTGATTTTCGCTATTATATTTCCTAAATAAATAGGTGTAAAATTTTGATAAGAAAATGTCAACATTTTGACCCATAAGAAAATCATTAGTTTTGACCTAAACAAATTCAAATTGTTAGCGACCTACAAGAAAAGACAAGATCTTGCCTCATTAAAAACATTGATACATTTCATTCATTTAGAGTGTGTTTGAGATTACGTATTCTATCAAACTCTTTTTTTTTTTTTTTTTTTTTTTAATTTTATTTATTTAAATTCCTTATGTATAAGTGCTCTTGATTTAGTGTTTGAATTTGCTTATTTTATAAAACATACAAAAATATTGATGAACATAACTATTTTTATATAAAAAAATCAATTGAATTTATTTGTATAAGGTTTTAGGTTAAATATGAGAATTAATGAATAAATGAGAATAAAAAAAAAATCTTAAAATGAGAAGAATAATAAATAAGTACTGCCGCACATTATAAATGCATCAACCTAAATTCGATACATCTCTACTATCTTAGATACATCATAATTTTTTCAAACTTAAAGTTAAATGCATATACATATATTAGATACATTAAGTGAATTTTGTGTATTTTTCGTTCTCTCGTTAAATATTTTACTAGTGTTAAATTGCATCGTTTTCACTTTTGAATCACTTTTAAAATTGATTGGGATGCATAAAAAAATGGATAGAGATACATCTAATTCAAGTCGATGTATCTCAAATTTGTAGTTATAGCCATTTCTCAACATTCTTATTTTAGGGTTTCTTCTGACTGGATTCATAACCTAATATAAGATTAGAAAGCCATATGAATTAAATTTCAAATAATAATAAAAAAGAAGACAAAGTAAGCACCTTCTAACCTGCTTATAAAAACTAATTTTTCTACTTTAAAAAATTAGATAAGCAGAAAGTGTTTGGATGGAAAACTGTTATTCTTCTTACAAGAAAAAAAAAACATGTAACATAAAAGAAGAAACAATAAACAATCCAAACATCCTCTTAATTTCAGGTATAATGATATAAAGTCTAGTTTAATAACTGAACAAGCCATTCAATTAGAATGGCACGCATATTGGCATTAATGTATTTCTGGACTTTCTCCATGAAATCAATTGTAGGCCTTTTCTTGGCCTGAAATATCTAACAAAATAATTCAGAACGCGAAAAAGCAAAACCTGATGCTTTCACTCCATTCAAGTACATAATAGTTCACCTCAGATGCTCTAACTTGCTGACATAATGTGTAGATGGAAACGAAGTATCGTTTATGACATAATGTTTAAATGGAAACTAAATATCGTTTATGACATAATGTGTAAATGAAAACTAAGCTATTGGTTTATGACATAATGAGTAGATGGAAACGAAGTATCGTTTATGACATAATGTGTAAATGGAAACTAAGCTATTGGTTTGTAACCTTGACAATACTAAGTTTCCATTTACACATTATGTCATAAATGTATGAACAATTTTTTGCAATTCATAGTGTAGTCACAATTGCAATAAACTTAGGGAAAATTTGTCTCACAATATATTAATTTTATATATCATTCTCTTAGGATGAGACAATGTCTATACACGAGTATTTAGATGTTGCAACAATAGAATATACAAAGTGGATGAAAACGTCTAGCAAACACAACATTTCTGATCATGTGGAAACAACAGGTTTGTGATTATAAAATCCTTGATGTTAAGATATAAGGGATTGTCTAACAGGTGCCGTATGGGCATTGGTTATGATGCATTAATTCATCCTGAAATTTTCTTTTAAATTAAAATTTTCATTTCACACACACTTATTAAACTAAAAAATTACCTTAATTAATTGTGATTTTTAATTTAATAAGCTTAAAATTTCTTTAAATAATTATCTTAACCAAAGCGTTAAGGGCACTGGTTTAGACAAACCTAAGATATAATGTATTAGGGCCCGTTTGATTTGTAGGTGGGTTTATGATTAAGATTAGGATTTGAATATAAAGTTAAAGATTAGGATTTTGATATAAAGTTATAAATTAGAAATTGTTGTTTGTTTGATATATTAAGATTGAGATTTGATTAAAAAAAATATGATTATTATAATGTTAAAAAATGAATATGGCCCACAAGGGACCCAACTTTATTGTTTTATATTACCAAATGAAAAGAAATGGATAAAGTTCCATATGGAAAAGACAAAATGAGATAAACGTTTGTCAGTAAAGTTGCTAAGCTACCTAACTTTTGAGCATGCTCGAGTATTTGGGTTGAGCCCCAAATTTGGGGACCACTAATGTGAACCAAACATATAAATTTTACCATGAGTCCATGGTCCCACATGAAATCTAGGCAACCAAACGGGCCCTTAGTTTTTTTAAAAATTCTCTAAGTTTCTGTTTAAACATCATGTCATAAAAGTAGGGACAATTTATTGCAATTCATGGTGTAATTGCAATTGTATTAATGTGTAATGTGTAAATGGAAACTGCATTTATGACATAATGTGTAGGCATTTCACATTTTAAAAAGCGTAAGATGATGCTTCTTCTTGCCAGTGTTTTTTCATGTTCTTTAGTAAAAACATTCTACGCATATTGCAAATCTATAAATTTGTTTCCAAGATTACAATATATGAACCTTGGCTTCCACAAAATTTTTTAACTGATCTTTCTCTTCAAAGAAACTAATTTCGTCATAAAAAAAAATATTTTATGGGTAAATTGCAAATCTCGTCCCTAATGTTTCCCAAAGTTTCAAATAATACACGTAAAAAAATTGCAAATTTGCTACCAAGAGCTAAAGTGGCATGCAAAATAGCCACCGAGAGCTAACGTTCGTTAGTACCCTCCTTAGTCAAGGTCAGATGCATCAGAAATGTAAGATATGGGTACAAAAGGCTGTCAACATTGGAAAACCAAAAGCACGCTTTACCTAGTTCACTAGGCACGTGCTATCTACTCCAAGGACGGCAAACTACTATACTCATGTGCATCCACAATATTTTCCATCCTATTTTAACAAAAGTAGTGATCCTAAACAAACACATAAAGTAATACTTAGTATTACAGTTGATAAGATCCCTTCTTCTAGGAACGAACGAAGCAAAGCTAGCTGCCACTAGTCGTTCTAATAGGAGTGTTACATTTGTCATCAACCGGAATAGTTTGCCGTGATCTATTCCATTGTAAATCTTTGATTCATCTCTATTGAGATTTATACACGTTGAAAAATACAAATGGAATTATTGTCGTTTTGGGTGATGTTGTTATTATTCTTATTATTAATAGTAAGATATTATCATTTGCTCAAACTGCGTGGACCAACAAGTCATTTTAGATGCATTTGACATTGACTAACGAGGGTACTAACGATCGTTAGCTTTCGGTAGCTATTTTGCACGCCACTTTAGCTCTCGGTGGCAAATGCTGTTAAAAAAAATGCAATTTTGAGAAATTAGGGACGAAATTTGTAATTTACACTTATTTTATCTTATTAGTTGAGATGTTAAGAACGTGATGGGCTGATGGCTATGACACACTTCATTCTAAATGACCGTCTCCATTTTAGTTGAGATGTTAGTTGACCTGATAGCTATAACATGAAAGCATATAATAAAGTACATTTAGATCATAAAATTAGTTTCCTTTAACTTTACAATAATTCATTCGTCTTTTTCCGGATTTAAAAAAACGCCAATTTAACTTTACAAAACATAGTATTTGAATATACCATACTTAATAACGACACAAAATAGTTCTTAAACTTAACTAGGCTTTATTCTTTAACACCGTGATATTCAAGCACCCTTTTAATATAACAAACGTACACCTAAATCCATTATACTATATTATTTTAACTAACAATGAGTCAATGAGATCAAAGCAATCGAATCTACCAAGGGGAAAAGGTCCAACAAACTCAACATTTCAGATCATATAGAAACAACAACTTATATGATTTTGTTATCCATGATATTAAATACATTATAAGTGGTTAAACTGGTTGCATGGGAATGATAGGCCATACATAGTATTATACATATTTTTTACGCACTAATATTATTTTAGGTTTTGTTAATGACAACCCTTAGGGTTGTGGTTAAGAGGAAGCTTTTTACTACAATTTAATGTAAGAAATGAAATCATCCAATTAGAATCAAATGCTTGTTGTGCATCAAAAACTTTAGGGATTGTATCCATGTTTTTCGAGATTGACATCCAAGCATAGTGATTAGCAAAACCCTATTATTTTTTACATGAGTTTTAGAGTAAATATATTAGTTTCGATACATAAAAGCTTAGCTTTATTAATATTCTCAGATAAAGAAGATTGTTAAAAAAGAATGAAAGCAATAAAAAAAATGTTACCAAAATCTTGACAAAGCTGAGAAACTTCACGGTCTCGATCATATCTTCCTCATAATTAAATCGAAACATACAAAAGATGAGATATTGAAATGTTATTTAGCATGGTTAGTCACCGGCTCACCTTCTTTATGGCATAGTCATTGCATATGATAAAGTACCTGCAACTCGCAAACCACTTATACCTAGATCGTGGTACAATAACGTTTCCTGGTATGCGATTTGTATCTGAAATTGATTTTCAACATCTTCACAATTTGGTGATGAGTAGAACTTTAGTGATTTATATCACAATTTAAATTGGTTTACAATATTAAATCTAATTTACAAAATGTAAAAATTGAAGTGGACATTAAATCAAAGGGGTACGCTTCAACAATATTAATTGCATTTTGTATACCCTTATACTAATTTCATTCTTTGTATTAATGAGTATTGACATAAACTGAATATTTAATAGTCTTCAGGGTTCATCTATAACGTATGTGTTAAGATGATCAGATATTCAATTCACGTTATAAAAATGCAACTAGTAGCTGTATTTTAGAAATTGCATTAGGATATGGTACCATCCAACATCATGTGTGAAAAAAAGTCGTACATATTTATACGGTCATTAGCTAAATAAACTTAATTGGATAAAGAAAAAGAAACAGGTGATCCGTATATAAACTGAATACATTTGGGTGGCTAGGGTGTAATCGAAGTGAGTACTCTTGAGCTCGAGCTTGACTCAACTACTAAAAACACAGGCTTGAAAATAGACTCGAACTCGATCGAGCGTTAAATTTCTAGGTCGAGCTTATTCGACATATTTTGCTCAAATCAGCTCGCTTTGAAATGATAACTAAGCAATTATAAGCATATAAAAGTGTAAATATGTAATTTAACTGAAGCTGATAAGGCTCGTGAGCCTCTCAAATCAAGTATACTAAAACACGAACTCGACTCGGATTTCTACTGAATAGCTCGAGCTCGTTTTGACTCGATTAAAGTCGAGTAATATCTGAGTCGACTACGAATAGCTCAGACTTTCTCACCTTGTTTACACCCGGGTCACAGACGAAACATATACACCGATAGACAACCAACCAAACATTGACTTCCACTCTTCTTCAATTTAGATCTCCTTTAAACACAAATATTGGTCAGCATTTTTTATTTTTTTTTTAAATGTGTCTCAGCATTCTAAAAACTAGCTGCTTTACAATTTGTTTTATTTCCTTTACTTGTTGATTCTTGATTAGTTCTTGTTTAGGATTTCATCGTTTAATGTTTTTAACATTTGGTATTTGTGTGTTTAGTGTGTCAAATGTTAGCCCGTATATTTTGTGTAACGGGCTTAAGCCCGGTTCTAGACTATTCTTCATGTATCTATTTATATGTACAATGTATATCCATTTATCAATCAATCAAAGACAATCCGTTATGCGTTTATGTGTTGACATGGTATCAGGCCTTTAAACACATCGATCCTTTCCTAAAAACACTCACCCCGCTCCCTCAACCTGTACGTACCTCCCTACAAACCCTAAACACCCTCCTACACGCGAACCTGTATACCAGTTATCTATTGATTATGTGTTGGTGATTTGTGTTTCAGTCACAAATCCACACGATTATCATATTGGTGATTAGTTACTTGTGCTTCAAAGGTCACAAGTTTTGCTTTTTGTTGTCTGTCTTTTCTATCCCACACGTACCACTTTAACAGTCACATATAAACCCTAATATATCATACACATACATCGTACCCACTTTTGGCACCATGACTGGATCCGAAACACCCATTTTGCCTCTGTCCGAAAAGCTATCTCAATTCACCCATCATCATCTTGTTACACGAGTTCCGGTTAAGCTTGATCTTGACAATTGGAATTATAGTTCATGGGAGTTCTTTTTTGAACAACTTTGTGACACCTTCGATGTCTCCAAATACATACATGGCCTTCCCAGTGCAACTTCCTCAAACAACCCTCCTCCTTTCACACCAGAAGAACTTAAGGTGGATAAGTTATGCGTTTATGTGTTGACATCAAAATGTTACTATGAAATGCATTTTATTTTTAAGCTCAACAGTGTACCTAAAACTCAAACTTTAATCTGCAAATGCTACTCTCTAAAATTAATCATTTGGTGATTGTTAGCTTTCACCAGAATTGACCTATCATGGCCTAATCTTTGTCCGCATTTGATGTTTGGTTTAATTTTTTTTGACCATTTCTTTGCTTCAAAGATTAGCAACTAAATAGTGTTGTTGCTTATTGCTGAAATTACCATGAAGTGTCCTCCGACCTCGGTTGCTGTCAACAGATTATATTACTAAACCCTCCCTAGATGTGTTATAAGCACAGCTGGACATTTAGAATTGTAGATAAAGAAGTGGACAATAAAAACAGCACAGACCTTCTGCCGCCGAACAAAATGGCCGTCAATTCGAAAACTAGGACCATGCACATGATTCCTATACGTAGAAAACTACATCACAGTGTAGAAAACTACATCACAGTGTCCAACACGTATAGGGTGTAGGGTGAAGCCCTATACGCGTATACAGTGGTGGCTCAAGGGTTAAGCTACTAAATCCATAGCGTTAGGCCCCCGAATATTTAATGCCCACTATTTTTTGACGCCCTTTATGGATATTTAAAGCTCCCGGTTGTCCAACGCATTCTATAAATATTTAAGGCACCAAATTTTTTTTTGGCATCATCCAGGTCTCGATGTATAAAAGGCCTATATTACTAAAAGTGTAAAAATCATTTAAGGATGTTTGCTTATTTTTGTTTGTATTTTAAATCCATACCACTAAGTTCTTATTCGTTTAAGAAACACCACCAGGTCCATATTTTATTATTACAAAATGATGAACTGAGGTCATTTAATGCCGCAAATTCTAATGAGTCTTAGCTGATACTGTAAACAAATTAAATGTTTCAAATATCACTCATGCATAGTGTCTTAATAAACAAACAAGAATAACCTATTTTTTGAAGAATAAACATGAACACCAATGTCCGTTTAAGTGTTGATATTAGTTTTTGTTTGGTTGAACCAACATTAACGCACCCGAAAAAGCCTCGTTCATGTTGGTTCGGTTATTTAGACATACTTATAGATTATCATAAAGTGAAGTTGTTTTTCTAATTCTTATATTATTTTTCTCCATTTTCAATAAACTTTTAGGGGTGTTTGATAGCCTCTTAATGGCCTTATCATGAATGATTAAGTGGGATTGATTGTTTGATAAATTTTTTTTCTTCTCTTAATCATTCGAATTGGTCAGCATTAAAGACATGCAAAATGATTAAGCACCACAAAAATTACATAAATGTCATATTCGAGTGTGTCTAATAGTCAACTTTTATATATGCATTTGATCATTTCTTTAAGAGTAAACTAGTTCTTGTGATTTCATAATCAAATTGATGAGTTATTTTTTAAATGATAATGAGTTTTTTTTATAATTAGTTCGTAATTAATATTGTTTTATGATCTTTTGATAAAACTATTTACATTTTATTGCTTACTTTAACATCGTTTTTTTTATATTATATTTTTATTGTAGTCAATAATTTTTTTTTTATCAAACTATATATTTTGCTCAGTACAAATCTAGACACAAAGTTAAATTGATAATTCAAGGCAACTCAGATTGCTAATTCAGAATAACTATCAAACAATAATTTTCACACAGAATCAGTTTTACTCAGCATCTTGGAATTATTCAGCAGCTTTGATTCATTCAGTGCTAAATCATATCATTTTTTTTTTATCAAACAACCCCTTAGATTCTCATTGTGTTTTTAATTTGGCAATTGGATATTTTTTATTCTAATGATTCGAAAAGCTAATATTAAGCAAAGAGATAAAAAATGAATTTAGAAATGCCTCATATTTGAATTTCACTTTAGTCCTCCATCAGGCTTGAGGCGCCCCTGCGCGTATACATCTACACGGCGTATAAGGTTCACCCAATATTGGGTCGGAGGTTTTTTGAAATAAAAAAAAAGAAAAAAAAAAAGAAAAATTGTTTGGGGCGTTGCAATCCTATCATCTAACAATCTTTTATATAATAAAAGAATTACATCATTTCGGAGTGTTTTTGCAAATCCCTTCTTATTGAAAAAAAAAATTAGACCAATAGGAGAGCTCGATTTTGACACGTAGACGAAATCGAGCAATATGATTGGTCAATAAAAAGTCAAAATTAAATTGATTTTGGTCAAACTTAATCAATTTGGTGGAGAAATTTGGTTAAAAAAAAATGCATAAAAATATATGTGTCAAATTTATGAAAACAGAAACTTAAAAAAAGAGGAAGTAATTAATAAAACTTTGGTGTTTGAATTTTAAATAAATTATATAGAGTTAAGTGTAAAATTACAAGTTTCCATGTTTTTTAATAACTTTAGAAAAAAACAAATAACCTCTTATACTTCATACCCCCTATACTTTATAATCTTTTATATAATACAAGAATTACATTATTTCGGAGTGTTTTTGCAAAACCCTTCTCATTGAAAAAAAAATTTGACCAATAGGAGAGCTCGATTTTGACACATAAGCAAAATCAAGCAATATGATTGGCCAATAAAAAGTCAAAATTGAATTGATTTTAGTCAAACTTTAATAAATTTGGCGGAGAATTTGATTGATAAAAAAAAACACATGAAAATATAGGTGTCAAATTTATGAAAATAAAAACTTTAGAAAATAGGAGGTAATTAATAAAACCTTAGTTGTTAAGTGTAAAATTATAAGTTTCCATGTTTTTTAATAACTTTAGATAATAAACAAATAACCTCTTACACTTCATACCCCCTATACTTTATAATGTTAACGTTGTTTAAAATTACATGAGTAATAGTTTTTTTTTTTTTTTTTTTTTTTTTTTTTGCTAAATATGCGAATTAGTTTTAATATACGTTAAATATTTTTTAAACTAATGTTAGTTTTAAACTTTCATCCATTAGAATATATATATATTTTTTAAATAAGGACTCATATTACTACTTAAAAGTTTAATTTATGCGTACACGGGTTTGAAATACGGTTAAATTATTAGTAACGGAAATATAAATATCAAATGGTACACATGAGTTACTGTGATATAAAATAAATATACGTGATTCTACTTATAACAACGACTCATGAAATTGTTATTTAAAATTTATATATGGATATCCATAAAAATATTTTAAAAACTTTGCGGAACATATTTTAACTTTATCAACGCTCATTATGTGCCACTAAACTCGCACATTTTGTACAACATGATATCAATAGTTAAAGTTAAACAACAACATTAACCTCAAACTCAATATCTGTGTCAGTTAAAAATGTTATACAAAGCTAATTATTAAAAAAAAAAAAAAAAAAAAAAAAAAAAAAAAAAAAAAAAACGCATCGGCTAGATAGTCATTTTTTAATATAGAAGGTGTTTTCCTTAAATTATAAAAAAAAATGCACGCATCACAATCATTATTTGATAAGAATCACCTCGGAAATCAAAAAAAAGAAAAACTAAGTAGGTGATAACCTAACTTTATTCATTGACTTGATGTTTCAAAAAATAATAATAATAATAATAATAATAATAATAATAATAATAATAAATAATAATAGTTGGTTGTTGTAAAGGAATTAAAAGTATGTACATGAGAATTATTCAGCAAGAATATATAGTTTTTAATTAGGTTATTACGTTACTATACTGCGATAATGTTATTGACTTGGTAATCACGGATGTGAGATACAACCATTATTCTATACTTATGATTTATGTGTAAACTCCTTTTTGCTTATGAATAGAATCTAAAAGAGACCTCAACAGCACTTTGGCTTATGCCTTATCTAGCTGATAGTTTTTAGTAAACTTTTTTATAGTTTAACTTTTTTGTTATACATACCAACTTTTAGTATTATTTTTTTATTTTTTTTTTTATGTTTTATTGAAAATTTCTACACTTAATATTTGTGTTTTCACTATAAACACACTAAGCTATGATAGAATTAGTTGGGAGTTCAGGTGTTTTTTACTAAGCTTCTCAAAAAAGCTTATAGTTTTATCATAAACTTATTGTGTTATGGTAATTGAATAATCCAATAAGTACCTTTAATAAGCATAACCAAACACCCCTTTAGATCTAATATGAAGATTTCTGATTTGATGTTATAACTAACTTTGTTGTTATTCTCACTATAATGCAACATGTTAGTGGTTTTTGCAGTTTTATGATCTTATCGCACACACTAAAGTGTAATGCAATTTGTTGTGTGCGCTTTTTAGAGGAGAATTAAGTATCAACACATGATTGTCATGGAAGGATAATGTATCAAAGATGTGTTTTAGTGCATATATGGGGAATTTTATGGTAGGAATTCTTTTCGCAGTGTAATTTGTCTTTGAATGAATTAATAAAACTTAGCAGGTGTTTGCCATCATTGATAACACTATGGGTGTCAACCAACGGTCTAAAATATGGGTGTGTTTTACCTTGACGATTTAGGCCAATTGTGAAGAAAGTTGCATTAAAATGAAATGTCGGTAAGGATTCAAACAATCTTAAAAGACTTGCGAACGTACTCTGTCATTTTTTATGCATTTATCATTTACTTATACAAGTAATAATAATTTCTTTATATAGTTCGGGTTTAGAGAAAAATTATTCTTATACATTATAAATAATCATAAGATTAAATTTGAGTTCTACCAATTACATTTTTTTTTCTTTTTATGTAATAAATATACTATAGTGTAAGCATCTATGTTAATTTGGTAATTTTATGATCAAACATGAGAAGTAAATAGCACAAACTTATGAAAATACAAATTTTCAAACAAAAAGGTACGTTAGTAAACATTGTATGATGGTTATTCATAATTAAGGAAATGAATCAATCTTCAAAGCTATCTAAATATGCTACATATATTAACGAAAATATAAGTAAAAGAAATACCAGAATTACAAAACACATCGTAAATTGATAGCACGGGTTTGCAAAACTAAAAGCATAAATCACTAACATCTCATGCAAGTCAAGTATCATCATGTGATTTTGCTTGAATAATAAAATATAATTTTTAATCTAAAACCATTCTCCTAAAATAATAGGTAGATTATAACATATATACATATGATTTTTTATTTTTAGTCCACTAAGTAAAACTATTTGAAATATGTTAAGTGGTTCATTTTTTAATCGATAATAATACATAATCAAAACGAAATTTTCAAAACCCTGTGCGTGCACAGGTATTATAACTAGTTAATATAATCTTATCAAACATAAACAACAACGTTTGGTGTATATCCTTTAGTATTTGAAGTTGTTTGATTGGGTCAAGTGTTTGGCTTTTCTGAGGCTCGAAGCATGATAGATTAGAATAAGGGTAAACATGATGCCATGTACCTCACTTGTGGATCCCTCGTTAATGCAAGAATAAGCCTGCAGGGGGCCACTAAGTGTGATTACCATTATAATTTGAGGTGTAAACGAGTAAATTTTTGTTGAGTAACTAGAGCTCGAGCTAGACTCGAGCTCGATTGAGTTGAGCTTTATAGAGTCTCGAGCTCAAGCCTACGAAATGAGCTCTAATGTTTATCGAGTTGAGCTCGAGCTTCCCTCAAGAAGGATCTTCGAGCTATCAGGCCAAGCTCGAGCAGAACATAATATTGTCGAGTCGAGTCGAACTCTGCCAAAATTCGGCTTCATTCGGCTTTAATGTTTTAGTATATCTTGTCCAACAAAAGATGCGAGTTAGTCGAATAACTATGGCGTAATTAGTAGAGACATAAAACTAGTGGCAAATAGTTAATCATCCAACCGATTTATTGTTGCTTTACACCAATTCTAAACTTATGTAACATCAATTCTTACTATAAGCCTTAAATGTTTTTGAAGTGTTTTTACTTTTATCCATTTATGCTTCACCTGCTTCGGGCAGGTCTTCATTCAAACTTCTGTTTACTTGAATTTCTCTCAACTGTTTTATTTCACCTTCTAGTATCGTAAAGGGAATTAAATTTTTGAAAAGGTATCTTTAATTCTTTCACATTTTGTTTCATCAATAAAAAAAGCTAAGGTACCATCTCTTCACTAAGCATACTCTTTAATCTTTAGCAGCTAAACTTGTTCGTGGTTTTTAGACATAAGGTACGATCAAGTGTACACGGGATGCCCCATATTGAACCTAATACCTCATTTGTAAATTTTAAGCTAATCATCGCTGGTAGAGCATACGGGGATCACTATGTAGTGTGGTTATCATACGAGTTTAAATTAAGAGTTGCTAATGTTACCTTTAACTATGTGTCTTTTAAATTTTTAGCCGACTATTACACGAGTTTAACTTTCAAGCAAAACAAACTCTAGCGGGTTTAAAAGATTTTGAGGAACGTTCTTTTGTATGACTTGTGAGGTACACTCGTAGTACCTAGCAATATGCAGAAAAATTCACAGGAAAGTAAACAACTATTTTTGAATTTTTTTTTCCATGTTTGTTCTTTCCTTTCTCTCTCACGACCTCACACTTTTCATTCAAAATATTGATAACGACTTAACAGCTTCTCAATAGAAGGTATGACCATTGTTCAACTTATTTTTTAGCTTACAAGCTTATATGTCACTACAAGAAAACATGGTTTATATGACCCTTTAATGGGTCACTTTTCATGAGACGGCCTAATGAGTTTTATATTTTATCATATACTATAAACTTACAAAAATATTTAACAGTGTTAACTAATTTTGGTCGAGGTCTTGCTTTATGATGCATCAACGTCAATAACTCGCTTTTTACTAATAATGCATTAGAGTACTTATCAAACACATCTTCCACAATAAATAACATTAAATACAACCATATTAAAGATAGCCTATTTTTATGCTTCACCTGCTTCTGGTTTAGCTAAGAACTGATGACAACACATTCACTTTTGCTTTCTCTTCTATCTTTTTTCCTCATTCGAAACACTGATAATTAAGAACCCTCGTTCAATTCATTTACATCTACCCGTATTTACTATTGAGGTAGCTAGAGAGCTTATAAGTAGCCACTTATTCATTTCCATCTACCTCATATTTCCCTACATTTAACTCTCGGCCATAATTTTCTTTTCTTGCTGTCATTTGTCATTTTGGTAGTGGTAAAGTAGTCTTTGAATCAATTGGATCTTCTCATTTTTTTTTTCTTTTTCTGTCGTAATTTTGTTTTAGTAAAAAAATTGTAGTTTAGTTAAAGTTCATGTTTTGTATTAAACCTTTTTTTGATCATTTTTAAATTAAAGATTAGTAGTTTTTAGTGTTAAAGTTTAGAATTCTATCGCTTCAAGTGCGGATTAAAAGGGTGTTTATGAAGCCAACAAGCAAGGTTATAGGTTTATTAACTTGGAGATGGGTATTGTACCGTCTTGCTCGTCATTTGCCCAAATTTGGTGACCTCTATTCCCTTTTCAATTTATTTTGTTATGTTTAGTGTAGATTATATTTTTATCATGCTTGAGTAGTTTATTATATGCCTGCTTAAGTTTTGGTCATTTTTATTGTTGTGAATTATTGAAAAAGTGGGTATTTAGTAGTTATTTTTGCTAGTTATTTGACTTGGTTTTGTCGAAATATTTTTTAAACATAAATGTGTTTTAACTAGATTCGAAAAAAGGACACTCACCGTGGTTTCAAATTTTTATTCTAGCTATGACAACTTCTAGCAGATTGAATAAATTAAGAAGTGTTTTAAGTTTTTAAAATAAACCCCAAAGTAATGACATTTGGATTAGACTATAGTAGTATAAAAAGAGGACACACACCTTATAGTATTTGTTTAGATCTTTTTTTCGGGCGAGTTTGACGGGTCGTTTTGATTTAAAAGTCAATATTATCTACAAGTCAACATACTAAATTTAAATAACGACTAAATTCACAATGTTACAATGTTAAAAGTTATTGGGTCTAAGCAAGTATTTTATTTATTATTTATTCTTTTCTTTATTATTAATAGTTTAAAAATCAAAATCAAAACCTTTTTCAACTAAGCATCAAACAAAAAATAAAACCATAAATTAGTTTCATATATGTCATTTTACGCTATAAGGTAAGAATCCAGTGAGAAAAAAACTTAAAATGAGAAACAACTATAATCACATATTTGAGATGCATCGACCTAAATTAGATGCATCTCTATTCATTTAGAAGCATCTCACTTAGTATCGAAAGTGATTTTGCAGTGAAAACGATGTAAAGTAGTACTAGCAACAAATTTGACTCGCAGAGGGCAAAAAAGACATAGGATTCATATAACTTGATGAATGCATTTAATATATGTGTATGCATCTAATTTTTAGCTATAAAATATATTATGGTGCATCTAAAAGATTTGGGATGCATCTAATTCAAGTCGACGTATCTCTAATATGTATTTATATATATTTCTCATCATTCTCATTTTAAGGTTTCTTCTCATTTAATCCTAAGTCTACACTATAATATATATCCTTCCAAATTACCATTTTATCCACTTCACTCGGTCGCTATAAATTATCGGTCGTCGAATCAACCAAATGCTTCCCGCGAAGCCTCTCCACTATCCACCATGCTAGCAATCAATTTTTCTTAGTTATAATTTGATTCTTTCTCTTTAATTATAGACCCTTTAAACATTCGGGTTCTTATGAAAATAAAATTTACCAAAGTAGTTAGTTTAAGTAAAATTACCAATATAATATAGCTGCCCCCGCCGTAACCATACCCTGGTCCTGTACCGCCTCCCCGCTTATAACTATCCAGTTGGTGATAATGGCCTACTTTATCTCTGTAATCCCATGAAAAAAATTTCAACGAATCATTAGCATAATTTGCAAAAATGCAACATCTTATAAGTCCATGCATTGTAAACTTTTCCTCTTCGTGTTGATTTTCATGTGGCCCATTCTGATGAGCGTCTCTTGCACAGTCAGAAATTATTTTTCCAATCCTTTGGCTGTTGAGCGACGTAGTTAAGCACACCCTTCAAACGAGTATCTTTTTTCTTTTCAATTAGCTTTGCCAACACGACCCCATACCATACAAACCTCACACTCTCAGAGAATATCAATGCAAAGATACCTATTGACCAATCCCACTCAAGAGGACTTTTCTCGCAAACCACTATTCTGATAATAATTGATTCATTTAAAACTATGAAACCTACCCATATGCCTGGACCATATCTATCTCCTCATAATCCACCTACACCAAATACTCCCACTTCAACTCACACTGACCCAAACCAACCCCCAACACAATCATAGGCTACTCCAACCTCACTATTCATTTTAAAATCCAATGGCGATCTAGAAGGCATACGGGTAGGTTTCAAAGTTTTAAATGAAGCAATTATTAGAATGGTGGTTTGTGAGAAAAGTCCTCTTGAGTGTGCTTGGTCAATAGGTATCTTCGCATTGATATTCTTGGAGAGTGTAAGGTTTGTATGGTATGGGGTCGTGTTGGCAAATCTAACTGAAAATAAAAAAGATACTCGTTTGAAGGGTGTGCTTAACTACGTCGCTCAACAGCCAAAGGTTTGGAAAATAATTTCTAACTGTGCAAGAGACGCTCATCGGAATGGGCCTCATGGAAATCAACCCGAAGAGGAAAAGTTTACAATGCATGGACTTACAAGATGTTGCATTTGGAAATTATGCTAATGACTCATTGAACATTTTTCCATAGGATTACAGAGATGAAGTAGGCAATTATCACCAACGGGATAGTTATAAGCGGGGAGGCATTACAAAACCAGGGTATGGTTACGGCGGGGGCAGCTATATTATATTGGTAATTTTACTTTTCTGAAACTAACTACTTTAGTAATTATCGTTTTATTAAGATAGACTAGTTTGGTGCACCTCATCTGGAAAAAAAGGGCACCGAAGCACGATTAAATCCGTATCCTCACAAGTTCCAAACCACAAGTTCCATTATGGAATATATACAGAAGTATCGAAGCTTAGAAAAAGGGGAGCATCGGGAAGGAGAACATGAATCGTTGGCTGGTAAGCAGAATTGGGTACATTATTTTATTCCTTAGGTAGGTTCCTTCTTTTATATTGATGCTGATAATTGCATTATTTTCAGAGCGACTGATGAAATGACGGAATCATAGGTCAACACTTTTCTTTTATGATTTGCATGGTCCTGAGGGTAAAGTACAAGTCATGGCGAGACTAAGGTAACTAAATATTTTCTTATGAGTATACACTTACTAATGTATGAAGTTATTTGATTCAATATTTTCTTATGAGTATACACTTACTAATGTATGACGTAACATATTTTTGCAGCGATTCTGAGTTGGATGAAGCTGAATTTTCTAAGTTACATAATAGTGTGAAACGTGGAGATATAGTTGGTATTGTCAGGTTTCCAGGTGTGTAATTTGAATTTTATTTTAGCTTTGTTGGGTATTTGTGTATCTTTTCAGTGATCTAACAATAAAGTAGCAGATGAAATATTTTTTTCAATGTTGTTGGAATGCCTGTATTAACTTTAATTTATATCTGAACCATTATCATTTTCGCCTTATTTTCATCTTATACCATGGATTTAAGGTAATTTAAACATAGCCTCTGCCATTTCCGGATTTAAAGGTCGCCGTTGTTTGAATGTTGCCGTTGTTTTTTATACAAGTTGAAAATGATGACGGATCTAGGTGATACATGTTAATTATTAATACATATTCACTTGTCACGACTGTGTCTTTAATAGGAGATACGTCATCGTTTGTGATACATGTTTGCTCATTTTTCCGATGATGTTTCACGTTATTACGATTTCTAGATTTTTGTTTGAGTTTTTTATTATTTTTTTTATAAGATCTAAATGTTTTTATTATTATTATTATTATTATTATTATTATTATTATTATTATTATTATTATTATTATTATTATTATTATTATTATTATTATTATTATTATTATTATTATTATTATTATTATTATTATATTTTTTGTTAGTTTTGATTATAACTGGTGGGAGTCAATCACGTTTATTTTTGTTTTGGTTTGATTGGAGAGTTGTGCTTCAAAGTTTACGAATACATGTTGCAGTTTTGGTCTATTGTTGTTGCAGATATGATATTGTAAATTTTTGGTTTATTTACTCCTAGTGGTTTGATCATTGTGTCCCACTTAGTAATCAATGGCAAAAAATATGAACGACCTAATAGTGTGGATCACCATAATGTCAATGTAAATAATCTATAGTGTGCATAAGTTTTAAATATATACTCAAAAAAGATGGGGAAGCAAGTCCTGGGTATGGCTACACTTCAAATACATTTGTTTGTTTCATCATATAAATTTAAAAATATGCCTTAAAATTTCGTTGCTATAAGCGTATAACAAAAGATTTTTATTTGTCTTTCATAATGCTGAAATCGTTTTATTTATCTTTCGGTTTTTCAAGGTTGAATTTTAGCCGCAAAATACCAGAATCTTAGACAAGAAGATCCAATTTTTTATTTTGCAAGTTGGAACCGTAGACAAAGACCCGCAACGTTGAGTTTAATGGTTTTTCTTATTTACCTTTTTATTGTTTCGATCGTGAAAATGACGGTCGGATTTTAGATTCGGCTTCCATGTGCAAACCACTGCAAGCCGGCTCGAATTTAGTCGTGTATCATCATCTATTTGTTTTCGATTAGTTTTCGATCTGTGAAAAAAATTAACCGTTGTCATTAGTCTTATATTTTCCGGAAAGTCCTAGCATCGTAACGGTCCCATTGATCTACGTTTATGGTTTTTTGAATTTTGAGTATCATTGGGTTCATGACAGAAGAAGTAGACCTCAACATGGTTCGTCGAAAACCTCAAGACAGTAGACGCATAAAGGGTGATACATTTTTTTCTTGGTCATGTTTCTACCCATAATGATTTATCCTCGGGTTCAAAAAAAAAAAAAAAATAATAATAAAGTTAGGTGTCTATGTGTGAATTAGTTACGAGAGACGTGTGCATCGATTGGGTTTCAATTACTAGTGTATCAATCAATAAATAGTTGGCTGCGTATTTTTTTCGGATATGTAGTGTGTTACTGTAAAAATTGGTGTGTCACTATAAATTTATTGCGTCATAAATAGAGTATAGGTAGCGGATCCTTTGCAAAGTGTTATTGTTTTACAAAGTCTAAAAAGTAATTACAACTGTTGGATCATTATATAAGATCGGATCAAATAAAAGAGGGGCAAATACATATAAGGGCATACCGGTCATTCTATCCCGTCTTTATTTCTCATCAGAACCCAACCTCAAATCCAAAAATAAAACACGATCTCCGGTGATGTTCATCACCGTCACCACCATTGCACCGTCACCATCACCCTCAAAATCATAACCACTACACAACTTCTCATTACCTCATCTCAAATGGAATAACCACCGCAAACAATCTCCAATCCGATTAAACCAAACGGCAACTCGCCTTCACTAGCACCACCTTGATGTAAAGCTGGAACTCATGGCGGAGATAACGGCGTTTACGACGAAGTTAGATGGTAGATATGGTGTTTGTGAGATATGGTTTTGGAGTTTGGAGTCACGGAGCTGAGCTAAGGCATCGGGACGGAGTTAGCGGAGGTATGTGGCGGTGGCAGTGGCGGATCCGTTTGGGTGGATCTGTTGGTGGTAGGTGTGAAATTAAGTTGATGTAGTTTGAACCATTCGGGTGGATTTGCTAAAAAGAGTACATTTCATGAAATGGTACTGATACTATTTAAATTGGTTAGAATATTATTACTATAGTAATATTATTAGGAGTTGCGACTGTATCATTTGGGCTTTTTATATGGTTCATCAGTTATTTTTTATATGGTTCATTAGTTATTTTTTTATAATTTTCAGCAGTTTTCGAAAAAAAATAACGTTCATCACTTATTTTTTATATGGTTCATCACTTATTTTTTATATGGTTCATCAGTTATTTTTTACATGATTCATCAGTTATTTTTTACAACGTTCAGCAGTTTTTGAAAAAATAATGTTCGTCATGAAATGGTACTGGTACTATTTAAATTGGTTAGAATATTATTACTATAGTAATATTATTAGGAGTTGTGACTGTATCATTTGGGTTTTTTATATGGTTCATCAGTTATTTTTTATATGGTTCATCAGTTATTTTTTATAATGTTCAGCAGTTTTCGAAAAAAAATAACATTCATCACTTATTTTTTATATGGTTCATCACTTATTTTTTATATGGTTCATCAGTTATTTTTGACATGATTCATCAGTTATTTTTGACAATGTTCAGCAGTTTTTGAAAAAATAATGTTCGTCAGTTATTTTTGATATTCTTCATCAGTAACGTTCATCAGTAACATTCAAAAGTGATATTTTTTAATCATTATTTTTTTTAAATATACATTTATTTCTTTAATTAGATTATTAGGTTCATCAGTTAGATTATATTTTGTTCATCAGTTAAGTTATAGGTTATAGGTTCATCAGTTAGACATTTTGTTCATCAGTTACTTTGGTTCATCAAATTTTCAGATTCATCAATTTTAGGTTCATCAAATTTGATCAAATGTTTGGGTTCATCAATTTTCAGGTTAATCAAATGTTTCAGGTTCATCAAATTTCAGGTTCATCAATTTTTTCAGGTTTATCAATTTGATCAAATGTTTGGGTTCATCAATTCTATTTAACAAAACAAATTGATAGTTTTGTTAAACTGAAAATAACTTGACCAATTAGTGCATTTAAATGTATTTTTATATGAAAATCTCTTTTAGTCATTTTATCAAACACTTTGCGTGCACTAAATATGACTAAGACGTTATCTTTAACGCGCGGTATCTCACTCGTATCATATCAGATTTGAGTGATTCAAATTTCTGGGTAAAGAATGGCCAAGAAGCTACAACTTTCATGTTTTAAGTTTTGCAAAATTCGGCCTTTAAACTAGGCAAAATTAGAGCCGAAAATGCTAAAATTTTCAAGAAAATCATGACCCAATAAATATGTCAAAAAAAGTTTCGAAAAAATTAAAAAGATTTATACCAAATTAAAGAGGATTAAAATTTAAAAATTATGGTGAAATCGGTTTTTTTGTAAAAGTTTGTCGTTTGAAAGTTATTTGCATTTGAAATTTAAGGTGGAATTAAAAAAATAGATCAAATGACCAAAATACCCTCTAACCAAAAATATTAAAGAAAAAGGGAGGGAGTGGGTGAGGACAAATATCACTAGCTTAGTGGTTAGAAAACTTTTTAGGCTTTTTAATTTTGATCCCCTTTTTAGGGGATCGCAACTCATAGAGTATAATATGTAGTGTTTCACTATAACAATTAGTGTGTGTCAGTTGTGTATGAAAGTATAATATGTATGATATATAGTCTGTCACTATAAAATAAAGTATAATATATAGTGTGTCACTATAAAAATTGATGTGTTACTATAAGTTTGGTGTGTCACTATAAATTTAGTTGTCATAAATAAAGTATAATATGTAGTGTGTTACTATAAAAATTGATGTGTCACTATAAATTTAATGTGTCATAAATAAAGTATAATACGTAGTGTGTCACTATAAAAATTGGTGTGTGTCAGTTGTGTATAAAAGTATATATTTATATGTATCATGATAAAAATCAATAGCGAAAAGTATAAAAATAACAATATATGTGTATAAATTAAAAAAATTAAAAGTAATAAATATGTTGAACGATACACCACGAAAATATCTTGAACATCTAATTCTATTTAAAAAGAATAATGTTTCTTATACTGAAACACAAAATAATACTATTTTTTTTATGCATGAATGACAAAATCAGTAAACGGATGGTCATTGTTTTATGCTTGATTGTGGTTATCAAGGTGCCATTCATTTTGCATGTTTATTACAATAATTCCATTGACTTAACTAGCATTAATTATCTTATTAATTATCATCTTTCATCATCTATGATGATTGATCTAACGGTCAATAAGAGTACCTATTATAAGGGAAGTGATACTTACACCACTTTTTTTGATGCACATACCACAATTATGCATATATGATATTGTAACATGTGTATTAATGATGTAATATTGTGGTGTGTGCATCAAAAAAGTGGTGTAAGTATCATTTCCCTATAATAACTTTATTACAATAACGGTCAATAAGAGTACCTATTGGGAAATTCCCTGAATGTTCATGTTATTAGAATAAGTAATTGACAACATAAATTACGAAAAGATGGTTTTTCAAAAATAAAAATAAAAAAGAAGGAACAAACCTACCTTTTGTACGCCAAGATGTCTACGTCGATTTCAGGACTGTTGTTAAGTACATACCATACAACTGTCTGCATAACTTGTGTATTCATCCGAGTATGTACCTCTTTACCCGTCAGTTTGCATACTGACTGGAACACCTGAAATTGATTATCCATTGGATCAAGCCCATCGTCATTTCTGTCAGAACGATTAAATCTCGTCTTGACATCCTTAAGATAGCGCGAACAGAAAGTTAATGCTTCTTCAGCAACATAACCCTCCGCTATAGAACCTTCAGGCTTGGCTTTATTTCGAACATAATTTTTTAGCTTCTTCATGTATCTTTCATATGGATACATCCACCTATAGTAAACAGGGCCACCTTGAATAGCCTCTTCAGGTAAATGTATAATCAGACGTTTCTAGGGTCATTTGTAAAGTCGGGATTTATTATGACAAATTGTTTCCATGCTTCACCGTCAGCTGAGTGATTCATCTTACCGTTTTCCTTAGACTTTCCAGTAGCATGCCAAGTCATCCACTTCACGGTGTGTGATGAGTTAAACATACGTTGTAGCCTAGGTTGCAACGGAAAGTAACGCAACACCTTGTTGGAAACTTTCTTCCCCTTTGTCTTTTCTTTCCATCTACTTGCGTCGCAGATTGGACAGTTATTCAACCCTTTGTTCGTATCTGATCCCCAAAATAAAAAACAGTCATTTATACAAGCATGGATCGATTCGTATCCTAACCCGATCTTTTTGTATGTCTTCTTGATTTCATAGTATGACGATCGGAATTTGTATCCTTTACTAGGGGGTAATGCATTTTGGAGAAGAGCTAGAATTTTGTTAAACCCGACATCAGTTATTTTACATAAGACCTTGATGTGCGAAATCTCTGACGTAAAGTCCAACGTAGTCATATCACAATCTGCATACAACTTCTCTTTTGACATAGCAAGTAACTCTTCATACTCGTTATTAAATCAAGGACCCCGTTGTTTGAGTTGGTTGAGGACCGATTGCTTGAGTTGGTTCAGAACCCGTTGTTTGAGGTGGAGGAGGGTAATTAACCACACTGATATCGTGGAAGAACCCACCTATGTCATTGTATTTAGGTGAAGGTGGTTGTGGTGTGTTTTGGAGTATTGGTGGAGGTGGGGGAGGAAGCAGTTCACCGTGATATTTCCAAGTGGTATAACTTAGGTCAAACCCGTTTCTAGATATGTGCCGCCAAAGAGTGTCGAGTGAAACCGGTTTTGAGTAGCCACATGTGTTACATGGGCATGGAATCATTTGGGAGATGGGGTCTACAAATTGCTTACAATGCTCCTTGAATGCCCAAAGAGCAGTTAAAAAATCATTGGAATTACGAATGGAGTTATGGATCCAACTTTTATCAATTGTCATAACTGCGTTGTTGTGAAGTAATAAATAAGCATACGCAAAGAAACACACTCAAATAAATATACAAATAAACACATAAATGAATATATACGCACATAAACAAATTCAAACATGGAAAGGCGTAATTATTAATTGTTTTGTTTACCTATTGCAACTATGGAAGTCAATCCTAACCCACTCTTTGAATGTTTCGTCTCATATATGAATGCGTATAAATGATTTACTATTTGAAGAAAAAAGACCCGGCAGCATTTCCCCTCAACTCCCCAAATATGTGCATTAAAGACATTCGTAGGAGTAAAGAGGAAACACCGTCAAATTTCTCTCAAATAGTAAACCATTTATACGCATCCATATCCTAAATGAGACAAAGAGAAAAGTTCAATACGAAACAACATTTATCTAAAGAACATATAACAAGATCTCAAGCATTCATCCTTCTTCCATCCAATGGTTTAGATTAACATGCACAAATATACCGAGGGTCATTTTAGTCATTCCATATTTTCTACCTCACCCACTAGACACACACTATACACACTCGTTTCTCTATCTCTCTCACACATCTCCAATTCTCTCAAATCCCCACGATCACCGGAATATTCCTCGGAAAATTCTTTCAGTTATATTATCATCGATTTACCGGAATATTCATCATATCTACTCCTCCGCCATCAGATCTACTCCTCCGTCATCACCACCGTCACCGGAATATTCATCAGATCTACTCCTCCGTCATTACCACCATCACCGGAATCTCATCGGTATATATTCATCGATTTAAATTTAAATTAGGTTTTATTGAATAATGAATTAGTTTAATTTATTGTTTGATATATTTATATCACGAATTTGCTATTTACTGTTTGTAATTGTGTGTTTATATGTTAGATCAATTGAAATTCTTAATTTAACGATGAAGAGAGTGTTACGAGTTTTTGCGTGTTTCGAGTTTGGCATTCGTACGTGTAGTTTATGAGGTTCATTTAAGTTTTTGGTGACAAAGTTCCGTATGTTAAGTATTTGAGTAGTATGGTTGATACTAGTTTTAAGAGGAGGTATGTTTATGTGGATGTGGGGTCGAGGAGTTACGGGTTGAGTATAGTTAGTTGGTTTAAGAAATAGTATCCGAAGCAAAACAAGACGTTTCATGTTTATGCGGTTGAAGCGGATAAGCATTTTCATGATCAGTATAAGGGGAAAAAGGGGGTGCCTCTGTTGCGGTATGCTGCTTGTGTTAAGAACGAGAGTTTGGTTTTCGAGATTAAACCGACATAATGGATATTTCAAGTGATACTGAAATGGGAGAACAAGAAGATGAGGCTGTTGATAAACTTAGATCTTTAACCAGAAAGGAAGAGATTCAAATCTTGAATCAAATGATTGTGTTTAATGACAAATATCATAGGTTCCCGGATTCCGGATGTGAGCATGACTTAAAAGAATTTTGTACTAATTGGTTGAAAATAAGTGTCGATTGTGAAGATGTGTTGCTGGATAAAATGAAGGAATTACATGCAAGGTTCAAGAAGAATTATAACAAGTTTTTATAATGAATTTCCTCCCATGGGGGCATGGATAAGTTGAGATAGATACAGATCTATCAGTTATCAGAAATGTATTTGAAACGGGTATGATCTCATTTTTCGATGTCGTCATTTTTAGGTGGTCGGGTTTATGAAGGAATATTAATTCACTGGATATGTGAGCCAATTAGTTAGTGTTTCGACCGCTGAGTTTTATGAGTTTAATTAGCATCTTTTATGAAGTTGATATTATGAACTAAATAGTTCAGAACTTCAGATGTAAAGAAGGTTGACTTTAGTGAAGTCAATAGATTGACTTTTTGTTAATGTGTTTGATGTTCATATTTTGATTCATCGAATGAGAATAGTAATGATGGTTTTTCAAACTGGTATGATCTACATTGTGGCATTTAGCATTCATAATATGGGAATACATACTTTGGCACGAAAAGCAGCTTTGAGGTCAAGCAAACTGAAGTTGGGCATTACATCGAGCACTTGGTACGCAGAAGAGGCAGACATAGTGAACTGATCTTCATTAGAGCTCTTTAGTTTGAATTTGTTGTTGGTATTTGAAGATAAACGGTGTGGGTATTTGATGGTTGATTGAAATGAAGATTGAAATGGTGGTTGTGATTGAAAGGAATAAGATAAGCTCACTACTTGTTTACACATCAGCACAAAGTAACCCATCTAATCTAATACTACTATCATAAAGTCTTTGTTTGTTTATCTACAGATTAGGATACTGAACTTGCAGTGTTCAAAAGAAACAAATGAAATCAATCATCAAATAGAGTAACGGGGGAAAACAAATCATACATGAACAAGACATACCAGATGTGGTGGGAAAAAACAATATCTGATGTTTAGTTTTACTTTTTGCAGAATAATTTATCACTAAGTTTTGTAATAATTAATTCATAACTAGCTAATTTGCTTTTTTATAAGTTTCGTAATAATTAATTCAAGTAAAGAATATGATAAACTCGATCAATCCGAACTATCTCAAGAATGTTCATAACTAAGCAATATCTAAAGGAACCATATTATGTTCCTCTTTAAAGCTGAGATGTAGGTAGTTGTTGCTTTACTTGATTTGTAATAGTCGTCAGTTGTCACTTTGTCTAAAATGAAAATGACAAAATGAGTGGGCTTCACAACAATTAATAGCTTTATTAAAGGGACAAAAAAAAAGTTACTCTTTTTAAGAATCCCGTAGGAATTTTTTACGAATCCCGTGTGATTTTTCTGGACGGAAATTTTGAAAGAAAAAAAATTCGTTTTTTTTACGAATCTCGTGGGATTTTTTTACGAATCCCGTGAGATTTTTTACTAATCCCGTAGGATTTTTCTGGAGGAAAATTTTGAAAAAAAAAAATTGACTTTTTACAAATCCCGTGGGACTTCTTTACGAATCCCGTGGGATTCAAGCCAGCCACCGTTCGTATTTTATAGCTCTAGGAATGGACGGGTGAGAATGTGACATAGTCGTCGTCTAAAAAAATAACAACAATGACGATACTAGATAATAGTGGTTCTGGAGCAAATCCCATGGGATTTTTACGAATCCCATGGGATTTTTACGTATCATGTGGGATTTTTCTGGAGGGAAATTTTGAAAAAAAAAATCGTCTTTTACGAATCCCATGGGATTTTTATGAATTTCGTGGATTTTTCTGGACTGAAATTTTGAAAAAAAAAACGTTTTTTTACGAATCCCTTGGGATTTTTCTGGACGGAAATTTTGAAAAAAAAAATTTGTCTTTTTACGAATCCCATTAGATTTTTACGAATCCCATGGGATTTTTAAGAATCCTGTGGGATTTTTATGTACAGAAATTTTGAAAAAAAAAATCTGTCTTTTTACAAATCCCATGGGATTTTTACGAATCTCATGGGATTTTTCAGGACGAAAATTTTGAAAGAAAAATCATCTTTTTACGAATCCTGTGGGATTTCTTTATGAATCCCGTGGGATTTTTCATCACGGATATTTTGCAAAAAAAATAAAAATCGTCTTTTTACGAATCCCATGGGATTTTTACGAATTTCGTGGATTTTTCTGGACTGAAATTTTGAAAAAAAAAACGTCTTCTTACGAATCCATTGGGATTTTTCTGGACGGAAATTTTGAAAAAAAAAATCGTCTTTTTACGAATCCCATGGGATTTTTACGAATCCCATGGGATTTTTAAGAATCCTGTGGGATTTTTATGTACAGAAATTTTGAAAAAAAAATCTGTCTTTTTACAAATCCCATGGGATTTTTCAGGACGAAAATTTTGAAAGAAAAATCATCTTTTTACGAATCCTGTGGGATTTCTTTATGAATCCCGTGGGATTTTTCATCACGGATATTTTGCAAAAAAAATAAAAATCGTCTTTTGACGAATCCCATGGGATTTTTACGAATATCATGGGATTTTTACGAATCCCGTGCGATTTTTCTGGACGGAAATTTTGGAAAAAAAAATCGTCTTTTTACGAATCCCATGGGATTTTTTACGAATCCCATGGAATTTTTAAGAATCCCGTGGGATTTTTCTGGACGAAAATTTTGAAAATAAAAATCGTCGTTTTACGAATCCCATGGGATTTTTTACGAATCCTGTGGGATTTTTCTGGACGGAAATTTTGAAAAAAAAATCGTCTTTTTACGAATCCCATGGGATTTTTACGAATCCCGTGGGATTTTTCTAGACGGAAATTTTGAAAAAAAAATCGTCTTTTTACGAATCCCATGGGATTTTTTACGAATCCTGTGGGATTTTTCTAGACGAAATTTTGAAAAAAAAATTTTCGTCGAAAGTATATAACAATGCATATCTATAGAAAGATAATTTTTTTCTCGTCGCGATGGTGTATTTTTCGTAGCTTGAAGATTTACCCTTTGCAAGATATGTTGTTTTTTTTTTTTTTTTTAAAAAGATGGAAAGTGAGTTTTATATTAAATGAGCTAGAATACAATTTTACCCTTCCTTTGTTATTTTTTGATTTGATCTTAGCTATTAGATGAAAGGTTCGATGGATGGTTGAGATTGGCTTATTTGTTTTTTAAGTTATACTTGTTTTGCATAGTTCTCACCTCATGAGACAAAACATTCAAAAAGCAGTCCCAAACAGGGGACTTTCCGAAATTAATTTCTAATAAATTAATTTCGGACGGGTTTTTTATAAGATGATTAACTTCAGATGGTGACTTTCCAAACTTAATCACTAAAATCCTAAAAACATCCAAACAAGTTTAAACACAATATTACTAACCAAACGCATATTCGCAATACAAACCAAACACATATTACTAACCAAACGGCATATTCACAATATCATACAAACCAAACACATATTACTAAAAAAACGAAACCATCAAACTAATTAAATTATATACCTAGTTCACGGCTGAAATAGTGGAAGAGAGAAAGAGAGGAAAAGAGGTCGTCACTCGACCCGGTTGTCCCGGCTAATCAAACACAGACACATAAAAATCGTGAGTATATCATGAGTAGAATGACATATATAAGGTAAGGCGTACATACGGTAAAATAACAAGTTAATTTCTCATCGATTATTTTTAATGAAGAGGATATGTTTCGAGCATACATATAATTCAAGAGCCCAAATATATATAGTTTAAAATCCATTATAAAATCACAAACTGTAATACAAGTGGCTATCATTTACCAAACGAATAATTAGTTACTCCTAATAAAAACTCTTAGACGACGACATTGTGTTGAATGGTAGTGTTTCGGGTGATGGTGGTGTTGAAGGTGGTTGTGGTGGTGTTGAATGGTAGTGTTGAAGGTGATTTCGAGTGGTTGTGGTGGTGTTATCGAGAGGAGTATGTGTGTTGGGAAAAAAGACTTAGCAAAATAAATGAAGATATCAGATCTGGATCTATTTGACCCTTTTAATTGGTGACGACTTTGTCGACGCTATATTAATTATATTTATTTAATTTCTTTTTAGATTTTTATTAATGATAAATTTGTTTGTCTTATATCAATTTGGGGACGACAATGTCGTCAAAAACTTATTGGCGGGGTACATAAAAGTGAGGAGGGAAATATAAATTTTTCGTGAAAATTTTGGGTGTAATCTTCAAGTAAAATTAGTGACGACTATGTTGTCACAAAATTTATTATTATTAAAAGTTGTTAAAAATGTATACAAAAATGAATTAAATTAATTGAAAACTATACAAAAATGATTTAAATTAATTGAAAATTGTTAAAAATGTATTTAGATTAATTATTAAAAAAATTAAATTAGTTATACACGAGATGTTAAATGAACGAGTCGAAATGCTATGGTTATACACGAGATGTTAAATGAACAAATCGAAATGCTATGGTTATACGCGAGATGTTAAACAGATGAGTCGAGATGCTATGGTTATACACGAGATGTTAGACAGATGAGTCGAGTTGCTATGGTTGTACATGTGATGTAAGGGGTAGCGCCCTCGCAACAAGTTTTACCTCTCAAGGGATCTTGAGAAGCTTGCAACCCCGCCAGGCAGTGTACCTGATCGTTATAGTATAGTATAGTGACAAGTACTGGGGGATTGATCGTTCAACTCATGAATAGTGTTCGCTAGGATTAGAGTGTCTACTAAACTAGGTCTAGAGGCGAGTGAAGATTCTTTTTGTATTTTTTATATTTTATGAAAGCAAGTTAAATCTCGGGTTTTGAAGGAGTGGGCGGAATTAGTTGCTAGTCAACTAACCCAAATAACTAAAGATGCAATCAAAATAAAATAAAATAAAACTTAAACTAAATTTTGGTGGAAACAGTAATGAGAAAAGTTGTGTTTACTTAGATTTCATTACTCCCTAGATATATTTTACTGGTTGATTAGCTTGTTACAATTGCATGGCTGACGGGTCATATTCCTTGATACTAGTCGTAGGGCCGTGTACAATATTCCCTAACTCTATAAGCTCCTACTTCACTCCTAAGTCGAGCCGGCTAAGAAGCTCCTAACATGGGATCATTAGAATTCACTTATGCATTAAATATAACCAAAAATCGTAGTACACCTCCGATCATATTTCTTAAGACGTTCAAGCAAGTTACCAATGGAAGTCTGCCAGTTTTCTTAAGTCTAACATAGAATATAATCATTAAAAACAATTATAAGCAAACAATCAACCAATAATCAACATCTAGGTTTCACTACATCTAAGCAAACACAATAATAACCTAGCCTAGCATGTTAAAACAAAGACAAGCGTAAGATATAATCACACAATACATAGACATATTGAATGATTTGAATGAATACTTATCTTTATTGAAACATGGAATAAAGAAGGGTTTGAAACCCCTTCAATCTGCAGTAAATTCGACCTAGGGTTTGTAAAATTCATTCCTCAAAAGTTACCCTAATGTTCCACACTTTACAATGAAAAATTGCAAAAATATATATAGATTTTACATGCTGACGGCGTCACGTTGTAAATTGTGACGCCGTCAACTCACCGCCAAGATAGAAATCGTATTGCCTAGATCCATTTGTGACGCCGTCAAGAAGGATTGGAGCTCTAGGCCGTCACCTGTATTTGGACCCTAACGACCTAGGTGACGCCGTCAGGTCCATTGCACTAAAAAGGTAATGGGCCGTCACGTTATATTTTCCACTTCCACCTCTTTTGCCATGCTTGACGCCGTCATGTTTTAACTCTTGACGCCGTCAGGTACTGTTCCAGCAAGGAATTTGAGACTTTGCCATTTTCTCACTTTTTCGCTCCAAAAACATCCAAAATGCCTCCGTTTCTGAATTTCTTCTCAAAAGTACCTAAAATGACAAAATGAACGATTTAGGGCAATAATTGATCAAATAATCACGAATTCGGACTTAAATGACCCTTTAAAAGCGGTACACTTTTCGCCTTATCAACATGAGATGTTAAATGAACGACTCGAGATGCTATGGTTATACACGCGATGTTAGACAGATGAGTCGAGATGCTATGATTGTACATGAGATGTTAAACGAATGACTCAAGATGCTATGGTTATTTAGACAGATGAGTCGAGATGATATGGTTGTACACGAGATGTTAAACGAATGAGTCAAGATGATATGGTTGTACACGAGATGTTAAACGAACGAGTCGAGATGATATGGTTGTATACGAGATGTTAAACGAACGACTCGAGATGCTATGGTTATACACGAGATGTTAGACAGATGAGTTGAGATGCTATGGTTGTACATGAGATGTTAAACGAATGAGTCGAGATGATATGGTTATAGACGAGATGTTAGACAGACGACTCGAGATGTTATGGTTGTACATGAGATGTTAAACGAATGAATCGAGATGCTGTGGTTACACACGAGATGTTCAGTGACTAATGGTTCATGATCAGGGGGTTCAGGCTCAGTGACCAGGTTCAGTGACCCCACCAAATTTTCCCACCAAATCTGCTCTTATATACTAACATATTATCCACATAACTTCACAACCTCTTGTCCTCAAAACCACTCAACCTCACAACTACAAACACACACTGTTAACATGCCGCCCAAGATGGCGGAATATGAAGCTTTTGGTTGTCCTTGTGGACGAGGAGACGTAATTATGAGAGAATCGCATAAATCTTACTCCCGTGGTAAACTATACTATGCGTGTCCTAAATCAAAAGGTGGGACAAATGATCATGGATGCAATTTTTTTTATGGAAGGAGGAACGAATCGCCAAAATGACCGGTTCTCTTGGAGCTTCAACACCTCCAACTCATTCCGCAGGACCATCCATAACTCCAACTCGTTACACTGCATGACCTTCAACATCGAGTCCTGTAAATACAGAGTGCTCAAATTGCATAAAATTGAATCACCAGATAATGGTACTCAATAAAATGCTAGAAATGTATCAGCATCCCAACAACCACACAATGGAATCAGCTGCCTTATTTCACGACCTTTATAATGACATGGTAGGCGACATGAGAAATCTTCGTATGTAGTGCTGCTGCTGCTGTTTGTTGTGTTATTGTTGTTGTTGTTGTTTGTTGTGTTATTGTTGTTGTTTTTTTAATAAAATGTTGTTGTTGTGAAAACTGTGTCGAATGTGTTTATTATTTTTAATTCGTACGTTTTAATTTATCATTTATTCACCCGGACATGTTGGGTGTTGTCGAATGTGCTTTATATTGTTTGTTGGAGTAACACGTATGTTTTAACAAACATGAATGCAAACTGTTTATTTAAAACACACAAGTGTTCCAACCACATACATTTCATACAGACTCAAACAAAATAACTCAAACTAAACAACTCGACAACTAAACGAAACAACTCAAACTAAACATTTGGGGTGATAATACCGTCGACATGTCGACGGGAAAAAACACGCGGGAAAAATCCTGCCATATATATTGGCCAGTAATTTAGTACATTTATATTTAATTTATCCTTCTGTCGACATGTCGATGGGAATGTTAAACCAAACCATGTAATTAACGCTAATCACATGCCAATTACGTCATAATTCATGATTAATATGCTCCCGTCGACATGTCGACGGGAGCGTATTGGCGGCATAATTTCACGCCCAGGTTTTGGCAATTATTGAGGGTGAAAAATTTGATTATTATTGTGCCATCGATATGTTGACGGGATCGTATGAACTCAAAAAGTTCAACGCAATCGGACTCGGTCAAGAGTTTTTTTGTCGTTTTCTACATATTGCGGTTGACATTGTGTCGACGGGAAAAAGCTCGTCGCCTGTTCTCCTATTTCTTGTAGTGAATATGGTCCCGACGACATATCGTCGAGAGTTTAACTTGTTAAAAATTCAACTCAGCCTTTGCTCGGTCAAGCATTTTTTTTGTCATTTAGTGTAAAATACCGACGCCATTTTGTCGTTAGGATTTTGCTCGTAGCCAGTTCTCCTTATTCTAGTAGTGATGTCGTCACAATTTATTTTACCAAAAAAACTTGTTTTGAAAATTCTAACACTAACCTCACCGAAATTTATAATTAATTTTAACATAAAATATATATTTTAAGAATGATATATTTTTCAGACTTGACAGAATTGGTCCTTGAGCATTATAAACTTACAACCTTGATCCTTGTCATTTTAAACTACAAATCCAAAACTTATACTAAACAAATAAACCAATTATCCCTTTAAACCAAAAAAAAAAAAATAAATAAATAAAAAAAATGGATGACCTATTAACAAAAGAAAGGTACATTACACGTTCTTGCATTGAGCCAATAGTCCAAGTACATCAAATAAATCAAAATTAAATATACATTTTCAATGCTTTTAGCTTCCTAAACAGTTTTTATTTTCAAATCAACCTATACAATTGGACATGTTACATTTATTGGGTCTGAGTTTTAGCCTTAATATACAATTGAACTCAAACATGAAAAAACTACCTGTATGTGAAAGTAGAAAGTAGTAAATACTTAAATACCTATGTAGCTGCTTACCTCACTTAACTTTCTTTATAAAGCTAGAACATTTAATTTTTCAAAATAATTTACTCCGTAACTTATTATTGTCACGAGTTCCATTTAGAATAGTATAACGCAAATGGGTCACCAATGATCATCCCTTTCGCGTACAACGCAAACTTAGTCACAGATTCACCGTATATTCCTTCCGGGACGAGTACCTCGAGCTACACATGCAATATTCACCCTGCAAATGATAGATATCTATTAAATAAACTATGGCTTTAATTATCAACACATAAAAATTAATGAGTTTTATCCAAAAATGGTGTGACTGTTTACCAAATACACCCATTTTACCACCACTACGGATTTATATACCTCGTTAGCAAAACCGCCCCTAAGACCTATATTAACTGTTGAATCAACATCCACATCATCAAAGACTTTGCCTCCAAGCTAGAGAGACACCGCTTTCAAATTACTGGTGGCCGCTGCTTGCATTACAACTTGCCCTACTTCGGTTGACCATTTGACCCCGTGAAACTCACAAAATCTATATCCATATGAGAACTCATCGCAGCTCCCGCTGTCTCTCCAAATCTCGTTACAACATTAATCACCCCATCAGGAATACCCGCCTGATTAATAGCCATTATGAATCAGCTCTACTCGATAATTAACACATGTAAAAAATAGAAATATATAGTTTATTATCCAGCATGTACCAGTTTAGCTAAATGGGCCAAATAAAGGGCAGAAAGTGGTGATTGCTCAGCAGGCTTGACCAACATGCATGGTACACCCTGCAGCCAATGCCAGAATGGAAGTTCATGTAACGTGTACCCTTGTAACTAATCAGACAGTCAGTTTTGCTGCAATGGATTATAAGTGAGCTGTTAATTGAAATGAGATAACTTAACTTGAAAATGCAATGCAAATGACCCCTTCAAATATAGAATATCTATATCTATATTACATTATAATGCATTTGAGACTATTCTATAATTAGAAATGCTTAAAATTCAGACTTATTATTATAGTATTAATTATGTCAACTACACATAATTTATAACCACCCCAACAACCACTTTCCACCACCCCATCTCCCTCAGCTAATTTTGAAGAATCAGACGCCCACCCATCCACTACCTCTCAAACAAACCTCCATCAACCCTCTTTTTTGAGAAGTTCACCTCCTGTATAGGCCTTACGCTTTGCACTTTATCCAGCCCACCAATGGAAATCTCCGCTTGGAGATTCTTTAAGTTCCTAAGCCAATATATAAAAAAGTAGTTATTTTCAACTGTGAGCCAAGTAATCTCGATGTTACTTTGAAGAAAAACGGAAAGGACCAAACTTGTAGATATGAAACTCTACAACCGCTAGTTAGTTAAAGTAGTTATTAGTTAGTTATTTTCTGGAATTAGGCGTATGGTTGTGTCGCTTGGCAGGAACCCATTCGAACCAAAGCAATGGTTGGAAGACAACAATTCGAATAGATACATCGGTTCACTTACACCGATTAGACTAGTATATATACATATATGAACTTGTAACTTTACATTGGTTAGACAAATAATATAAGTTATCTTTAGTATATTTTGTATGCAAATCTTATTTGACTCAACCATACAACCGAACACATTCATATACACGGCTGGGACAACAATTGGTATTAGAGCCTTGTTGGAACACCTCTCGTTACACCATCAAAACAGAACCAAAAAATTCAAGAACTTTGTATCGAGACAGAAACCAAAACAGAAACAAAAAACCCACGCTGAAAAACTTGTTTTTAAGGAACAACGCACACCCTTGATCCTAGTTAACGTTAGAAGGGTTGCATAGATAACTTAGGGACATAAGAAAGTCGTATACAACTTTCTTTGTGTCAAAATTTGCAAACAGGAAGGACACCGAACCAAAAGTGGTGCCTTGGTTTGTTGTGATTAGTCGTACGCTGCAACAAAACCAGAAAAGGATTGGAAGAATTTCTTGTTAACAATAACAAGAACGTACTTGTGTGTTTTCTACTACAACACAAGAAGGGAAAAGGAAAGACGTCGAAGAAGTTTGTGTATCGTTACCGTGATACACAAGAAAGAAAAGGAAGCGCAGAAACATTAAAAGGTTTTGCTTGGAAGATTGAAGGTATACCGAATAACAAAAACAATTCAAGGATTGTTTGGACGTTGGCAATACAAGAACAACAACAAAATTCGAAAGAAAGGAGCGAATCGATCACTCGCTACAAAAAGAATACCGATTAGGGTATTAAGATTGTTAACATATGGTGTGGACAAAATAAAAGAACGAAAGGAAGTATTGTGAAACAACGTGACATAGGAGACAAGCAATAGCGGAACGACAAACAAAATCACTTTTGTTTAGACGTTGGTAGAATACCGTAGGGTATTAAGGAAAGGAAAAGAAGAAGGAAAGCAACCGGTTTGCTGTTTTGGCAGAAAATACCGCAGGTATTTTTGAAGGAAAAGACTTGGAACAAATAAAACAACGACAACAATTTGAAGTTGATCGTGGCCAAAAAACACTTAGGGTGGATTTGGAGGATAGCCAAGATATAACAAGGATCTAAGGCACGTAGTAGGAACCAAGTCGAGAAAGAAAAAGGAAGGAACAACGTGAGGTTTGGTTACTATAAAAATCAGCCGAACTTGGAAGGAGAAGTGGAAAGAAATAACGTGGTTGATATAACTCTAAGTATCGACACACAAGTGGGAACATCATTGTGTTTCAAACACAACATACGAGGTCAAAAAGTTCATCATTTGGATTTCATTTATACTTTTAGTATAGATATTTTTTCACATTATTAGGAAATCCCGAGAACTATATATTGATCCAGTATTACTAGGATTCTCGGATAACTATTTCCGTTCCCCGTAGTAGTAGGATATACATTACTGATTAGATTTCCCATACAAATTAAAGGTGAAGATTGTAAACACATCTAGGATGTCGGGTGGAGATGTTGACACCAATATCAATAACACTATAGTAAAACCCATTACACCCATTACACAATATCAATGCCCTAAACTCAAAACCACAAACTACACTGTTTGGGCTATACAAATTAAGCTAATATTAGAGGCACATGGTTTATGGGAGACTATAAAACCTAAGGAAAACACCCAATTAGATGATAAGAAGGATAAGGCAACTATTGCCCTCCTATATTAAGCGTTGACCGAGGATGTGATATTACAAGTAGCAAGTTGTAAAACTACAAGAGAATTATGGGAATCATTGAAAAGGAGACACGTTGGAGAAGAAAGAGTGCAACAGGCACGATTACAATCACTAATGATAGGATTTAATGCCCTTCAAATGAAGGATGAAGAAACGGTGGATGCATTTACGAACAAACTAAATGGTTACACCACGAAGGCTAAAGAATTAGGAAAAACCATGGATGAATCACTTTTAGTACGAAAACTATTAGACTCCACACCAGATAGGTTCATTCAGATAGTAGCATCCATAGAACAGACAAGTGATCTAGATGATATCACCTTAGATGAGATCACTGGAAAATTAAAGGCATTCAAGGAAAGGATAAAACTCCGAAAGGGAGGACAAGCAGAAAGCCAGGATAACCTATTATTCGCACAAGGCGAACACTCTAGATATAAGAAACGTTTCAACAAGAATAGGGGTAGATCAAACTACATACGAGGAAACTGGCAGAATAAAGGAAATAGAGATAACTCGAATGGAGAAAATTCAACTCACAATGACAAGAACAATAAGAATAGAAGTGAGTGGAAGAAGAAAGTAAAATGTTTCAATTGCGAGAAACATGGACATTTTAAGAAAGAATGTAGAAGTAAGCCAACAACTCAGGAACAATCAAACCTTATCTATGAAGACGATGAACCATCACTATTAATGACTACACATGAAGAAGTATTGTTAAATGAAGGACAAATACAACCCGGAAAGTATGCTACAACAGATGCTAGCATATGGTATTTAGATAATGGTGCAAGCAACCATATGACGGGAGCGAAGAGTCATTTTAAAGATATAGACGAAAATATCACTGGACGCATTCATTTTGGAGATGGATCGTATGTAGAGATAAAGGGTAGAGGTTCTATATTACTAGGATGTAGAAACAAGGAGCAAAAGATAATATCAGATGTTTACTACATACCAAACCTCAAGAGCAACATACTTAGTCTAGGACAACTTACTGAAATAGGTTGTAAGATCATCATGGATGGAAACAAGCTGACTTTGTATGATAAGAATAAGAAGTTGTTGATGAAGGTAGAAAGGTCAAAAAATAGACTTTATAGTATTAGACTACAGATAGAAGCACCTATATGCCTCTTAGCAAATGTGAATAACCAAGCATGGTTATGGCACGCTAGATTAGGTCATCTGAACTTTGACGATATCAACAAGATGACAAGAATGAGTCTAGTAGAAGGAATACCAATAATAAATCATACTAGACAAGTATGTGATGCATGTTTATTGAGAAAACATAGCAGAACACCATTTCCCAATCAAGCTAAATTCAGATCCAAGAACCCATTGGACTTAGTTTACGGAGATCTCTGTGGTCCCATAAGTCCAACCACACACTCTGGAAAGAAACTCATCTTCTTACTAGTAGATGACACATGTTATATGTGGGCCTATTTTCTAACAACTAAGGATCAAGCCCTCAACACATTTAAGGAATTTAGACAAAAGATTGAAATGGAGTTAAGATTGAAGTTAAGAATGCTAAGAACAGAAAGAGGTTGTGAATTTACATCAAATGAATTCACAAAGTACTGTAAAGAGAATGGAATAGCAAGATAGTTAACAACACCATACTCACCACAACAAAATGGAGTAGTTGAAAGAAAAAATAGAACGGTGTTACCAACTACTAGGAGTATGATGAAAGCAATGAAGTTACCCTTAACTTTTTGGGCGGAAGCAGTCAAGCATGCCATTTATATTCTAAATAGGGTACCTAGACGAGCACTAGAAGATAAGACACCATATGAAGCACTCTACAACAGAAAACCAAACTTACAAAACCTTAAAATATTCGGATGCACAACTTATGCTAAGATAACGATACCTCACTTGAAGAAGTTAGATGATAGAAGCATACCGATGGTTTATTTAGGAGTAGAGGAAGGATCAAAAGCTTGTAGGCTATATGATCCAGTAAGAAAGAAGAAACATGTTAGTAGGGACGTAAAGTTTATGGAAACGAAACCGTGGAATTGGGATAAGAATGGAGATGATACGGGTACACAAGACACATTTTGGGCTAGTTTTGCGGTAGAAGAAGTTGATAATGGAAATCCTACACCAATGAACATAGAAAACATTGATAACACGTATCATGAGGAAGATCCAATACCAGATCCAGAATCACCAACTACACCACCGACATACGCTTACGAACCCAACTCAGAAAGTGAAAGAGAAGCTACTATTAGTTCATTAGGAAGCTCAGAAAGATATGATCATAGACCAGTATGAGGTTTAAAGGATATCAATGAAATTTATCAACATGCACGTGAAGTAGAAACTCCAAGCTTATTTTTCATAGAAGAAGAACCCCGTAACTACAAGGAAGCATCAAACGATGAGAAATGGATTGAGGCCATGAAAATTGAATTAGATTCAATCAACAAGAACAACACATGGACTCTTACAGATTTTCCAGAAAATCAGAAGGCAATCGGACTCAAATGGGTTTATAAAACCAAAAGAGATGCACAAGGAAAGATCGTCAAATATAAAGCAAGATTAGTAGCAAAAGGTTATGTACAAGAACAAGGAATAGACTTTGATGAAGTATTTGCACCAGTAGCTAGAATCGAGACAACTCGATTAATATTATCACTAGCAGCATATCATGGATGGCAAGTACACCACTTAGATGTGAAATCAGTATTTTTACATGGAGAATTAATGGAAGAAGTCTATGTTACACAACCTGAAGGTTTCATTCAGCAAGGAAACCAAGGAAAAGTATACAAGCTAACCAAAGCTTTGTATGGCTTAAGACAAGCACCAAGAGCTTGGAATGTGAAGCTTGATCAAACCTTGAAGTCATTAGACTTTAAGAAATGTAATCTAGAACAAGCAGTCTACACGAAGAGAAGCAAGAATTCAACACTTATAGTTGGAGTATATGTAGATGATTTAATAATCACGGGCACTCCAAAGAAGGAAATAGACTTGTTCAAATCCCAGATGGAAGAAAAGTTTGAAATGAGCGATTTAGGATTGCTAGCATATTACCTTGGGATAAAAGTTACACAGACAAGAGGAGAGATTACAATCAAGCAAACTGGATACATTAACAAGATCCTAAAAGAAACAAGTATGACGGATAGCAATGATACGAAGATACCATTGGATCCCGGCACTAAGTTGGTCAAGGCGAAAGATGGAGACCCAGTTGACGCAACTTATTACCGAAGCTTAATTGGAAGCCTCAGATACTTATTACATACAAGACCGGATCTTAGTTACTCAGTCGGACTACTCAGCAGATTTATGCAAGACCAGAAGGATCATCACCTGAAGGGAGTGAAACAAGTAATCCGATATGTCAAAGGAACAAAAGAACATGGAATAATATACAAGAAGGAAGGCGGCTGCAAAATTACAGGTTACAGTGACAGTAGTTATGGTATCAATACCGATCAAGGAAAAGGAACTACTGGAGTCGTATTTTACTTTGGAGAGTCACCTATTACCTGGTGTACTCAGAAGCAACCGACAGTAGCACTCTCATCATGTGAATCAAAATTCATGGTGGCTACTGCAACAGCATGTCAAGCCTTATGGTTAAAACGTTTACTTAGTGAACTAATTGGAATGGAAGAAAAAAGGATAACGCCCAGAGTTGACAACGTATCAGCAATAGCACTCGTAAAGAACCCAGTATTTCATGGAAGGAGTAAACATATAGAAATTCACTATCATTTCATTCGGGAATGCGTAGAGAATGGTCATATAAATGTGGAACACGTTAGTGGAGAACTACAAAGAGCAGACATCTTAACAAAAGCTTTACCAAGACTCAAGCTTACAACTGTGAGACAAATGCTCGGAGTTCAAGACCTTGGACAAAGCAACGATCAAGATTAAGGAGGAGAAATGTGAGCCAAGTAATCTCGATGTTACTTTGAAGAAAAACGTGAAGGACCAAACTTGTAGAGATGAAACTCTACAACCGCTAGTTAGTTAAAGTAGTTATTAGTTAGTTATTTTCTGGAATTAGGCGAATGGTTGTGTCGCTTGGCAGGAACCCATTCGAACCAAGGCAATGGTTGGAAGACAACTATTCGAATAGATACATCGGTTCACTTACACTGATTAGACTACTATATATACATATGAACTTGTAACTTTACATTGGTTAGACAAATAATATAAGTTATCTTTAGTATATTTTGTTTGCAAATCTTATTTGACTCAACCATACAACCGAACACATTCATATACACGGCTGGGACAACATCAACAACAACTTTGTCGGAAAGAGTTTGTAGGCTTTTCATCTCACTAATCCCTAACGGCAACATGTTCCAAAGCAATGTATCCCGAATATCAAAATGCCGCAACTTTTTAAGCTTTAAGAAATTGCCGGGAAATGTAGTCAAGCTATTACAGCCAGAAACAATCAATGTCTATAAATTATAAAGATTGCAGACATTTTCTGGCAAATGCGTGATTCTAGTTTTAGATAAATTAAGATACCGCAGGTGCTTCATATTGCCGACACACTCTGGTACCTCATCTATCTCTAACCTACTCAAACTTAAAACCCTTAACAATGGTAACTGGGGAAGTGTGTCAACCAGAATCTTACTTGATAAGTAGAATTGCTGCCAGCTATCATCTCCCATCGCATTGGACATAGCTATAAACGTTCTCAAACTATTAGCTCTTTCGAATGCCTTAAACTTGTTGTAAGTATTATAATTCTCACAAACAAATGACATATGACGGGACTTTTTGAAATCTCTCTTCATGACATCCTTCTTCACATCTATGTCTAACCTCACAAAAAATTCTCCTGCAACAAATGTGGCTAAATCATTCATGAGGTCATGCATCACAAACAATGATTCTTCTTGAGGCGCACGCTGAAAAAAAGACCTTGACAACAGCTCTTGAAAATATTCCTCACCGAAGCATTTCATGAGGCACCACACTGGCATAGGCCATTCGAACTGATTGGCTGCTCCGGTGAAGAGGTTTATGTGATCATCTGGGTCCGAAGAACCGTCATACAATTTGATGTTGTTCGACATTCTGTGCTTTGGTCCGGAGAATTCGACTATCCTTTGGGTGAAGGGTGATTTGAGTATTGATTTGAAGGGTTTTTGTAAGTCATCCTCCGACTTATCTTTGGCTTGGTTTTCGTTCCGGCCTTTGTCACCGTCTTCGCCAAAATCAAGCCGTATCAGCTTGAAAACGCTTCCTCCGAGAGCATTGTGCTCCTTGATAAGTTCTTTCAAAGATGTCAGGTGCCCTTGTATTAGATCCTGTATATTAGGTGAGTCGCGATCGTTCCGGTTGGAGCCTTCTGGACCATCCTTGTCTTTCGTACCGTCCCCTCTGATTGTCGGAGGGGGGGGGGGGTTCAGGTGGGGGCCCTGTCATCCTATCGTTTGGTAGATTGGATAGTGTGTCCCACGGATGGTGCCAGTTTGTTGAAGTAAAGATCCGCTCCTCGGTACTGCTTATCGAGAGGCTTCAGGTTCTTCAATCAATCTTGATAACTGCACAAATGCAATACGCTCGTTAGCCTCGCCCCGGGTGTTATCCCAGGACCAAGCTCCGGCGTGAGAATAATTATATTTCTAAGGTCGAAGGGTGTGATAATAAATGAGAGTAAATGTTAATAACTGTGTGTGTTGCAATAAATGGGGTTGGGGTATTTATACTACCCCAACCTAGGTATCTGTGAATTGAATAGTAACTACTGTACTTGTTGAACAGTAACCGTACCTACGCACAGTAATCATGCCTATGAACAGTAACCACCATCCCTAGGTCTAGGTAGGTGTCAGTTGCACCTTAGACACGTTTGCGGGTTTTCTGGGAAGGCGACGCACGTGGGCACTCTGCTCTGGCTTGTTGGTCAAAAGGCTGTGTCATACCGTCCGGCCTCTCTTGCCGTCTGGTTGTTTGTCTGCCATCCGGAACACATTCCTCCGGCCATATACCTTAGACACGTTCGGAACAAGGGGGTCGTGTCACATGAGTAAAAATAAATAAATAAATAAGATATATTTTTATTTAGTGTGTACAATGTATTGTATAGTTAGTTAAGTGTATAATGTAAAAGGTATAAGTGTTAAATTAAAACGCAAACATAAGAAAACGTAACTTTTAAAGACAAATATACGAGTTAGTTAAACTAGTTTTCATAAGAGTGGTGACACTAGCTTAAAGCTACTCGAACATGTTGTTGGCCGTCTAGACATTTAAATAAAAGGTATAGCGTTAAAACGTAAGAGAATAAATGCGATAACGAGTTTACCGGGTGAAAGTAAAAGTTGAGACTTACAAAATGTGTTAAGTTTATAAAATAAATGACTTTGGTTTTTTTTGAAATGACATTAGCATATCATGATATTTAAATGACGTTTAAATAAGATCCTAGTTTGAAGGCGGGTTTGTAAACAAGGTTTCCTAATAAAAGATAAATTAAGCACAAAAATGACTCAACAAGCACAAAATGAATTTAACACACGTAATTTTAGTCTGAGATGTTATAAAAACTCTACTGATGCTAATCATGTGTTTGACTCTTGTCACATGTTCAAACTTTGTGAATGAATTAGCTAAAAGATCCGAAACTATGATTACAGGAAAAAAAAAAAAAAAAAAAAAAAAAAAAAAAAAAAAAAAAGGACTATGATGATGTTTAATTATGAAGAAAATAAATATGGTGGGTTTTTGTTTGATTACTAGAGAAGATGAAGATGATGTGGTGATAATAGTGGTGAAAATGTTAAAGAAGAGGATGTTTGGATTTAAGATTGAAATGCGTTTTGTGGTTATTAAGGGTCTTTGAAAACATAAATGGTGAAAAGATCAAGCTACCTGATATGATTAAGTCAACCAACACAAGAAGACCCATTTGTTTTGTTGAGTGAAGACCAATTCAAAAGGAGGCAAACCCACGTTTTCATAAAGTTACAGTTGCATGCAAATTAGTAGGACACCATGTAGTCCCATGTTTATTTTCATTCCTAGTCAATAGTCTTGTTGCTTAAGTTTAGGAGATCATGCATTTTCATTTCTAGTATTTAAGTGTACCTTGCTTAATGAAATAAACAAGAAGAAAATATGTTAAAAGTAGTCTTATTCCTTTCTTAACTTCTTGGAGAGTTGCTAACTCAATTAGCTATTTATCTTAGGAGATTGACCTCCTCTAATTGGTCCCTATCACTACCCTTGTACATAACAAGTTAAATAACGACCGTTACATTTTTGGATCAACAACGAGCAAAAATCAAAATGTTGAGGAAGTCTGCAGTTATTTTTTCATAGTGGGGGACCGGGAGGAACAAATGTTTTAAGTTACTCATCATTTTATTCATTTCGTAGTGACGAAGCAAGAAATAATGCCACACAAAAACAAACGAAATAGGAATCTTCTAGGAACAAAGCAAAAACAAAAGCAAAACGAATAAACAGTGAAAGCATGCAAAAACAAAAGCAAAACAAATAAACAGTGAAAGCATTGACTTCACTTTATAAAAGAGTCTTTGTGAAGCAACAAACCCACTTAATTTTTCATCATCCCATCATCCCTCTGGTGAATATCTCTTTTATAAACATTTTCATTCCAATTATATTTATACAAATGAAAAGCGAAATTAGCTATATACTATAATGCGTGTTAGTTTGTTTCTTATCTAAATTTACTTGTCTCGCTTCTATAAAACAATAAATTATTGCTTCATAGTTTTACGCAAAATGAAAGTGAAAATAATACTAGTCTGATCAGGAGTTATTTACTATCTATATCTGTATGTTGTTGTTGTTGTTGTTGTTGTTGTGATGTATATATCTTAAAGTATGTGTTACAGTTTAGAGCATTTTCGAGCGTTATGCAATTTTTTTTTCTGAACAATAATTTATAAATGCTACTTACCGAAGCTTTTTTTTTTTTTTTTTTTTTTTTTTTTTTTTTTTTTAATTTTAAATTTTTATATTAACAGATACATCTTTCTTTGGGTAATAACAGATACATCTACGTTACCAAGCATATTTATAAGCAGTTTTGCCAAACATACTGCAAGTGATTAACGGTATTTAGTGTTCGGATGAAGTCATGAAACTGCTTATGTAGTTGTTAATAGTAAAAACAGTTTAGAATAAGTTAGTATGTTTTAATCGTATAAAGCAGCTTAAAATAAGAATCCCAAACACTGTCAAGGTACTAGTCAAGTTATATTGATATGAATGTGCATTCCGTGATCATTGAGTTGATATTGCTTATTACTGAATTAGTGACTATGGATAGAATGTTAAGAGATTTAATCTGCCATAAAAAAACATATCAATGGGGGTAAATTTGTCATAAAAGACTTTTGTTTCCCACCGAACAAAGTAAAAAATTTGTCACTGATCTTTTGGATCACTGAACAATTTGCTTAGTGTCATATAGCTGTTAACTGGACTTATTTGTGTTGGATTGGTATTAGTATTTGTATTTGTATTTGTATTGGTATAGGTTCTAGCCCAAGTGTTCGGTTTGTCATTAGTATAAATATCGGGTCTTATGTAGACACTATTATATTATTAATCACTTGGGCTTGAGCGGAGCCTAAATGAATACAAAAGATATATGGTAATTTAGGATGGTTATTCGCTTTTTTAACTTACATAATCATAGTTTGTGTTTTTCCTTTGATTGATAAGTATTCATTTTTCTTTTCATGAAAAATGTGATTTAAATGTAATTGTAGTCACTGATTTTTGTTTTATAATGTTAAATTACAGCTGAAAACAACGCTATTCGATGGTTAAGACAGTTGACGTGTCTGGATTCCCCGGATTAGAACCCGCAGACAAAATCAAGACAGTTCTAGAAGGGCATACGGGTAATGGTAGTATCGAGGCTCTAGAGGTCAAACAAACAAATGGAGGGACAAGAGCCTATGCAAGAGTCCAGTTCACAACCAGAGAAAAAGTAGATTACATAATAGACTTGGCTAGTCGTATGCGTTTATGGTATGATAGATCTTGTTTGAAAGTTTGGGAAAAGGATATGGACCTTGTACAGAAGCCTAGACACTATGCACTCGAAATGGATGGTGTAACTCTTCACTTTGGTTGCCTGGTATCAAAGCAGGTTTTCTCGGTGTTATATACAACGAGAAATGCATCAGTGAAATTTGGTTTTGAAGCAAGGAAGTTGTACTTTGGTGTTACAGAATATGGTGCTAGTTACAAGCTGCAACTCTCGTGTGAGAATATATGGGAAGTTCAGTTTCATCGTCCACGTGGCCTTACTTCAAGGTTTCTTGTTATTCAGGTCAGTTGTTACTGTTAGGGCTGTTCAAACCCTGCTATTTGATATTTCGGATTCGGATACTCTATTTAATCTGATATCAAATATTTGTATCCAAAATTTCGACTAAGCAGAAAATTCGAATTTCATAATTCTATACTCTTATATAAGTTCTTAATGAAAACTCGATCTATTTATTACAAACTTAAAGAAAAACAATATGAAAGAAATGTAGTTTTCTGGATATTTGGATACTTAGTACAAACTAGTCTTGTGATTTTAAACCTATATGTGAATATCTGTTATTTTGTGTCCTTCACTAGTAAAATGTACTTTAAGATTTCTTAAAGATTATTCCACTGTAATGATTCTTGATTAGTCAAATTCAACAAGTAAGAAGCTAGTGTATAAGGTAGATGTTTATGCAGTCAATAAAGTACAATAAACTAATAGTAATGCCTGGTAATAAAACAAGTACACTATTGATATCCTTAAAAGATTTACTAACAGGACCATCAAGTTTGATACGTTTGGTCCCTGATTTCATGTTTCATATAATTAAAAAAAAAATTATTCTATGCACTAATAAGATAAATGTAACACCCCCAATTCACGATGCAGCGGAATTCAACTTGGGTGTTACTCGACGGCACAACAGTCATAATAATAGAAAACGATCTCTAACCGAGTCGTATTAAAAGAGTTGTCATTCATATTTATTCAAATATATCAGAGTTTACATAGTAAGGTCCCAAAAAGGTTTCATGTTTCAAAATACATCAATATAAAGTCTTTGATGTTTTTATTGAATGACATAGTAGTTTATAGCCTTCTTCCTTTAGTACGTGCCCTTCCGCTCCATTCTTGATTATCATGGACCTGAAATACATGCTTAAAAGGATCAACACAAAGGTTGAGTGATATTCATAGACTTTGTTTAACGGTTGAACACAATATGTTGGTAGTATGAGTTAATTAGACTCATACTCGTGTTAGAAAACAAAACAGTTATTATTATATACTCAGCTCATGCAACCAATACGTTAACGGGTACCAATATCAATCGGCGGTTTTGTTGCCCCGGTAAGTACTTTGCCGTCATACTTAATGTTCAAATATAGTGCATTCGTTTGAACTAATCTGCTCAAACAAATGGGATTCGTCAATCCCAATAGGCCTATTCACAATACTCGCGCTCACTAATACTAGTGATTAAATGGTTCATGATAGGGGCCTAGGATTGGCAAGGTAGGTACTTAGTAACAATAAAACAATCAGGCAGCATACAGTTTCAAAGTATTGTGTTCGGTTTAAAAGTAGCATGTATTCCCCCAAGGGTTTGTAAAACATTGAAGTAATGTAAAGTGGGGCTATGAACTCACCTTAAGTAAGATAGCAAGTAATGAAGGTAATGGTTGGATCGTGAAGGTTTCTACGAGCAACCTATAATAGAATGTTGTGACTTAGGATCGGAGTGAAGAATATGAATAAGTGCCTATATATATATCTTGCATCTAGTCCATGATGTGGTATGATGTATATTGTAAGTCTTTGAAAGAAAAGATTCATGAACATGTATGTTTTGTATATCGTTTACTACCGTTCGGGCCGACATAATTCAGAAGTCATGTTAGTAAGCGTTCGAGGAGCCAGGACACTTTAATTCGTAAATCCACAACTTATCTCGACGGCTTACATAATGAACTCCTCACATGAGGCTCCCTACTATTGTAGTAGTTGATAAAATATATAGATATAAGTTTTGATCCGAAAAGTTACAAGTCCGATATTTGAATAAACTTAGGAAAGTTTATTTTTACATGAAGATTGTTATTAGGGGAAGTTTCATAAGTCTTGTATGACCATTTTTTCTTTGTAATATCTCATGGTTCCTTTTAAGTGAAGTAGATCCAAATTGCTTGTTTCAAGTTATTGCCAATTCCTCCTAAGTAAGCTTACATGGTCATTTCGTCATGGCCTTGCCATGACCTTTGGTCCTTGTTCAATGGTTATGAGACTCAACCTTGGCTCTAGCCATGGTTGTGGTCTTGATTATAGGTCATAAGACCTCTTGTTCCTTTTAAGGTATAACCATAATATAGTGACTTATAAATATGTAAATAGCTGTTAAGAAACTGAGAAATATTTCATTCGTTATTGATTTTCTGGAGACGTGCTCCTGAGTTTTTGAAGAAAACGTGATTCCGGACAACTTTTGTGCTTTAACTTTTTCATGAAACGGATCATAAATGCCTCTTTTTGCGTGTTTTAAGTTTCTGTAACAGAAAGTTTTGGCAGCTTTGCCGGAAAGTTTTGGTAACTTCAAATCGCCATAACTTTTGACTCGTAAACTCTTTTTAGGTGGTTCAATTTGCTACGGTTTCCTTGTTAGGTCCTATACTACAATATGTAATAATCCAATATCATATTTTTACCATTTTGATCAGGTCTTACCAAGAAAGTCACTAGTTTACTTGTTTTAGTAACTTATCTTAACAATCAATTACAACAACATGTTTTACTCATTTTTATACATCATGGACATGAATACAAGACATAATATAGCATGAATAACATATAAATAACATGAGCATGATTATTTAACAAGAAGCATGTTAGGTTTTGGCTTACAACTTTTGGCTTTCAAATAAAGAAAGGAAGTAACTAGTATGGATAGGACTTTGATAGACTTGCTTCAACCCACTTCACTTCATGCAATCTTTCTACTCTTGTAATCTTGAAAGATGAATGATGAAAGTTGAGGTGACTTGAGTGGATTCAAACTCAAGAGAAATCACCAAGTATATGAGGTTATGGAAGTGTTTTGATAACCTAAGATCAAACTAGGGTTTCTACCTTGAACTTGCACTTGAACCTTGCTAGAATTTGGAAGAAATAAAGCTAAGTGTGATGTGTTGTGGTGTGTGGTGATGGACGGCACAAAGGGGGGAGGGGGGGTATTTATAGTCTTATGAGAAGGTTACAAAATGGGACTTGTCAACACTTTGCTAGCAAGTTTCAACACATGTAAACATCTTAGGCCATTTTGCACAAGATCAAGCCACACCATGGGGTGACTCCCCCCCCTATTGGCGGTTCACAAGTCTAGGGGGTGAGGTGTGCTTGGTCTTGATATTATCTTAAGTATTAGGATGAAACTTGACTCCGGGAAATGCTAACCGTAAATGATTAGGCCTCAAAACGTAAAACCGGGTGTCGTAAAATTATGGAACTTGAAAGTATTGATAAACATGTCCATATGTTCCATAATAAAATATAAAATGAGTGGTAAGTTCCATTGGGGTGGTAAAACCCTGCTAAAACTGGAAACACGGGTCTAAAACACGTAATACGTAAAATGTACGAATATTGTGTAAAATTAAGAAAAGTAAAATGTTACTTTTCTAATACGATATAAATGATTTAAAATGACTTATAATGTCTAGACTGGGCTCAGTCTAGTGTCGGTTCGTATTAAATGTCTTTTAGACATAAAACCGTAAGCCTAAAAATCAAGGAATGACTTATAAAATCAAGGAATGATTTTTGGTCAAAGGGGGAGGGAAAAACCATGTTGACTTTTTCGAAAATTTTGAAAACTCAAATCGTCTTAGAAACGCGGTGCATGTATAGGCTAAGGTTACGGATGAGTAAAAACGCTTAAAAATGAAAATTCCAGTTTTTCACGGCCGAGGTTTATTTGGTCATATTTTTCTCAGTCATGATTTATTCTCAAATAAATCATGAGTGTGTCAAACATTTTTCTGATACGGGGAAAATTAACGCGACCGAGTTTCGTTGTGCGTGGAATTTTTGAATGACATTTTACCCTAAAACGTGTAATTCCTTAATAACTTTCACGAAAATGATCTGACGAGTGTCAAACTTTTAATTTGTCATGGAAATGATTTATCACTCGAGAATATGAAATAAAAATCAAATTTCGGGAAAATAAATTGTAAAAATGAATAGTAAAAGTGAATAGTAAAATTTTCCGGGAATAGTAATTAACCTGAAATTGCGAATTGTTACAGTCTCCACCCCATATGAGAGCTCCGTCCCGGAGATCAATTTACATTGGGAGTAGAAGCTTCGTTGGTAAAAATATGTGGGTATTTCTTACGTATCTGGTCCTCTCGTTCCCATGTGTATTCAGGACCACGTCGTGAGTTCCAACGAACTTTGACAATTGGAATACGGCTTTGCTTGAGTTGTTTAACCTCTCGGTCCATAATTTCTACGGGTTCCTCAATAAATTGAAGATCGTCATTGAGTTGAATTTCATCGAGTGGAATAACGAGTGATTCATCTGACAAGCATTTCTTTAGGTTAGATACATGGAAAGTGGGGTGTACACTACTGAGTTCTGATGGAAGCTCAAGTCTGTACGCCACGGGGCCAACCCTGGCTAGGATTTTGAATGGTCCGATGTATCTTGGGTTTAGTTTTCCTTGTTTACCGAATCGTATCAAGCCTTTCCAAGGTGATACCTTTAGCATAACCCTATCTCCGACTTGGAACTCTAGGGGTCTGCGTCGTGTGTCGGCATAACTTTTCTGTCGATCTCTTGCGGCTTGTAGTCGACTTCTGATTCGTACAATCTTATCCGTTGTTTCTTGAATGAGTTCTGGACCAGTGAGTTGAACTTCTCCCACTTCAGCCCAACAAGCAGGTGAACGACACTTTCGACCATAAAGTGCTTCAAAGGGAGCTGCTTTAATACTTGTATGATAGCTGTTGTTGTAGGAAAATTCGAATAATGGTAGATGAGTATCCCATCCTTTTCCAAAATCTATTATACAAGCTCGAAGCATGTCTTCAAGTGTTTGAATGGTTCGTTCACTCTGACCATCGGTCTGAGGATGGTATGCTGTACTCATGTCTAGATTTGTTCCAAAGGCGTCTTGGAGTGACTGCCAGAAATTGGAAGTAAATCTACCATCTCTGTCGGATATGATGGATATTGGTGCACCATGTCTTGAGACTATTTCTTTGACGTACAGTCGGGTTAGTTGTTCCATTTTGTAAGTCTCTTTGATTGGTATAAAGTGTGCGGATTTTGTGAGACGATCAACTATGACCCAGATGGAGTCATAACCGCTTGATGTCTTTGGGAGCTTGGTAATGAAGTCCATAGTAATTCTTTCCCATTTCCACATAGGAATCTCTGGTTGTTGCAATGGACCGGATAGTTTTTGATGTTCGGCTTTTACTTTGGAGCATGTAAGACATTTGCTAACGTATGTTGCAATGTCGGCTTTCATGTTCGGCCACCAATAGAGTAACTTAAGATCATGATACATCTTATCAGATCCTGGATGTATGGAGTATTTAGACTTGTGCGATTCATGCATGATCAAGTCTCGTAGGCCACCATAAAGTGGTAACCAACTTCGACCTTGGAAGCATAGATTTCCATCTGAACGGGTTTCAAATTTCTTCTGTATCATGCCATCCAACTTTTCCTTTTGGATGTCTTCTTGTTTCACCGCCTCAGCTTGAGCGTGAAGGATTTGAGTAGGAAAGTTTGAATTTATGGTTAAAACTAAGGCTCGGACTCGTAGTGGTTTAACCCGTTCCTTTCGGCTCAGGGCGTCGGCTACTACGTTTGCCTTTCCTGGGTGGTAACGAATGTCGCAGTCATAATCACTTAGTAATTCCAACCAACGACGTTGTCTCATGTTTAGTTCTTTTTGGTTCAAAATGTGTTGTAGACTTTTATGATCGGTGTACACAGTACGTCTAGTACCGTATAGATAGTGTCTCCAGATTTTTAGTGCAAAGACCACAGCTCCTAACTCTAAGTCATGAGTGGTGTAATTTTCCTCATGAACCTTGAGTTGTCTTGATGCATAAGCCATGACCTTATCGCGTTGCATCAACACGGCACCTAACCCTTGGTGCGATGCATCACAATAGACTACAAAATCTTCAATCCCATCTGGCAATGCTAGGATAGGAGCACTACAAAGTTTCTGTTTGAGGGTTTGGAAAGCTTTTTCTTCATCTTCATTCCACACGTATTTCTTGTCTTTCTGAGTTAGCTTAGTCAAAGACTTTGCTATTGAGGAAAATCCTTCAATAAACCTTCGGTAATACCCGGCTAGACCCAGAAATTGACGAATTTCTGTAGGTGTGGTAGGTGTTGGCCAATTTTTGATAGCTTCAATTTTAGCGGGATCGACATGTAAACCGGTCTTGTCAATCACATGTCCAAGGAATTGTACTGATTGAATCCAAAATTCACATTTGGAAAACTTTGCATACAATTTCTCTTCCTTGAGTAGTCCTAAAATTGTTCTCAGGTGTTCTTTGTGTTCCTCTTCGTTTTTGGAATATATGAGAATGTCGTCTATGAATACGATCACGAATTTGTCCAAATATGGTTTACACACCCGATTCATGAGATCCATGAATACTGCCGGTGCATTTGTTAACCCAAATGGCATCACTTGGAATTCATGGTGACCATATCGTGTCCTAAAGGCTGTTTTTGGAATGTCTTCATCACGAACTCTAACTTGATGGTAACCTGATCGTAGGTTAATTTTTGAATAATAGGTTGAACCTTGTAATTGATCGAATAAATCGTCAATTCTTGGTAGTGGGTATCGGTTCTTTATGGTTAATTTGTTTAGCTCACGATAGTCAATACACATTCGTAATGACCCATCTTTCTTTTTCACGAATAAAACTGGAGCTCCCCAAGGTGAGGAACTGGGTCGAATAAATCCCTTGTCCGAAAGTTCTTGTAATTGATTTGATAGCTCTTGCATCTCTGAAGGTGCTAGCCGGTATGGTGCACGGGCAACTGGCGCCGCTCCTGGTATTAAATCAATTCTGAATTCTATTTGGCGATTTGGTGGTAGTCCGGGTAAATCTTCCGGAAAGACTTCAGGAAACTCACGGGCAATAGGAACATCTTCGAGACGTTTTTCATCGGATTTGTTTTCGGTTACGTGGGCTAGGAAAGCATAACATCCTTTCTCAATGTACTTCATGGTTTTGATACATGAGATGATGTTTATTCGAGTTCCACTTTGTTCACCATGAATGATCAAAGTTTCATTGTCACATGGAATGTGCACAACTCTTTCACCACAAATGATGTTAGCTTGATGTTTAGACAACCAATCCATGCCAATAACAACATCAAAACTTTCGAGTTCTATTGGCATAAGATTGATGTTAAAGGGGTGGTCTAAGAGATTAAGGGTACAGTTTGGGATTACGGTATTAGTATTTACTAAGTCACCGGTAGCTAGTTCAATACTATAACTAGTGGTTAAAGTGATTGATGGAATATCAAGTAAAGGCACAATTCTAGTAGATATAAAGCTCATATCAGCACCAGAATCGAATAAGACTTTAACAGGAATGTTATTGAGTAAGAACGTACCGGTAACCACGTTCGGTTCTTGGTGTGGTTCTCCATTTCCCATGACATAGGCTCTACCGCGAGCACCTCCGCCTTGGGGTCCTTGGTTTTGAGGACAGTTGTTCTTGTAGTGTCCCTTTTCACCACACCCAAAACATGTAACTATGGGATGTGTGTTAGCCCCAGTAGCTACAGCCTTGCCCCTACAATCCTTGGCAAGATGTCCGGGCTTCTGACACTTGTTGCACTTGGCCGGGCAGAGACCTTCATGGTGGTAGTTGCACTTGGTACACTGTGGTAGGGTACCAACGTATTTACCACCGGCTGGTGCAGCAACATAAGCCGTCGCGGCTTCTTGTCTTTTGTTCTGCTGATTGTGATGGTTGTTGTTTCGGGTTTGGTTGTTGTTGTTATTGTTACTTCCACGGTTACCATCCCATGGTCGCTTGTTGTTGTTGTTCTTCTTGTTGTTGTTGTTACGGTAGTTGGAGTTGTTGGTGTTATTGGTATTGTTGGCGTTGTTGGTGTTGTTGGTGTTGTTTTGCTTTCGGGTTTCTGTCATACGTACCACCTGATCCATGAGGCTGCGAGACATCCGCATAGCTTCATTAAGTTCCTTGGGATTTGCTGAAGTTACATTCCCTTGTATACTTGATGGAAGTCCCCAGATATACCTTTCCAACAATTTCTCTTTGGTGGAAACCATTGTTGGACAAAGTATCCTCAATTCTTGGAATCGACGGTTATAGGTTATGATATCATTTCCCCTAACCGCATGATCCCATAATTCCACCTCTAACTTCTGCATTTCACTGCGAGGGCAGTACTCTTTGATCATCATTTGCTTCAAATTAGCCCAAGTAATCTTATAAGCATTTTCAATGCCCATTGGTTGAGCTATTGAATTCCACCATGATAATGCCTCATTCAACAGAGTACTCGTGGCATACTGAACTTTATCACCCTCAGTACATTTACTGACCAAGAATACCGACTCCGCTTTTTCAAACCAGCGGGTCAAACCTACAGCTCCTTCAGTACCCTTAAATTTGATGGGTTCACATTTCAAGTAGGAAATGAATGAGCAACCCTTTGGTACTGTAGCAACATTTGTCACCGGAGGGATAGTTGGGTTTGGTCCTCCAAGGTTAAGGCTAGCAATTCGGGCAGCTTCTGCAGCGATAGCAGCTTCCGCAGCAGTGGCGGCTTCAGCGGCTGCTGCAGCATCAGCGGCTGCTGCAGCATCAGCAGCTGTAACATCTGCAGCACCAGCAGCTGTGGCAGCTGCTGCAGTTGCTGCAGCTACGGCTGCTCGTTCCGTGGTGAGTGCTGCGTTGACACTGTCCTTAACTAGCTTGCGAATGGCAGCTTGAGTCATTGCTGGTGGTGTCTTCTTCTTTGGCGCCATGATTCTATTGTTCAAAAGATACGTTGTAATTAGAGAGTTGTGAAATGAGTACAATTTTTGATAAGAATGATAGGATAATAATGTTGAAACTTAAAAGCATAACACATGATAGTATATAAAACAAGAGTTTTATTCATATAACGTTGATTGATTTACAAAATCGAAACCTATTACAAGTTCCTTCAAAACTTACAAACTGATACTTTCAGTTAGTAATTACAACGTTGTACTAAAGATAACTAGTACTATAACACTAGTCTAACGTCGGTTGGGAGGTTGTTGTAGTCCGGACGGATTATTATTTCCGTGTGTTGCTAACACATCCACACTTTCATTTGGACGGTATTCTTTGACATCCTTTTGGTATAGCCTTTGTTGTATGGCACTCATTTGAGTTTGCATTCCACACAAATCATTCTTAAGTTGATACCTGTCAAAGTTTGCAACATCTAACCGGATTTCTGCGGTATTTAGGCGGTTAAGTAGTTTGTGAATTTGTACCGCATCCTGTTCTTGGGCCCTCTCAACCAATGTGAGTCTATCCTTGATGTTATCCAAGCCAGTCAAAGGATTTAAGACTATTTCCCCAACATGAGTCGAGTCACTCTTCACGTAGCTCATGTCAAGCTTAAACCAATATAGGTCGTCTCGAGCATTCATGGCATCCATTTTGGCAGAATTTACCTTGGATATATAGTCGTTCATTTGACTTGCCATACTTTGAACTTTGAGTTGGGTTAGGTTGAGGGCTTGTTTCAAAGAGTAGATTTCGTATTGAGCCGAGTTCACGAACATATGTGTAGATGTAGATGTTCCGCCGACTTGGTAAGTAGACTTCGGAACTTGAGCTGGAGTGGTACGGTTAGATTCGGATGAAATTGGTGAAACAGGAGGTGGAGATGTTAATGGTGATAGATGTGGCACCACTATTTGTTCCTCCGCTTCCTCATCGATGCCTTCGATGTCAATATCCATTTCAGGATCTTCTTCGTAATCATCGATGTTTATGTCCATATCCATTTCAGGATCTTCGTCCGAATCTAATTCATTGTCTAGATCCTCGTAAGGTTCTTCCTCATTGTCTAGATCCTCGTTAGGTCCGGGAAGAATTGGTAAATACTCAAGCATAGCAGGAAAATGATCGGGAGATGGAGGTGCGGACATGATGTCTACAATTAGTATTTCGATGTCAAAATAAATCAAATGTTTTTGGAAAATGCTCAAACTATGGCAATGTGCATATAACAATATACAAATATGTTCATGTAGCATAACATGTGTAATAAGTCCATAATCTTCTGGAGGATGGAAGGCACGATGAGCGGAAGGCTATAAAATGTTTTTGCTTGTAATTGTAGTTATAGTTTAGGTCTCACTTAGACCCGTTTCTCTATAACCATGGCTCTGGTACCAATCTGTAACACCCCCAATTCATGATGCAGCGGAATTCAACTTGGGTGTTATTCGAAGGCACAACAGTCATAATAATAGAAAACGATCTCTAACCGAGTCATATTAAAAGAGTTGTCATTCATATTTATTCAAATATATAAGAGTTTACATAGTAAGGTCCCAAAAAGGTTCCATGTTTCAAAATACATCAATATAAAGTCTTTGATGTTTTTATTGAATGACATAGTAGTTTATAGCCTTCTTCCTTTAGTACGTGCCCTTCCGCTCCATTCTTGATTATCATGGACCTGAAATACATGCTTAAAAGGATCAACACAAAGGTTGAGTGATATTCATAGAGTTTGTTTAACGGTTGAACACAATATGTTGTTAGTATGAGTTAATTAGACTCATACTCATGTTAGAAAACAAAACAGTTATTATTATATACTCAGCTCATGCAACCAATACGTTAACGGGTACCAATATCAATCGGCGGTTTTGTTGCCCCGGTAAGTACTTTGCCGTCATACTTAATGTTCAAATATAGTGCATTCGTTTGAACTAATCTGCTCAAACAAATGGGATTCGTCAATCCCAATAGGCCTATTCACAATACTCGCACTCACTAATACTAGTGATTAAATGGTTCATGATAGGGGCCTAGGATTGGCAAGGTAGGTACTTAGTAATAATAAAACAATCAGGCAGCATACAGTTTCAAAGCATTGTGTTCGGTTTAAAAGTAGCATGTATTCCCCCCAAGGGTTTGTAAAACATTGAAGTAATGTAAAGTGGGGCTATGAACTCACCTTAAGTAAGATAGCAAGTAATGAAGGTAATGGTTGGATCGTGAAGGTTTCTACGAGCAACCTATAATAGAATGTTGCGACTTAGGATTGGAGTGAAGAATATGAATAAGTGCCTATATATATATCTTGCATCTAGTCCATGATGTGGTATGATGTATATTGTAAGTCTTTGAAAGAAAAGATTCATGAACATGTATGTTTTGTATATCGTTTACTACCGTTCGGGCCGACATAATTCAGAAGTCATGTTAGTAAGCGTTCGAGGAGCCAAGACACTTTAATTCGTAAATCCACAACTTATCTCAACGGCTTACATAATGAACTCCTCACATGAGGCTCCCTACTATTGTAGTAGTTAATAAAATATATAGATATAAGTTTTGATCCGAAAAGTTACATGTCCGATATTTGAATAAACTTAGGAAAGTTTATTTTTACATGAATATTGTTATTAGGGGAAGTTTCATAAGTCTTGTATGACCATTTTTTCTTTGTAATATCTCATGGTTCCTTTTAAGTGAAGTAGATCCAAATTGCTTGTTTCAAGTTATCGCCAATTCCTTGTTTCATGTTTACGCCTAAGTAAGCTTACATGGTCATTTCGTCATGGCCTTGCCATGACCTTTGGTCCTTGTTCAATGGTCATGAGACTCAACCTTGGCTCTAGCCATGGTTGTGGTCTTGATTATAGGTCATAAGACCTCTTGTTCCTTTTAAGGTATAACCATAATATAGTGACTTATAAATATGTAAATAGCTGTTAAGAAACTGAGAAATATTTCATTCGTTATTGATTTTCTGGAGACATGCCCCTGAGTTTTTGAAGAAAACGTGATTCCGGACAACTTTCGTGCTTTAACTTTTTCATGAAACGGACCATAAATGCCTCTTTTTGCGTGTTTTAAGTTTCTGTAACAGAAAGTTTTGGCAGCTTTGCCGGAATGTTTTGGTAACTTCAAATCGCCATAACTTTTGACTCGTAAACTCTTTTTAGGTGGTTCAATTTGCTACGGTTTCCTTGTTAGGTCCTCTACTACAATATGTAATAATCTAATATCATATTTTTACCATTTTGATCAGGTCTTACCAAGAAAGTCACTAGTTTACTTGTTTTAGTAACTTATCTTAACAATCAATTACAACAACATGTTTTACTCATTTTTATACATCATGGACATGAATACAAGACATAATATAGCATGAATAACATATAAATAACATGAGCATGATTATTTAACAAGAAGCATGTTAGGTTTTGGCTTACAACTTTTGGCTTTCAAATAAAGAAAGGAAGTAACTAGTATGGATAGGACTTTGATAGACTTGCTTCAACCCACTTCACTTCATGCAATCTTTCTACTCTTGTAATCTTGAAAGATGAATGATGAAAGTTGAGGTGACTTGAGTGGATTCAAACTCAAGAGAAATCACCAAGTATATGAGGTTATGGAAGTGTTTTGATAACCTAAGATCAAACTAGGGTTTCTACCTTGAACTTGCACTTGAACCTTGCTAGAATTTGGAAGAAATAAAGCTAAGTGTGATGTGTTGTGGTGTGTGGTGATGGACGGCACAAAGGGGGGAGGGGGGTATTTATAGTCTTATGAGAAGGTTACAAAATGGGACTTGTCAACACTTTGCTAGCAAGTTTCAACACATGTAAACATCTTAGGCCATTTTGCACAAGATCAAGCCACACCATGGGGTGACTCCCCCCCCTATTGGCGGTTCACAAGTCTAGGGGGTGAGGTGTGCTTGGTCTTGATATTATCCTAAGTATTAGGATGAAACTTGACTCCGGGAAATGCCAACAGTAAATGATTAGGCCTCAAAACGTAAAACCGGGTGTCGTAAAATTATGGAACTTGAAAGTATTGATAAACATGTCCATATGTTCCATAATAAAATATAAAATGTGTGGTAGGTTCCATTGGGGTGGTAAAACCCTGCTAAAACTGGAAACACGGGTCTAAAACGCGTAATACGTAAAATGTACGAATATTGTGTAAAATTGAGAAAAGTAAAATGTTACTTTTCTAATACGATATAAATGATTTAAAATGACTTATAATGTCTAGACTGGGCTCAGTCTAGTGTCGGTTCGTATTAAATGTCTTTTAGACATAAAACCGTAAGCCTAAAAATCAAGGAATGACTTATAAAATCAAGGAATGATTTTTGGTCAAAGGGGGAGGGAAAAACTATGTTGACTTTCACGAAAATGATCTGACGAGTGTCAAACTTTTAATTTATCATGGAAATGATTTATCACTCGAGAATATGAAATAAAAATCAAATTTCGGGAAAATAAATCGTAAAAATGAATAGTAAAAGTGAATAGTAAAATTTTCCGGGAATAGTAATTAACCTGAAATTGCGAATTGTTACAATAAAGCAGTATACCTTTACTATATTGTTTTAGAGCTGAATGAAATCTGTCTTTTTATCTGTAGCTATTAGGTGCTCCTCGAATTTATAAGAAAGTTGAAAACAACGTATACAACTTCTATCGTGAAGAGCCTGATGATCAGTGGATTAGGGCTACTGACTTTACTTCATCTAAGTCAATTGGTCAATCATCTCATTTGTGTCTAAGACTTTCACGCGACGTTGATGTTAATCTTGGTGACTACTTCCCATTCTATGAAGAAAGTAACCGTCCATTCAATCTAAGGACTGGTCGTAGTTTTTCTCAAAGGTCAGACGCAAAGCTAGTCCCAATAGTAGGTCCTACCCGAGGTGTTTGTCTCCCTTACAATATTGTATTCAAGATTTGTGCATTGGTTCAGCATGGTTGTATTCCGGGACCCGTACTTGATTCCAAATTCTATGAGTTGTTGGACCCACAAAGGCGAGACTTGGCTTCAATTGACTACGTTCTTGAAAAACTTTATAATTTGAAAGAGTTTTGTTATGAACCTGTAAAGTGGATCACTGAAGAATACCGGAAAAATAGTAGGCTAAGAGCCCCTGCTATCTCATTAGATCCTGATGCTGGTCTTGTATATGTGAGACGGGTTCTAATTACACCATCAAAGGTGTACTTCTGTGGGCCGGAGATTAATGTGTCCAATCGGGTGTTACGCCACTTTTCAGATTATATTGATAATTTTCTCCGTGTATCGTTTGTTGATGAAGAATTGGAGAAACTTTATTCAACAGATTTATCCCCACGTGCAATTAGTCAAAATGCTGAAAGTAAAACTGGTATTTATACAAGGATTTTGTTGATTCTTAAGGATGGGATTGTAATATGTGGGAAGAAATTTGAATTTCTTGCCTTTTCATCGAGTCAGTTACGGGATAATTCTGCTTGGATGTTTGCTGCAACTGGTAGAGTCAACGCTGCTGGTATAAGAGAATGGATGGGTGATTTTAGCCGCATTAAGAATGTTGCAAAATATGCTGCTAGACTCGGTCAATCATTCGGTTCATCAAAGGAGAGTTTAAGTGTTGCACAATATGAAGTTGAAAAGATTTCTGATGTTGAAATAGTTAGAAATGGTACTAAGTATGTTTTTTCTGATGGCATCGGGAAAATATCTGCTGCGTTTGCTAAACGTGTGTCGAAAAAATGTGGGTATGGATTTATTCCCTCTGCTTTTCAAATTCGATACGCGGGGTATAAAGGTGTCGTGGCTGTGGACCCCAACTCAGACATGAAATTATCGCTAAGAAAAAGCATGTCCAAATTTGAATCTGATAACGAAAAGTTAGATATTCTTGCAATAAGTAAATATCAGCCTTGTTATATGAATCGCCAGCTCATCACACTTCTTTCTACTCTCGGGGTTCGGGATTATGTCTTTGAAAGGAAACAAAAAGAAGCAGTTGACTTACTAGACGCGATCTTAAAAGAGCCACTCAAGGCACAAGAGGCGTTAGAGTTGATGTCACCAGGAGAAAACACCAACATTATGAAGGAAATGCTTTCGTGTGGGTATAAGCCAAACGCTGAACCATTTCTTTCAATGATGCTGCAAGTATTTCGTGCAGCAAAGTTGCTTGAAATCCGTACTAAAACGAGAATTTTTGTTCCTAAAGGAAGGGCAATGATGGGATGTTTGGATGAAACCCGTACACTTGAATATGGTGAAGTTTTTGTGCAATTTTCAGGTGCAGGAAAAAGGCCATTGAGTGATGATCATAGTGGAATCATGTCAAACAAGTGCAAAATTTTTGTTGGGAAAGTGGTGGTTGCTAAAAACCCGTGTTTACATCCTGGTGATGTACGAGTCTTGAAGGCGGTTAATGTTCCAGCATTGCATCATATGGTGGATTGTGTTGTTTTTCCTCAGAAAGGACAAAGGTATAAACATACAGCATTGTATCACTGTATGTTTATGTTTGGATTGTCTTTTCCTACTGTTCATACCTAATTACATGTGAATATAATTGCAGGCCTCATCCAAATGAGTGTTCAGGAAGTGATTTAGATGGAGATATATACTTTGTGTGCTGGGATCAAGATCTAATTCCACCTAGGCAAGTCAAGCCAATGGATTATACCCCAGCTCTAACTATTGAACTAGATCGCAATGTTACTATTGAGGTACATATGTTTTACTATGAATACTCTTAACTTCATTCTGGTTCTGTTACACAAGTTTTGGCCTCTTTTCGCTTCCTATTGCACAAAGTTTTGAAGCTATTATACTGCAGGATCTTGGGCACTTTTGGCTCAAATGCATAAAAATGAGGTCAATTTTGGCTTTTTTTAGTTAATGCCTTGGGTTTGTTTGGGAGAAGTACATATCCAAACAAGCTAAAACCAAAAACTGCCAAAGAAATAGCGAATCAAACGGGTTGGATTGGGTTGTGTTGACCCACTAAACTTAGTGCCATCTTTAACATAATTAAAGTTTCAAGACTTGATTGTGACACCTGTACTACTCGGATATGTTTGGTGCCACATTTTCTTATTTTTATTAATACATTTAAATTCTGATAGTTTCATTTTATATATTGCTTAATAAAAATCGCAAGAAAATAAATAATCTGTGGGAACCTGTTTGACTTTTTTTATAAAATTTTCCCATTTTGACCCATTACCCAATCTGCCCGTTTTGCCACATCTACCGGTTGTTTGATATAAATTATAAGATTATGAATAGAGGCTTGTTTTTTTCTTTTACTTTAATCCTATTAGAATCTTGTTTCTGTGATATCCACTTCAGGAAGTCGAGGAGTATTTCACAAACTACATTGTCAACGACAGTTTAGGAATAATTGCAAATGCCCACACAGTCTTCGCAGACCGGGAACCCCGAAAAGCAATGTCCGGACCTTGTCTAGAGCTTGCAAAGCTCTTCTCAATTGCTGTTGACTTTCCTAAAACCGGTGTCCCAGCAGAAATACCCGCAAATCTTCGTGTGAAAGAATATCCAGATTTCATGGAAAAACCTGACAAAACCACATACCAATCAGGAAATGTAATTGGGAAACTCTTTCGGGAAGTCAAAGACATCGCACCACAAAACAGCCCGGTCAACCCCTTTACACGTGAGGTGGCGAAACAGACTTATGATACTGACATGGAAGTAGATGGCTTTACGAACTATCTTGATGAAGCCTTCGAGTTTAAAACAGAATATGATTACAAACTCGGAAATCTGATGGATAATTATGGAATAAAGACGGAGGCCGAACTATTAAGTGGTAGTATTATGAAAATGTCAAGATCTTTTGACAGAAGAAACGATGCTGAAGCAGTTGGTTTAGCTGTTAAGTCGCTAAGGAAAGAAGCCAGAAACTGGTTTAAAAACGATAGGGGGGATTTAGATGATGGGGATGATAATGTCTACGCAAAAGCATCTGCTTGGTATCATGTCACGTATCATCCGGATTATTGGGGTAAGTACAACCAGGATATGAAACGTGTTCATTTTTTGAGTTTCCCATGGTGCATTCATGATAAGCTCATTGAGATCAAGAGACGTAAAGTGGTTCTCAAAAGGTATGGTTACTCTGATTGGTTTCAAAGGAAGTTTAATAACTCACTGAATGTGGTATGACTATGTTCTTCAAATTACCACGAGGTAAAGTTGGACTTGGTTTAACCTATGTACGTACCTGCGCAACTGTCAAGGTGTCATAATGTCAGTTATTAGATTGTGTTTGTTTAAGTTTGAGTTTGATGTGAATATTGTTATTGCTTTAACTATTTGAGGTCTCTCGCTAGTAACTTTTGGGCCAACTGATAATAATCCAGTCTTTGGCTATCAGTGCAATTTGGAACTTGGTTTGTAAAATACTATGCAAGTTTAGTGCCTGCTTTTTTTTCTTTCCTTCCTTCCCTTTTTATTTTATTTATTTATTTTATTGATTTTTGATTGCTTAAATTAAGGTTTAGTTAGGACTATGTAATACTAGTTAGAGCCAACGATCTGATAGAAGAACTTCCGTTTCAAGCGAACGTGATAAATGTTACTACGTAACTCTGATCTGTTTACTAGAAAACAATTTGACATAGGAGCAGAATCTGGATTACTTGACGATTATCTGTTGATGTATGACAAAATCTATCGTAATCAAGTACATTCGTGTTGTCGATGAAGAAAAGAAGAGCAAATTCTCTGTCTAGATCAGTCGCTCAACTTTTTTACCCTTTTCTAAACAAAAAAATAGTGCTCTTCCCAAATTAATCTATCGTAAGAATTCGTCAAGTGGCATGTACTTTTTCTGCATGTGTAAGCTATAAAGGAACGTACTTTTTGAGCGACCTAAGTTAAGCGACTTTTTTGTATTTTGAGCGACCCTCCATTTTGTCATTTTCGAGTAAGAAAGTCAAACATCAAATATTAATTTTTTATTCTTTTTGTCCCCCAACAACAGTCAAGCCACCTAAACGACTTACGGCTATTTACTTTAAGCGAGTATTTTTTTATTTTATTTTTTTTGCCTTTCTAATGTTACCTTTTGTACTTCTTTTTGAAAAATGTATAAGTTTTTTAATTTATTTTCAACACATTTTTTATAAGAAATAACTTGATTTTTTTTTTTTTTTTTTTTTTTTTTTTTATTTTTTTGAAAACACACGCAAAACACTTTCACCTATAATAGTTCTCATCTTTAAGATATATATATATATATATATATATATATATATATATATATATATATATATATATATATATATATATATATATATATATATATTTTTTTTTTTTTTTTTCGTTTGAAGATCAAGATTGGGTGTGTGATTATCGAACGACATATAAATGTGTTTTCGAAACGACACACACAAACACTACACCCATTGTGACAACCGGCAGTTTAGGGAGCTATTTTAAAAACCCGCATTACGATTAAAGTTCGTTTATAATTTTTATTTGAAATTTTATTTCACAACGAACTTGTAAGACCTATTTTATGGATATTTTAATTAAAGACGTTATGGAATTCGTGAATTATGTTCATAATTCATTTTTGATATTATGCTCGGTGATGTATTCTTAAATTCTCAGTTGGTACTAAGTTGACTCTGGCACTAGGATTACCTAACGAAAGTTTTATGATTCGTTTTACGAGTCCGACTATATGTTATTTATTTACGAGATGTTTTCGGAAGATATTGAAAGTTGAAATGAGTTCGGGTTCGGGCCACATGTTTTTACATTTACCCACGTTACCCGCACAACACCATAGTAATATTATTATTACCATTATTATTCTTATTATTATTATTATTATTATTATTATTATTATTATTATTATTATTATTATTATTATTATTATTATTATTATTATTATTATTATTATTATTATTATTATTATTAATAATAACTTTTAAATAAAATAAAAAGAGTTAACTACAAATGGGTCCTTTGGTTCGGTTCACAGCAACACAACAAACCACACCCACCCTCACCATTTTCACCACTTTACTCGCACCTCTCTCTCTTCCCTTTTCTTACCCTAGCTGCCGAACCAAAATCCGGCCACCACCACCACTACGCCGACCACCCTACAAAACAAACACCACCATCTTCTTCCTCATCAAATTCTCTTTCTTTTGGTATATCATACACAACATATAACCAACATTAACACCACGAGATCTTATTAAATCCGACCCAAACTTGTTGTTTGTATTAGATCTATTCGATTGGAGGTTCAAGAAGGTGAGAATAATCGATTTTGATTTTTGGGTGCCACGTTTTGGTACTAAATCCGTGGCTACACGGATGTTTTTCATGGAAATCGAATTTATCTTGATTGGGAAATGATGTTTTTGATGATAATAATGGTTTGGTATCCGGGTTTGATTTTTCTTTGTGGGTTCGAGTGAACCGTGAGTCGAAGACTCACGGCTTGATGTGGGATTCGAGCCTATGACTCGTTATTTCGCTTCTTGTGGCTTTGAGTTCATAGTTGTTCATGTTTTATTTGTTTGGTATTGGTTTGACTCGACGGAGTCTTGGCCTTTTTGGCCGATTATGGTTATTGATGCCGCGACCCAAGTGGTCGACTTGGGCAGTTTTTGTGTGGCTCTTGGAGCTTATTTTGTGACCTATTGGTTGTGGAGGTCGAGTCTTTGTGACTCGTGTATGGAGCCGAGACTCAAGTGAGTCGAGTGGCTCGGGTTTGGCTTGGTAAACCAACCCGATAATGGACCTTGTTGATATTTATTTTTATTACTTGTATTTGGTTTTGGATTTGGCTTTGGTTGTTTGATGTTGGCCGAATACATGTGGGTCGAGACCGTGTTTGGTCTCGACATTGGATATTGATTTTGGTATTGTGAAGTTGTTGACGAAAAGTGATATTGGGGACCGATTGTGAGACGGTCACTTAGATTGACGGAGATAGGTTAGTCGGGTGCCGTAGTCGGACCCTATTGTTGTAGCACGTGGATTCAGATTGTGTTGGACGGAGATACTTTTGGTTATTGTGACTTTTGTTATTTACTTTGGACTTGGACAATGAGCCGAGAGTCATGACTCGGACATGTGACCATTTCGTATGACTCGATAACTATTAAAATTGAAATGTAAATAATAAAACTAGTAATAACAATTATTGATAATATGAACGTTTATATGAATATATAGACGTGAATAACGTATATATAATTATATAGGCGCGTATATTAATAATAATAATAATCACGAGTCGTATTATAAATAATACAATTAGATGTATATTAGGCTACGAAAGTGGCGTAATATTATTTAACGTATTATTATTATAAAATTGTGTTATAAAACGGGAAACTCCCGACAATTATTAAACGCTTAATAAAATGTCATTTTGTATATATAACGGGTAAACTTATCGAGTTATGCGGAGTAGTTGTCACTCGAGTCCAGGTAAGTTATTATTTGTGACTTTCGTGTTGTCACGGATATATGACGATTAATATAAACGTTTTCTATAAATAAACAACCATTTAACCGTAAGGTTGAACCGAGTTATTTGGTTATATGAAACGAATATATTAATGGGCATCGTATCCTACGACGCCCATAGGTGTAGTATATGTAAAGTGTAATAAATTGCGAGTGTATATATCGGGAAATCTGGCCAATTTGACGATATATATGAGGAATTTATTAAACTATGATATATACTATATAGTAATTATGTGCTATGTGCTTTAGGTTGGGTGTAATCTTGGAACGGTATGTTACGTAAATAAGTATGAGGATTATCATATCGACGGATTCGATAAACTTCGGCGATTTATTTAAATGATATATTGGGCTAATATTAGATCCATAGTTTATTTTATTATTCTTTATGTGATCTTTTTGGTTTGTTTTGAGTCGACCCACTACCCGTATGGATACCAAACACAAATACACCAAACTAATACGAAATGGATTTTCGGAAATAAAACGGATTCTCGTCCGGGTTTGGGAATATTTTAAATTTGAGGAAATGATTTCTGAACAAGTTAATATTGTTAGGTCGTGCCAAGTCCGTAGTTGCTGTTTCATGAGTTACTATACATCTTATTTCTACCGACTTCTTCTTGCTATTTTCTGGACTTGAGGTGAGTCATAGCCCCACTTTTTACTCTTGAACTATGTTTTCAATACTTGGGGTGAGAAACGTGCAAATTATTTTATGTGGACTATTATCGCTTTTTATATTCTTTCTAAACTTGCTATGCGTATGGACTAGGATCTATTGTCTGCTTTAGTCACACATGTTGTGTGTACTATTCAAGGTTGACTTATTTGGTTATTGGTGGATTGTCAGCTTTAGTCACATATATGTTGTGTGTACTATTCAAGGTTGGCTTATTTGGTTATTTGGAATTGTCAGCTTTAGTCACATATATGTTGTGTGTACTATTCAAGGTTGGCTTATTTAGATACTGTAGTGTGCACCTATAGGTTATTAATACTTCGGAGGTTATCCGAGTATTTATTGGTATTGCGGGGGTTACCCGAATATCTATGTTAGTACGGAGGGTATCCGTGTGTTTTGTTGGAGCGGAGGGTATCCGCAGGCTTTTAGCGAATCCTTAGTCTAGCTAGCAAGCGTTTTGCGTATATGTCCACTATATTGTTAGATGAATTTAAACCTATGATCTCACCAGCGAAAGCTGACTTTTAGCACGTTTTCTCAGGTAATAAAGTGTTGAGATGCATGCTTGGAATGGAAGGCTCGACCAAGGCACACGGTTTATGGATCCATTTTTCTAAACTCTGATAACTAAATTTGGACCTATTGTTATTTTATTTTGGGCCTGACTCTGAATGATGTTGGGATAAATGTAAACCCTAAAACCCCGTTTTGGTTGTGTTTTTATTATGTTTACTTTATCTCGTTCTATATTGTCTTGTGTTGGATACCAATCCCCGTAGCACCCCGAAAGCTTGTTGAGTCTTCCGCTGTATCAAATTTTGGGGGTGTTACAGATTGGTATCAGAGCCAAGGTTATAGAGAACTAGGTAAATAAACGCCTAAACTATAACCATATTTTTATAGAAAATGATCCTTGACCACCGCCCGCCAGCCTGCCAAGCCGAAGCATCTTCTATTATTTGAGGTATTATGAGATATTTGAGATGATTGTTAGATTTGGGATTTATTGAGATGATTTGAGGTTTATGGATTTTAGTAATAAGATGGCGTTTTCGAGGAATTATATGGTCTATATGTTTTATAAACATTTTAGTAATGCGGTGTTTGAAATTCTTTTTGTTGAGATTATATGATGGAACTATTTGATGAGTATTTTTAGTATGGTATTATGAGTTGTGATTTAGTTGTTTTGAAACACTTACACCTACCCTACGCCGTTGTCACAGACCATGGCCTCCCATATGCCCGATGTCGTCGAGGATATTCTTACTGCACCGGTTTTACCTGCACAGTTCACTATGGCATCTGATGACCCTTACCAGATGGCCATGTCTTCAGCTACTGTATCACAGGCAGCTTCTACTTCAGCACTACCTGCTGCATCTACGCAGGGACCCTCATCTTCTCTAGGGCTCCCTGGTACATCGAGGCAGCTTACTCTTCATCAGGCTTTGGCTCGTGTGGCACCACGCTTTACCCACCGAGCTACGGCATGCATGTCGGTACGCCCTACTCCATCACCTTTACAGATTGATGCTCATTCTATTCTGTCTGAGGCGCCACCCACATCATTGCGTCGTCGTCCTAGATCACCTACTACCTCTCCACATGGTTCACCTAGTAGGAGACGACTAGTGATGAGGTACTCTTCCGATGAGGAGGAGGAGGAGTACGAGGGTGAGGATGAGGCTGATGACCCTGAGCGGGAGGATGACCCTCAGGAGGCTGAGCAAGGTGATGATGATGACCCTGAGGAGGAGGATGACCCTCAGGAGGATGAGATGCCTGATGATGATGATGATGATGAGTTATTACCACCAGCTCAGGCTGAGGAGCCTGATTCACCTGTACACCCGATTGAGCCTGATTCACCTGATCATCCATTCTTGTTTGAGTTGCCACATGGTAGTCCCGTTGAGTTGGATGCATCTTCTGAGGTTTCTGCTGAGCATGCAGAGTTGGGTGAGATTGGCAGGTTGTGGGCTCGGATTACTGAGCTTAGTGAGAGAGTTGCACGTGTATCTGATCGACTTGAGAGAGTTATTGGAGAGTTTTTAGCGGATTTGAGAGTTGACTTGACTGTCGTTGTGGGCAGGACTACTGAGCTGAGGAGAGTTTTGATGGAGGTCCACGAGCATATCGATAGTTTGCAGCGAGGATTTGTTACTGCTCGAGAGGCTGACTGCAAGCTATGGCAAAGGAATGCCGAGCTCGAGAAGGAGGTGGCTGACCTCAAGAGAGACCGAGACACCCATAGCGTGGAGCTAGGATCATTATGGCGGGATCTTGATGGCTTGAGGCAGGAGTTGAGTAGACTCCGCCAGCAGCGTGGCTAGTTGCTTGGATTATGTTGTATGGTTGCTTTCTTAACCGAGGAGTGTTCGGTTAGGAAAGCTAGTTATCATATTTTGATGTATTTCGTTCAGTATTCGTCTCTTTTGGAACGATTAGTACGTTTGGTATTATCCGTTAGTATGGAATGATGTATTGATCGCTACTTATGGACGATGGTGAGCTCGTATGATATTTTACGATTTTTGGAGTACATGGAGAATTGTGTCTTATTTGCGTGGTTGATATTGTGTTAGTATTATATTAATGGCTGTACGAAGAAACCCTGTTAGAGCTACCTGTTGATCCCAGTTGAGCTAATACGATCTTATATAGAAGTTAACTTAAACAAATACTTAAGCTTAAATGCGGAATATAAAAGCTTAACTTAAGAAGATTAAGAATTCTCTTTCAACACTTCAATATTTATTAATACGAGCACTCAATAATGCTAGGGTTTTACAACCTTGAAGTGAATAATAATACGTACTTAATCTAACCCTAGGATCCTCCTTTTATAGGCCAAGGAGTCCTACTAGGTTTACAATACCTTTCTCTACAAGATAAGAATAATCTAAATAGATAAACTATACAAAGAATCTATTCCATAATTATCCTATCGTATACAATGTTAATCCCTTCAGCAGTAGTTTCACCAAGCAGCAGATTGTCTTCAGCAGCAGAGTCATTAATACCAGCAGTAGTTTCATTGTAGCAGCAGTATTACTCAGCAGCAGAGTTACATAGCAGTAGTGTCACTTGGTCAAAACCCAACAATCCTCCCCTAAACTTAATATTTATTTTTAAATATTCAAGTTTCTTCAAAGCTCAATTAATCACTTGGAGGATGCTTCCAAACACTTCATCTCTTGAAAATTCAGTTGATCAAATATCTTCTTATACTTTGACAGCAAATTGAATGCTTGATCATCAGAATCATAATCTTTCTGCAGCTTAAGTGTTTTGTCACCATTAACCATCTGATTGACAATATTCCAGTATTTTACCACTGGGTAATCTACTTCAGCTAGCATATACAAAGTAATAGGTCCAATTTCTAGCACATGAACTCCAGAATCTTGAAAGAGTCTCCATTTTCTTACTTTGTATTCTACTATCTCTGTCCATTCAGAATCATCCATTGAAGGTTCAAACATAAGTTTAAGAGCTCTCCACATAACATTATCAGAAGCAGTTAAGATATGATCAATTTGATCTACCTCATACTTTTTACCATCAAATTTCTTAGCCCCAAACTTTGCCTTGTATAACTTCCACAAGTCTTCAACATCCTCTCTATCAAAGTAGTGTAACATCTGTTGAAATCTAAGAAATCTATGAGTTTTACCATCAGATCTCTGGACATCATGAAATGCTCCAATGTTAGTATCATACCCTGTAGTTACTTTGATAATAGGATACTTGATTCCTAATGGTTTAGCATCAACCACTTCAGGATCTTCCATCTTGCCAACCACAGTATAACTCTTCAATTGTTCTTTTTGATGCTCAGAAGGAATGTGATCAAGACCATATTTAAACTCATCTCCTTCAGGCATAGAACTACTTCCTTCTCCAATCTTTCTCTTCTTCTTTGCAACTGACTTATGAATAACACCTTTTCTTTTATCACCCTGCACAGAAGAAGTAATCTTTGCTGCATCACTTTCAATCTTTTCAACAACATTAGCTTCTTGTATCTGCTCTGCTTCAACAATCTTTTCAGGCACCAACTTCTTGTTCATCTGAGCAATATGTTCCAAGTCCTCAGCACATCCCATAGTATAAAAAGTATCTGTTCTTTTCTTTGTTTGTTGATACAAATCAAAAACTTCTTTGTCAGAATAAGCTTTCAACTGCACCAATGTCCATCCACCCATATTCTTTAGATACCTTTCATATTCTTTCCTTTGCTGTTTAACTGTTGGACCTTTGAATACTTTAACTTTTCTTCTAGCAGCAGCATTCTCTTTTCTCTTATTAGAAGCAAAATTACTATACCAAGATTGCACATTAAAATTTGGAACTTCATTTTCTTCAATCTTGATCAGCTTGTTTAATTCAATATCAGCAGCAATTCTGATCTTTTCATCATCCCATTCATCATACATTCTTAAACCTTCAGCCTCTTTCTCAGCCAGCTTTTGATCTTCCAAGTTAATCAACTCTTGTGCTTTAATAGCAGCAGCTTCATCATGTTCAACTTGCAATGGCTTAGGCCAAGAATCAAAAGGTACATCAGTAAAATCAATCCCTTTATACATCCACCTCTGAACATCAACTTGCTTGCCTTTACCCTTATCTGTAGAAGATGATGTGATTGTCTTCTTTTGAGTAGCAGCAGGTTCTCTTATTGTTATTCCTTTTTGAGGTTTTCTTGTTGCTGAAGTTATGGTAGTTGTTGTGATAGGTTGTGATGATGATTGAGTTGGTAACTGAGGTGTATGTGAGTCAGCAGTAGTCTTCTTACTTAGCAAAACCATTGCCTCTGCAGCAGCATTATCCAAAGATCCAGCAGCAGAGTCTTGTACTTCCACAAGTCTTCAACATCCTCTCTATCAAAGTAGTGTAACATCTGTTGAAATCTAAGAAATCTATGAGTTTTACCATCAGATCTCTGGACATCATGAAATGCTCCAATGTTAGTATCATACCCTGTAGTTACTTTGATAATAGGATACTTGATTCCTAATGGTTTAGCATCAACCACTTCAGGATCTTCCATCTTGCCAACCACAGTATAACTCTTCAATTGTTCTTTTTGATGCTCAGAAGGAATGTGATCAAGACCATATTTAAACTCATCTCCTTCAGGCATAGAACTACTTCCTTCTCCAATCTTTCTCTTCTTCTTTGCAACTGACTTATGAATAACACCTTTTCTTTTATCACCCTGCACAGAAGAAGTAATCTTTGCTGCATCACTTTCAATCTTTTCAACAACATTAGCTTCTTGTATCTGCTCTGCTTCAACAATCTTTTCAGGCACCAACTTCTTGTTCATCTGAGCAATATGTTCCAAGTCCTCAGCACATCCCATAGTATAAAAAGTATCTGTTCTTTTCTTTGTTTGTTGATACAAATCAAAAACTTCTTTGTCAGAATAAGCTTTCAACTGCACCAATGTCCATCCACCCATATTCTTTAGATACCTTTCATATTCTTTCCTTTGCTGTTTAACTGTTGGACCTTTGAATACTTTAACTTTTCTTCTAGCAGCAGCATTCTCTTTTCTCTTATTAGAAGCAAAATTACTATACCAAGATTGCACATTAAAATTTGGAACTTCATTTTCTTCAATCCTGATCAGCTTGTTTAATTCAATATCAGCATCAATTCTGATCTTTTCATCATCCCATTCATCATACATTCTTAAACCTTCAGCCTCTTTCTCAGCCAGCTTTTGATCTTCCAAGTTAATCAACTCTTGTGCTTTAATAGCAGCAGCTTCATCATGTTCAACTTGCAATGGCTTAGGCCAAGAATCAAAAGGTACATCAGTAAAATCAATCCCTTTATACATCCACCTCTGAACATCAACTTGCTTGCCTTTACCCTTATCTGTAGAAGATGATGTGATTGTCTTCTTTTGAGTAGCAGCAGGTTCTCTTATTGTTATTCCTTTTTGAGGTTTTCTTGTTGCTGAAGTTATGGTAGTTGTTGTGATAGGTTGTGATGATGATTGAGTTGGTAACTGAGGTGTATGTGAGTCAGCAGTAGTCTTCTTACTTAGCAAAACCATTGCCTCTGCAGTAGCATTATCCAAAGATCCAGCAGCAGAGTCTTGTACTTCAGCAGTATTCACTATTCCACTAGCAGCAGAACCATCAAAAGTCTTAGCAGCAGAATTATGAATAGCAGTAGAGTCAGCAATAACAGCATTTTCCACTGAATCTTCCAAAGTCTTTAACACATTACCCATCAACCCTGTTGCCTTCACTAGTTGCTCAGACTCCAAAGTTTTAAGAGTATCTACCACCTTTTCTTGTACAGCAACCATCTTTTCCATAACAACTTCATTCACAGACTTATCAGCAACTACAAAGTCTTCATCATTCTGAGGACTATCCACATCCATTTCATCAATCACTGGAACCTCCCCTGAAACTATTCCAGCATCCATATCTTGAACATTATCAACTTTTTCAAGATTTACCTCCCCTGAATCCATGACAATCTCTTTCCTCCCCTGTTTGGAAGCATCCTCTTCCAAATGAGTAGATGGTTCAGAAGAACTTACAATCTGAGTAGTCCCCACTTTCTTCATTCTTTTCAAGGAGGTGGAAGATCTTGATTTCTTGAAGCTCTTAATCTGTTTTCTCATTTTGATGATAACCTTGGCTTGACCAGCAACAACATCAGATAGATTAAGAACCTTATCTTCCAAAGACTCACATTTCAACCCCAAAGCGGTACAAGTAGCCGTCAATTCTTTTATAAGTTGCATTGTAGTCTCATCACTTCGACCTGTATTACCTGGTCCGAGAGGTGAATCACTGACATTGTCATCATGTACAAGTGGATCCGTCAATTCATGAGTCACTGGCCTGTCCTCATCACTTCGACCTGTGTGACCTGGTCCGAGAGGTGAATCTTGGGACAAAAACTCAGTATCAAACCTAGTTTGATCATCTGAGCCCCCTATGTTTTCCATTTGGCTAGGATTACCATCCTGAGAAGCAGACTCATAAGAATCATTTTCTCTAGATGTTGCCTTGGTTTGGGTCTTATTGATGTTATCACTATCCTGCTCTGCTACTAAGCTAGAAGCAGTAGTGACAGCCCTTGCCAACATGTCCTTTCCATCACCTAGGACAGCCTCATCTGGTACAGCCATACTAACACTATCCTGAGGTAGATTAGTGTCCTTTTTGGTTTTCCTACGTGTATATTGTTTTGTAGGTTGTGTAACAGATGTAGTAACATTGGGTGTGTGATGGGAATCAGTGGGATTTCCTGATCCTTCACCCTGGTTGTTGTGCACAATTTGTTCCATAAAAGAAGTAAGATTTGTATGTGCACCAGAAAAACCTTTGCCATGTTTATTCAAAAAGGTAAAAGTCCTTGAAGCCAATTTTGGAGCATCATATTCAGAAACATGGGTTCTTGTTTTGGAAATTTGTTTTTCAATAAAGATTTGAAGAAATCTTGGATATAGCAAATAAGAACCATCTTCAACACCTTTAAACAACCCAGCCAATATCAGTTTTGAAAAATTAAATGGTTGACCTTTGCACAGACATATCATTGCAGAAGCAATGGTAGTACTGAACTCATGCCACCCAGATGTTTTAGGACTCAAACAATGAAGGAATAGATGTATCAAAAACTTGTATTGAGGACAGAGGAGAGCTTTTTGAAATTTTAAATTTGTATGTTTCCCCTCATATCCCAATTCTTTTAAACCAGCAAAAATAGCATCATTGTCAAGGCAAGTGGTCTCTGTTTCATCATCTAAGAGAAGAAATTCCCTTATGGATGATTCAGTTACACGAACCTTTTGCCCATCAACAAAAGCACTGACATGTTTTTCCCCATTCATAGTTTTGATTTTGGCAGTAAACCAAAACTGTTTGATGTAAGAAACATATATAGTAGGGTTCACAGTGAGTGCATACCTAAGAGAAGTAGCATTCAAAAACTTTACCATGTCTGTGAAACCTTCAGGAACTAACTCTTCATTCAAAACGACCACACTGTTGTGTTGCTCAACCCAGGTACGTGTTAGCTCCATGAATTAGGTTTAGTGAATTTGGGGATTTGTGATTATTGGAATGATTAGGTGTAAGGGTTTGTGATAACTTCAATTTAGAACATATGAAAACCAATTATGAAGGTCAATTAGGTTTTAAACTGATGGATGAAAGTTACACATAACACCCTCTTACTTTCGACCATAGCAGCAGAACCGTATCATTCACAACTAGCAGCAGAGTGATAGAACTAGCAGCAGAGTGAACTGGAGCCAGCAGCAGAGTTGACTATCGACCTTGGTCAACAATACATAACAATTAATGCACATATCACTCCGTAATCCCTATAAAACCGGCGAGATCTTTTCCCCAAATTATGCAATCAAACCCTAATCTCGTTCAAAAACGCCACAATCACAATCAATACTATCCATCTTTACAATCAATTCACCAAACAATGAAATCAACACCCGAAATTATCAATATCTCATCCGATTCATCATCCGAAGATGAGAGCCCATTTGAAACCTATGTACCGCCATTCCGTCCTCCTCATGGTGGTTGTAGAACTAAAGAGCAAGCAAAGAAGAGAAAACATGATCTTCCGGTGTTCAAAGATCTCCTCAATTTGAATCAAACCCCTAGCACTTCCAGGGGTAAAGCTGTGATGACCCCACAATCTCCATCATCTTCAGAGTCTTCAGAAGATACAGCTTGGATCCCTGTTAGGCAACCATCCCCAAAAGAGCTTGTATCCCCTTTCATCTACACATCATCAGATGAAGATGAGGAAGAACTACCAACCAATCCACCTGCCACTCCTGAGAGGCCACAATCTTCAAGGCCAAGGCCACAATCATCAAGGTCGAGGCCACAACCATCACCTGGTCTTTCTCGTGGACCATCAAGACAAAACCCTCCTCTCCCAAAGGATAGAGAGGTTGTGCTTGGGCTTCCATGCCCTAGGAAGATGTAGATTTAGGTGTTAGGTTATGATTACAGCTTTTGTATTTTGTCTTTTGATGTTTGATCTTAGTACTTTTCTGGAATGAATGAATGATAAGATCGTTCTTGTTTAATTGCTTTCAAATCACCATTCATATATCTGCAAAATGTTAGACCAAACACCACAAAGCAAACAACCAACATATGTACTAGCAGTAGAGTTAGAAAATCAATGAGCAGCATAGTACATTATATCTCAAACATATACATATTAACAAGCAGCAGAATAACAAGCAGCACATGCATTACAAACTTTAACAAAAACAAAGAGATAAGTTTTTTTTTTTATTTTTTTTTTTATTTTTTATTTTTTTTTAAAGATTAATCATACCAATGTTTGCAATTAAAAATTGAAACCTCCCCACATCAAACTGTTTAGTGAGAAGATCAGCAACATTGTTATCAGTATGAATTTTAACAATTTGAATCAACTTCTTTTCATAGCAATCCCTTATAAAGTGATGCCTTATCTCTATATGTTTTGTTTTAGAATGAAACACAGGATTTTTAATTATGCAAAGTGTGCTGTTGTTATCAATATGGATTTTAGTATTCATGAAATTGTACCCATAATCCAATAATTGATTCTGCATCCATAAGACCTGTCCACAACAACTTGAAGCAGCCACATACTCAGCTTCTGTTGTTGAATTAGCCACCACTGTTTGCTTCTTGCATTGCCATGACACTAACCTGCTTCCAAGAAATTGACAACCCCCTGTTGTAGACTTTCTATCCAAAGAAGCTCCAGCATAATCACTATCTGAGTAGGATACCAAATCAAATGGTGAATCCTTAGGATACCAAAGGCCCAATGTTGGTTGATACCTCAGATATCTAAAAATTCTTTTCACTGCATTAAGATGTGATTCCTTGGGACACACTTGAAATCTTGCACAGGTACATACTGCAAACATAATATCAGGCCTTGATGCAGTAAGATACATCAATGATCCAATCATAGACCTGTACAAGTGTATATCCACTTCCTTTCCATGTTCATCCTTCAGCAATGGCTTATCTTTTTCCATGGTAGTCTTGGCAGGCTTAGCATCTTCAAATCTAAACTTCTTCAAAATATCATTGACATACTTATCCTGACTGATAAAGATGCCATTTTCTTTCTGTGTAACTTGCAGACCTAAGAAGAAGGTGAGTTCTCCCATTGAACTCATAGCAAACTTGTCCTTCATAAGCTTCTCAAAACTAACACACATAGCTTTGTTTGTAGACCCAAAGATGATGTCATCAACATAAATTTGAACCAGCAAAATATCACCTTTTTGTCTTTTGAGAAACAAGGTTTTATCAATCTTACCCCTGCTAAACCCAGACTCTAGCAAGTAGGTTGACAAGGTGTCATACCAAGCTCTAGGAGCTTGATGTAGACCATACATTGCTTTATTAACCTTGTAGACTTTGTCAGGATGATCAGGGTCTTCAAAGCCTGGTGGTTGAGACACATAAACTTCCTCAGTAATGGTCCCATACAGAAAAGCACTTTTCACATCCATTTGATACACTACAAAGTCTTTGTATGAAGCATAAGCCAAGAATATTCTAATAGCCTCTATTCTTGCCACTGGTGCAAATACTTCATCATAATCAAGCCCTTCTTGTTGTGTGTATCCCTGTGCTACTAACCTTGCCTTATTTCTTATGACAATTCCTCTCTCATCTCTTTTGCATCGGAAAACCCATTTTGTGCCAATCACTCTTTTACCATTTGGCAGTTCAACCAAAGTCCACACTTCTTGCAGCTTGAATTGTAAAAGCTCATCTTGCATTGCTTCTACCCAACTTGCTTCTTGTAAGGCTTTGTAAGTGTTTTTGGGTTCAATTTGAGAGAGAAAACATGCAAACAGGCAATTTTGAAGATCTTTATGACTATTTCTTTGATGCAGAGATCTGGCAAAGAAACTTTGATGTTGAAGATCTTTCAAGGCTTTAGTCATTTGCCTAGTTTGAATAGATGATTGTGGATCACTTAAGATTTGATCTTTTGGATGATCCTTGTGTATTCTTGTGGTAGTTGTAGGACTAATAGGAATATTGAGTTCCAAATTAGTAAAATCTGTAGCAGCTCCAAATAACTGACCATCAAGTACATCATCATCTGTGTCATAATAAATATTCTCAAGAGGAGGCATATTAGGATCATCAGGATAGATAGATTCAGCAATGGGTCTACCCTGAGAGTCCAAATTAGGAAACATAGAAGTAGCAGTAGAGTTAGTAGGCTTGGAAGCAGAATGTGGTGGAGCAGTAGTTGTAACTTTTGGCCTAGCAGTAGAGTCTTCTGAGTCAGCAGTAGAGTCTTCTGGCTGTTTAGGAGAGACATCAACAACTACTTTGAGAGGCTCATTACTATCTTTTTCTGCTTCAATTGGTATTTCAATACCTTCTTCAGTTTCCTTAGGTTTATCATGAGAAACAACATCATCTTTAGGGCTGTGATCTTTCTGAAAGGGTACAAAGGTTGGACCAATCTTCAATTTCTCAATCACAACAAACTCTTCCTGTGGTTTATCAACATTGGCAATGACAGGAACATAGTTCATTGTTTTGGCAAGAATATCAACATCAAACAGCCATTCTGGTCCTTTCCCTGCAGAATTGTATGTGTTTTCACTAAACTTGATATGCAGATTCTCCTCCACATGTTTGGTTCTCTTATTATAAACCCTGAAGGCTTTACTATTTACAGAGTAACCAACCAAATTACCTTCATCAGCTTTTTCATCAAACTTGCCTAGCTGATCCTTTGTATTTAAAATGGTAACAGGACATCCAAATGGTTTGAGAAAATCAATCATTGGCTTCTTTCCATGAAATAGCTCATATGGAGTCTTGTTATGAGGCTTGACTACCTTACTTCTGTTTTGCACAAAACATGCAGTGTTTACAGCTTCAGCCCAAAAAGGTACAGGTAGTTTTGAATCAGATAGCATAGTTCTTGCAGCCTCAATAAGTGTCCTGTTTCTTCTTTCTGCAACACCATTTTGTTGTGGAGTTCTTGCTACACTGTACTGTCTAAGTATTCCTTTTCCCACACAAAATTGATTCATCTCACTGTTCTTGAACTCAGTACCATTGTCACATCTGATAATCTTTACCTTGTGATTGTGCAGGTTTTCAACTCTTGTAATGAAAGCTTTGAGTACTCCTGGAGTTTCATCTTTGGTGGCAAGAAAGAATACCCATGTAAACCTGCTAAAGTCATCAGTGACAACCAAACAGTATGACTTCTTGTTCAGACTTTTTACAAATACAGGCCCAAATAAATCCATGTGTAGCAAGTGTAGTGGCACAGTATTTGTGTTTACAATTTTGGACTTGAAAGAAACTCTGTGTTGTTTACCCTTTTGACATGCAACACAAGTTTCACAATTCTCAAAAATCTTTGTAGGCATACCCCTCACAAGATTTCCTTTCACCAATTTGTTCATAGTCTTGTAGTTCAGATGTCCCAATCTTCTATGCCATAATTTGGACTCATCAATAGTTGCCTTTGCAATTAGACAAGTCAAAGCCCTCTTAGGAATAATATTCTTAATATGGTCACTGTATATATTTTCCTTTCTAGGGACCTTCAGTAACACAGATTTGTCATCTGGTAATTGAAAATCAGGAGAAAGAATCATACACTCAGTGTCTGTAAAAAGAACAAAATTCTTTTTGTCACACATTTGTGAGACACTAAAAAGGTTAAACTTAAGTCCTTTCACAAGAAACACCCTCTCAAAGTCCAAATTACCAGTCCTTAGAGTTCCAATACCAACAATCTTTCCACCTTTTGGATCATTCCCAAAAGCTACATAACCACCATCAAAAACCTCAAGATCTTCAAGTTGAGATTCATCCCCAGTCATGTGTCCAGAGCATCCACTGTCAACAATAACCATATCCTTAAGCTCATCCAGTAGATTGACCTGCACATGAAAAATAGAGAAATCAGTTTCTCTTGATGACCCAAGCCATTACTGACTTGGATCTGCCCTGTGCATCAGTATAATCAAATTTCTTCAAATCACTTGATGCACTACTATTCTTGGAAACAGAGTTTGAAACATTTGTTTTTGGTTTCCAAGTCCAGCAAGCTGAGGCCTTAACAGCATAAAAGTGATTACCAACAACTGTATTTGGAAGATGTTTTGGCTCAGAAGTAGAAAGTTTTGTACTAGCAGTAGTTTGCTTGTTAGCAGCAGAGTACATACTAGCAGCAGAATGCTTACTAGCAGTAGAGCCACTAGTAAAACTAGTTGTTGATTTGAAAACACCATTTGGTTTAGCAGCATAAATAGATCTAGTAGCACCAGATCTCAACAAAACAGCTCTAGGAACCATGTTTCTATTTGGATGTGGGTGAGTTTGTTTTGTGACATATTTGTGATTCACCCTAGTGTATTGATTCCAAACAGGCTTTTGGTGTTCAGGACATCTAACAATCAAGTGGTCAAAGCTACCACACTTATAACAAGCCTTCTTTTGTAATTGAAACTGATCACCTAATCTTTTTGAAACTAGGTTATTAAAGTTTCTTTGGTTACCCCTAGGCTTATTATTGAACCTTTTCATCTGTTCTCTAGGTACCTCATTGTACTCTACCAGTTTTCTAGAGAAGTTATTACCTAACACAGGTTTAACAAACTTTACCTGTTCAACCTTAGGCTTAACCTGAGTAGGAATTTCTTCCTTTTTAAAACTTTGTTTTGGTTTAACCTGTTCCTCTTCACTATCACTATCACTATACCATTCCTCAATAATTGGAGCTTCAGGAAATTTTCTATCCTCAACCTTAGGTATTTCAATTTTACTTGTGCTACATTCACCTACAGGTTTTTCAATATTTAGCTCACTAATGAAGGATAGTTCTTTTCCTGGTGGAGCAAAAGCACTTTTGGCTGGAGGAGCCACTTCATTATATCCAATTCCACTGCCTTTTCTCATCAAGGTGCTCTCTATAGACTTATTAACCATATCAGAAGCAAATTGTTGTTTTTGTACTCTTACTACATGTTTTTCTTTTTCAGCAAGAGCTTCCTCTTTTTCTTTTTCTGCTTCTACCAACTTATTTTTAAGAACTTCTACTTCACTGTTTTTCTTAAAAATTTCTATATCTCTTAGATTAAGTTGATCTACATATTCTTTTTCACACTCTTTGAGATATTCTAACCTCCTCTCAACATTTTGAATACCTACTTTGTAACCTAAATTATCAAGTTTTAGGTGTTCAACTTCTCTATTTAAACTCTCATTCCTAGCCTTAAGAACTTCAATAGTGTCAGAACAAGATTTAAAAGAACAACCAGATGATTCAGAGTCATTAGATACCTCAGAGTCAGAGCCTGATGATGAACCATATGCCATAAGTGCAAAGTTATGCACTTTGGGTTGAACAGCAGCAACCAAAGAGAAATTTGGTTCTTCTTCAGCCATATCACTCCAGTCATATTCTCCCAGCCCATCACAAGCTACCATTGCAGACTTTGATTCTTCAGTCTTCTTTGGAACTTCAGCATTCTTCTTTGGAGATCTACACTCTCTAGCAAAGTGTCCCTTCCTGTTGCAATTGTAGCATTCAATCTTAGACTTGTCAAACCCTGGACTCTCCTTAGCCTTGTATTTGACTTCTCTTCCAGTCTTTTTCCAGAACTTTCTTACTCTTAAAGTCAACATTGCCATTTGCCATTTGAGATCAATTTCTTCAAGATCATCTGGATCAATATGATCCAAATCTTGATTTATGACATGTGATCTTATGGTTGTAGTAAGCTCAGCCAAGAAAGCACATAAAGCAACATCACTGGTAGAAATCTTGTCATTTGAACTAGCAGCAGATCCAGATCCATCAGCAGTAGATACTCCATAAGCAGTAGAGTGAGTATCTTGTGTCTCTTTGGATTTTGAAGACACAAAAGCAAGATTTTGTGTACTAGAAGATGAAGTAGAAGAAGTAGCCAATTCAGATTCATACACCCTTAAATTGTTGTAGAGGCTCTCCAACTTCATTGTCTCAAAGTCAGGCTTATTTCTCCACACCACTGTATGCATGCTCCATTCAGGTGCAAGACTTCTTAGAAACTTGAGATTCACATCTTCCTGTGGAACAACATACCCAACAAGCTTTAGATGACTAACAAGTTGATTTAGCCTGTTGTATGTGCCAATTATCTTTTCTCCAGGTTCAGAAGTAAAGTTTTCAAACTGATGCTTCAACATATTCTTTTTGGACTTCTTAGTAGCATCATTCCCTCCAAACCTGAATTCTACTGCATCCATTAATGCTTTTCCTGTTTCACAATCATCAAAGTCCATTTGAAATTCATTAGGTATTCCCATTAATAGAATACTATGAGCCTTGATTTCCAGCTTCCTAGTTGCATTAGCTTCAGCAGACTTGATTGGTATCTCCTTACCATCAGCACTCTTCTCTGGTTCAGAATCACCATTAACAATCACATTCCACATGTTGAAGTCGATCATGCGAATGTATTGTCTGATCCTCCTCTTCCATAGCTCATACTCAGAAGGATTGAGCATGGGAACCCTTGAAGCAGTCACCATATGAGTTTCATCACCCATCTTATGCAAACGATTTGGAACAGCAAACTTTAAAGAAACAAAATCTTCTTGATTATAACTTCTAGATCACAAGCTCTGATACCACTTGTTGATCCCAGTTGAGCTAATACGATCTTATATAGAAGTTAACTTAAACAAATACTTAAGCTTAAATGCGGAATATAAAAGCTTAACTTAAGAAGATTAAGAATTCTCTTTCAACACTTCAATATTTATTAATACGAGCACTCAATAATGCTAGGGTTTTACAACCTTGAAGTGAATAATAATACGTACTTAATCTAACCCTAGGATCCTCCTTTTATAGGCCAAGGAGTCCTACTAGGTTTACAATACCTTTCTCTACAAGATAAGAATAATCTAAATAGATAAACTATACAAAGAATCTATTCCATAATTATCCTATCGTATACAATGTTAATCCCTTCAGCAGTAGTTTCACCAAGCAGCAGATTGTCTTCAGCAGCAGAGTCATTAATACCAGCAGTAGTTTCATTGTAGCAGCAGTATTACTCAGCAGCAGAGTTACATAGCAGTAGTGTCACTTGGTCAAAACCCAACACTACCAGAACTGGACCTGCAACGACTACCCCTGGTCGCCGAGGACGTCGTCCTACTCGAAATGTTGAAACCCCTACTCCTGACAACCTAGACACTACTAACCGCAACAACAGGAATCAAAATGTTGATGTTCAGGGAGACAATGATCATGTTCCACTTAATGCACCTACTGTGGATCAAGCAATGATCAATCAGATTGTGGAGCAAAGAGTTGCTGAACTACTAGCTGAGTCAAATCATTCCAACAATTCTGCTGGAACTTTTCCACCTGTTCGTGCTAATGGATGTCAATACAAGGAGTTTAAGATTTGTGGACCTATTGAGTTTGGTGGAACTGAAGGAGTGGTTTACTTGGTTAGGTGGATTGAGAAGACTGAATCAGTGTTTAATGTCAGTGGTTGTGCGGAGAATGCGAAGGTAAAGTTTGCTTCTTTTACTTTCAAGGATGAAGCTTTGACTTGGTGGAACAACTACCGAAATGCAGTTGGGAGTGATGTAGTTTATGCCATGACTTGGGAGCAATTTAAGTCTCTGCTGATTCAGACTTATTGCCCAAGGAATGAGGTCAAGAAGCTAGAGATTGAGTTTTGGAACCACAAGGTGAAAGGTAATGACATGGCAACCTACAATCGTCGTTACCAGGAATTGGCCTTGTTGTGCCCAGATATGGTGAAAACTGAGACTCAAAAGATCGAGAGGTATACTGATGGGTTGCCTGTAGCTACGAGGAATGATGTGATTTCTGCTAGGCCTGCAAACATCCATGAGGCAATCACAATTGCTCAACAACTTATGGATTCGTTGGAATTAGAAGAAGCTGATAAGGAGAAGAATGGAAAGAGAAAGAGAGACCGTCACTCTAAGAGTAATGATCACCGCAGCAAGAGACAAGCTAAGGCTTATGCTATTGGGAATGGAGATAAGAAGAATCAGAACGGTGATGCACCCAAGTGTGATCATTGCCACCAACATCATACTGGATGGTGTAGTGTGAAATGCCAGAATTGCTCAAAGAAAGGACACACAGCTAGGGACTGTAGAGCTCGACCTCTTGCTATGGTTCAAGCTGCTCCTAAGATGAGAAACAAGGCAGATGTTACTTGTTATGGGTGTGGAAAGAAGGGACACTATAGGAATGAGTGTAGAGAATCGCGGAACCGTGGAAATCAAGGCTCGGGTGGTAATGGGTACAATTATGGAAACCGTGGAGCTGGAGGAAACCGTGGACGACAAGATAATGGGGACCAACGTGTGGAAGCTGGAGCTGCTCAGGGAAGAGTGTATGCACTCGGGAACGAAAGAGGAGAAGATCCGAACGTCGTTACTGGTACGTTCCTTCTCAATAATCGTTATGCTTCCATACTATTTGATACTGGTGCCGATAGGAGTTTTGTGTCCACTACGTTTGCACCCTTACTAGAGAAACCCCCGATGGCCTTAGGAATTGGATACGATATTGAGTTAGCTAATGGGAACATAGAAAGGATTAATACCATCATTCGCGGTTGTACGTTAAATTTCTTGAACCATCCTTTCAACATAGATCTTCTACCCGTCACGTTAGGAAGTTTTGATGTCATCATTGGTATGGATTGGTTGTCGAAGTATCGTGCTCACATACTTTGCGACAAGAAGATCGTGCGCGTACCATACGGAAAGGAAGTCCTAAATATATTAGGAGACCGAAAGGATTCTAGGAGCCCATCCTGATTAGCAGTGATATCTTGCACGAAGTTACCGAAGCTAATGGAGAAGGGATGCTACCTTTTCTTAGCCCAAATTTCTGAGGAGGGAGAGACGAAGAAAAAGGAAAGGTGCATTGGAGATGTGCCTATAGTTCGTGAGTTTCCTGATGGGTTTCCCGATGATTTTCCGGGAATCCCGCCGACTAAACAAGTGGAGTTTCAGATTGAGTTGATACCTGGTGCTGCACCTGTAGCACGAGCGCCTTATCGTCTTGCACCTACCGAACTGGAAGAGTTATCGAAGCAATTGGCAGAGTTAGCCGAAAAAGGATTCATAAGACCAAGTTCTTCACCTTGGGGAGCCCCAGTCTTATTTGTGAAGAAGAAGGATGGATCGTTCCGAATGTGCATTGATTACCGAGAGTTGAATAAGCTAACGGTGAAGAATAGATACCCGTTACCTAGGATCGACGACTTGTTCGATCAACTTCAAGGATCGAGTGTGTATTCGAAGATCGATTTGAGATCGGGATATCATCAACTTCGAGTTCGCGAGGAAGATATTCGGAAAACGGCTTTCAGAACCCGTTACGGGCATTACGAGTTTCAGGTGATGCCGTTTGGGTTGACTAACGCACCGGCAATATTCATGGATCTCATGAATCGTGTGTGTAAGCCTTACTTAGACAAGTTTGTGATTGTAATCATCGATGACATTCTGATTTATTCAAAGAGTGAGAAGGAGCATGAGGAGCATCTAAGACTCATTTTAGAATTGCTCAGGAAGGAGAAACTCTATGCCAAGTTTTCAAAATGCGAATTCTGGATTCCAACGGTACAATTTTTGGGTCATGTGATTGATAGACAAGGAGTCCATGTGGATCCTGCTAAAATTGAGGCGATAAAAGATTGGGCTGCACCTACAACCCCAACCGAAGTTCGTCAATTTTTAGGTTTACCTGGTTATTACCGAAGATTCATTGAGGGATTTTCGAAGATAGCTAAACCATTGACCAAATTGAGTCAAAAGAGTGTTACGTATGAATGGGGAGATAAAGAAGAGGAAGCATTTCAATTGCTTAAGAAGATGTTGTGTAGTGCTCCTATCTTAGCGTTACCAGAAGGTAACAAGGATTTCGTCGTCTATTGTGACGCCTCACATAAAGGATTGGGAGCCGTATTAATGCAACGAGAGAAGGTGATAGCTTATGCTTCCCGACAGCTCAAGAAGCATGAGAAAAACTACACTACCCATGATTTGGAGTTAGGTGCTGTGGTTTTCGCCTTAAGAATATGGAGACATTACTTGTACGGAACCAAGTGTGTTGTATTTACTGACCACAAAAGTCTACAACACATCTTGAATCAAAAAGAGCTCAATATGAGACAACGACGTTGGATTGAGTTGCTAAGCGATTATGATTGCGAAATTCGCTACCACCCTGGTAAAGCAAACGTTGTCGCTGATGCTCTTAGTCGGAAGGAAAGAATACCACCATTACGAGTTAGGTCATTGGGAATGACTATAGTATCGCCATTACCGTCTCAAATATTTGAAGTTCAAACGGAAGCGTTGAAGGCGGAAACCAGATCTGCCGAGAATATATTTGGGATGGCTGAGAATGAGAAAGGATTTGTTAAACGTTCGGATGGATTGTTATGTTTTGGAGATCAGATTTGGGTACCTTTGTATGGAGGAATGCGGGAGTTGATTATGCATGAGTCGCATAAGTCAAGGTACTCTATTCATCCTGGATCCGATAAAATATACCAGGATCTTAAGAAGTTCTATTGGTGGCCAAATATGAAGGCAGATATAGCATCGTACGTTAGTAAGTGCTTGACATGTGCTAAGGTTAAAGCTGAACACCAGAGACCGTCAGGATTATTAACGCAACCAGAACTTCCAGTCTGGAAATGGGAGCGGATTACTATGGACTTCATTACCAAATTACCGAGGACAGTTAGCGGTTGTGACGCTATTTGGGTAATTGTGGATCGTCTGACAAAGTCTGCTCATTTCTTAGCTATTAGTGAAGATGATAGTGTGGATAAGCTTGCGAGGTTATATGTGAAGGAAATTATTTCGCGTCATGGAGTCCCGATATCTATTATTTCGGATCGTGATAGTCATTTTACGTCAGCTTTGTGGCGTTCACTTCAAACGGCTTTGGGGACGAGGCTTGATATGAGTACTGCATATCATCCCCAAACCGATGGTCAAAGTGAGAGGACCATTCAGACGTTAGAGGATATGCTTCGTGCATACATCATAGACTTTGGTAAAGGCTGGGAGAAGTATTTACCCCTTGCGGAATTCTCCTATAATAATAGCTACCACACAAGTCTTAAGGCTGCACCATTCGAAGCTTTGTATGGCAGAAAGTGTCGTTCGCCTATTGGTTGGCAGAAGTTGGAGATAGCCAACTTACAGGCCCTGAGCTTATTTTAGAAACTACAGAGAAAGTGGTTCAGATTCGTGATCGATTGCAAGCCGCCAGAGATAGGCAGAAGAGCTACGCCGATCAGAGACGTAAACCTTTAGAGTTCCAGGTTGGAGACAAGGTAATGCTGAAAGTCTCGCCTTGGAAAGGTGTAATACGTTTCGGGAAACGTGGTAAACTCAACCCACGCTACATTGGACCATTCTTGATCTTAGAAAGAATTGGGCCCGTGGCTTATAGGTTGGAATTACCACATGAATTGAGTAAAGTTCACGACGTGTTCCACGTAAGTAATTTGAAGAAATGTCTTTCCGATGAAATGCCCGTCATTCCAATGAGGGACATCCGTGTTGATGAGAAACTGAATTTCGTGGAAGAGCCAATTGAGATTTTAGATCGTGTAGTTAAACGACTCAAGAGAAGTCGCATTCCGCTCGTCAAGGTTTGTTGGAATTCCCGACATGGACCAGTGTTTACGTGGGAACGTGAGGACGAGTTCCGGAAGAGATATCCGAAGCTTTTCACTTCGTAGATGAATTTTTCCGAGTGAAACCCGGGACGGGTTTCCTTCTGAGACTGGGAGGATGTGACAACCGGCAGTTTAGGGAGCTATTTTAAAAACCCGCATTACGATTAAAGTTCGTTTATCATTTTTATTTGAAATTTTATTTCACAACGAACTTGTAAGACCTATTTTATGGATATTTTAATTAAAGACGTTATGGAATTCGTGAATGATGTTCATAATTCATTTTTGATATTATGCTCGGTGATGTATTCTTAAATTCTCACTTGGTACTACGTTGACTCTGGCACTAGGATTACCTAACGAAAGTTTTATGATTCGTTTTACGAGTCCGACTATATGTTATTTATTTACGAGATGTTTTCGGAAGATATTGAAAGTTGAAATGAGTTCGGGTTCGGGCCACATGTTTTTACATTTACCCACGTTACCCGCACAACACCATAGTAATATTATTATTACCATTATTATTATTATTATTATTATTATTATTATTATTATTATTATTATTATTATTATTATTATTATTATTATTATTAATAATAACTTTTAAATAAAATAAAAAGAGTTAACTACAAATGGGTCCTTTGGTTCAGTTCACAGCAACACAACAAACCACACCCACCCTCACCATTTTCACCACTTTACTCTCACCTCTCTCTCTTCCCTTTTCTTACCCTAGCCGCCGAACCAAAATCCGGCCACCACCACCACTACGCCGACCACCCTACAAAACTAACACCACCATCTTCTTCCTCATCAAATTCTCTTTCTTTTGGTATATCATACACAACATATAACCAACATTAACACCACAAGATCTTATTAAATCCGACCCAAATTTTTTGTTTGTATTAGATCTATTCGATTAGAGGTTCAAGAAGGTGAGAATAATCGATTTTGGTTTTTGGGTGCCACGTTTTGATACTAAATCCGTGGCTACACGGATGTTTTTCATAGAAATCGAATTTATCTTGATTGGGAAATGATGTTTTTGATGATAATAATGGTTTGGTATCCGGGTTTGATTTTTCTTTGTGGGTTCGAGTGAACCGTGAGTCGAAGACTCACGGCTTGATGTGGGATTCGAGCCTATGACTCGTTATTTCGCTTCTTGTGGCTTTGAGTTCATAGTTGTTCATGTTTTATTTGTTTGGTATTGGTTTGACTCGATGGAGTCTTGGCCTTTTTGGCCGATTATGGTTATTTATGCCGCGACCCAAGTGGTCGACTTGGGCAATTTTTGTGTGGCTCTTGGAGCTTATTTTGTGACCTATTGGTTGTGGAGGTCGAGTCTTTGTGACTCGTGTATGGACCCGAGACTCAAGTGAGTCGAGTGGCTTGGGTTTGGCTTGGTAAACCAACCCGATAATGGACCTTGTTGATATTTATTTTTATTACTTGTATTTGGTTTTGGATTTGGCTTTGGTTGTTTGATGTTGGCCGAATACATGTGGGTCGAGACCGTGTTTGGTCTCGACATTGGATATTGATTTTGGTATTGTGAAGTTGTTGACGAAAAGTGATATTGGGGACCGATTGTGAGACGGTCACTTAGATTGACGGAGATAGGTTAGTCGGGTGCCGTAGTCGAACCCTATTGTTGTAGCACGTGGATTGAGATTGTGTTGGACGGAGATACTTTTGGTTATTATGACTTTTGTTATTTACTTTGGACTTGGACAATGAGCCGAGAGTCATGACTCGGACATGTGACCATTTCGTATGACTCGATAACTATTAAAATTGAAATGTAAATAATAAAACTTGTAATAACAATTATTGATAATTTGAACGTTTATATGAATATATAGACGTGAATAACGTATATATAATTATATAGGCGCGTATATTAATAATAATAATAATCACGAGTCGTATTATAAATAATACAATTAGATATATATTAGGCTACGAAAGTGGCGTAATATTATTGAACGTATTATTATTATAAAATTATGTTATAAAACGGGAAACTCCCGACAATTATTAAACGCTTAATAAAATGTCATTTTGTATATATAACGGGTAAACTTATCGAGTTATGCGGAGTAGTTGTCACTCGAGTACAGGTAAGTTATTATTTGTGACTTTCGTGTTGTCACGGATATATGACGATTAATATAAAAGTTTTCTATAACTAAACAACCATTTAACCGTAAGGTTGAACCGAGTTATTTGGTTATATGAAACGTATATATTAATGGGCATCGTATCCTACGACGCCCATAGGTGTAGTATATGTAAAGTGTAATAAATTGCGAGTGTATATATCGGGAAATCTGGCCAATTTGACGATATATATGAGGAATTTATTAAACTATGATATATACTATATAGTAATTATGTGCTATGTGCTTTAGGTTGGGTGTAATCTTGGAATGGTATGTTACGTAAATAAATATGAGGATTATCATATCGACGGATTCGATAAACTTCGGCGATTTATTTAAATGATATATTGGGCTAATATTAGATCCATAGTTTATTTTATTATTCTTTATGTGATCTTTTTGGTTTGTTTTGAGTCGACCCACTACCTGTATGGATACCAAACGCAAATACACCAAACTAATATGAAATGGATTTTCGGAAATAAAACGGATTCTCGTCCGGGTTTGGGAATATTTTAAATTTGAGGAAATGATTTCTGAACAAGTTAATATTGTTAGGTCGTGCCAAGTCCGTAGTTGCTGTTTCATGAGTTACTATACATCTTATTTCTACCGACTTCTTCTTGCTATTTTCTGGACTTGAGGTGAGTCATAGCCCCACTTTTTACTCTTGAACTATGTTTTCAATACTTGGGGTGAGAAACGTGCAAATTATTTTATGTGGACTATTATCGCTTTTATATTCTTTCTAAACTTGCTATGCGTATGGACTAGGATCTATTGTCAGCTTTAGTCACACATGTTGTGTATACTATTCAAGGTTGACTTATTTGGTTATTGGTGGATTGTCAGCTTTAGTCACATATATGTTGTGTGTACTATTCAAGGTTGGCTTATTTGGTTATTTGGAATTGTCAGCTTTAGTCACATATATGTTGTGTGTACTATTCAAGGTTGGCTTATTTAGATACTGTAGTGTGCACCTATAGGTTATTAATACTTCAGAGGTTATCCGAGTATTTATTGGTATTGCAGGGGTTACCCGAATATCTATGTTAGTACAGAGGGTATCCGTGTGTTATGTTGGAGCGGAGGGTATCCGCAGGCTTTTAGCGAATCCTTAGTCTAGCTAGCAAGCGTTTTGGGTATATGTCCACTATATTGTTAGATGAATTTAAACCTATGATCTCACCAGCGAAAGCTGACTTTTAGCACGTTTTCTCAGGTAATTAATTGTTGAGATGCATGCTTGGAATGGAAGGCTCGGCCAAGGCACACGGTTTATGGATCCATTTTTCTAAACTCTGATAACTAAATTTGGACCTATTGTTATTTTATTTTGGGCCTGACTCTGAATGATGTTGGGATAAATGTAAACCTTAAAACCCCGTTTTGGTTGTGTTTTTATTATGTTTACTTTATCTCGTTCTATATTATCTTGTGTTGGATACCAATCCCCGTAGCACCCCGAAAGCTTGTTGAGTCTTCCGCTGTATCAAATTTTGGGGGTGTTACACCCATCTTCTCCGATTGTTGTATACTCTATCTTAACTTTAATAATGTTTCATATTAGGTATGTTTACTGTTATTTTAACTCTTATACTTTTATTTTTATTCCAATAATCATGCCTTTTGCAATCGAGTTACTTGATGTATGTATTTTTCTTGTTCTTTATTAGTGTATTTTACAGCAACTAGATTTTGTTATTTTTGCAAATATGATGTCTCTTTGTTTGCCCCAAAAATATGAGCATTTATGTCTATTGGTGTACTTTGCAATATATCATTGTTTAATGCTATCAGTGTAAGAGTAAAATGTCAAACAAAGCTAAAAATATGAGCATTCATGTCTATCGGAGTACTTTGATTCTGAAGTAATGTTTGGCACAACCTGTTTCAATGGATCGTTGTTATTCACTTTATAATTAATTCATTATAACAGCTTTTAGACTAGCTTTTGTTTTTGTTCTTGTAGGAATATGAAGCGAAAGTGATCATTAGAAGTAAACCGAATTAATTTTCTTTAATAAAAAAATTGGATAAAAAATGAAGGAAGTTGTTTCGGAGTACTTGTTTTGGTTAATGGTTCGACCTTTCTTATTTTGACCACGAACCACATATGATAGATTATATGTTACAAAAACAATGTTCTTCGAATGATGCTCATTATGATATGCCCATTGTATATTACGTGGAAGAACGTCCTCTACATTTCGGTCGTCCACAATTTTCTCTTATCACTGGTTTTTGTTTTGGAAATGTAAGTTTTAGCTCATATAAATCAGGACCCCTCAATTTTAGGTCAAGGGTTTTCCCACGCCATGTAGGTTCAAAAGTTACGAACTTAGACATTCTTGTCTAGTTGAGGATGAAGAGGCATTTGGTATTATATGCGACGAAGATGTTGTACGTCTTTGTCTATTGTTAGCATTGGAGGTTATCTTTATGGGTAGATAATTGGTTCAAGAGTTGATGATACGCTCTTCCGATTGATTGAAAGCCTTGATGAATGGGATGCGTTTTCATGGGGGAGCACATTTGGAGACATCTGTATGATCAAATTTTGGATGTGGCGTCAAAACACAAGTGGGATTTCCTTCAAGCTATTAACAAAGACCGCAAGTTTGTTCCAACATATACGCTTTCGGGCTTTGTTTGGGCTTTCAAGGTTAGTATTTTTTTTGTATCAATATAGATGGTGTATGTTACTTATGTTATGGTTCTTTCACTGAACTTGAAGCATTCGTTAAAATTTTATAGATATGGATACTGGAGTCATTTGAAAGAGGCATTCTTTGGTGGAATAAAGTGCCAGAAATGATACCAGGAGGAGTAGCGTGGTCAAAGAATGCAACATTTAAAAGATCAGATTACAAGTTTCTTTTTGGAAAGGTAAAACTCTTCATCAAACTTGTCTTATTAATGCAATCTGTTATTATAAATTACACTTATATATATATATATATATATATATATATATATATATATATATATATATATATGAAACGGATAAAAATATATGAAAATAAATAAAAACGTATGAAAACTTGACATTTGATAAAAATGTTTCTGTATCGATTTTAAATCATGATTTTGACCCCTTTCTGCTCCTAATCATCAAAAGTATAAATCTCATGAGTGTTGATGTAAAACATCATTCCAGACAACTTTTGTGTTTTACACTTTTAATGATTCGGAGCAAAAGGGTTTAGGGTTTTGGGTTTAGGATTTACAATTTACGGTTTTGGGTTTAGGGTTTAGGGTTTTGGGTTTTGGGTTTAGGGTTTAGAGAACCTAAACCCTAAACTCTAGATGAAAACAAATAAAAAACCTAAGAATGGTGAATGAGGACTGTTGGAATCTACCTCCTTGATAGATCTTTGAGCTTTAAGGATCGATAGCTTACTAATGTAATCACCAGTAAAACTATGCAGATAATCTCTGTAAGCTTGTATCTATTGCGGAATATAAATGCAAACCGTTTACTAAAACTTTGATCCTCTATGGATCTTAATATTGATCTCTAAAACTTGTTATTGAATCGTGCATAATACATTAACCAAGGGTTTCTTTTATACTAGCAGAACCCTAACTCTTCTTACAAGAAACGAATAAAACTAAACTATGAAAGATATTCTAAATATCTTGTCTAAAAATAACTAAACTCTATCTATGGATCAACTATATCCGAAGAAACTATCCATCAGCAGAATCCAGATCATCAGCAGGAACTTCATCAGCTTCAGCTGGATCCTATCAGCAGTATTCATCAGCAGAATCAATATGCTGACTTCAATAAATCCTAACAATCCTCCCCTAATCTTGAAGTTGACATGGTTAACTCCAAGATTCTTGATAGATCTTGAATTCCAAGAATATTAAATATGAACTTCAATATCAGCAGCAAAGAATCTTCATCAGTAGCATCTCTATGATCAGCATATACTTGAAATCTCTATTCTTTGTAGCAACAAATGACATAATGTACATCAAATCATAAGTTTCAAACTATTCTCATCACATCCAGGTGTGTTAACTCCTGTGAGAGGTGAATCATTGAAAATGATGGATTTGATAACTCTTTACCAATAGCCATCACTACTGGAGTAGCCAAATGTTTCAGTTTAAATAAGAACTATGGTACACTGATAACCTTATGATTTTTAGTAAATCAACAACTATAAACGGATTTGACATGTCTTTACCTGTAGCCGTTTGCTCAGGACTAGCTAATTCTTTGATTAAACAATCATGGTGAATCAGTAACCATATATGGTTTTCCACTGCCTTTACCATATGCCATATACATATGGGCTAGCCAATTCTTGGTAATCCATAAAGGAAAAATCCATAGTGAATTGATTACCATTCAACTCTCAGCAATTAAGCATGGGTGAGTTGAGTACCCTATGGTTTTTAGCAAACCATTACAGCTATCAACAAATTTGAGAAGTCTTTACCAAAGCTGTACCCTTTGGACTAGTCAACTTTTTGATGGAACAGTCAACATCATGGTAAGCTGATAACCATATAGAACCTGTATACAACAAAAAGTGAACTATACAAAGAAAAATTAGTTTTTTTTTTGTTTTTATTTATTTATTTATTTATTTTAAACTTATACAACAATACATACCACCATAATTACTCAAGATTAGTCTCATTAGTAACACCATACTTGTTTTCCAATTCAAGCTTGACTAGAAGCCCTCTTCTGATAAATCTAATAAGTTGTTCAGCATGATGCATATCATTCCCAACTATATCATGAGGAACAGTCAGCTTAACCTCAAGCATTTACTGCAAAACCCCAATGGTGATAGGATATGTCACACCTGGCACCATATACAAAGTCTTTCCAGTTGTAGTGAAAATCATATGTACATCTGGGAGAGGAAAATACTTCCAATAATCTACAACCCATGTACTCTGTCCTTTCCAGATCTTAAAACCTTTTCCAACATACTGAGCTGAATCAAACAACACATATAAATCTCCAAGTAAAAACACACCATTATCTTGTGGTTTATGAGATTTACAATACTCAGTCACCCATCCATATGGTGCAACAAGATCTTGTCTGTCCACCATATGAAGTATTTCACTTAGAAAAGTAAAGTGCTTGGTGGAACCATCTTGTCTAGTAATCACATTTACTTGTCCCTTACCTACTGAGTCCTCAAGAAGCTCATATTTAATCACCTTTTCCCAAACTACAGGATCTTCTTCATCAACAGAATCAAACTCAATGAAAGTGCTATCTTCTGCTGGTTGGTCAAGACCTTTAGAAGCCTTCCTCTTTCTGGCAACACTTTTCTTCCTAGTACTAGGAGTAGAAGTGTGTGTGTCACCTTGAACATCAGCAGAACCCTCATCAGTAGTTTAAGCATCAGCAGGAACTGATTTAGAAGCATCAGTAGGAACAGACTTTGGGTTATCAGAAGAATGAGTATCAGCAGTTGGAACATCAGTAGAAACAGATTCTTGAGCTTGTGGAACATTAGAAGAATCAGGAACAGGCTTAGAAGTAGATGCATTAGGTTCTTGAGGATCAAAAGATTCTCCAATCTTAACCTAAGAAGGCTTTGCTGAAGTATCAGCTTGATCATCTATTTGAGTCAAGACTGATGGAGAATGAATGGTACCCTCAGCAGCAAATAATGACTCAGTAGAATCTTGAGGAATGTCAGCAGAAGCATCAAGCTTTAATATTTTAGCTGCAGGTTCTCCTAGAAGTCTTCCATGCTTCTCAGTAGAATCTTGATGCCTTGTTTATGAAGAAGGGAAATAAGTTTATCATACTCTGCAGATAACTTGATGTCTGAGAAACCCCAAACTTGCTTCTGTGTCCAACCTGAAACATACATATTACAACCTTGGTTCTTGACAAATGTTCTCATATAGTTCTTTTTCTGTGCTTTGGTCCATGGTTTATCTCTCTTTTCTTTAGCTTTTCTCTCAGCCTCAGCCTTTTGCTCTAATTTAGCAGCTTCAACCATCCTCTCAGCATAATCATCATCATTGAATGCATCACCAGGAATAGATTTTGCCAAAGGTTTAGAAGCAGCTTGCTTAGCAAGAGTTTCCCAATGCTCAGCAGTTAGATGTTTGGATATTTCATCCAACTCCTTTTTTCTTTCAGCAGGTAAAGGATGAGAAATTGGAGTACCCATTTTATCCAAATCAGCTTGTATCTTTCTAGCTAGGGCCTCAGATTCCTTTATTGCTTCATCCCTTTTAGCCATAGCAGCATCTTCTTTAGCCTACAACTGTGCTGCATACAACTCACTTAGCTTTTCATTTGCAAGTTCCTGCTTAGATTTCTTTCTTAAAGGAACATCTTGTTCAACCTCAGCAGATTTCCCTTTGTCCATATGAGTTGAAGTGATGTCAACAGGAACAGAAGACTTATCAGTAGAAACCTTTTCTAGAGAAGCATCAAGCCCATCAGTAGTTGTATCTGCTGATACATCAGTAGGAACAACTTTAGGCATAGCATCAGCAGGTATGTAAGTATTCCCAGCAGGTTCTTCAACAGATGTCTCCTTTGTAGGTGAAACCACATATTCTTGACCAGCAACAAAGAAAGTTTCTCCTGACTTAGTAGCACCTGCAGGATCCCTTTTAGCAGAAACACCACTCTTTTCAACATCAGCAGAGTGGGAAGCATCAGTCTTTCTTTGATGCTTTGGCAAATTCTTTCTCCTGACATACTTCTTAGCCTTAGGAATGGATGTTTCAGCAGGTGGATCAGTTTAAACATCCATAGCATCATTAGTGACATCTTGAACATCTTCCAAAGATGTAGTAGCCAAAAGTTCAAGTCCATCCAAATCAATCCTTGCAGAGCTTTCCTCCTCATCAGACTGAGCCTCATCACCCTTCCTCTTCTTTGTCTTAAGCTTATTCTCTAGCTTCTTAGCTTTCTTCACCAAGGTTACCACAGCATTAGCAAGAGTCTGCTTGGTCTTCTTAAGTTCTTTGTCCAAATTATCAACCTTTTGCACATAGAAGAGTTGACTCGCATTCCGATATGGGTTAAACTGCATGATGTGCCTCTCCAAGTCTTTGAAGATGATGGTATTAACTTGATTGCTTCATTTATTGGCAAACCTATTATGTTGGATTCGTACACAAGTTCTATGTGCAAGGATTCTTGGGGTAGAAGCAGTTTTGCTCGGTGTTTAATTGAAGTGGGTTCAATGGATGAGCTCGTAGAAGTTATCACTATTGGTGTCCCCTCTCTTACAGGGGATGGTTTTACTAAAGAATCTATCCGGGTTGAATATGAATGGAGGCCTCCTAGGTGCACTTTATGTAAGATTTTTGGGCACATCTATGAACATTGTACTAACAAAGAGACTACTCCCCCTGTTGTTACTACTTCAAATGTGGTTCCTCCTGCTTATGATGGTTTCCAAAAGGTGAGTCGTAAGAAGAAAAAAGGTAAAAGCCAGCCTGGTATTGTTGGTACTTCTGTCAAACAGACTATCAGGTATGAGCCAAAGAAGACTACTAGTGAACCTAAAAAGGTAGCTACTAGTAGTGTGCCTACATCGTCATCTAAGTTGAAGTCTAAAGGTCTCTCCTCTAAGGAGGGTGAAGTGTCTACATCCAACCCTTATGATGTTCTAGCTACTGATGAAGATGGTGAAGATGATTGTGTTGATAACATGTTTGATGAATCAGCTAATTTATTCCCTAATGTTGCTTATGGTGGAAGTTCTTCTTTCACGGATGATGCTGCTGGTTAGCTTGATTTGTTTTTGGTCTAGGTTCTTTTTGTTTCTAGAGTTGTCATGAGCTTTTGGCATGTCAGAAGCTCTAGGTCAGTTGTCTATCAAGCTGTATTTGCTTGAGGTTAATGTGGTATTCAGCCACATTCCATTTGTACTCAAACGTTTTGGTCTTAATATATTTACCAGGGTGCAGGATAACTCCCCTTTACCCAAAAAAAAAAGAGACAAAGAGGTGAGAGTAACAGGACCTTGAGCTCCACCAACAAGGATATCTGTGGTATTCGGAGCATCATTGGTCCTAACAGAAGAATTATAAAATCCTGTACCTAAATCCTCATATTCCTCAGAAGTAGGTCTCAATGGACTTGGTGTGGCAAGTCTTGTAGTTTATGGAGAACTAACGGGTTGGTCAACATGAGTAGGTGTTGGTGATGCTGGCTTATCAACACCTAATGAATTAATTGACTCTACAAACATGTGTACATGCTTATCAGGAGCAACAGATGGTGATGATATGGGTGGTGTAGGTGGTCTAGAAGTTGATGGTCTAGGGAATGGTGGTGGCTGAGTATCAGCAGCAACTGATGCACTTGCATCAGCAGCAGTTGAAGGACCCTCAGCAGAACCCTCTTGAGCATTGGCATCAGAAGGATCTTGACCAGCAGTAGCTGCATCAGCAGCTACATTGCCACCAGGTAACATAGCAGGTAGTAAAGGCCTGTGTACCCCATTATAGTTTGTTTGCATAGAGGCAAACAGTTTGCTAGTCAAACTCTTAACAGACAAATGAGTGGTGTCATTGGTCTGTATTCTTAATATAATTTGAAGAAACCTAGGATACATAAGATACTTAAGTTTGGTATCCTTAACATTTTGAACCATTTCATCAAATATATATTTAGAAAAATTAAAAGTTCTGCCCTGAGAGAGGCACACAATAGCAAGAGCCACTTCAGTAGAGAATTGATCCCAACCTCCAGACTTAGAGCTCATACATTGGAGCAGAGTGTGCACCAAAAATCTCCATTTAGGACATAAAAACTTCTTATGCCAGACCTTTCCATCTCCACCATATCCAACAGCCCTAAGACCCTCAAGAATTTCTTCCTTAGGAGCCTCAAACTCACCACCCTCATCATCAAGCTGCAATTGAACCCTAATCAATGACTCTGTAACAATACATTCTTCTCCATCAATAGTTGCCACAATCTCTGTTGCGCCTCTATCAACAGACCTTACTCGAGTCGTCTCCCAAAATTGTATGATCAAAGATTCATGTAACACATCAGGGTATTGAATTAAAGCAAGTGAATCTTTGACCTTTGGAGAAACTCCATCATCTCAACAAAATGAGCATCCCTTTTTTCTCTTCCTAAGAAAGCTTGTTTGTTGTGATCACCTTTAAATGAAAGTTCTGCCATTGAATGATAAGAGAGAGTAGGTTTGTGGTTGCCGAGACGTTTTGAAATGGTTTTGAAGTTTTAAAAGAGAGGGAATCAGTTATTTGTTAGTGGGATTTGCACGTCTAAGTAATATGAAGCAACTTTCCAAACGTGGAGTGTAATTAGCAAGAATTGTGGAGACAATCTTTGACCAATTATTGACTTAAATAAAATCCCAAAATAAAACAAGAAACTGAATCGTCAGCAGAAACCAAGTCAATCAGCAGGAATCACATGGTCAATCAGCAAAAACCTACTTTATGTTGACTACGGTCAACCATTCCACCCATCAGCAACAATGAGATAGCCATCAGAGGAAACCACTTCAGTAACTTTCGCTTATTTGTTCTAACTTCCCAAATACTTACCAACCGTTCATTAATTACCATTAATTATTCTCTAAAAACGAAACTTGACCCGGCTTATAAGTAGGGGTAAAAATCCCCAAATTACATCATCAACAAACTAAATCTCTAATTAATATACCCACAATCTGCAGCAATCATGAAATCCAACCCAAGCATAATCAACATCTCATCCGATTCCTCTGATTCGTCAGAATCTGTTAGCATTAAGAATTATATAGAAAAGTGATGGTCATTCTCATATTTGGAACTTTGCCTTTGTGTCGTTAAGTATGTAATTGTTTAAGATAGTTGGGCGTTAGACTTGGTAATCTAATATGTTAAGATTATGTTAGTAAGCCCTTTATAATTCATGTAAACCAAGTCCAAGCCCAAGTCCATTAGAAAGCCCATGAGGCCTTTCTCTCTAACTATATAAGGCACTTACCTAGTCATTTGTAAGTGTGCTTATGTGTGTATTGTGTGTGTTTTCTTTAATAAAAGCTCTCATTTCCATCTCTCTCTCTACTCATACGAAATACATATGCATACATATCAAGTCACCATCTTTCAATCTCTACTTCATCTTTGCTTCTATAATGGTGTGATAAAGTTGTGTTATTTAAGGTCCTACAAGTGGTATCAATCGCCTAACAATGATTTAGGAGGGTTGAGGGTTTGTTAGTTCCGTGTTTTTAAGCTACATATCTCGTTATTTTTCAAAAAAATCATTACTTTTCTTGTTTGTTTTGTGTTTTTAACATTTTTTTTTATTACAAACTAGTGTTATAAACCTTTCCCAACAAGAAAGTTTCAATCTTTTGAAAGATTCTAGCTTAAAATTTCGTATTTGGTTTTTGTACTTGTTTTCGAGATCACAAAAAAGTTTTATAAAAACCATCAAGTTGGGAACTTTCTTCAAGTTTTGGTGTCTTTAAGCTTAGAAGTATAAGAATCTTGGATTACAAACTTCATTTGGGTGTGCTTTTTACTAAATCAAAATCTGACAAAATTTTCCCTAGTTTCGAAATCCCCTTCAAGACCAAGTTTCGCAATCATCAGATCTTGCTTCCTATCGACTTACGGATCGTGAACTCAGTTTTTTTTCTCTTGTATAAGAAAGAAAAGTACTTCGACTTTTGGAAAAATTTTGAAATTGGACAATTTCGAAATTTGGTTGGTGAATTTGTGTTTTCGAAAATACAACATTTTTCGAAATCACTTTATTTCGCAAACTTTTATAGTTTCGAAATTACTCACGCTTCACAAAAGTTTCGCAAATCCTGAAGTAACAAAGCTTGCAACCTAAAGTTTCGAAATTCCTAAATTTCGCAATCCAAAGTTTCGCAATCAGAAGTTTCGCAATCCAGAAGTTTCGCAAACACAAAGTTTCGAAATCACTTAAAATTTTCGACAAACCACTTAAGTTTCGAAATTTTTGACGATCAAACTTCAAACGGCTATAACTTTTGAACCGTAACTCCGTTTTCGATGAATCAGCTTTCAAAACGACCGTGAGACCAAGGAGAACGACACGCTGAATTATTTATCGATTCAGGCGAAGTTTCGAGGCCTAAAAAACGCTCTAGGAAGAAGTTATTGAGGTTTTAAGGTTTTTGATCCAATTTTCACCACAAAAACCCGCATCTACCTTCAACAAACTCTACTCCTATTTCGTTGGAACGATCCAAGAATCAAATTTATCCATCTACACTTCATCAATGGCAACTCAGCAAGACATTCATGCAGCCGGTGCAGAAAACCGACCTCCAATGCTTGAAAAAGGTGGATATCTCCCATGGACAAGCCGCATGCTTCGTTACATCAAAACAAAGGATAACGGTCACCTTATGATCAAATCCATTGAAAACGGTCCATTTCAGCAAAGAAAAGTTCAAATTCAAGGTAATCCAAATACAACACCTCCTACTGAACCATTAGTGTGTATACAAACAGAAGCAGATTACACTGATGAAGACAAGACGCAGATCAAAGCTGATGATATGGCAATGCATTTAATCTAACTTGGATTACCACGGGAGATCTTTGCTGCGGTCGACAGCTGTGAAACTGGTTATGCTATGTGGGAACGTGTAAGAAGGATATGTCATGGAGCATAAATTGGACAACAAGATATTGAGAACAAACTTCTTACTGAATGGGAGAACTTTACATCCACTAAAGGTGAACAGATTGAATCATACTACACAAGGTTTTGCATGTTGATGAATGAGTTAATCAGAAACAAGTTGACACCTCGAACAATTGCAACAAACATCAAATTCGTAAACAACCTTCCAGAAGAATGGGGTCGTTATGTTACAATTGTTAATCAGACAAAGGACTTACATCAGGTGAATTATGATCAACTCTATGACTTTCTGAAGCAAAACCAAGCTGAGGCTAATGAAGTTAGGAAAGAAAGATTGGCAAAGAATCATGATCCTCTCGCACTAATTGCTAATACACCAACACCATTACAAGTGAACACTCAACAACCATCATCATCCATTCACAACTACATGCAACCATCATGCTTTCAACAACCAACACCGGTCTACCAACAACAATTCTACCCACAACAACAACAAGTTATTCCACAACATCAATACCCACAATTCTAAGAACCGGAATTCACTGACAATGATGAAGTTAATGCAGCATTGACTCAAGCATTTGCTTTTCTGTCAAAAACATTCCAAGGACGATATTCTACACCAACAAACAACAACCAAAGGATATCATCGAACACTCGTAACAAGCAGATTGCTCAGCCGAGTTTCTATATGAGCAACGGAGGCCAAATGGTTGGAGTTTATGGGAATCCACAGGGATATCAGAATATGCAGAATGCAGGTCAGTATGCAAGAAATCAGAATGTAGGTCAGTTTGCAGGGAATCTGTATGGTCAGTATGCAGGGAATCAGTTGGGTCCGTTTGTTGGAAATCAGAGGGGTCAGAACATTGGTAATCAGGCAATGGGTACTCAGAATAGAAATGTTGCAGCTCCAGTAGTTGGGAATTTGGGAAATGTGAATCAGGGTAATCCGGTAAAGTGTTTCAACTGCCAGGGTGTAGGTCATATGGCAAGGAACTGTCCTACTAAGCCGAACAAGAAAGATCTAGAGTACTTGCAGAAAGCAGTGATGTTGGCACAAAAGGCAAAGGCAGGGTTTCAGTTGAATGCAGAGGAGAATGACTTTATGGCTCTTATGGATGACATGGAAGATAGAGAGGATATCGATGCGAACTGCATATTCATGACGAATCTTCAAGAAGCTAAGTATGACACGGATTCTGACACACTTCCTGTTTATGACACCAATGCACCATCTGAGGTATCAAATTTCAACACATGTCACAATAATGATATATTTGATATGTCTCCTCATGAGGAACAGCATTTTGAGAAGCAAGCATCCACTTATGATACATTCTTGGACACGCCAAGTAGTAGCAATACTCCTTCAGCGACTCCAAATTTGAATCATAATGGAGGCTTCGTTTCACAGCATGCTGAGAATGATGAGGAAACACGTGCTTTGTTTGAATCATTATTGAATAATTGTCGTATTGAAATTGAGAATGTGAAAAAGGTCAATCGCGATGTTAAAGCCGCGAATGTTAAATTGACCGCTGAGCTTGAGAGTTACAAAGCAAACGTTAAAGCTTTTGAATTTTATAACAAAAGATTGTCTGAATAATTTTAGCAAGTTGACCCGGTTTAAATCGACCAATTTTTCGACCGAAACGGTTCAACCGGTTGAACCACCTGGGTCGAACCGGGTTTCAAAACATTATCCTTTACTTAAAAGTACAATGATTTATTCACATTGTACAAGCAATTAAAAAACATATCTACCAAATTAAATACAACCAATTAAAACACAAACCGGGTTGACCCGGGACGCTTCAAACCCGGCGGATTGACCCGGTTTAATTTGACCCATTTTCGAGCCAACCTAGCAAGTTGACCCGGTTTAAATCGACCTATTTTTCGACCGGAACGGTTCAACCGGTTGAACCACCCGGGTCAAACCGGGTTTCAAAACATTATTTTTCGTTTATAACCTATAAACTTTTTTTTATCAATAAACTATTTGTCGCTATAAAATCCCGTTGCTATGCACGGGTACTCGTCTAGTGTTGATAATGTATGTAAAAAATTAATATTTGCGAAAAAAAATTAATTTTTTTAAAAAAATACGCATTTTTTTAATAAAAATTCGCATTTTTTTTATAAAAATTAATTTTTAAAAAAATACGCATTTTTTAAAAAAATAAATTTTTATTTATAAAAAAAAATATAAAATAAATTTTTTCGCAAATATTAATTTTTTTTTAAATTTTGATTTTTTTAAAAATATTAACTTTAAAAAATTTAATTTTTTTAAATTTTTTCCTTTTTTTTTTAATTTTTTAAAAAATGCTTATTTAAAAAAAAAAAAAAAAAAAAAAAAAAAAAAAAAAAAAAAAAAAAAATTGGCAAATATTATTTTTTTAAAAAAATTTTGAGTTTTTTGTAAATATTAACTTTAAGAAAAATCAAATTTTTAAATTTTTTTCCTTTTTTTTTTAATTTTAACTTTTTTTTGTAATTTTAATTTTTTTTTACTTTTTTATCTCGATTTTTAAAAAAATGTTAAAAAGTTTTTTTAAAAACTTTTTTAACGGCCGTTACGAAAATAGGATCATGTACGCCACTTTAGCATTTGACCTTGACTAACGAGGGTACTAACGATCATTAGCTTTCGGTGGCTATTTTGCACGCCACTTTAGCTCTCGGTGGCAAATGTTGTTAAAAAAAATGCAATTTTGAGAAATTAGAGACGAAATTTGTAATTTAAACTTATTTTATCTTATTAGTTGAGATGTTAAGAACGTGATGGGCTGATGGCTATGACACACTTCCTTCTAAATGAACGCTTCCATTTTTTTTGAACGGCAGAATTATATATATAAAAAAAGCTACTAGTAAGGCACTAGAAGCTAAAAAGTACCAATACAAATCTAGAAATAAACCAAGCTACACAATCTAGATTCTTCCCGAGGCTTTAAGTGCGAGGACTATAAGATGAAAGCATATAATAAAGTACATTTAGATCATAAAATTAGGTGCAGTTTGGTTGGGGGGCGTGGCCCGGGTTTAGGATTTGAAAAGACTAATCCATTATTTGGTTCAATCCTTCGGATTTCAAACAATACCATGATGCCCAAATAAATGCTATCTACAAAAGTCACCCATTTTAGTGGGTTTACTGACATTATAAAAGGTTTCCTGACAATTGTTTTGTCTTCTTGCTACAAAAAATGAGACCTCCTCACACTTTAGCCACATATTCCTTTTTATAAATATATATTTATTATTTTAATATTCAAGTAAAATGATAAAATAATCTCCTACTTATTTTAATATTTTTTTCTCTTTTTACATCAAATCAAAATTCAAATAATAATCCATAACTTTACATTTAAATCTAAATCCTAATCTAAACCCATCTACAAACCAAACGGGCCCTTAGTTCCCTTTAACTTTACAATAACTCATTCGTCTTTTTCCGGATTTAAAAAAACGCCAATTTAACTTTACAAAACATAGCATTTGAATATACCATACTTAATAACGACACAAAATAGTTCTTAAATTCAACTAGGCTTTATTCTTTAACACCATGATATTCAAGCACCCTTTTAATATAACAAACGTACACCTAAATCCATTATACTATATTACTTTTAACTAACAATGAGTCAATGAGATCAAAGCAATCGAATCTACCAAGGAGAAAAGGTCCAACAAACTCAACATTTCAGATCATGTAGAAACAACAACTTATGTGATTTTGTTATCCATGATATTAAATACATTATAAGTGGTTAAACTGGATGCATGGGAATGATAGGCCAAACATAGTATTATACATATTTTTTACGCACTAATATTATTTTGGGTTTTGCTAATGAAAACCCTTAGGGATTGTATCCATGTTTTTCGAGATTGACATCCAAGCAAAGTGATTAGCAAAACCCTATTATTTTTTACATGAGTTTTAAAGTAAAAATATTAGTTTCGATACATAAAAGCTTAGCTTTATTAATATTCTCAGATAAAGAAGATTGTTAAAAAAGAATGACAGTAATAAAAAATTGTTACCAAAATCTTGACAAAGCTGAGAAACTTCACGGTCTCAATCATATCTTCCTCATAATTAAATCGAAACATAAACAAAAGATGAGATATTGAAATGTTATTTAGCATGGTTAGTCACCGGCTCACCTTTTTTATGGCATAGTCATTGCATATGATAAAGTGCCTGCAACTCGCAAACCACTTATAGCTAGATCGTGGTACAATAACGTTTCCTGGTACGCGATTTGTATCGGAAATTGATTTTCAACATCTTCACAATTTAGTGATTTATATCACAATTTATATTGGTTTACAATATTAAATCTAATTTACAAAACGTAAAAATTGAAGTGGACATTAAATCAAAGGGGTACGCTTCAACAATATTAATTGCATTTTGTATACCCTTATACTAATTTCATTCTTTGTATTAATGAGTATTGACATAATTAACTGAAAATTTAATAGTCTTCAGGGTTCATCTATAACGTATGCGTGAAGATGATCAGATATTCAATTCACGTTATAAAAATGCAACTAGTAGCTGTATTTTAGAAATTGCATTAGGATATGGTACCATCCAACATCATGTGTGAAAAAAAGTCGTACATATTTATACGGTCATTAGCTAAATAAACTTGGATAAAGAAAAAGAAACAGGTGATCCGTATATAAACTGAATACATTTGGGTGGCTAGGGTGTAATCGAACTGAGTACTCTTGAGCTCGAGCTTGACTCAACTACTAAAAACACAGGCTTCAAAATAGACTCGAACTCGATCGAGCGTTAAATTTCTAGGTCGAGCTTATTCTACATATTTTGCTCGAATCAGCTCGCTTTGAAATGATAACTAAGCAATTACTCCCTCCGTCCCAATTTAATTGTCCCTCTTTCCTTTTTGATACGTCCCAAATTAATTGTCCAATACTAAAAATAGATAGGGGAGTTTGGTGAAGTTTACTATATTACCCTTAGTTGTAATTAATATTACACACTTTAAAGAAGTGTTAATTAATTGGTTAAGGGTAAATCTGTCATTTGGTAAAAAAGTAAAAGAGAGAAAACTTTATTAATTATGTTTTTATTAAACTGTGTGTTTTTTGTCGGGGGACAATAATTTTGGGACGGATGGAGTATAAGCATATAAAAGTGTAAATATGTAATTTAACTGAAGCCGATAAGGCTCGTGAGCCTCTCAAATCAAGTATACTAAAACACGAACTCGAATCGGATTTCTACTGAATAGCTCGAGCTCGTTTCGACTCGATTAAAGTCGAGTATTCTCTGAGTCGACTATGAATAGCTCAGACTTTCTCACCTTGTTTACACCCGGGTCACAGACGAAACATATACACCGATAGACAACCAACCAAACATTGACTTCCACTCTTCTTCAATTTAGATCTCCTTTAAACACAAATATTGGTCATCATTTTTTTATTTTTTTTTATTTGTTTTTTTTAAATGTGTCTCTGCATTCTAAAAACTAGCTGCTTTACAATTTGTTTTATTTCCTTTACTTGTTGATTCTTGATTAGTTCTTGTTTAGGATTTCATCGTTTAATGTTTTTAACATTTGGTATTTGTGTGTTTAGTGTGTCAAAATGTCACTATGAAATTCATTTTATTTTTAAGCTCAACAGTGTACCTAAAACTCAAACTTTAATCTGCAAATGCTACTCTCTAAAATTAATCATTTGGTGATTGTTAGCTTTCACCAGAATTGACCTATCATGGCCTAATCTTTGTCCGCATTTGATGTTTGTTTTAATTTTTTTTTGACCATTTCTTTGCTTCAAAGATTAGCAACTAAATAGTGTTGTTGCTTATTGCTGAAATTACCATGAAGTGTCCTCCGACCTCGGTTGCTGTCAACAGATTATATTACTAAACCCTCCCTAGATGTGTTATAAGCACAGCTGGACATTTAGAATTGTAGATAAAAAAGTGGACAATAAAAACAGCACAGACCTTCTGCCACCGAACAAAATGGCCGTCAATTCGAAAACTAGGACCATGCACATGATTCCTATAGTCAAAGTTCATGCCTTTTTGCAAGTGTCTTTATCGGAAAAAGTAGAAAACTACATCACAGTGTCTATACACGTATAGGGTGTAGGGTGAAGCCCTATACACGTATACAGTGGTGGGTCAAGGGTTAAGCTACTAAATCCATAGCTTTAGGCCCCCGAATATTTAATGCCCCCGATTTTTTGACGCCCTTTATGGATATTTAAAACTCCCGGTTGTCCAACGCATTCTATAAATATTTAAGGCTCCAATTTTTTTTTTGGCATCATCCAGGTCTCGATGTATAAAAGGCCTATATTACTAAAACTGCAAAAATGATTTAAGGATGTTTGCTTATTTTTTGTTTGTATTTTAAATCCATACCACTAAGTTCTTATTTGAGTTTAAGAAACACGACCAGGACTATCTTTTATTATTACAAAATGATGAATTGAGCTCATTTAATGCTACAAAATCTAATGAATCTTAGTTGTAAACAAATTAAACGTTTGAACAATCACTCATGCATAGTGTCTTAATAAACAAACAATAATAACCTAGTTTTCGAAGAATAAACATGAACACCAATGTCCGTTTGTTTAAGTGTTCATGTTAGTTTTTGTTTGGCCGAACCAACATTAACGAACCCGAACAAGCCTCGTTCATATTCGGTTATTTAGCCGTACTTATAGATTATCATAAAGTGAAGTTGTTTTTTTTCATTCTTATATTATTTTTCTCCATCTTCAACAAACTCTTAGATTCTCATTGTGTTTTTAATTTGACAATTGGATATTTTTTATTCTAATGATTCGAAAAGCTAATATTAAGCAAAGATATAAAAAATGAATTTGGAAATGCCTCATATTTGAATTTCACTTTAGTCCTCCATAAGCCTTGAGCTGCCCCTGCGCGTATACACTTATACGGCGTATAAGGTTCACCAAATACTGGGCCGGAGTTGTTTTGAAAAAAAAAGAAAAAAAGAAAAAAGAAAAATTGTTTGGGGCGTTGCAATCCTATCATCTAACAATTAATATAATCTTATCAAACATAAACAACGTTTGGTGTATATTCTTTAGTATTTGAAGTTGTTTGATTGGGTCAAGTGTTTGGCTCGAAGCATGATAGATTAGAATAAGGGTAAACATGATGCCATGTACCTCACTTGTGGATCCCTCGTTAGTGCAAGAATAAGCCTGCAGGGGGCACTAAGTGTGATTACCATTTTTATTTGAGGTGTAAACGAGTCAAATTTTTTGTTGAGTAACTAGAGCTCGAACTAGACCCGAGCTCGATTGAGTTGAGCTTTATAGAGTCTCGAGCTCAAGCCTACGAAATGAGCTCTAAATGTTTATCGAGTTGAGCTCGAGCTTCCCTCAAAAAGGATCGTCGAGCTATTGGCCAAGCTCGAGCAGAAGATAATATTGTCGAGTCGAGTCGAACTATGCCAAAATTTGGCTTCATTTGGCTTTAATGTTTTAGTATATCTTGTCCAACAAAAGATGCGAGTTAGTCGAATAACTATGGCGTAATTAGTAGAGACATAAAACTAGTGGCAAATAGTTGATCATCAAACCTGTTGCTTTAAACCAATCCTAAATTTGTGTAACATTAATTCTTACTATATGCCTTTAATGTTTTTTGAAGTGTTTTTTCTTTTTACCCATTTATGCTTCACCTTCTTCGGGCAGGTCTTCATTCAAACTTCTGTTCACTTGAATTTATCTCAACTGTTTTATTTCACCTTCTAGTATCGTAAAGAGAATTAAATTTTTGAAAAGGTATCTTTAATTCTTTCACATTTTGTTTCATCAATAAAAAAAGCTAAGGTACCATCTCTTCACTAAGCATACTCTTTAATCTTTAGCAGCTAAACTTGTTCGTGTTTTTGAGACATAAGGTATGATCAAGTGTACACGGGATGCCCCATATTGAACCTAATACCTCATTTGTAAATTTTATGCTAATTATCGCTGGTAGAGCATACGGGGATCACTATGTAGTGTGGTTATCATACGAGTTTAAATTAAGAGTTGCTAATGTTACCTTTAACTATGTGTCTTTTAAATTTTTGCCGACTAATACACGAGTTTAACTTTTTAAGCAAAGCAAACTCTAGCTGGTTTAAAAGATTTTGAGGAACGTTCTTTTGCATGACTTGTGAGGTACACTAGTACCTAGTACACAACTATTTTTGAATTTTTTTTCCATGTTTGTTCTTTCCTTTCTCTCTCACGACCTCACACTTTTCTTTCAAAATATCGATAACGACTTAACAGCTTCTCAATAGAAGGTATGACCATTGTTCAACTTATTTTTTAGCTTACAAGCTTATATGTCACTACAAGAAAACATGGTTTATATGAGTCACTTTTCATGAGACGGCCTAATGAGTTTTAATTATATTTTATCATATACTATAAACTTAGAAAAATATTTAACAGTGTTAACTAATTTTGGTCGAGGTCTTGCTTGATGATGCATCAACGTCAATAACTCGCTTTTTACTAATAATGCATTAGAGTACTTATCAAACACATCTTCCACAATAAATAACATTAAATACAACCATATTAAAGATAGCCTATTTTTATGCTTCACCTGCTTCTGGTTTAGCTAAGAACTGATGACAACACATTCACTTTTGCTTTCTCTTCTATCTTTTTTCCTCATTCGAAACACTGATAATTAAGAACCCTCGTTCAATTCATTTACATCTACCCCATATTTACTATTGAGGTAGCTAGAGAGCTTATAAGTAGCCACTTATTCATTTCCATCTACCTCATATTTCCCTACATTTAACTCTCCGCCATAATTTTCTTTTCTTGCTGTCATTTGTCATTTTCTTTTCTTGCTGTCATTTGTCATTTTGGTAGTGGTAAAGTAGTCTTTGAATCAATTGGATCTTCTCATTTTTTTTTCTTTTTCTGTCGTAATTCTGTTTTAGTAAAACCTTTCTTTGATCATTTTTATATTAAAGATTAGTAGTTTTTTGTGTTAAAGTTTAGAATTCTATCGCTTCAAGTGCTGATTAAAAGGGTGTTTATGAAGCCAACAAGCAAGGTTATAGGTTTATTAAGTTGGAGATGGGTATTGTACCGTCTTGCTCGTCATTAGCCCGAATTTGGTGACCTCTATTCCCTTTTCAATTTATTTTGTTATGTTTTGAGTAGATTATATTTTTATCATGCTTGAGTAGTTTATTATATGCCTGCTTATGTTTTGGTCATTTTTATTGTTGTGAATTATTCAAAAAGTGGGTATTTAGTAGTTATTTTTGCTAGTTATTTGACTTGGTTTTGTCGGAATATTTTTTAAACATAAATGTGTTTTAACTAGATTCCAAAAAAGACACTCACCGTGGTTTCAAATTTTTATTCTAGCTATGACAACTTCTAGCAGATTGAATAAATTAATAAGTGTTTTAAGTTTTTAAAATAAACCCCAAAGTAATGACATTTGGATTAGACTATAGTAGTATAAAAAGAGGACACACGCCTTATAGTATTTGTTTAAATATATTTTTCGGGCGAGTTTGACGGGTCGTTTTGATTTAAAAGTCAATATTATCTACAAGTCAACATACTAAATTTAAATAACGACTAAATTCACAATGTTACAATGTTAAAAGTTATTGGGTCTAAGCAAGTATTTTATTTATTATTTATTCTTTTCTTTATTATTAATAGTTTAAAAATCAATATCAAAACCTTTTTCAACTAAGCATCAAACAAAAAATAAAACTATAAATTAGTTTCATATATGTCATTTTACACTATAAGGTAAGGATCCGGTGAGAAGAAAACTTAAAATGAGAAAAATGAGAAACAACTATAATCACATATTTGAGATGCATCGACCTAAATTAGATGCATCTCTATTCATTTAGAAGCATCTCACTTAGTATCAAAAGTGATTTTGAAGTGAAAACGATGTAAAGTAGTACTAGCAAAAAATTTGACTCGCAGAGGGCAAAAAATACATAGGATTCATATAACTTGATGAATGCATTTAATATATGTGTATGCATCTAATTTTTAGCTATCAAATATATTATGGTACATCTAAAAGATTAGGGATGCATCTAATTCAAATCGACGCATCTCTAATATGTATTTATATATATTTCTCATCATTCTCATTTTAAGGTTTCTTCTCATTTGATCCTAAGTCTACACTATAATATATATCCTTCCAAATTACCATTTTATCCACTTCACTCGGTCGCTATAAATTATCGGTGGTCGAATCAACCAAATGCTTCCCGCGAAGCCTCTCCACTATCCACCATTCTAGCAATCAATTTTTCTTAGTTATAATTTGATTCTTTCTCTTTAATTATAAACCCTTTAAACATTCGGGTTCTTATGAAAATAAAATTTACCAAAGTAGTTAGTTTAAGTAAAATTACCAATATAATATAGCTGCCCCCGCCGTAACCATACCCTGGTCCTGTACCGCCTCCCCGCTTATAACTATCCAGTTGGTGATAATGGCCTACTTTATCTCTGTAATCCCATGAAAAAAATTTCAACGAATCATTAGCATAATTTCCAAAAATGCAACATCTTATAAGTCCATGCATTGTAAACTTTTCCTCTTCGTGTTGATTTGCATGAGGCCCATTCTGATGAGCGTCTCTTGCACAGTCAGAAATTATTTTTCCAATCCTTTGGCTGTTGAGCGACGTAGTCAAGCACACCCTTCAAACGAGTATCTTTTTTCTTTTCAATTAGCTTTGCCAACACGACCCCATACCATACAAACCTCACACTCTCCGAGAATGTCAATGCAAAGATACCTATTGACCAATCCCATTCAAGAGGACTTTTCTCGCAAACCACTATTCTGATAATAATTGCTTCATTTAAAACTATGAAACCTACCCATATGCCTGGACCATATCTATCTCCTCATAATCCACCTACACCAAATACTCCCACTTCAACTCACACTGACCCAAACCAACCCCCAACACAATCACAGGCTACTCCAACCTCACTATTCATTTTAAAATCCAATTGCGATCTAGAAGGCATACGGGTAGGTTTCAAAGTTTTAAATGAAGCAATTATTAGAATGGTGGTTTGTGAGAAAAGTCCTCTTGAGTGTGCTTGGTCAATAGGTATCTTCGCATTGACATTCTCGGAGAGTGTAAGGTTTGTATGGTATGGGGTCGTGTTGGCAAATCTAACTAAAAATAAAAATGATACTCGTTTGAAGGGTGTGCTTAACTACGTCGCTCAACAGCCAAAGGTTTGGAAAATAATTTCTAACTGTGCAAGAGACGCTCATCGGAATGGGCCTCATGGAAATCAACCCGAAGAGGAAAAGTTTACAATGCAAGGACTTACAAGATGTTGCATTTGGAAATTATGCTAATGACTCATTGAACATTTTTTCATAGGATTACAGATATGAAGTAGGCAATTATCACCAACGGGATAGTTAAAAGCGGGGAGGCGGTACAAAACAAGGGTATGGTTACAGCGAGGGCAGCTATATTATATTGGTAATTTTACTTTTCTGAAACTAACTACTTTAGTAATTATCGTTTTATTAAGATAGACTAGTTTGGTGCACCTCATCCGGAAAAAAAGGGCACCGAAGAACGATTAAATCCGTATCCTCACAAGTTCCAAACCACAAGTTCCATTATGGAATATATACAGAAGTATCGAAGCTTAGAAAAAGGGGAGCATCGGGAAGGAGAACATGAATCGTTGGCTGGTAAGCAGAATTGGGTACATTATTTTATTCCTTAGGTAGGTTCCTTCTTTTATATTGATGCTGATAATTGCATTATTTTCAGAGCGACTGATGAAACGACGGAATCATAGGTCAACACTTTTCTTTTATGATTTGCATGGTCCTGAGGGTAAAGTACAAGTCATGGCGAGACTAAGGTAACTAAATATTTTCTTATGAGTATACACTTACTAATGTATGAAGTTATTTGATTCAATATTTTCTTATGAGTATACACTTACTAATGTATGACGTAACATATTTTTGCAGCGATTCTGAGTTGGATGAAGCTGAATTTTCTAAGTTACATAATAGTGTGAAACGTGGAGATATAGTTGGTATTGTCAGGTTTCCAGGTGTGTAATTTGAATTTTATTTTAGCTTTGTTGGGTATTTGTGTATCTTTTCAGTGATCTAACAATAAAGTAGCAGATGAAATATTTTTTTCAATGTTGTTGGAATGCCTGTATTAACTTTAATTTATATCTGAACCATTATCATTTTCGCCTTATTTTCATCTTATACCATGGATTTAAGGTAATTTAAACATAGCCTCTGCCATTTCCGGATTTAAAGGTCGCCGTTGTTTGAATGTTGCCGTTGTTTTTTATACAAGTTGAAAATGATGACGGATCTAGGTGATACATGTTAATTATTAATACATATTCACTTGTCACGACTGTGTCTTTAATAGGAGATACGTCATCGTTTGTGATACATGTTTGCTCATTTTTCCGATGATGTTTCACGTTATTACGATTTCTAGATTTTTGTTTGAGTTTTTTATTATTTTTTTTATAAGATCTAAATGTTTTTATTATTATTATTATTATTATTATTATTATTATTATTATTATTATTATTATTATTATTATATTTTTTTTGTTAGTTTTGATTATAACTGGTGGGAGTCAATCACGTTTATTTTTGTTTTGGTTTGATTGGAGAGTTGTGCTTCAAAGTTTACGAATACATGTTGCAGTTTTGGTCTATTGTTGTTGCAGATATGATATTGTAAATTTTTGGTTTATTTACTCCTAGTGGTTTGATCATTGTGTCCCACTTAGTAATCAATGGCAAAAAATATGAACGACCTAATAGTGTGGATCACCATAATGTCAATGTAAATAATCTATAGTGTGCATAAGTTTTAAATATATACTCAAAAAAGATGGGGAAGCAAGTCCTGGGTATGGCTACACTTCAAATACATTTGTTTGTTTCATCATATAAATTTAAAAATATGCCTTAAAATTTCGTTGCTATAAGCGTATAACAAAAGATTTTTATTTGTCTTTCATAATGCTGAAATCGTTTTATTTATCTTTCGGTTTTTCAAGGTTGAATTTTAGCCGCAAAATACCAGAATCTTAGACAAGAAGATCCAATTTTTTATTTTGCAAGTTGGAACCGTAGACAAAGACCCGCAACGTTGAGTTTAATGGTTTTTCTTATTTACCTTTTTATTGTTTCGATCGTGAAAATGACGGTCGGATTTTAGATTCGGCTTCCATGTGCAAACCACTGCAAGCCGGCTCGAATTTAGTCGTGTATCATCATCTATTTGTTTTCGATTAGTTTTTGATCTGTGAAAAAAATTAACCGTTGTCATTAGTCTTATATTTTCCGGAAAGTCCTAGCATCGTAACGGTCCCATTGATCTACGTTTATGGTTTTTTGAATTTTGAGTATCATTGGGTTCATGACAGAAGAAGTAGACCTCAACATGGTTCGTCGAAAACCTCAAGACAGTAGACGCATAAAGGGTGATACATTTTTTTCTTGGTCATGTTTCTACCCATAATGATTTATCCTCGGGTTCAAAAAAAAAAAAAAAAAAAAAAAAAAAAAAAAAGTTAGGTGTCTATGTGTGAATTAGTTACGAGAGACGTGTGCATCGATTGGGTTTCAATTACTAGTGTATCAATCAATAAATAGTTGGCTGCGTATTTTTTTTCGGATATGTAGTGTGTTACTGTAAAAATTGGTGTGTCACTATAAATTTACTGCGTCATAAATAGAGTATAGGTAGCGGATCCTTTGCAAAGTGTTATTGTTTTACAAAGTCTAAAAAGTAATTACAACCGTTGGATCATTATATAAGATCGGATCAAATAAAAGAGGGGCAAATACATATAAGGGCATACCGGTCATTCTATCCCGTCTTTATTTCTCATCAGAACCCAACCTCAAATCCAAAAATAAAACACGATCTCCGGTGATGTTCATCACCGTCACCACCATTGCACCGTCACCATCACCCTCAAAATCATAACCACTACACAACTTCTCATTACCTCATCTCAAATGGAATAACCACCGCAAACAATCTCCAATCCGATTAAACCAAACGGCAACTCGCCTTCACTAGCACCACCTTGATGTAAAGCTGGAACTCATGGCGGAGATAACGGCGTTTACGACGAAGTTAGATGGTAGATATGGTGTTTGTGAGATATGGTTTTGGAGTTTGGAGTCACGGAGCTGAGCTAAGGCGTCGGGACGGAGTTAGCGGAGGTATGTGGCGGTGGCAGTGGCGGATCCGTTTGGGTGGATCTGTTGGTGGTAGGTGTGAAATTAAGTTGATGTAGTTTGAACCATTCGGGTGGATTTGCTAAAAAGAGTACATTTCATGAAATGGTACTGATACTATTTAAATTGGTTAGAATATTATTACTATAGTAATATTATTAGGAGTTGTGACTGTATCATTTGGGCTTTTTATATGGTTCATCAGTTATTTTTTATATGGTTCATTAGTTATTTTTTTATAATTTTCAGCAGTTTTCGAAAAAAAATAACGTTCATCACTTATTTTTTATATGGTTCATCAGTTATTTTTTACATGATTCATCAGTTATTTTTTACAACGTTCAGCAGTTTTTGAAAAAATAATGTTCGTCATGAAATGGTACTGGTACTATTTAAATTGGTTAGAATATTATTACTATAGTAATATTATTAGGAGTTGTGACTGTATCATTTGGGTTTTTTATATGGTTCATCAGTTATTTTTTATATGGTTCATCAGTTATTTTTTATAATGTTCAGCAGTTTTCGAAAAAAAATAACATTCATCACTTATTTTTTATATGGTTCATCACTTATTTTTTATATGGTTCATCAGTTATTTTTGACATGATTCATCAGTTATTTTTGACAATGTTCAGCAGTTTTTGAAAAAATAATGTTCGTCAGTTATTTTTGATATTCTTCATCAGTAACGTTCATCAGTAACATTCAAAAGTGATATTTTTTAATCATTATTTTTTTTTAAATATACATTTATTTCTTCAATTAGATTATTAGGTTCATCAGTTAGATTATATTTTGTTCATCAGTTAAGTTATAGGTTATAGGTTCATCAGTTAGACATTTTGTTCATCAGTTACTTTGGTTCATCAAATTTTCAGATTCATCAATTTCAGGTTCATCAAATTTGATCAAATGTTTGGGTTCATCAATTTTCAGGTTAATCAAATGTTTCAGGTTCATCAAATTTCAGGTTCATCAATTTTTTCAGGTTTATCAATTTGATCAAATGTTTGGGTTCATCAATTCTATTTAACAAAACAAATTGATAGTTTTGTTAAACTGAAAATAACTTGACCAATTAGTGCATTTAAATGTATTTTTATATGAAAATCTCTTTTAGTCATTTTATCAAACACTTTGCGTGCACTAAATATGACTAAGACGTTATCTTTAACGCGCGGTATCTCACTCGTATCATATCAGATTTGAGTGATTCAAATTTCTGGGTAAAGAATGGCCAAGAAGCTACAACTTTCATGTTTTAAGTTTTGCAAAATTCGGCCTTTAAACTAGGCAAAATTAGAGCCGAAAATGCTAAAATTTTCAAGAAAATCATGACCCAATAAATATGTCAAAAAAAGTTTCGAAAAAATTAAAAAGATTTATACCAAATTAAAGAGGATTAAAATTTAAAAATTATGGTGAAATCGGTTTTTTTGTAAAAGTTTGTCGTTTGAAAGTTATTTGCATTTGAAATTTAAGGTGGAATTAAAAAAATGGATCAAATGACCAAAATACCCTCTAACCAAAAATATTAAAGAAAAAGGGAGGGAGTGGGTGAGGACAAATATCACTAGCTTAGTGGTTAGAAAACTTTTTAGGCTTTTTAATTTTGATCCCCTTTTTAGGGGATTGCAACTCATAGAGTATAATATGTAGTGTTTCACTATAACAATTAGTGTGTGTCAGTTGTGTATGAAAGTATAATATGTATGATATATAGTCTGTCACTATAAAATAAAGTATAATATATAGTGTGTCACTATAAAAATTGATGTGTTACTATAAGTTTGGTGTGTCACTATAAATTTAGTTGTCATAAATAAAGTATAATATGTAGTGTGTTACTATAAAAATTGATGTGTCACTATAAATTTAATGTGTCATAAATAAAGTATAATACGTAGTGTGTCACTATAAAAATTGGTGTGTGTCAGTTGTGTATAAAAGTATATATTTATATGTATCATGATAAAAATCAATAGCGAAAAGTATAAAAATAACAATATATGTGTATAAATTAAAAAAATTAAAAGTAATAAATATGTTGAACGATACACCACGAAAATATCTTGAACATCTAATTCTATTTAAAAAGAATAATGTTTCTTATACTGAAACACAAAATAATACTATTTTTTTTATGCATGAATGACAAAATCAGTAAACGGATGGTCATTGTTTTATGCTTGATTGTGGTTATCAAGGTGCCATTCATTTTGCATGTTTATTACAATAATTCCATTGACTTAACTAGCATTAATTATCTTATTAATTATCATCTTTCATCATCTATGATGATTGATCTAACGGTCAATAAGAGTACCTATTATAAGGGAAGTGATACTTACACCACTTTTTTTGATGCACATGCCACAATTATGCATATACGATATTGTAACATGTGTATTAATGATGTAATATTGTGGTGTGTGCATCAAAAAAAGTGGTGTAAGTATCATTTCCCTATAATAACTTTATTACAATAACGGTCAATAAGAGTACCTATTGGGAAATTCCCTGAATGTTCATGTTATTAGAATAAGTAATTGACAACATAAATTACGAAAAGATGGTTTTTCAAAAATAAAAATAAAAAAGAAGGAACAAACCTAGCTTTTGTACGCCAAGATGTCTACGTCGATTTTAGGACTGTTGTTAAGTACATACCATACAACTGTCTGCATAGCTTGTGTATTCATCCGAGTATGTACCTCTTTACCCGTCAGTTTGCATACTGACTGGAACACCTGAAATTGATTATCCATTGGATCAAGCCCATCGTCATTTCTGTCAGAACGATTAAATCTCGTCTTGACATCCTTAAGATAGCGCGAACAGAAAGTTAATGCTTCTTCAGCAACATAACCCTCCGCTATAGAACCTTCAGGCTTGGCTTTATTTCGAACATAATTTTTTAGCTTCTTCATGTATCTTTCATATGGATACATCCACCTATAGTAAACAGGGCCACCTTGAATAGCCTCTTCAGGTAAATGTATAATCAGACGTTTCTAGGGTCATTTGTAAAGTCGGGATTTATTATGACAAATTGTTTCCATGCTTCACCGTCAGCTGAGTGATTCATCTTACCGTTTTCCTTAGACTTTCCAGTAGCATGCCAAGTCATCCACTTCACGGTGTGTGATGAGTTAAACATACGTTGTAGCCTAGGTTGCAACGGAAAGTAACGCAACACCTTGTTGGAAACTTTCTTCCCCTTTGTCTTTTCTTTCCAACTACTTGCGTCGCAGATTGGACAGTTATTCAACCCTTTGTTCGTATCTGATCCCCAAAATAAAAAACAGTCATTTATACAAGCATGGATCGATTCGTATCCTAACCCGATCTTTTTGTATGTCTTCTTGATTTCATAGTATGACGATCGGAATTTGTATCCTTTACTAGGGGGTAATGCATTTTGGAGAAGAGCTAGAATTTTGTTAAACCCGACATCAGTTATTTTACATAAGACCTTGATGTGCGAAATCTCTGACGTAAAGTCCAACGTAGTCATATCACAATCTGCATACAACTTCTCTTTTGACATAGCAAGTAACTCTTCATACTCGTTATTAAATCAAGGACCCCGTTGTTTGAGTTGGTTGAGGACCGGTTGCTTGAGTTGGTTCAGAACCCGTTGTTTGAGGTGGAGGAGGGTAATTAACCACACTGATATCGTGGAAGAACCCACCTATGTCATTGTATTTAGGTGAAGGTGGTTGTGGTGTGTTTTGGAGTATTGGTGGAGGTGGGGGAGGAAGCAGTTCACCGTGATATTTCCAAGTGGTATAACTTAGGTCAAACCCGTTTCTAGATATGTGCCGCCAAAGAGTGTCGAGTGAAACCGGTTTTGAGTAGCCACATGTGTTACATGGGCATGGAATCATTTGGGAGATGGGGTCTACAAATTGCTTACAATGCTCCTTGAATGCCCAAAGAGCAGTTAAAAAATCATTGGAATTACGAATGGAGTTATGGATCCAACTTTTATCAATTGTCATAACTGCGTTGTTGTGAAGTAATAAATAAGCATACGCAAAGAAACACACTCAAATAAATATACAAATAAACACATAAATGAATATATACGCACATAAACAAATTCAAACATGGAAAGGCGTAATTATTAATTGTTTTGTTTACCTAGTGCAACTATGGAAGTCAATCCTAACCCACTCTTTGAATGTTTCGTCTCATATATGAATGCGTATAAATGATTTACTATTTGAAGAAAAAAGACCCGGCAGCATTTCCCCTCAACTCCCCAAATATGTGCATTAAAGACATTCGTAGGAGTAAAGAGGAAACACCGTCAAATTTCTCTCAAATAGTAAACCATTTATACGCATCCATATCCTAAATGAGACAAAGAGAAAAGTTCAATACGAAACAACATTTATCTAAAGAACATATAACAAGATCTCAAGCATTCATCCTTCTTCCATCCAATGGTTTAGATTAACATGCACAAATATACCGAGGGTCATTTTAGTCATTCCATATTTTCTACCTCACCCACTAGACACACACTATACACACTCGTTTCTCTATCTCTCTCACACATCTCCAATTCTCTCAAATCCCCACGATCACCGGAATATTCCTCGGAAAATTCTTTCAGTTATATTATCATCGATTTACCGGAATATTCATCATATCTACTCCTCCGCCATCAGATCTACTCCTCCGTCATCACCACCGTCACCGGAATATTCATCAGATCTACTCCTCCGTCATTACCACCATCACCGGAATCTCATCGGTATATATTCATCGATTTAAATTTAAATTAGGTTTTATTGAATAATGAATTAGTTTAATTTATTGTTTGATATATTTATATCACGAATTTGCTATTTACTGTTTGTAATTGTGTGTTTATATGTTAGATCAATTGAAATTCTTAATTTAACGATGAAGAGAGTGTTACGAGTTTTTGCGTGTTTCGAGTTTGGCATTCGTACGTGTAGTTTATGAGGTTCATTTAAGTTTTTGGTGACAAAGTTCCGTATGTTAAGTATTTGAGTAGTATGGTTGATACTAGTTTTAAGAGGAGGTATGTTTATGTGGATGTGGGGTTGAGGAGTTACGGGTTGAGTATAGTTAGTTGGTTTAAGAAATAGTATCCGAAGCAAAACAAGACGTTTCATGTTTATGCGGTTGAAGCGGATAAGCATTTTCATGATCAGTATAAGGGGAAAAAGGGGGTGCCTCTGTTGCGGTATGCTGCTTGTGTTAAGAACGAGAGTTTGGTTTTCGAGATTAAACCGACATAATGGATATTTCAAGTGATACTGAAATGGGAGAACAAGAAGATGAGGCTGTTGATAAACTTAGATCTTTAACCAGAAAGGAGGAGATTCAAATCTTGAATCAAATGATTGTGTTTAATGACAAATATCATAGGTTCCCGGATTCCGGATGTGAGCATGACTTAAAAGAATTTTGTACTAATTGGTTGAAAATAAGTGTCGATTGTGAAGATGTGTTGCTGGATAAAATGAAGGAATTACATGCAAGGTTCAAGAAGAATTATAACAAGTTTTTATAATGAATTTCCTCCGATGGGGGCATGGATAAGTTGAGATAGATACAGATCTATCAGTTATCAGAAATGTATTTGAAACGGGTATGATCTCATTTTTCGATGTCGTCATTTTTAGGTGGTCGGGTTTATGAAGGAATATTAATTCACTGGATATGTGAGCCAATTAGTTAGTGTTTCGACCGCTGAGTTTTATGAGTTTAATTAGCATCTTTTATGAAGTTGATATTATGAACTAAATAGTTCAGAACTTCAGATGTAAAGAAGGTTGACTTTAGTGAAGTCAATAGATTGACTTTTTGTTAATGTGTTTGATGTTCATATTTTGATTCATCGAATGAGAATAGTAATGATGGTTTTTCAAACTGGTATGATCTACATTGTGGCATTTAGCATTCATAATATGGGAATACATACTTTGGCACGAAAAGCAGCTTTGAGGTCAAGCAAACTGAAGTTGGGCATTACATCGAGCACTTGGTACGCAGAAGAGGCAGACATAGTGAACTGATCTTCATTAGAGCTCTTTAGTTTGAATTTGTTGTTGGTATTTGAAGATAAACGGTGTGGGTATTTGATGGTTGATTGAAATGAAGATTGAAATGGTGGTTGTGATTGAAAGGAATAAGATAAGCTCACTACTTGTTTACACATCAGCACAAAGTAACCCATCTAATCTAATACTACTATCATAAAGTCTTTGTTTGTTTATCTACAGATTAGGATACTGAACTTGCAGTGTTCAAAAGAAACAAATGAAATCAATCATCAAATAGAGTAACGGGGGAAAACAAATCATACATGAACAAGACATACCAGATGTGGTGGGAAAAAACAATATCTGATGTTTAGTTTTACTTTTTGCAGAATAATTTATCACTAAGTTTTGTAATAATTAATTCATAACTAGCTAATTTGCTTTTTTATAAGTTTCGTAATAATTAATTCAAGTAAAGAATATGATAAACTCGATCAATCCGAACTATCTCAAGAATGTTCATAACTAAGCAATATCTAAAGGAACCATATTATGTTCCTCTTTAAAGCTGAGATGTAGGTAGTTGTTGCTCTACTTGATTTGTAATAGTCGTCAGTTGTCACTTTGTCTAAAATGAAAATAACATAATGAGTGGGCTTCACAACAATTAATAGCTTTATTAAAGGGACAAAAAAAAAGTTACTCTTTTTAAGAATCCCGTAGGAATTTTTTACGAATCCCGTGTGATTTTTCTGGACGGAAATTTTGAAAGAAAAAAAATTCGTTTTTTTTACGAATCTCGTGGGATTTTTTTACGAATCCCGTGAGATTTTTTACTAATCCCGTAGGATTTTTCTGGAGGAAAATTTTGAAAAAAAAAATTGACTTTTTACAAATCCCGTGGAATTTCTTTACGAATCCCGTGGGATTCAAGCCAGCCACCGTTCGTATTTTATAGCTCTAGGAATGGACGGGTGAGAATGTGACATAGTCGTCGTCTAAAAAAATAACAACAATGACGATACTAGATAATAGTGGTTCTGGAGCAAATCCCATGGGATTTTTACGAATCCCATGGGATTTTTACGTATCATGTGGGATTTTTCTGGAGGGAAATTTTGAAAAAAAAAATCGTCTTTTACGAATCCCATGGGATTTTTATGAATTTCGTGGATTTTTCTGGACTGAAATTTTGAAAAAAAAAACGTCTTTTTACGAATCCCTTGGGATTTTTCTGGACGGAAATTTTGAAAAAAAAAATTGTCTTTTTACGAATCCCATTAGATTTTTACGAATCCCATGGGATTTTTAAGAATCCTGTGGGATTTTTATGTACAGAAATTTTGAAAAAAAAAATCTGTCTTTTTACAAATCCCATGGGATTTTTACGAATCTCATGGGATTTTTCAGGACGAAAATTTTGAAAGAAAAATCATCTTTTTACGAATCCTGTGGGATTTCTTTATGAATCCCGTGGGATTTTTCATCACGGATATTTTGCAAAAAAAATAAAAATCATCTTTTTACGAATCCCATGGGATTTTTACGAATTTCGTGGATTTTTCTGGACTGAAATTTTGAAAAAAAAAACGTCTTCTTACGAATCCATTGGGATTTTTCTGGACAAAAATTTTGAAAAAAAAAATCGTCTTTTTACGAATCCCATGGGATTTTTACGAATCCCATGGGATTTTTAAGAATCCTGTGGGATTTTTATGTACAGAAATTTTGAAAAAAAAATCTGTCTTTTTACAAATCCCATGGGATTTTTACGAATCCCATGGGATTTTTCAGGACGAAAATTTTGAAAGAAAAATCATCTTTTTACGAATCCTGTGGGATTTCTTTATGAATCCCGTGGGATTTTTCATCACGGATATTTTGCAAAAAAAATAAAAATCGTCTTTTGACGAATCCCATGGGAT